>JAPFRF010000003.1:18592932-19792932 GCA_029282475.1 Phrynocephalus forsythii
ACCCCGATATCCATGTGGATGTTACTTTGACACATACCACCTACCTAGAGATGCTGCCTAGAGATATACCCCTTCATGGCCAGGGTGTTGCCTGATAGCAGTGGCCTCTTTCAGCAGGATAATGCATCCTGTTCAAAGCATTCGGGAATACTTTGTGAAACATGACAAATAGTTCAAAGTGTTGCCTTGGCCTCCACATTCCCCAGATATCAGTCCAATTGAGCATCTCTGGGATGTGCTGGAACACCAAATCCAATCCATAGAGACCCCAGGTTGCAACTTGCAGGACGCAAAGGATCTACTGCTAGTGTCTTTGTGTCAGATACCACAAGAAAAGTTTGGAGGTCTTGCAGAGCCCATGCCTTGGCATATCAGAGTGTTTTGGCAGCATAAAGGGAACATACATGACACTAGAGATGTGGTTTTAATGTTTTGGCTGGTCACTGTATATACCCCCAAATTGGCAGCAATGCCTCCATTTACTAAGCTCAGTATTCTATAAATATAGGCCATGCTATATTGCTTTTTCTCAAGCAATCTTATTTTTTTTTTACAAGTGAGGTTGCAGTTTGCATCTAATCATACCAGGGTTTTCCCCTCCACTTTTACAAATTAGGTCCAAGATTGTAGTCTGAGATAATTTTATATGGAAGAAAATAGAGTGTTCATTGGAGTGTACGGCTATAGACTAAGACTTAAATCAAGGAAAGTAGAGGGACACCCTGCCTGGAGAAGAATCCTCCACCAGAGTCATTCCAGAACAGAGCAGTTGGGAAAGAGCCCCTTAACACTCTTTTCCGCAGCCTCCCTCGCCATTTATCTCGGGGGAGGCCAGCTGGCCAGGGAGATCAGATGTTTCATATTCAGCAATTACACTAATGCTTCTGCTTAAGTCATATCCATTCACAGAAAGAGGACAATGTGAGTCTGTCAGAGCAGTCAGATTAAATAGTGAAATAAATAGGAACTTTTATTTGAATTTAAAACAAAGCCTTTCTCACATTATATATACTGTGACAACCATATTAGCGAGTTCAAAGCAGACACATTAGCAAAGAAAAAAGTGTTTCTTATATCACTTCTGAAAGTGTTTGATGTCTATTAATGCATGTTTGCATTTTGCCCTTTTTAATTAGGCTAATACTTCAGCTGTCTTTACCAATAGCTTAGAGTACCACTTGCAAAAATCAAAGCAAATATCTCCCTGAGAAAACAACAAAAAGGAAGCCACCTTTTTTATTCCCCATATTTACGTGTTCTGGGGCAAACAGAGTACTCTTAAGAACACTTAAGAAATCTGTGTGCTATGAGACAGCATGTTGTCTGAGATTCTTTCCACTTCAAGGATGGGTGATGAGAAATCCTTGGAATCAATTGGGCTCAGCAGGTCCCTCTTTAGATATGGGTATACAGGAGGCCAATATACATTGACCGCACAATGACATTTGGCTGAGAAAGAGTGTGCATTCAGACCAGCAATGCATTGATGGATCAACCATCAATTCATGATCCATCTTAAAAAATGGAGGCTGGTGACTCTGAATTCCTGGGGGCAATGAAATTCAATCTGGACATTGGTCTTTAAAGAAAGATATTGGGCCTATTTTTAGCATATTTTGAACCATAATAATTGAATAATTTTGATCCTGTTAATTATGGACTGAAATCCTGAGAGGATTCACACACTGCCCCTGAGAAACTGGGAAGCACCAGCCCTCAGTACTTCAGATACCTGGGGGTGGGGAGTAACAGTCTTAATTTACATCTCTATCATCTCACTCTTCATTCAACATTCTCCACTTGCCTGCAAACTGTTAACAGAGAAAGCAGACAACACCCAACAGTGTCAAAGGCAAGCCTGCATGATCTGGTCCTCCACATTCTAGCTATCTGACCAACTTTGCTACTGAACTTCTCAGGGGACCTTTTGCTCTGGACTCCTCCCACCTCTCTACCATCCCATAGGAGCAATATTTTCCTTGCTAGAATTTTCCCATGTCTTGCACTGAGGTACCTATCTCTGTAGTTTGAACCCCAGTCCCATTATCTCAATATCTATTGTTTCATATGTGGCTTATTTGGTTTTGGAAATGCTCTGTTTTCAGGAAGGAAGGAAGCTTAGCATATCAGTTGCGACTATGCAAGAGAAAAGGAAAAACATATCCAGTTCACGTTTAGACTCAATAAATAATGTTTCTCTAACACATTTATTAAGTACCACTCCAACTGTGTGCATCCAGTTCTACCTCTTAATCTTCTTCTGTATTTTCAGTCATACAATAATGACAAGGGAGAATCCCATTATCAAAGAACATGAAAACCATCTATAGAAAAATATTTGACCACTGCCTATAGGGGGTCATAAGTAAATCTATCCATGCCCACTTTTTAAAAAGGACATTTTTAAAAATGAGAAACCTGGTCTGTAAATTAGTGATACTGCTCGATATATTTTGCAAAGCTTAAACCTGCAGAGTTTTACAGCCACCGTAGGTTATTCAGAATGCAATAGAAATCACTGCAAAAGGTGCCTCAAAGCAGTTGCTTTGGCCTAGTTTCTCTGAAGCAGAAATGGCTAAATTACTCTCCACAAGAAGTTTTTATCTCTCTTCGAGTAGCTGTACTATTTTTTAAAAAAGAGATTCATTCCTCTTTATTAATCTTCACATTCAAAAACACTTTCTCTTCAATTCAGCTACTGCTGTACTATTGTGCAATTAAACTATACACGTGCCAAATTTAAATTAAGAACAATACACAGAGCCTTATTTTTAAAAAAGAGACATCATTGTTTAAGAAACAAACATATCAAAACAGTCCTGTCACTGTGGCCTAAAAGCAGGGAAATATTCTATATTGTTCACTTTATGTGTCTCATATTTAGCTGTTTCCGAAGCACCTTCAACTTTTTGGACTTTCAGAAAAAGATTCCAAAGGGTGGCAACAGTTGCAGATAAACATTTTTAATTTTACCAGAGTTCCTGTGTACTACATCACATTGAACCTTCCTCCTGAAGAGAAATTTCCCAGTATCTTCTTCACTACTTTTTTTCTTTTTGGGGGGGGGGCTCAAAATAAGGGAGTAAATGATATGCAGGAGAACCTGTGTGGTCCTGTGGTCAGAGTGACAGACTAGAACTCAAGAGTCCTGGGTCCAACATCCCTCCCCACTTAGTTGATTTAGAGTAATGGCAAGCCTTTTCAAGGTTTTCCAGGTAAAGAATACACAGAAATCTGGAAGCTGAGTCATGGCTACTGGACTTCTTTTTGAGAGATAGAAATGTTTCGCTGTTCATCCAAACAGCTTCATCGGTGAAGCTGTTTGGATGAACAGCAAAACGTTTCTCTTTCTCAAAAAGATGTCCAGTAGCCATGACTCAACTTCCAGATAAGCTCACCTGGATGACTGAGAATCTTCACAGAAATACACAGAAATGGTTTACCATCTCCTTCTGGGACTGTGTAGCTTGCCCATGGCTACTCTGGTTGGCTCTTTACCCTGGAGGCGCAGTGGGCAATTGAACTCCCAGATACCTAAACTACTGAACGAACCATCCAGCTTGCAACTGATAAAACAATTCCTTAAATATTTCACTTTGGATACAGGTTCCTTTGTTGTTTCTCAGAGACATGCATAACTCTCTCTCTCTCTCTCTCTCTCTCTCTCTCTCTCTCTCTCTCTCTCTCTCTCTCTCTCTCTCTCTCTCTCTGTATGTGTGAAGCCCCAGATAAGTGGATGAAACTTTTTAAAAGACAGGGATCTATGCAAAAGCAATTTAGCACAATGGACATGTTACAGGGTCTCCCTTTTGTCTGCTGGGAGCATCTAGTGTGCTGAGAAATTTCACCTAGGCTAATGTGGCCTTTGGGATGCAGAAACATTAGCACTAGCAGCATTCCTTTGAGTTTGCTTGATTTGACTATTTCCCATGTTTATGTATTAAGCTTTGATAGTTTTCTTGTGATACTCATTTCATCCTGTGTTTGCTACGTTTTCCCTTTATTTAGATTCAAGTGGCACCTCTACTTAAGAGCGGCTCGAGAGCAATTAGACTTAAGAGCAGAAAACAGTTGGCATTTTTACTGCTGCCTTACAAATTTTAGATGTGGTCTGTTCTACTTACAAATGTTTTATTTACTTGTTTGTTTGTTTGTTTGTTTGTTTAAGATAGGGCTCCTCTACTTAAGAGTTGTTCGACTTAAGAGCATGCATTTGGAATGGATTAAATTCCTAAGTAGAGGTGCCACTGTACTGTATATCCATGTTGTAGGTTTAAACATCCTCCCCCTCAAATGCAATGCACTTTGAAAAGTGATGTCTATTGTAAGTCACTCTGAGTATAATGTACGTAGTGAGGAAAAAAGCACATAAATTAGCTATCCTTTAGTCACAAAACTGGCACAGGGAAAAAGCAGAGCAAAGCAGAAAGCATGCTGCTTATATACTGCCCCATAGCACTTAACAGCAATTTATAGGCACTTTACAAATTAATTATTTATTTTTTATTTTTATTTATTTATTTTTACAACTTATATGCCGCCCACTACCCAAAGGCTAAACATTCCCCCCACCCCGCAAGCTGGGTACTCATTTTACCAGCTTCAGAAGGATGGAAGCCTGAGTGAAACGTGAGCCAGCTGCATAGGATTGAACCCTGAATCATAAGCGCAGTTTAGTACAGCAGTTTAACCACTGCTCCAATAGAGATCTCCTCTGCTTTCTCATTGCAAATGAACTTGCAATAAACTCACACACTTCTGTTTTGGAGTAGAAGGGAACAATGATATCCATCTCCTTCATCTCATTTAATTGGGTTCATATACAACACCAAGCTAATTACAGTGTTTATATGTCATCAAGTGCCTCCCAACTCCCAAGTCTCAAGGTATGTGAGATGCTGAAGTAGGAGTTTACCATTGCCATCTCCATGGCTCAACAAGGATTCCAACCAAGGTCTCTCAAGTCCTAGTCCATGACTCGATCTACCTGAGCACCCTGGACCTCAAGATAAATTCTAATCCTAACAAACTTCATGTCTTAATTCATCCAAAAGCTATCAAATGTACTCCAAATATTGCCAAAATGTCACACTCTGTAACACACTAACCCTAGTGAAGAAAAGCAGTTGAAATTAACATATTATATACAGTGGACCCTTGTACAACAAATGGTTTGTATAACATAACATTTGTACAACATAAAAATTCTGGAGATAGGGGAAATTTGCTTAACAGAATCACCTATGGGGCAAATCCATACAACATAAAAATGGGATTACTCCATTTTCAATGCATTCCTATGGGAAATTTGTATAAAGGAAAATTTGCTTAACATAATTTCATTTGGAACGAATTAATTCCTTTATACAAATACCACTTTACTTTAGTTCATAGGTATAAATAAAATTTTCACTGTGTAAACCAAAATATTTTCATATAATTTCAAACATGAAATCTATAATGCTCCATACTAAAATATAAAACAGACAAAAACCCTCTTGCATCGTTTATTTAATATCTGCCTTTCCTACATATATTTATTTCATTATCTGGTTTTTGTTTCATTTTTGTACCACCTCATCTGGTTAGCATAAGCACAAAATGATATACAGGTCTCTTAGTTTTGTCATTCATGGTTTATCTTCAAATATAGTTTCTGTCTATCCTGGAGATTAATAAAAATTCAATTTGGAGTAAATTTCACAGAGTATGAGCAACTAGCACACTTAGAACAGTTCTAAATAGCTATGTTCTTGTCTGTATAAATTCAAAATCCGAAAGGACATCAGAAATGCAAATTTTTTCTGCATTTAAATCATAATCATTCTGGCAAAATTATTCAAAATATGCTGATACTGTATGTCCTATGTATTGTTTTCAGGAAAAATTGATTTTTTAAAATAAAATAAAGTAGCATAATTCATACTACCTAGAATCCTGTTAGGAGGTTAACCTAGAGCATTGATGGCGAACCTTTTTGAGACTGATTGCCCAAACTGCAATTCAAAACGATGACCTATAGCAGTGTTGGTGAACCTATGGCACGGGTGCCAAAGGTGGCACTCGGAGCCCTTTCTGTGGGCACCTGACATCGCCCCTTCACAGCCACCTGTATTCAGGTTAAATTGCTGTATTGGCACCTTGTGAAAAATTAGTGGGTTTTGAATCACAGTTTGGGCACTCGGTCTCTAAAAGGTTCGCCATCACTGACCTATAGCATATCAAAATATGCTACCGGAACTTTAAGTGGTCAGTGCTGATTATATAACATGATTCATATAACTGCTCTGATAAAAAGATTCAGAAAATTGCATGCCTTGTACATTTTTTACCAAAAGGATAAGAGGAATAACATTTTATAAATTGTTCTACTAATACTTCCCATTTAATATGAATCAGATGACAATGGCAAATGGTGTAAAGTAAAATAGCATCACTACTAGTACACTTAGCAAAAACAAACTGCCAACATGCATAATTTAATGTGACTATCGTGTCAGAAAAAGCACAGAAATAGAACAGAATGAAAGAAAAATGTAACATGGTGATTTAATTGTTGGGGTAGGGGATGTCTGAACCCTTCATTATTGATTTCATTATTTCATCATAAAATCATCATGAACAAACATGAGATTTCCCAAAATTGTCAACAAGCAAATTGGCCAAATCAAGAGCCAAAACACTGTGTACATCAATTCTCCACAACTGACTACACAGCAAAAATATTTTCTTCCTATTACGTTCTATACAACCAACAAAAATATAAGTGGACAGAAATTGATTTTCATGTAAATCTACGTTAACACTGCAATTTAGAATGAATTTATCAAGGGGAAACACTGAGAGAAATAAAGAGACTACATCTATAATATTAATGAGATCAATACCACATGTTCCTTAGTTGACTGAGCTTCAATCTTTCAAACAACGTTTGGAGATCTTCACAGTAAAATCTGACATGTTCTTCCCAGACTTACACCCTATTGAGATAATAGGGACTACTCCTGGGTGAACAAATACAGAATAGCAGACTTCGGCTGAAATCCCGTGTATTAGTATAGTAAGAAAATGCTACAGTAGGCTCCTTGAATCAATGGGAATCAATTCCTCTGTATGCTACATTGATTGAACCTGCTCTAGATCCATCTTTAAATACCACTTTAGGTGTTCAATATCAAGATAATGCATAAGATATTAGATCCTATTAAAACACAAACATTTTAATTACCCATTTTGAGTATCTGCACCCCAGAAATCTGTGGGGGTTTTGTTGTTCATTCATTCATTTATTTTTTGCACAGATTCTATTAAATGAGCAACCGTTTCAATTTAGCATTGGGGGAAAGGCAAAATATTGTAACACTTTCAAGATTTACAGTTTTATTTCAGCGTAAGTTAAATCTGTAGAAGCTCACACAGACATAACATTGTCTTTTAGTGTGACAATATTTTGCCTTCCTCTCTCTTTCTCTCTGGCTCATTTTCTTTTGCCAACATGATGGGGCAGAATAATATTGCCACATTTCTGGAAATGAAATTTAGTGGAGCTAAACCCCAGTAGCTCTGCACTGCTAAATCACAGTCCCACTGTTTCCTCTCATCTTCTCCACTTCTTATCGAAACACATAGTTTTATCGAAACATGCAGTAGTTCAAATCGCAATTTGTAAATATCTCAAATTACAGATGCCTGCTAAATTACAATAAACACAATGAAAGCAAGCAGCAGTAAAAGATAAATCAAACACCTGCTTCTTCCACAGAAGGCTGTATAGGTAGATATATATTTTTACATGATCCACAAATATTCCCAGGTGTGTTGGCCCTGTCTGCATTAGAGCAGAAGGCTGAAACCTAGTCAACCCCAGCTATAGAAACACATCCTCAAGACACACAGAACAGTTGCCATGCAACAGTGACTGGAAAGAGATTGGGATGTTGTGAGCTAGCAGTGTTTTGGCAGGGGCCACCACTGTGCCTCTCTACAGGCATAGAAATGCCTTAGCCTAAGTGTTGTCTGGGACCCAAGATGCACCTTCTCTACTCCCCTGAAAGAGCCACAAAAGTGGAGACAGTTTTGCCTGTCAGCTGAGCCCTGCAGTCTTCTTGTGTTGTTGGCTATGAACAAGGAAAGCAGAGAGCATCAACAGAGTATCCCATTCTACCAAACACAAGTAGTGGACAATCTAAAAAAGTAGTACAGGATTCAAGTTGCTGAAACACACTTCAAACAATAAGCAGCTTAAATCAAGCTATGTCTTCTCACCAAATGTTTCATTCCATTTCAGAGATCAATAAAATAAGGATTCCTATACACCCAAAGCAGTCACAGAGAAGGCTGCCTACTGTATCTCCCCTCAATTTTATTACTGTTTTACCTTCTTCCAATTAACCTCCAGTGGGACAATTAATTTTGCTATGTCACTAATTCAAGAGTGATTAGACTGTTTACAAATCAAGCATATACAGACTAATTCAGAAATAAGCTCCGCTTATAGACCAGAAAAGAGAAAGAATGGTACTGCTGATGCTATGCATTGAGTGACCAGGTGAAAAAGAGGACAGGGCTCTTGTACTTTTAATATAGTTGCTTAGAAGGGAAAAGAGCTGCCTAGATGCCCAAAGCACATCCAATCTCGCCTGATTTCGGAAGCTAAGCAGGATCGGCCCTGATTAGTACTTGGAAGGGAGACCACCAGGGAATACCAGGTGCTGTAGGCGCCTGGAGTAGGAACTGGCAAAACCATTCCAGTATTCCTGCCAAGAAAACTCCATGGACATGGAGTCACGAAGAGTCGGTCATGACTGCAACGATACAACACACACAGAAGGGAAAATTCCAAGGAAGTGGAACTGCTGATGCATGCAGAGCCTGCTAACGTTTCCTCTGCCATGTAACTGTTATAGGCACAGGAATCCTCTCTTCTTCATCATCTGGTTAACCCAATGTAGTGCATGCTCAAAAAAGGAATAATATGGGCATGACCACCTGGCACCAAATTCAAGCTTGAGTTGCTAACAATAAGAACTGAAGTCCTTGGGTTTCTTATTTTAGCCCCATGTGGGGGAGTAAATTCAAACCTCATCTACCCTGGTCTGGAATGAGATGTCACAAATCACATGTCAACTTATAAACAACAACAACAATGCAGTGCTCTATTTAATGTTATGCTCTTTAATAAATCATGTAGTCCACCTTCAGAGAGAGAAAATAGAGCAAAAATGAGTGGCCAGTGGATCAATCTGTCTAGGATAGTCTGGGCGAACCTATGGCATGGGTGGCAAAGGTGGCACTCAGAGCCCTTTCTGTGGGCACCTGAAATCACCCCTTCACAGCCACCTGTATTCAGGTTAAATTACTGTATTGGCACTTTGTGAAAAATTAGTGGGTTTTGAATCGCAGATTGGGCACTCAGTCCCTAAAAGGTTCACCATTATTGGTCTAGGAGCTCTACTCCTGCAGTTCATATATTACTAGTATTGTACTATCAGAAATAGATAGGATTTTCCAGTTTCTTTCATACTAGAAAGGGTTACTTTCACCTGAACTTCAGTTTTTTTTTCTTAGGGGATCGTCTCTACTGTGCACCTCATTCCAGGCTCAAAATATTTTAAATGAGATATTATACCAGTGGCTATGCTCAACCGCTTTTGATTGCATCGTCCTTTACACTTTACACTTTTGACTGCACCATCCTTCACACTTTACACTTTTTACGAAGAACAAGTTCATGCATTTAGAAAATGTGCAAGTTTCCAAGCTTTGAGTCTAGTATTGACCTAGAGAGCTAATAATGAACTAAGGTATAAAACTTAACTGTGTGGTTCTAATTGAAACGTGCACCAGCTAAGAATAGGTAGGGAATGGAATAGGTATATTTCAGCTGAGGTGAGGATAGTCCTATTAAACTTCCAACATCCCCCACCCACCACCTGGGAGGTTTTGGATTCAACACAACACAAAGGGGGATTGTTGTTGGTTGCCACTACCTCTGGTGGTACTCAAAGGCTGCAATCCTATTTGGGACCACTGTCTTCATCTCCTCGAAAGCAGCCAGTGATACAGAATGCAAAAAGGACAACAGAGAACGCCATAATGCTGGTAAACTGTGTCAGGTATTATAATGTCACAGAAGGAAAGAACAGGTACAGATGCTGCTTCCAAAGAGGGAGAGATTCATCTATGTGAAACCAACACTTACCACATCCATCCTTTCTCCTTTATTTTAATGACTCTTCAGACCTTTAAAGTAGACAGCGAGCCCAATTAAGGTTATGCAAATACATGTTCATGAATAAATGAGTTCCTTGAAGAATATTTGCCTCCCTTTTGAAATATATACTTCTTGTAAACATGAGCCGCTCGTGAATTTCTAATAAGATAATAACATGTCTCTGGCAAAACACATCACTGTCCTAGAAATAAGGTTGATCTCTTAAAGCATTTTATTAGTGAGTCAGGCACAGAAATATGTAAATAGTAATAATATCTTATATATCTTTGACTCTAAAATTAATAATGAAAATGTAAAAAGTAGAATTACTGGGTTTCTTAACACTACTTAATTCAGTGGTGTCCAAACTTCGGCCCTCCAGATGTTTTGGACCACAACTCCCACAGTCCTTTGTCATTGGCAGTACAGGCTTGGAATTCTGGGAGTTGTGGCCCAAAACATCTGGAGGGCCAAAGTTTGGACACCCCTGACTTAATTCTTTGAAAATAAAGGAAGCTGAAAAGCAACATATATGTGGCTACTTTTTTGCTAGCTTAAATAGTATATAAAACATTACTATCTTACAAGCAGAATTATTATTAGTAATTCTATAAGGAAAACAATTTAACAGGTTTTAAATATATTTTGATGTTGTTTTCAAAACATATATACAGTACTGTAAGATCCAAATATTATTCTTAATTTTTTTTTAAAAAAAATTGAGAGAAGTGGTTTGTAACATCTTTCTCATATTGTGAAGAGAGACACAACAGAGGAAGAATATTCCATTCCTGGTTTGTGAGGTTCACAAATACATCTCCCTGGCCACAATTCAAAAGTAGGAGGCTGGCCTTGGCCTTGATCCAAAAAGCTTATTTAGGAATCAAAAGTCATCTTTAAGAGAAAGAACAAAACTCCTCTTTCCTAAGTGAAAGTGAAATGATTGGGGGGGATGCTAATACCTGTGACATTAGATTTCTTTGAAAACTATGATATTAAAACCGTATTCTTAATAGACATATTAACTAGAAAATAACTATACCTCCAGTTTTAAAGACTTGGCTCCATATACTGAGTGCCAGGATAATGTGAGATGGATGTTTGCTAATAAAGGAATAGATATATTTATTGAATAGGAGGTGAACAATACTATATGGCATTATTTAAAATGACTCACCTGTCTTTCTAGAGGTAGCTACTAAAGCAAACATGCATTCTTACAATGCGTGTTGAGGACTAGAGAGTTCCAATCATTTAGTCCAACACACAATTTATCTCCCATCTACAGATATTTAATCTGTCCAGAAACAAAACTATATTTTGAAAAAGATATCCCACATGCCCGTATTATTATCTGTCCAGAATGTGACCACATGGAAGTCTTTGAGAAAAGACTTCTTTTATTCCACAACAAATTTTCTCAGTAACACTGCACTCACAAACTCCCACCAAATCTTCCTCAAGTTCAAGATTCTTGTTGGCCCCACAGAGGATCAGATCATAGGTAAAAGCAAATGCTTTATTTCCTCTCTTATAAAGTTTCCCTTTCAAGCAAAAAAAAAAAAATCCATGTTACCTGATTGCAACACCAAAACATAAAAACCAATGCTATCTTTCAAATGAAACATTACAGAATAAGAGCAAGTTAAGGTAAGAATATGTTAGAATAAACAAGAGTATTATAGGTATGTTGTTTCTACTTCTAGAACCACTCTTTGTCTAATGAAGCCTTGAGGTCTCGCAATGTTCAAGAAAATGTGATAAGTCCTATATTAAAATATGTGTGATGGTTTGTGATTTCTTATACTGTATGTAACTCCTATAACAGCATGGAGAACTGTAGAGCAACACAAGACCCATGTACCAGGGGAAAGATGGACCATGGGAAAGAAAGCTTAAGTAAAGTAAAGAAGGCCTGTTCGGGTAGGATTATGATCAAAACAATAGACTAGATATATATAGAACAAGCATGAGGAAAATGTTTGATTGATGGTTTCTCTAAATTATTTCACTGCAGCTCATAGATTTCCTGTACAGTGGCTGCATTGGCTAGGGCATACAGGGATTAAAAATTCAAGGACATCTGATGTCCCAAGTCTGAGAATTATTGAATGGAGGGGTAGGGCAAAGGGGGAGAGAGAATCATGCAGATCAGAGCTGGCAGAACAGATGTGATCCAGGAACTAGAAATTATGGATGAATTCACTCTTAAAGGTGTTGCAGAAGGCTATTAACCAGCCTTCTCCTCCAATGCAAACATGTCCTTGTATGAACCTGCTTTCAGAAATAATGGCAGGACTGGAAATGGGACGTCTTATCAACAAACAAACAAACAAACAAACCCCACTTCACTTTCTTCTTACTTCCAGTTATGTGTAATCAAGAAATGACCATTACTATAGATTTCACCCCCATTTAACATGATGGATGTTTGCCATTCACTTCAAAGAGTTCAGGTCAAGACTGTGAGTGGAAGATTTATCACAAGCTCTCTCAAAGAGCAAAACATTTACCTTCCATATGTGTGAAATTCTTGGTTTTTAATCTGAAAAATTAGTCATAGCACTTATTTACCTCACAGCAAGAAAATGTTAACATTAGCTTATGAATGCTTTTGAAGAGCGTTCAGGGTATAACAAAACACTCTAAATGCTAATGTTTGATCTGTTGTTGCATGAAATTGTTGCCTTAGCACAAATATACATTATCAGTTATGCAAAACAAGGTTCGTTACTTTAAAACTCAAAGGGCCGCTTCTTTCAGAGAATAATCAACCTGTTTATTTTATTTATTTATAATTTATATCCTAACTTTCTGACCAGTAAGACATTCATATTTTTTCTGCATGAATAAACTCATATAGAGAGAGGGAGTAATGAAAAAGACTCTTAAATATTTAATGAGAGGACCAGACTGCTCCCTGAAAGAAGTGGCAAACTTGAATGCACTAAATCAGTGGTTTTCAACCTGTGGGTCCCCAGATGTTCCTGGACTACAACTCCCAGAAATCTTCATCACCAGCTGAGCTGGCCAGGATTTATGAGAGATGCAGTCCAGGAACATCTGGGGACCCACAGGTTGAGAACCACTGCACTAAATGATCTCGGGACTACTGTGTAGCTTTTGTTCCATCCTTAAATGATCAAATCAGGGCAACAAAATCTCCCTTCTAATTCTATTCCAGAAATGGCCAGTATCTAGAAGTCATTGACACATATCCGGAATGTAAACTGGTTTGCTGCCCCGACTTAGTCTTAATCTGAACGTTCCTTTTGACAACTTGCCAAGGTATGGCTCTCATGAATCATAGCAACTATAGCTGAGGATAGCTGAGGATCAGTTTGTACATTAGTTTAGCACATATAGGATGGTACTTATAAGAACCAGGATCGATGAAAGCAAGAAGTACAGGTGTGTGTTGACAATACCATTGTGCTGTAGAACACTGGGCTGTGAATAGGAAGGCCCAGGTTCAACCTCCTCAGCGATGGGTGCCTCTGCAAGGCCTTGAGTCATTTATTATCTTTTGGATTTCATTGGGCTTTGAAAGGATGAAACTAGAGATGGGCACGAAATGAACTTTTGGTTTGTTTCATTATTCGTTATTCGTTTCTTTACGTAATTAAACGAATAACGAACTGCCCCCTCTAAGAGAAACAAAACTAAATGAAACAGAAATTTCCGTTTCGTTTCAGTTTGTTTCATTCGCCGGCGGTGTCTCCTACCTGGTGCTGCTCCTGGGGTCCTCCATCCTGGCTGCAGGGACGGACCAGGAGCCTCCAGGAAAAAAGGGGAGAAGCTGACTGGCTGCGCTACAGCTGGTAGGCGGCCACGTGGTGGGCAGTAAAAAAAAATACAATAAAGTACAATAAAATAAAGTTTTAAAAAGATCCAGCGCGTGGGCCCTGTACCAGCCTGCGAGCACTGGAACCGGCCCACGGGTTGTGAAACCGGCCTGTGGGCCACCTAAAAAAACCCGAACAAAAAAATCCAATCCAGCGCACAGGCCCAGTACTGGCCCGCGAGCACCGGCCCCGGCCCGCAAGCACTGGACCCAACCCACAGGCCGGCAAAAGTTTTTTTTTAAAGCCGACCAGCCCATGCTACAGCTGTATCGCGGACCACGTGGTATGCATTAAATGTTTTTTTTTAAATACAAATAAAATCAAAATAAATCAAATCAAATAATAAAAAAGGAATGGCAAACCAGCCTGAGGTGGCCAGGTCGGCACTCTAAAATGAAAAAAATGAAAAATAAAACAAGCACCGACCCAGTCAGCACTTTAAAAACAAAAAAAAAAAAAAAAAAAAAAGGAGCGCCGACCCAGCCCCAGGGGTGGCCAGGTCGGTGCCCTAAAATAAAGAAAAAGAAAAAAGCAAGCGCCAACCCGGTCCCAGGGGCCAAGCAGTTGGCACTTGAAAACAAAAGCAAAATAATAAAATAATAAAAAACCCAGGAGTTCTGACCTGGCCCCAGGGATGGTCAGGTCGGTGCTCTAAAATAAAGAAAAAAAATAAAAAATAAAAAATAAAACAAGTGCCAACCCGGCCCCAGGGGCCACGTGGTCAGTGCTTGAAAAACAAAACAAAATCAAATCAAATTTTTTTTTAAAAGGAACGCCAACCCGGCACCAGGGGTGGCCAGGTTGGTGCTCTAAAATAAATATTAAAAAATAAAAGAAGTGTGACCCAACCCCAGGGGCAGCACGGTTGGCACTTGAAAAAAAAAAGTCGCTGGCCCCAAGCCAGCACCTCAAAAAGCCTCTGCTGCAGGGGCCAGGATCGGAAGCCACCACCAGCACCGCTGCCGAGCCGCCACTGCCACCCGGTAAGGACCCGAACCGGTTCGGATTGGTTCATGTTTGTACAATTTTTTTAAAAAAATGTGTACAAACCCAAACCTGAACCAAACCAAGGGTGAGCCCAAAACAGACAAACCTGAACCATGGGTTTTCTGTTTCGTGCCCACCTCTAGATGAAACAGATAAGCTACTGTTTGAAATCCTGTTGCTTAGCATGGTAAGACACAATTAGAGGAGGCCCATTGAGTCAATGGAACTTGTGAATGATCTGACTCACCGAATCCTCACTGAATCAATCAATGGGCTTACTCTAGCTGTGGCTTACAACACTAAGCAACAGCATTTCAGCAATAATGTACATCACAATGTACAGTAGGACTCCGGTATCTGCTGGAGATTGGTTCCAGGACTTCCCATGGAAAATGAAAACCAAACCATGGATATGAGAGACTGTCCAAAAAACTCAAAGCTGCCATTTTGCGAGAGTAGCTTGCTCCATGGCTGCTGTTTTGTGACAGTAGCTTGCTTTACAGCTGCTGTTTTATAACAGTAGCTTGCATAACAGCTGCTGTTTGTGACAGTAGCTTGTTTTGTGGCTGCTGAATTATATATTTAATTTTTTTCCTCTGCCAACCAAGGACAACTGAATCAGTGGTTAATGAATCAGTGGATATGGGGGCCCTACTGCACAGGGTACAAAATGACAGACAATTAAATAAACAAAATGAATGCTCCAATGGGTCATACACCAGGATCCCATCCTGGGTATCCCCAGTGGAACATTTCCAGGCACCAGCCTCCACATTACACTCTATTATTTACAACCACACTTGGTTCAAGAACCTCAAATGCCTCAACTGGAAAACCAAGGACATCCTTTGATGAAGGCAGAGAGAGGACAACGTAGCAGCTTGGATGTTATTAGTAAATGAAGAGCATATATACAAGAATTGTTCTGTGTACCTGAGGTCTACCTCTTCCTGGCCTCCTGAAATTATTCCTGCCCAGTCCTGCAGACTCTCATCACAACTGTTTTGTGAGGGGAAGGAAACAGTGTTTTAGGACAGGTGATGCTGGAAAGTGGGGTTTGGACAATGCCTTGAGTTGGGTGTTGATGTCAACTGGTCTCAGTGCTCATCAAGATGTTTCTGGTACATTATAGGAAATCTAGAAGAGCAGTGAGTAACACAAATATCAGTGTGATTGACTGTCTTCTTTTTTCCCCGCCTCCCCTTGTGTTCATGCATTGCAGGGCACACATCTATTCTAGGAGTAATAAATAGGCTTAGTAATAGATATGTTTAACTCACATGAACTCAAGCTGAACTGAACAGCTTGTTGAGTCTGTACTGCTCAGAGATCAGACCTCTTGAAGTACAATGTATTTTAGCCTAACTGTATGTTGATCATCAAAATCTTTTCACTGTATGAGGTGACAGAAGAAAGTTCAAAACAAACTGTGTGTTTTAAAACACATTTATCGGGAAGAGTATGCCTGAATATTAAACTTACAAGACACAGCTTGACCACTGTAAAAGTGCTATGCTGTTTGTGTTTGCATGCATTGCACTGCTGTTTGTATGTATCTGTTCACCTTGATGTGAAAAGGAACATTTGTTAAATTATTTGCCTTCCATCTTTTCTGAGAATCTTGTAAAATCCAAGTAAATCATATATAAAAAACATAATAAAAATATAACATGGAAAACATAACAAAGATGTTTCAAGTTGTGTTGTGTGCGTCATAGCCCAGTTTACTTACAATGCAATGAACAATGGCTCTGATGCTCTGTGCCTGTAAATAAATAGGAGCTTTATTATTCATTCCTTGTATGTGCTGCAGAAACTACTGTTGACTCTGAATGTACTAAAACACGTGGCTGAAACTATCAACAATCTTGCAAATAAAGTGCAGTTTCTTCACAAATCTGTGATTACAGAAAATATACCCTGTACTGAAATACCTAAATGTCCAAGGGAATTCCAACAGTATACTGGAGAAATCTCTGCGTTTCTAAAGCCAGTCTAATCCTATTCTTATACTTCATCCTCTATCATGCAATCCCTTGGAATTCCAGACAGATCAGTTGTTCTACTTTGCGACAAGCTAACTTTCATAACACTGAGCCTGTCTACCAAGAGAGGTTGTGGAATATTTTGTTTTACTTTACAGGACCTGAACTGATTTATTAATAGATCAATAACAAGCATTTCTTTCACTCCCTTGAAATCATCTGCTTATATTGCAACAACATAACGAAACGTGACACTGTGCTGTGACTAATTTTTCTCTCTTTTTGAAATATTTTACTCTGCATGTGATAAACTATGTGGGTAGATAAAGGGGGGAAATGACAAAACAAGGACACACTAATATCTTGTCTTCAAAGCATTCCGTGAGTAGAGAATGGGTGGCACAACATCAAAGTTAAGAAGAGCATAAAAACAAGCAAATAAAGAGAAAAGCAGATTGTGGAATAGCCAATTAGCAGAGCTTGCAACAGTCAAGGGTGAGCAAGGAAATTGTAAAACCAATCAGAATAATGAGACCATGGTATAGCCTCAGAGCTTATACCTCAACTAGAAGACAGCTTCTCTTAGGCTATGACAAGACAATGCCCCCAACCCAAACTTCAAAACAGTTCTACAATACAACTCGAACTGAATTTCAGAACAGAAATGTTCTGCATCACTTAATACATGTCTGGGGGAACACTTTGGGCACTCTAAAAATATCACAGTTGTTCTCTCGCACTGGAATCCTCAGAATTACTATCCTTCCAGAGACATTCACCAGATTTTCACATCACCATTGACATTTGCAATATCACGTGGTCCTTACTGTGTTACACTCTGCTTATAGGAAGCTGACATTTTCAACAGGAATTAGAACACAGCCTAAGATTTATGAAGAAGCTTGTCGCTCACCCTACAATACATTCAAGAAGTCTCAGAAAAAGAGAGTCAATTATCCTATTGTTGTGGTGTCATTGTAACCGACTCTTCGTGACCCCATGTCCATGGAGTTTTCTAGGCAGGAATACTGGAGTGGCTTGCCAGTTCCTACTCCAGGCGCCTACAGCACCTGGTATTCCCTCGTGGTCTCCCAACCAAGTACTAACCAGGGCCGACCCTGCTTAGCTTCTAAGATCAGGCGAGATCGGATGTGCTCAGGGCATCTGATAATGCAACTTGGGGGGGGGGGATATTGGTTCATATCAACTTGCCATTGGTTTGAGTTACATACATTTCCAATTAAAAGTATGTATCAAGATATATTCTAATAATATATAAATAGAAGGGCCTGACTACCTTTGGGTAGTGGGCGGCATATAAGCTGTAAAAAATAAATAAATAAATAAATAAATAAATAAATGAGCAAGCCTATTAATCAAATTTGTTTGATTGTTCATAAAAATTGTGTGAGGCCTATTTTATACTATTTAATCCTACTTCTGTTCACAAGAACTATTCAAAATCAGAATAATTGTTGCAAAATGTATCTATATGACTTGATCAGACTGTTATCAAACTTTTTGATTTCTCACTAGGTTTGAGATAGGATGGGCTCAGCAAAAAACCCTCTGAGTTTTTGAAATCCATTGTAGAGCCTAAGGTTAGGAGTTCAATCCCCCAATGTGACCCCAGGAACAAGTGCCAGCCTGTGTGGCCTTGGGCAAGCTGCACAGTCCCAGGGAGCCCCCAGAAGAAAGGAAAGGTGAACCATGCCTAGGGACTCTTTAACTAGACACCCCTGAGAAGGATCACCATATGTCTGGATTTACTTGATGGCACATCATCATCACCATCAAGTATCTGGATAAAAATGCTATGCTATGCTAAGCCATGCTAATAACCACACCACTCTGTCTACCATATAATTAGGTTTGATTAGTTTTCCTTGTTATCTCCCCAAGAGAAACTAATGGTGAGGAACATTGGGGAGGGATGTTCCCCTTCTGTCAAACTTTCTGTTTTGGCTACTTTTGACTGATGTCCCAGGTGTGCCTTTCAGTTCTGCCATTTCCTGAATACTTGCGCAATGTGTCGTAGTGTGTTAGACCTGTCTCTTTAATCAAGGGGCTTAAAGGGCAACACTTTCTTTGTGAGAGGGTGTGGTTTCCTTAGACATCCAACTGTTTGGGAAGACTTGGCAAGTCACAGGCACTTTCCTGCAGTTGCTATTTGCTTTGTTTATTCCAATGGAAGCTTTATAAACATACTTACTTTGAATTGTTCAACAAAGGCAACTTGATTTACTCAGCATGGATGTTTATATGTGCTGCCATGTGTTAAAAAGCAAAGAGAAAATCCTAAAAGAGTCCTTCAGTTTAAAGATGGGGGAGCCTATTTCAGACCAGGGTGACAAGAGGACAAACCTGACTATAAAATGGAGGACTTGCACTAGCTGTATTCAGACTGATGAAGCTGTTTGGATGAGCAGCGAAACATTTCTATCTCTGAAGAAAAAGAAGTCCAGTTGCCATGACGCAACTTCCAGATAAACTCACCTGGATGACGGTGAATCTTCACAGACATATGGGGGAGAGAGAGAGAGAGAGAGATCAAACAGCAGAACTCAGTTCCAACATTTACTTTAGTCAGATATTAAAAGTGTCTGTGTCTGGGTGAGAAGAGGTTGGCCTTGGGCCTGAATTTCCTTACTTTGGGATGTGCTAAAAAAAACCTTTTAAAAACCCTTTGATAAGAAACAACACAAATGCAGGTACTGAACTCTATAGTTCTCCTATTCCTGGAATGGACAGCTTCTCCTATTTCCAACTATTTTGTCTCAGAGATTGTCAAGTGTTTGCTTTTATAGTACTTGTATATGTTGTTCTAGGGCACAACATATACACCCTTTTGTAAGCAACATAATATCTAATACAGTAACACAAAACTAAGTCTTCCCAATACCAACTTGTAGATAAGCGGGATATAAATCCAATAAATAAATAAATAAATAAATAAATAAAAAAATATGCTGCGGATCACAGGGGATGTTCTTACTCCTTGCATGTTTACACCTATGAAATTATTTCACTTACATGTACACCCAACACGATACAGGAATTATACCCTTAGAGTTCTAGGGTATTGAAGGACAGCCTGTATTAATAACTTGTTTTGCTTATACAAAATAGTATAACAGAACTAAAAATGTCAATCAGCTCTTATTTTCAACATCAGTCAGGCTAGATTTTCAGCTGCCAGATAAATACTTTAAGTTAAATACAAGTGCAAGAGTTGAAAAAGAGCCCTGCAGGATCAGGCCAAATTTTAACTAGCATAATATTTGGTTGTCTAATCAAATGCCCATATTATCCCACAAGAAGGACATTAGCACACTCCCACTATGATCCCCATGAACTGGTATTGAGGGTCCCACTGCCTCTGATGCCGACATCAGTACACACATGCTCACACAATAGGACAGAATAAAAATGAACATTATCATCACATCATTTTCCAGATTTACTGAGGACATGAATTAAATCTCAGCTTCTCTCTGCCCAATATTCAGAAGGAAGCCTAAAGAAAACACAAGAGCCTTATTATGATGCCTCCTAATCAAATATAGAGTCTGATGATGAAAGGGGTTGACATTTACTCATTAACCTTAAATCGAAACCAGGGTAAACAGCTCCCACAGAGATCCCAGTCATCAAGTGGAATGAATACCACAACATCATTATATAGCACAGTCAAGTTGCCGCTGCTGTGCTAGGCCTTCCTATTTGAATTTTACCATGGGGGAAAAAGAAGTGATTCCTTCCATCAGAAAATCTGAGACGATAGCTCTTTTCATGTGAATTCATGAAAGGAGGATTTCAAATACCTCGGGTGTGCCTACGTCACTCATAAAGCTCTTCACTAACAAGTGCCTGTGACAGCTGCTGCCTAGGCTGAAAAGAGCCGGGACTAGTCAGCATATGAGCAAAGGGGGGCTCCGTTTACCATCAGGTGGTGGCTTTCATGTTGTCTCTCTTCTCGGAATGCATTCTGCCAAGGACAAAGGATTCCTGGCATGTCTGCCCAAGGATCAGAGGATTCCTGGGTACATTCAAAATGGAGGGGAGGTTAAAACTGGGAAGCTGACAATGTGTTTCTCATTTAGAGAAATCAACTGCACTGCAAGACAACTTACCCAGCATTGCTCATTTAGCCTCCCTGTAATAAGAAACCGGACACAAAGGATGGTTTAGATCAGGGCTGTTCAACTTTGAAAAGGCCAAGGTCTACTTTTTCTGGCCCAAAGTGCCTGAGGGCTAATACACTAAAACCTCTACTTACGAATTTTATCCGTTCCAAGCACATGCTCATAAGTAAAATATTTTGTAAGTAGAGCAGCGGTTTCCCATAGGCATGCATTGAAAACCAATTAATCTGTTCTGGAGGGAGCAGGTTTCAATGCGCCATGGCCCTTGAACTGCCCCGCTGGTCTGGGACAGTGGGCTGGCAGACCCAGAACTTTTCTGGGGCAGTGGTGGTCCTTGGGATGGGGGAGGGAGGGGTGGATAACTTATCCCATCACTTTTTTATTGATGGCCGGTGGGCTACTTTTGAACCCTTCGCAGGCTATCAGTAGCCTGCGGTCTACCTGTTGGGCAGGCCTGGTTTAGATGTACCAAGAGGGGTACAGTTTTAGTTCCTTAGCAGGAAGTCCTATGAAATCAAGTGGGTAAAGTCTGAATTCTGATTCTAGTACAATGCAAAAAGGATTTCACAGCAGACATATAGAAAGGGCCAATGAAAGCACTGTTTTGTTTTTCTAACCATACCTAGCAAAAAGGGGAAATAATGAAGTAGATGGTGTTGCATACAGCTATGTTGCCAGCCAGAACATGAAATGGTTCAGGACTAAAAAGGTTGTGCAAAGTCAAGAAGAAACCTCATGCTGTCAAGAAACATCCTGCATAAAAATAAAGGCCTGCTAAAAAAACATGTAACCGCCCTTATCCAACAATGGCAGTAGAACATTCACCTGGTGCAGTTAGGACCTTAGGCCAAGAAGAAACACAAAATACTTTGCAGAGTTCCCCCTACTGCCTATGATGCAAAGGAGAGTTGTATTTGGAGAATGTTCATTCTCAACTGGATCATACACATTTTATATTCACATGCTCGAATTTTAAAGGAGTATGCAAGTATTTTAACTGGGTGTGCCTCCTTACACATACACCAAGCCCAAATGTATCCCTGAACCATCATTTTAATAGCAAGGGGGAGCTCTCTTGTCAATAAAGGACCACGAAACACATTCAGTGCACATCCCAGTTAGTTCTGGGATGTACATCTAAGGGTACCTTCTCTTGAAACCAATGCAATGGCAAAAAACAGAATCTATGTTCAGTTGTACATTTGATGTAGGCCCAGCTAGCATTATGAATTGTACTGTAAGCTGCTTGTAAGCATGACTTTCTATAACCAGACCGGGTAACAAAAGGTTGAGAATGGTGGGTAAAAGGAATTTATCTTCTCCTCTTCTCCTCTTCTCTTCTCCCTCTGCCTCTACACCTCCCATGTCAATCTCTCCCTCTCTCTCAAGGTGAAGCAGCTGTGGTTAACTTCATACCCATAAGCACACAAGTGAGGACACTGTGCACCATATTTCCTGGAGAAAAATGTAGCTGGTGGTGCCCCTGTCCAGTTATTCCACTTGAGAAGGCAAGGTAGTAAACAGAAATACCGAACTGCCTCCTTCTACATCCTATTGTCTCCCTGCTGCACAAAGTCTATATCCTCTAACCATTTTGAAGGCTATTCTTCTGCAGCAGACACAGGCAGTTGCAGTCTTCCAGCACTGCCGGATGCCTCAGCACCAGTCATAGCCCAGATAGAGTTGGTTGTGTGAGCTGCTATTCAACAACATCTAGCATTCCACACTTTCACCACGCTTATCTACAGCCTTACTCAAAAGCTGTGCATCATGGATTGGATGCATTCCACTTTGCCAGTGAGTGTTTTGACATCTAACATCTTTTACAACTATCTTCCCACACCTCAATAGCCATTTCCAAGCTACTCCGGCACTGACTTATAACATGCTGTTTTTGTCCACATATTTATAATGTTCTCCACCAGTTCTCCCAAAATCAAGACCAACCGCACCCCTCAACAAATAAAGCAACTCCATTATGCATATTACTAGCTTCCAAGATGAGCTTTAAATGCATGCTTCCAAGAACTGCAAATACCCAATTTGTAATCAAAACCAGTGCACATACAAACATTGCTCTGGTGAGACTGATCAGCAAAGCAGCCAGATGCAAATGACGGCAAGGCTCTTACATCTTTCAAGAAGGAAGAATTCATCTATCTCCATGAAGGAAAAAAATTAAATGAAAGAGATTTCCTAAAGTGCCAAATTTCTCTCTTCTATACAGCTGTTAAAGAGTAGGGTAACTTCCCCATTTCTCCCTATGATTATTCTATTTGCTGATAACTACAGAAATTACTAGAAAGTAAACTAGTAAATTAAATGTTGCAGAAAGTGTATTTCTGTTTACAACTACCTGCAAGTTCCAATATGTTCCATCCTCTCTATGTGAGCGAACCACTAGCCACCACCACCCATCTAGTGCTACCTGACTGCTTGTAGCTTTCCCAGGAAAGGTCCAGTCTTGCCTTTGTTTCAATTCGTTAAACGTACTAAAGACGTATCCTGGAACTCTCTGCATAGTTCCCACATTTCCTCTTCTCACAGCTAACTATTACAGTGGTAGGTAGATATCATCATAGCTGAAAGTTTAGAAAAGAAACGCATGGCTCTTGTGCAAACTGATTATAATACAGTAGTTGGCAAAGGTGCCATGTTTCTGTCTCTTGGTTTGTTGTTGCTGTTGCTGTTGCTGTTGCTGTTGTTTTATTTTACTTTATTTTTATTTTCTGTCTGATTTGCTTAAAACATATTAGAATGTCAACTATCATCATCAGCCTGTGGCACAAATCAGACCTAAGGTCACCTTCCCACAAACATAAACATAACTCAAGCCAGTTATACTCCAAAATGAGCAATGTTATCTCTGTTACATTGCAACTTCAATACAATTTTATAGCTATAATGTAACTCAAAGTTATGCTCTCATTACTACAAAAAAGAGAAGTTAATTAGAAGTAACATGCTATTTTTAAGTACAGTAGTTACTTCCAAGTTCTGTCTTAAGCAATATGCCTTGCATGTTGTCTTAGGCGTTAAGTCCCACTAAGATCTATAGGGTTTAATCCCAAGTAAATGCGCACATAACTAGTATCTTAATACACTGGCTTATGACACAGTAACCCTGTCTTTCTCACTAAGTGTGCCATTCTGCAAGGGTAAAGTAAGCAACCATTTTCCTACCACCTTCTCACAATTCCCAACTTGTGTTTATTAAAAGTGGTGGTGAGGGTTCTTCCTGTATTGACGATACCACTGATGCTTTAGAAACTAACGATAACAAATACTGTTTAAACACATTGCCTTTTTTGTAGCTGCTATGTTGCATATTCCAGAGCAGAACTTTGGAACAATCTATAAATCTTGCTTTCCTCAGTCTCATTGCTTTGCATTGAGATTGTGCACATAGAAGAAACTGAATGTGCACATGCAATGTGCACATAGAAGAAATTTCTAGGTGCTTCTTACAAGCTGAGACAGATAGAACTACATTTAACTGAATAGAAGCTGTGCAGGAGTTCTGAAACGGGAACAAGAAACAAAAGAGGACAGAGTTCCAATGCTTTTTAAAATTTCTCCTAAGTGCAGTCTGAAGCCATAGCTCAATAGTAGAGCACATGTTTTGGTACACAGAATTTAAGACTGAGATAACCATTTACTGTATATGCAGGGTCTAGGAGTCCTGATTTTTCCAGCCAGAAGGCTCTAAGATTGCAGAAAAGGGTAATTTCCTCTGTCAAAGTCCTTGATGGCTCCTAGCAGGATGTAGACATTCTTGAGCTACACAGATTTAGCATGATGCAATTATATCTTTACTCCTGTGTAACAAGCTGTGACTATGCAAGAACTTTGCCCTACTTTACATTTAGTCCCCATAGATGCTGCTTTAAGGAAGCTCATGTTCTTTGGATTGGTTATGGTGATACTCAGGAGAAAATAAAGAGAAGAAATTAAAGGCCCTGGTATCCACTTTATCACCCAGTTCCCTTAGATGGGGATGAAAACAACAATACATTCAAAAAGGATTTAGAAATAGCCATTTGTCAAAATGCTTTAAACAAGAACATGAGTGTTTACCTGAGTGTCCTTTACTGATACTTCCATCTCATAGTTCTTCAGCATCCATGGATGCCTGCGTAAATGTCGCAGTGCTATATGAATAGCTGGTAAAACCCCTGCTGTTAGGTTACCATACTCCAAGAGATGATTGCTAGGTATAAGTCCAAGAACAGATAGGCGGGTACGAACGCGAACAGGAGGGTGCTCCTCGGAACATCTGATCATTAGCAGCATACCAATTGCCAAAACACCCATCCTCCATTTCCAAGCAAACATCCTTTTCAGACTTGATCTCAGACTTTCTCCCTCCTTTTGGAGTGTTCATCTCTAGAGCAAACAGGCCTCCGCTTGTCTATCAGTCTGACATTTTGAAGCCGATGCTTCCTTGGACTGCTGTGTGTCCCTCTAAGAACAGAGCTAATTGTTATTAAAGGATAAACTGCTCTCCAAGGCTGGATTTTCCAATTTGGACAGTAATCCTACTCACAGCAGTGCTGCTGTGAATCAGTCCCTTACAAGAATAATTCTCAAGGCAAAAACAGTTCTGCCAAATCTAATTTTAAAATATTTGTCATTTTGGACATTTTTGCTTGCAGAAGTCATCCCTCGTCCTTGACAAATTAACAAACAAGTTAGAATAGTAATTCTTCTGAATGCAGATCTGTCTGTTCAGTGAAATACTGGTATGTTAAAATAAAATCTTCTAAATGTGTGTGTGCGTGCCCAGTTGATTTATGCACATCAAGCTGCTGCTAATACCTCCCCAGTTCCAATGGGAAAAATCAAATGAACATTGCAGTCTCAGGTCTTAATGCTCCTTTTTTTCCACTGCTACCAGTCAGTATAGTAGCTCAGCTACACAGTGCCTCAAATGGATCAGACTTCAGAATTGCTAAAAGGGGACCTAACACGGTGTATAGTCACATCTGTTTTGGACTTTCATTTTCTTTTCTTTTTTCAATGGTAAGAAACCTGTTTTTTAAGAAGCTTGCTTAGTGTCAGAAGCTGGGTAGTTGACGTGAGAAAACCTGAGATCCATACATGTTCATATGACTGTAATACTTTCCATTCTGAAAAGTTCTTATGAAACATTCCCTGGAAACACAGCTATAAATGCCACTTCTCCTACGGACCTACCAAGACATCTGCCTCAGTAGAAACAGAATTCAGAGCTGTGACACAAACCCTATCTACATTTGGTTTATAGAGATTTCAAGCTGCCTGATTTTTACATATTATATTTTTATATTTAAAATGTCTTGTTCAATCTCTCTTTTTTGGGACTGATCAAACCAGACCCTTACAGATACTTTCTGAGGGGAAGATCCATTGAACTCACTGGGGGCTAGTTCTCAGAAGACAGTATAAGAGTGCATACAATTTTTGGCTAGCTATATATATACAATGGAACTAAACCATGCCACAAACCCCAATGCCAACTCTGCCCACACACCCACTCTGGCAACACAATCACAGGACCTTACAATGTCACATACAAAATCAAGGGCAACTTTAACTGTTCTTAAACCAATGTGATCTATGCCATCTTTTGCCAACAATGCCCATCTGCACTCTACATTGGACAAACAGGACAATCTCTAAGACTACCCATCAACGGACACAGGTTTGACGTAAGAAACCACAGTACACAGAAACCTGTCTCAAACCATTTCAGTCTACCAGGACACTCCTTGAAGGATTTGAAGGTCACAGTTTTGGAACAGGATCATTATAAATCCAGAATACAAAGAGAAACAGCTGAGATAAAATGTATATGCATGATGGACACACACAAGAATGGATTAAATATAAGTCCGGGTTTCTTGAGTCATTATCAAATTTAATATTACTATATGCCACTTCTTCATGGGAGTTTATCTCCCACCTGGACCCTAAGGTAAAAACTCTCACTCTCTCACCCCACTCTTCCACACACCCCTCACCCCAATCTATGTGGTTCTGGTTTCTGACTCTTGAGAATTTTACTTTAAAACTATACTTAACATTTCTACAGACCCTAGCCACAGAGCCATTAGCAATACCTAACATATCTGTGACCCCTAGCCAAATCTTCCTTCCCCCCATTTGTACAACTAATCATCTCTCCCTCCTCCACAAACCCATTAACACTGCTTAACATATATCTACGACCCCTGGCCAACTCCTCACACCACTTCTACAACTAATCATCTCTCCCTCCTCTTCCCCCTCCCCTATCCATCAATGAACATCTGGTATGAAATGTACATCTCATCACATATTATATTACACACCTCATTCTGCTGCTATATGTCTGAAGACCTGGACGTGTCCACAAAATGTTACATTAAAATATGAAAGTTAATCTTTAAGGTGCCACATGTTTTGTCTTTTGTTTTGTTTTGTTTTGATTTTCTTTGATTTTTGCCTAAATACACATTAGTGGTTGGTTGGTTTGAACACATTCACTATCTGTAGTATTCACTATAATAAAACCACTATTTAAAAAGTCCTCCTTAGATCCAACTATACTGAACAATTACCGACCAGTATTGAATATCCCATTATTGTGGAAAGTACTAGAATGGGTTATTCCAGGTATCTCCAGACTTTCTTAAAACAGATAAACTACCTGGATCACATTTGTAATCTGGCTTCAGGTCTGGTTTGGGGATGGTGATGGCAGGTGAAGTTGCAATTATATCAGATCTATGCAGGGTTAGGATAGGGATCTGTGTCCCTTTTGGTTTTACTCCATTTCTGTTTTGCCTTTGATACCAATGACCACAGCCTCAAAGGATGACCCATCTGTTAAAATAGGAATTGGTTTGCAGATGACAGTAGCTCCGGTCCTTCCTGTAGGAAAGAATCAAGAAAAGTGATGAATCTGCCTACACCACAGAGATTGAACAACTAGTTTTCTGTTCTGTCTCAAAATAATTTAACATCTAATACAAACCAAACTGTTGAAATGGTGGTGGAGTTTTAGGGTTAGGACCACCAATATGTCAAGCCACCTCTTATGATATCAAATAACTTAGTGTCAATAAGAGAGTGCTTTTTTGACTTTTACATACTATTTTATCTCAAGATTTAAAATGGATCTAAGATTGAACAAATTAAACTAAATAAGACAAGACAGAACAAAGAATGTTTTTGAAAGAGACAACAAGGAAGTTTAGATGCAAAAAGAACTGATGAGACCAACTCCAATTGAGGTGTTATTGAATCTATTATCTGTTCTCTGAACTCATCCATGAGCCTAGATGCCCAGGTCACAGCAGTGACCATATAGACTTCATTTGCATAATTAAACTGCAGAAAAATTATACACCCATTCTTTTGGGAAACCTGCTCTACCCACAGTAACAAGATGCCCTAGTGATGTCCTGGCTAGATTCTACTGTATCCTGGACATAATCTGGGCTACTGATGAAAAGTCTCAGGAAACTTTTATGGGTCAAAATGCAGCAGCCAGATTGCTGATAGTTTCTTTCAGAGATCACATTAAACCCCTGAATAAAGCAAGTTAACTGGCTGCCAATCAGCTTCTTGGGCACAATTTTTAATAATGACCTTAACCTGCAAAGCACTGTATGACCTGTTTTTATCTCAAAGACTGAATCTTCTTCATTTGCTTTTATATCAGAGAGAGGCCTTTTCTCCATCCCGCCACAAATTCCTCTGTGTCCTGAAAGGGCCTTGGCCAATAAAAGTATTCTATTCTGGAATTCCCTCCAACTAAAATGGGTTGGACTATCCCATCTCTGAGGTCTTTCCTGGATGAGGCAAAGACCTTTCTCTTCTGGCAAGCTTTTCTCTCTGGCTTCAGGTCTGGTTTTGGATGGTGATGGCCTACTATGT
Organism: Phrynocephalus forsythii; assembly: GCA_029282475.1. Classification (NCBI taxonomy): domain Eukaryota; kingdom Metazoa; phylum Chordata; class Lepidosauria; order Squamata; family Agamidae; genus Phrynocephalus; species Phrynocephalus forsythii. The sequence continues at coordinate 18,622,010 of JAPFRF010000003.1, forward strand.
CTTCTTATGAATCTAAGTGGATACATGGATCTGTGACTTTGTGTTTTACTCCACCTCTAAGCTGCCTTTGATATCTCTCCCAGTGTGATTGCCCATTGACTGAAATTATCAGTTGTTAGCTTTAATGTTGCCTTCCTTCCTGCTATAAGACAGTGGTCCCTAACCCCGGGTTAGTTAGGTGATTCATGTTTGACAGTCGGCACCAGGCCGACCTGGGGAGGCTCTCAGGCTTCTCCCCTTTTCTCCACCGTTATTTAACATCTATATCTCTCCCACTGTGGGAAATTATCAGGAGTTTGGGGGTTAAGTAGGACCGATATGTCGATGACGCCGCCTTTGCCTTTGCCTCCCTCCTCTGCCCGCAGCCCTCTCCTCCTCGCCCTGCTACCACCACCACCAGCAGCAGCCACGTGTGTTTAGCTTCAATAATGAACTGGATGAAGATGAACAAATTGAAACTAAATCCAGACAAGACAGAGGTGCTGCTAGACAGTTGAAAGAGACAACAAGGGATAGGGATGCAACCTACATTTGATGAGATCACACTCCAATTGAAAAAAGAGGTACGCAGCTTGGGGATGCTCCTGAACTCATCCATGAGCCTAGATGCCCAGGTCATGGGGGCCAGGAGCTGGATTTGCCTCCACCACCACTAGCTCCGCAGTTAGACACCCATTCTTTGGGAAACCTGCTCTGGCCACAGTAACACATGCCCTAGTGATGTCCTGGCTAGACTACTGTAATGCGCTTTATGTGGGCTACTGATGAAAAGTCTCAGGAAACTTCAATGGGTCCAAAATGCAGCAGCCAGATTGCTGACTGGGGGGGTGGGGTACAGAGATCACATTACACCCCTACTAAAGCAAGTCCACTGGCTGCCAATCAGCTACTGGGCACAATTCAAAGTGCTGACCTTAACCTGCAAAGCACTGTATGACCTGGGTCCTAGCTATCTCAAGGACTGAATCTCGCAGTATGAACTGGCTCAAGTGCTAAGGCCATCAGGAGAGGCCTTTCTCTCCATCCCGCCACAGGTACCTCTGTACCTGAAAGGGCCTTCTTGGCTGCTGCGCCCACACTCTGGAATTCCCTCCAACTAAAGGCCAGGACTATCCCATCTCTGCTGTCTTTCCTGAAACAGGCAAAGACCCCCTTTCTCCCCTGCTCCCTTTCCCTGATCCCCCGACTACCTACTATGTCTTTTCCCCTGCCCCCATACCCGGCCCCCCACAGACTTTGTGTCCCCCTCCACTTATAATTTTGTGCCCAGCCCCTCTCCCTGTGTGAATCATCAAACATTTATCAGTTGTTGGGGACAAAAAGGCCTTCTAATGCACTAAGAAGATACCCCTCAATTCCCTGTTTCTCAAACTGAAAGTGTCTTAATTGTAATGGACTGTATATTGTCTCCCCTTATTTATAAGCTGCCTTGGCTCCTTTTCTAAGGAGAAAGGTGAGGTAAAATACTCAAAAATTAATAAATAAAAATAAAAACATCCTATAAACTGGGTGGTAATACAGACTATTTTTATTGCTTTTTTTTCCATAAGAAAAGATCCCACTTTTAGAAATTTAGGGATACACTGCCAATAAAACTGAAAAACTATTGCACATGTCATATTTATTTAAAACTGAAAGTTTTAAAATTCTTAATTTTTACAAAACCACACTGTGATTCAGGCCAACAGACAATGAAGACCTAGTAGTATCTTCTCCGTCATATCTATGCTATGACAATTTTCCATTACCTTGAGAAAACAGTGCCATAAACCAGGCATATTTCAGAAGTGTTTTTCCTTATTGAATGAATCACCTCTGGATAATCACAAACATCCCCAAATAAATGTCTAGTACCAAGTATCATGGCTTCCAGGAAGACATGACCTAGAACACTTCTCTTTGAACTGTAACCCGATTCATTGTTTCTCAAGTTTAATTCCAAGGTAGACCTCCACAAGACTACCCATTCTGAAACTCTAAAAAACTTATTTAAATGTGTGGATACATGAACAACACTCATATATCCAGAATGACACTTAATATGGGCTTTTTGACTGTGCTAGACCAAACATGAAACCAAGTATTTTATTTTATTTTATTTTCAAACTATGTACAGAATTTTCCTAATTGCCTGTTCATGCTTTATGAAGAAGTTAATGCAACATTTATACATCAAGGCCCTTGTTTACTAAGAGACCTTCATTATTTCTAACCTCCTTCTTAGCAGTACTGATGAACAACAAAACTGATTTGTAATATATATACACAAATGCTAAGCTGAAGGATATACATTGTTTCTTGGGTGCTGCTCAGTTAAAATTATTTGATTGAGTTAGTTATTATTTCTTCAATCCATTTGGACTAATAGGCCATCCTATCCCCACTACTTAAGATAGATAACCATTTTTTTGCACTGCCCCTCAGTAGCCTTGGCCACAAAACACTATGGTATAAATGTTGGCAGGGTGTGAAAACTATGCATCTAAAAACTTCTAGCAATACAGTGGAAAAGGTTGATAGGTCCATAATCTCTTGGAACAGTGTGGGATTTTGTGACATAAAAACCTCTAGCCATGCCATGGAAAAATGTGTGGATCTGCAGAGCAAAATTAGCTTCCAAGTCTCCTCAATGTATGCTGCCCCATTTTGTTAGTTCTCCTCAACTTGTTTTATTATTTGTTTATAGTATTTAGAATATTTTACCCAGCCTTTCTCCTTAAAAAGAACCCAAGTGAGTTTACATCATTAAAAGAAAATATTTGTAGCGAAAAACAGTAAGTATATAAATACTGTAAAAATATCAAACAAATACCACACTAAAATGGTAAAACCTCATTAACCAACTCAGAGACACTGGCAAGAGAAAGAATAAAAACATCCCATTTACTCACAGCTCTGGGTAGATCGAAAATAGCAAATTCTAAAAAAAAAAAAAATGACTGGCTATAGGAGCATAGCTTAACTGAGTCATAACCATGACTAACTACATGACTGACTGATTACATGGCTGAGAGTCCATTGACTCTAACTGATTTCAGACTCCTGAATGGAAAAAAAGAGCAGGAAAAAAGAGCACTCTTGAATAGAGAGGCAAAGATCTCGTCAAGAAGCTGATGCAGAAAGGGAACAATTAGTTGCTGCTGGATTGCTTGACTGATTGGCAGTCATTGCAGGCCAGAGAGGTCCCTCCCAGCCATAACCTCTTAAAAGCATCATACAAAGGTTGTAATAATTCCAAAAATGAATGCTCTGGCACAAAACAGCATATTAAGCCAACTTAAATGGTGGACCTATCCAATTGATACGCAATTACTTTGAATTCAAATGCTGCACTGAAAATGTCAGCTACCCAATGTCAATGCTACCCAATCAATTTGCCCAATCTTGTTTCAAATTTCTGCTGTCAAACAAAAAAATCTAGCAATCTCTATAGCTGTGACTAAATTCTTATTAAAAGATGAATAATTTATCGTAGCAGAAGGATTTCAAGAGGTCTTCATATTTAGATTCCTATGTCTATAAACTATAACTCTGGTTAATGTGTGTGGTTTCTTGTATTTCATGTATTGGCTTTGCCTCTGCTATGTGCTGTCAAGTCCAATCTAACGTATAGTGAGCCTAATAGAGTTTTCAAGGTAAATGAGATATTTAAGGAGTGGTTTTGCTTGTGCCGGACAGTTTCCATGGCTGGCTGCAAACCCAGGAGTCCATTACTCCATCTACGACATCACATGGGGTGATAACATTAGCATGACCTTACATATTTCCTGGACAGGATTAGAAAAACTCTGTTATATTGCACACATTTAACTGATTTAAATCTGCCTTAAGCAACTAAGATTTAAGCAGTCTACATGTAAGGACAGCAGCATTGACCTCCACTGACAGAAAAACAACCCTGTATTCTAAAACATTACTCCTACCCTTAAGAGGAGAGAGAAAGGAACAAGTATGTCTCTTTCTTCTTTTATATCTCCCCTTATTGTCTGTATTTCCATTTAAAGCAACTGATGTGGCTTCCACGTCTCTCAGGCAATGAGCTATTTTCTTCAAGTACCAGCCGCTGCTTAGCTAATATCTTTGTCCAGCTGAACTGGCATAGAGGGTTACTACAATGCAGCACTTTGCTGCAGGAGCAATCTAATGTTCCATGAAAAGAGATGTGTCAACACATTGTTATTACCAGAGCCCTATGTTCAAATGTCGTTTCTTAAAATATTATGCAATAGCAACTTCATAATGTCCTGCCCACATTCTATTGTCAGGTCAGAGAGACTGGCACCTGGACAGTTTTCCAGGAGTCCTACCAAAATTTATAGACCTCAGAGTAGGGGGGAATCAGCTGAGAGGTGGAGGCTTGGGCAAAGGCAGTAGGCCTGAGAAAGCCAGGAAGTTTGTGAAATCACAGAACTTTTTTTGGGGGGGCTTCAGGAAAGGTTGGGTTCTCCAGTTTGCGCAAGCCCAAACCAACCCGAATCAATGAACCAGCCATTTTTGACAAACTTCCTGATTTACTGTCAGATTCATGCCCATTTCTAGTCCAGACCAGCTAGAGAGCTCACAGTTTTGCAGTGATTTTTTAATAAACTGCTGTTCAAACCTCATTTTTACAGCACAATGTACATTTCCGGGCTGCTTTTTCTATCCTTCCTTATTTCAGCATGCCATGCCTTCAGAATTTCACGTCTTGAAAGTAATGTTGAACCTGATGACTCATAAACTGAATGTAGATCCTTCTGACTGCCAGCTACACATTCTAATAATTAGAATGGTATTCTCAAAGCCAAACACTGTGATCCAAAATTTGGAAGGCCACAAATAAGGCCATTAGCCCCAGGATGTTAAGCTTTTCCTCACTAACGCAGGAGGAAGAGTTATAATCCTGACATCTGAAGGGGAAAAACAGCTAATTTAATTTAACTCTATTCTCCTTCCTATTGTCCATTCTCTTTTGATGCTCAAGAAAATAATAATAATAATCTTCTCTTTAAATGCCCTAGCTATTAAAACCTACCTTCTCACAGAAGCCTTTACCAGTCTTTGGTAAGATTAATATTATATCTAAAAAATTTAAAAGTGCAATCAGTTACAGACACTGTGTATGCATTACAATAAAACAAAAAAAAAGCAACAGGAACATTTTGTCTGGTTTTTACACTTCAAAAATAATACGAGGGCCTCCACATACAGGTCTAAAAGAGGAACCACCACAGTTTCCTCCGATGGGGTCCTTTTTTAAAAAAATGTAGCTTCTGCTTCTATTTCAGCTGTAAAATCCACCTTTAAACAGAGCCAGCAACAGGTGATGTGCATTTCTACCACAGCCATGTCTCTCAATATTCTCCTTTCCCAATCATTCCAACATTCCGAAAGGGGACACAATTACAGATTTTGAGTGTGGTACTAATGAAACTTCAGGAGACAGAAACAGCAACATGTAAAACCCTACTTTCTGATATCATCAGCATTAAATTGCAAAATGCACTCTGTATGTTATAAGCAGTTTTGTAATGATATATTTGTACAATAACTACCCCAGTATTATTAACCCGTGGGAAACAGCCATGCCTACTCCTCTGCTTTCTGTTTAAGCATAATGTATTGGTGACATTAACGTGATACTAAGTTCATGAGCTAATTTAATTCTTCATTATAATCCCACCAAGTGTAGCTGCATTTGGGCAGGGCTATTAACAGACAAAAGAGCTCCCAACCACCCCAGTAAATAATCACATGTGGTCAGAAGGAAAACAGAGATTTATCCCCATGTTCTCTAAATGGTATCAATTTCTCCTGAACACAAACACCGCTTGTCTTTTAAAGCTTAAAGGTGGAAAGAGCACAAACACTGCCAGTACAGCCCATCTAAGGTAACAACGTCACTCGTTGCAGTTACAAGTAACAGAGTAGAATATTGTGTATACATCACAAAAAAATCCATCAATCAATGCTTGATTGCCACCACACACGTGTATCATGAAAGCTGGCACAGAAATCAATCAAATAAACAAATGAATAAAGAAACATTTTCAAGATATACCCTTCACCATAATTACATTATTTCAGGATAACAGCCACATAAGGAGATAGGTAAAACCATCAATGACAAGGCCTACTTAATACATTTTTTTAATTCCCCTGAACATCCATGTGGCATGACTTGTACATTTTCTCCATTATTCATATTATGTTTAAGATCAGCAGAAGGATGAAATATATGTTAACAAGCATGAGACTGCTCAAAAGATCAAAGTCTGCCTTGGCTTACATTATTTCTTACTTGAAATATTAAGAGTGGAAGTATGAATTTTTAAAGAATTGTTACTTAATGTACAAGCTGTGATTCAGATAAGATGATCCTTATAAGGAAGCATCTTCCACATATAGATCTCTTTCTCCAGCCTGGGAATGGTGAGTGGATACTGTATTTCCACAGTATTGGTACTGTAGATGCTGGTGTTTATTGGCTTATTGCCTGCTTTTAAATGTGTGCATGCACATTGCTTTCAGATATGTCAATGCACATTCAGAAGCACCACAAAGTCTGGTGAAAACAGTCTGATATACTGTAAATCCACACAAGTAAAATGAGAAAAAAATGCAATAGATTCTCCCCCACAAACACACACACACACACACACACACCCCAAATATCCAAGTGTGACAGCAAGATTATAAAACTTAGTTAAGCTTCTCAACGAACACAGTAGCTCAGCTCATATACTAATCCAGAATAGGCATTATCTCAGGCCTGGTTCACACACGCATGTACATCTCTATTTCTCTACATTTGATGAATGTAGAGAATGAATTGCTAACTAGAAACTGAACATGTGAATTGACTGTAGTGTACATAGAGTAAAAGACTCTATACAGCACACAAAAAATCCATCCATCCATTACATTGGAAGTAAGATTAATGAATTATGGAAGTGGAGGAATTCTGTCCATGATGATGGAGTTATCACTACTGCATGGAGGAATTGGTTCTACTTTCATTTTACTAGTTCAATGATGGGCGTTTATACACGACCCCTAAGCTGCGCTGCAAATGGCTCCCAGCTCCGGAGCTTAGAAATGTTTCCCCACCAGCTCCGGAGTTTGCAGACAATTAAGTGCAACCCCGCCCACTTTAGTGCGACCCAGCACACTTTTCTTGTACCTTCTCTCTGGAGGTGAAAAATATTTGATGCGGATAAGAGTGCCGGGCTCTCCTCGCTTGTCTGTTGTTTTTTTGCCTCCCACCCCTTTAAGAGCCCCTTGAGAAGGAACCAGGAAGTAACGGGGCTCGTAGCAACTTCGACCGGCACCGGCAGGTTAGTAAAGGCTTCTTTTGTCCTTTTTTTCCCTCCCTCCCCTCACGTAGACAGGAACAGGAAGTGCTGAGGGGTGGGGACGCAGGAACAGAAACGAACCCCCAAGATCTCTGGTCCGAATTTAAGGGACCAGCGGATCTTAGGGGTCGTGTGAAAAGGCCCAATGTTTCATAAATTCTTTAGAAGTCCTCATGAGGTCTCAGTATAGTAAGCCATACATAAAAATAAGGCCAGCTTATATGCATTTTAAATTGTTCAAATAGTTCAAAGGCTTTTTAAGCGAGACTTTTCTGTATTTGATACATGAAGAGAAAAATGTTCCACAGCTGACCAACTTTTTATTAGTAAAATCTTGGTTTCTAAGTCGTCCATTCATAGAATTCATTAGAAAGGCAATATTTTACTGGCAGGTATGATGTCGATGTTTGCGTGTTACATGTGTTTGGTACTGAACAGAAGAAAGAACTTATGGCTTCAGACTTTTGTTTAAAATCTCACAGCTGATCAATATTCATTTTCTGTGTATAATTGCCATTCTTTGTTTGGCTACTGTTTAACACCACTACACATAGGGGCAACTCTTCAAAATTAGTCCACGGTTCCATGTTTTCCTTCCCCAAGGAGACACAGAAAATGTGCAGGGTAGATACTACACTGTGTAGAACAGTACAAAATACTTTAAAGTGAAGGCAGTCAGTTCAGAAACAAACAGAGCCAAGGTATTGAGAAATGTATGACCTTAGAAGACCGTATGCAGGAGCTGCTGGTTTACAAGAATTTTTTTGCCAAGTACCCGGTGCAGAATGTGAGAAGGCAATGCCCCTCTGGCACTGAAGGCAAATTTGGCTATGGAAACTTAACACCTAGCTTTTTCAGTAGGCATTCCTTACCGCGGGGTTATCTCGGCAACGATCTTGAGGCTCAAGTATTACATAAGAAAATGCTGCCACCTTCAGGAAAGGTCTAACACTGAATCAGCACATTTATTTGCCGCAAACAGGTTTGCTTGAATTTGTGACCAGAAAGCAGGCGCAAAACAATGAAGCCTCCAGTGTGTGTCCACAGGAAAGCCACTCCAGGATCGCAGTCCGCTGGAAGGAGGCTCAAAAACACCGGAAGACCCGAAGGCTTTCTCTGCTCTCGAGTTCTGCAAGGGTCCAGAAGCTGCATCTCCCCCTCCCCCCCCGCCCTCGCTTCTGCCACCTTCTCCCAAGTCCACCGTGCTGTTGCCCTGCATTTACAGGAAGAATTATGCATGGCAGACATACGACGACGACAGCGAGGGAGGAAACTGCAAAATTAACTCTTTCGGGGATCGGGCTTGTTGGATGTCACAATCGGTGGAGGAGATGGTGGGGGGGGGGGCTGAAGCTGCCAGCCAAATGCATGTCTACTTTCCTTCGTAGGTGCCCTCTCTCCATCATCCCCCACGCGCACACACACACACACACCCCTACAGGCGCGCCGCTTTCCTGGGCTCCCCTTTTTTGTACTGTGTGCCGGTGCACAAGCCTCCCCTCGGTACCCAGCCAGGGCTGGCAGGAGGAGGACAAGGCGCGGATGCTCCAAGAGGGGGGATCGGGCTCGTGAGCCGGAAGCGTCAGCCTCCTCGTGTCGCCTCCAGTTGGGGCACGCACACCTGGACGGGGGGGAGGTGGGTGCAAGCGGCGGCACCGGGTCCCAGCCCTCTCCGCCCTGCCTCCTTCCCGCTCGTTCCCTTGCGAAAAGCCCAGGCATCCGGCGAGCCTCCGTTCACCGCGAGCATCAAGTGGGCGCTCCGAGGACGCAAACGCTGCAGCTCGGCTCGGCTCAGCTCTCCGCGATGCGGGTGGCCCCAGCGCCTGGCTCCCGAGCTCGCCAACCACAAATCCCTGACGCGGTGCATCTGTTGCTTAAATAACGGGCGGCGCTTTCACGGCACTCCTCGAGCTGGTGGTTTGAGCCCGGCCTCGGGTGGGCCAGCCAGGAAACGGGCTGCGCATCCGACACACACACATACATGCCCCTCTCCCAGGGCATCGGAGAAGGCAGCAAGGCCACCACCGAGCGTATCCACGGGGCAGGAGCACCGCCAACGAGAATCGGAGTGACTCCGATGCAAACGCCCGGGGATCTCTCTTTCGAGTGCCTTTCATGCCTCGTTTCCGTTCAAGGCCAACCTTTGCTTCTGTAGGCTGATACAAAAAAAAAAGGCGCCCACCAGTACTACCCGGAGTGACTCTCTTTTAAGCAGCTGGAAGCTGGCTTTCAGTACTGTATGCAATAGGTCTGTGAAGATTCTGTACTGCATGCATTTTTCCTTCCCCCTTTCGACACGCATCGTTTCAAACAACCCAAGCCTCCCCGCTGCTGCTAGCAAGGTTGGAACACCTCCCTTCCCGGAGCCTGTGGCGATCAAAAACCAACAGAAGTGAATCCCTTGCCCGGTCAGCTTCCCCTTATGATCTCTCCTCCTCCTCCTCCTCCTCCTCTAACATCCCAGGCCAAATCGCGGGCACCCTGTGGGCATCCTTTTGCCCCCCATCCCCTCAGCATCGACGACTGCCCACCCCAGCCCCTTCCTCTTCGAGGGGTGCCCTGCCGGCGAGCCGCCTCCTGCCCCCCACTCACCTCGGTATCGTAGTAGCGGAGGTCCAGGGAGTAGGGGTTGAGCAAAGACTCGTTGAGGATCTGCTCCATGGCCAGCTGCATGGCCGGCAGGACCCCGCGGCCGATCTTGCCCTTCTCCACGGAATCGCTGAGCGGCATCAAGCCCATGATGGCGATGGGGGTGGTGGCGGCGGCGGCGTTGTTGGGGGCAACCCGGGCGGGCCCCGAGCGCTGCTCCGCGCCCAAGCCCAGGAGACCAGCAGCGGCAGGAGCAGCAAGGCAGAGGTGGGGTTGGGGGTGGTGGCCGCCGCCGCCGCCGCCGCCGCCGCGCTCGTCCGCCGAGCCACGGCCGGCATCCTGCGGGGAAGGTCAGCGGGGCAGGAGCGGGAGGGCGCCCGCTGGCCCCTCGGCTAGGCGAGCGGGGCCGCAGGAGAGGAAGGGGCGCGCACGCTGCGCCCCCCCTCCCCAGGCGCAGCCTCCGGGCAATGGCGCCTCACTCCTTCCGCGGGGCGGCCAGATGGAACCACAAGCAGGCGGCGGCGGCGGCGGCCTCCCCTCCTCCTTCCCCGTCAGCCCCCCCCCCAAGCGAAGGGGGCGCCTCCTCAGCCCCTCACGCCGCCCCGGCCAGGCTGGGCGAAGGCGGCCTCCTCCGTGGCGGCGGCTCCCAGCCAGGCGCTCCGAGGGGGATGTGTGCCTCCAAGGGGTGCGGGAGGAGGGGTGCCCTCGGTCCTTCCACACGGCTCAGGAGGCTAGTGCCGCATTCCCCGCGAGCCCCGCAGCCTCCTCGCTCCCCGCCGCCGCCGCCGCCGCCAACAGACACCACGCAACACAGCTGGCCGAGCCGAGCCGCGGCGCGCGCCCCCCCCGGCCAAAAAAGGAGGCGAAGCGGCGGCGGCGGCGGCAGCCCTTGAAGGCAGCAGGCGCGCGGGGCTCCTCGCGCGCCCGCCCGCCCCACACGCCCCGGGCCGCCACCACCACCACCACCACCACCACCACCTTGCGGCTCCTGCTGCTGCTACTGGGCTCGGCGGGCGGGCTCGCGCGCGCCCTGCCTTCCCGAGAGAGGGCTTGTTTTCCGACGCTCCTTCGGCACCCGCTGCCACCGAGGAGATGACACGCCGACGCGAGACGCAGGAGATGCAGGGCTTGGGCACGTCCAAGAGCCCATTGGAAAGCGTGGGGAGGGGGGGCGGACGGCGTGCTGTGGGGGGGGGGAGAGGAAGAAGAGGGCCGCTGGGGAAGGCGGGAAGGAACGGCGGGGATGGAGGGGGTTTGGCAACCTCTTCGGTTCTTTTTTTTTATTTTTTTTTCCAGGCGTTTTGTGCGCCGAGGTGCCCTCTCCCGGGCGCGCGAGCACGCGCGCGCGCGGTGGCTCGCACACGCACGCCCCCGGTCTCGCCTTCCCGCTTGCTCGCACGCGGATCCTCGCCTTGTCTCTCTCTTGCAAAGTTAAAGGGACGTTTGGGTAACTAAAAACCCCAAGCGTGTGGCATCTGCGTCCGTTTTGTTTGCCGAGGGGCCACTGACATCTTTGGCTACCTAAGGGACAACGCCAATGAATGCCTCCCCAGGTTCCGCTGAAGACGTCGCAGGTGTTTTTCTACTCAGAGAGAGAGAGAGAGAGAGAGAGAGAGAGAGAGAGCAGGACTGTGTGAAGCTGCCTAGTGCCTAACATTGGGTCAGACCCGGATTGCCAACCTTCGGGGCTCTACCATTTGGATTTCACAAGCCAAACACAGGCTTCTGTCATGTTGTCGACCTTCCGCTTGCCCTCATCTTTTTTGCAGTCTGAGCCATTTTGCCAAAGCAGGAAGGCAGATCAATCGACTGGGGAATCCAGTCCGTGCTTTTTAGTGGGTTGCCTACAGCTTGTCTGGTCTCCAGTTGACTCTCCTCTGATGTGGCCAGTGAGGGCTGTCCAAGCTCTTAAATGAAGGACAGATCGCCAGGATGGCACCTGGGACTTTCTGCAGGCAAAGGATAAGCCTTGTTATTGATCGGATGCCCCTTCAACATGTCTGGCATCACTGGGAACGCGTCTTTTGCAAGCCTGGGATCTATTTGAGTTCCACCCAGCCAAATGCAACGCAGTGTCTCTGGCTACTGGAATCTGCATTCCTGTTTGACTCTGTTTTTGAAGCAATACTGCACAGTTGATGAAGATTCTCCTGAGCCATTAGAAAGAGTCTGCCCCAGATATCCTGATGTCTAGAGCAGTGTTTTTCAACCTTTTTTGGGCAAAGGCACATTTGTTTCATGAAAAAAATCACGAGGCACACCACCATTAGAAAATGTTAAAAAAATTAACTCTGTGCCTATATTGACTATATATAAAGTAATTCTCTTGAATAGGAATCAAATAAACACAAAGAAAGTATTTTATAATTACTTTATTATGAAATAGTAAGTAAACAGAAATATGAAAAAATTATAAAATACTTTATTCAGTGTGCAACCTGGGCCTGTTTGGCTGAACACAAAGCTGATATTCTTCAGCTTTTCCAACGGCACACCAGGCAACATCTCGCGGCACACTAGTGTGCCACGGAACAGTGGTTGAAAAACACTGGTCTAGAGCAAAGAACCAAACCCACCCGTTTTGTGTCCCTCACATTGCATCACTTTTTGAAGCCTGGAACCATTATTTTAGCATTGGAGGCAGAAATACCTCACAAAAGTTTCTACCTTTCCTGGCAGTAAAGATATAAACATGATGAGTTACAGTAAATAAATAATAATTTGCTGCCATACCATGACCCTCTTAAGTAAGCTGCCTGAGGCAGCCACAGCTACTTAAACAGTATTTGTTGAATGGTGCAAACCTGTGGAATGCTAGACCTTGCTCCCAGATTGGTGGCGGAGGGATTCCTGTTTAGTGGATCATTATTTGGTCATGTTGTGAGGCTAAAAGGAGATGTTGCATCATTGCAGGCGTTAGCTTGTCTCTGCACATAAATTTCACATCTCCACTGTTAAAAGTTAAACCAAGCCTAAATTCTGTAGCATCTTGAAGCTTAATGCATTTGTTATGGCATAATCAGTCATGGACTACTGTCCATTGCATCACATGACAACAGAGCCCAACAAAAAGAATAACAGGTTTTATTTGTTACACCTTTTCAGAGTGCAACCCCTTTTTCAGAGGGGCCAGAAAAATCTTTGTACATTTTACTGCAACAGTGAAGCACATGGCATTTTAACAATTACATCATTTTGTCCTTGGACAATTGTGAAGGATGTTGCATGGTCCAGAGCTCCCATTTTTAATACTATTTTAATGAGCTCAGTAGCACTGTCATGACTCCATCCTATGGAAGCCTGGGACATTTAGGTTGATGAGTTACTTGGATTGCTCCGCTAGAGAGCTCTAATTCACCCCCCTGAACGATGGCACAGCATGCTAAGTAGCTTAGAAAACCTCATGATTCTGTAGGAGAGAACCATGACAATTGGTGCAGTTTCAGACTATTATCATTCTGTAGTGTCAATATAATCATATTTTCCTGAAAGCTTCCTTGCTCACCTTTTGCTCAGCAAAAAACGCATCACTCTTTCCAAATCTTTCCAACTTGTTTTAATACAGATCCTATCAGACTCAGCCAGTCTGTCCAATGGGGATGCAGTCTGAAACATCTGGAAGATGCTGGATTGAGGAAGACTGCGTTCACAGATATCATGATCTTTAGCCGTATGTCTCCATTAATGGGTCATATCTAAGAAGCCTCATTCTTTATTTATAATGGTACTCCTGTGTGAATGTACATTGACTCGTGGTTTTTCTTGCATTTCCAGGCACCTTTAAAGTGGTATCATTCTTGTTTCAGGATTAGGTCATCATTCTGCCGATAATATTAAAACTTCATACTTACAGTACATACAGCGCAACCAAAAAAGACTGGTAATGAAAAAATACAATTAAAAATAGAATTGGCCTAAATTCTATTGCAAATCCCAAGTAAAGTAGACTCATTGAATCAGTTGTAGTCTGATGAGTTTACAGTTATGTAAAAACTCCATTGTTTCAAAAGGGCTCCTCCAGCTGGGACTATCAATAGACTGATGAGACCTAAGCTGGTTTCCATTTACATGTTCCTTGCTTTTCAGTGGATGTGCACTAAATAATATCTATCCATATTCATTTAACTAAATTGCAGCTATTGTAAGGCATGCTTACACATGGGGGGACTTGTTTTGAACTGGGTTTAGCATGTTTGAAATCAATTTTTAACATTCTGATTACACAATGAATGCTTCCCTGTGGATTGTGTAGACAAAATTTAAAAATTGATTTCAAACTTGCTAAACCCAATTCAAAACCAGTTCTTTCCTATGTTTTCTAATGCACAGGGAAGCATAATTTATTCTATTTAAAAACAGCCTGGGAATCATGTGTTTTTGGTTGGAAAGTGAGGCATTTTACTATTTTTTCTATCTGTAATTTTGATGTAGCACTATGCCAAACTGAAAGAAATAAAAAATTGAAAATAACATTGCTTCAGCAGTGGCAAGTGGCTGTGAGAGACGGGTAGCACAAGAGCATGCAGGTGCAGGATGATTTAAGGGAATAAATAACGTGTTTAGAGTTCTAACATTTTATAGGAAGTGCCAGAACCCTACTTGTCACAGTACCTGATTCTGAGGGGTTAAATGGTGAAGAGCTGCTGGAGGAGCCTTGCACCTCAAGTCAGCAGGCAGCTGGGTCTGATGACTCAGCTGAAAACATATCTTCTCTCCCTAGAAGAGCTATGAGCAGGATTCTGCAAAGACGTACTACCAGGAGAGCTAGGGGAAGGGCCTTTGATGCTAGACGGGGAATCAGGTCGGGAAGCCCTGAGTACTAGCAGGAGCCTTTCCAGAAGTAAGGGTGTGTTCCCTGTTTTGAGATAAAGCTGGTAAGCTCACCTTGAGCTCTCTGTGGGAGCAACCCATCATTTGAACTTGCAACCACGTTCCTGTCTGTGACCTTGGCTCTGTTTCCTGATTTCGGACTGGCTTCCTGGACAACGGCTTAATCTGTTCCCTTGGGTTTGGCATCTGGTTTCCGTGAGATATTCTGGTTTTGACTTGGACTGTTAATTGCTGGGAGTTGGATTCTGTTATTTATCTGGGCACTTGATTGTTGGCAAAGGACTTGAACTTTCCTGGCTTTCCACTAAAGATCTTGGCAAAGAACTGAACCCTCTTTGTGTGTGTGCTCTGTGTGCGGGGCTTGACAGGAAGAGCCACTGTAATCAGGGTAGTTATTTTTAGAGTAAGAACTTGTACAGAGGATAGTTTAAGGATTTTAAATCTCTTCTTTTAGGTGACAAAAAGCAGCTTCTAAAAAAAGAATAAAATAGAGATTTGCACAGTTTGTAGGGAAGATAACGGCTCTAAGAAGCAGAGTCTAAATACATCTATGTATATAGATGTATTTAGCAACAGCATAATCCAAAAGTTGAAACACAGATTAAAAGAAACATTTAGTGCATAGCATATGGCACAATAATATCTCATTTAAAACAAGAAAGATATAACCTGTTATCTGGATCAGAATATATTTTAAAACAGACATTATGGTAAGCAGCTATAGTTCCATTTCAATTACCCTTAAACTTGGTTTTATTCTGGACAAGCAAAGTGATATTTCAAAGAAGAATTATATAAACTGGTCTTTCAATTTCACTTTCAAATAGTGTGATTTTAGTAAAAACTACTTAGATATCAAATATTCAATATAAAAGCCACTTAAGCATCACTTTGTGTAACAAAAGGATTAACAATTGTAGGATTTATTTAATTCTATCAAATATCATAAACTGAACAGTCCCAGAATGCCCCCAAAAGAAGAGAATGGTAAGCCACTTCTGAGTACTCTAGACCTAGAAAATCCCTATAACTTGAAACCAATTTGACCACATACCATTATCATAATTAATATGCAACCATTCAAAATAGTCTGTGACTGATAGGATATAACAGATAAAAGTTTTAGCCAAAAACCTAAATATCTGTTATAGATCATTGCAATATATAAACTGTTCTAATATTGCCATTTTAGCAGCTCCAATGGCATTATTTCAGAGATCTGCAACTAATTATAATATTTTATAAATTTCCATGGCAGTGTTCCCAATATACTTATGACTATCATGATAACTGACATTTCCATTGCCACATGTCTGTACTTTTTATTTTTTGCAGTTCTTTATCTTTAACTCAAGCATCCCTAGAACTACAACTTCAATTATCCAGACATTTATTCATCCTGTTATTGTTATATCTCATTATGCTCTAGGTATCTGTCCATTAGAATCCAAAAGTCCCACAAGGTCTTAACTTAATTTTTTTTTGTAATCACAGATTCTTGGATACTGTCAGATTATATTTTTATAACACAATGGCCAGTGTATTAGTTTTGCAACTCTATGGTGTCTAGCTTTGTAGTCTACTTGAGCAGTCTTTGAACCTTCACAAATGAGGTGTGACTCAGTTTCATCTTGTTTCTTAACAGAGCTAACATGCATTGTTTACACAAATTCCTTGAATTTTAGATTTTATGACATTAGTTTGGAGTGCCTTTTCTTGTGTAGCACAGATCAAGCCTTTTTCTTTCTTGATGGTCTCCAGTTTTAGCTATGCCCAAATTAAGTTATTATCATGTTTCCCATCAATATTTCTCTGATTGTCCATGAAATGGGTTTTTTTCCACAGCTGTTAACTTTATCTTCAAATTGTTGTTTCTTATATTCAGTCTTTGATTTTGCTGTTTTCAAGATGTTTTCTATTTTTACAGCTTAAATTTTTCTCTACATCTATTAATATAATAATTCAGGCTTTTCTTCTTCCTCTATTTGTAGCAATCCGTGACCATTGACCACCAATTTTCAACATTAAATATACTCTTCATCATTGAATGAGTGTCCTTTTGTCCTTCAAATGAAGGTACACTGCTGATTGTGGTTCTGGACTGTTGTCCCACCTGTGCTGGACCATTCTCCTGTTTAGTGGCTGTTTCATTTCTCACTCAGAGCTCTGTGCACTTCTCACTGCATTGGACCACATATACTAGACTGCCCCTCTTGTGTTTTGTTGTCTGGTCTTTTGAGTAGACGAGTTTCTGCCTTAGTGTGTTTGTGGACAATTTGTCCCCTATTTATAGATAAAAAAAGATATTCATGCTCCCCTTCCTTGAAGTTTATGCATTTTATGCCATTCTGGACATTTCTCCGGTTTTTAGAGCACCTTTGCAGAGTGGGGCGGGTGTGGGGGAGGTGATGTTGCAGAATGACCATAGAACTACTAAGATCTCCCTATCCTACCCACTTTCTGCAGCGGAATGCAGAACTCTCTTATTCTGGATACAATCCCAAAGTAAATGTTTGATATAATCATGTAAAGCCTTTTATATAAAGGTGTGCAACATTTTCTTTTCCTGTTAAACCAATATTTGTATATTTTAAATATTTTTCAGGTAGAAATGCTTTTACAAATCCCACCTTCTCTTCAGGGATGCTTAGTTTTGAATGTAAGACTGGAGGCATGGAGGGTCATTTTTTTCTTTTGAGGCTATACTAGGTCCTTTCTGTCATTCAAAATAGCCACAATTGCTTTGCACGGAAGGAAAATGTATAGATATTGAAGCATATGATTTAAGCCTATGGCTACTTTTGCCTGCCAAATACCCCTGAATGGCATTAATGAGACTTCCTGGGAAAGCCTCTGGTTTTTCTGATATATTACCTATTGCATATTTAAAGTCATACCTGTTTATAGTAGTTCAGCGCCTCTTAAGAAATTGTTTATAAGCGGTACTGGTGATATACTGTTGGTTTAACTCTGGTACTCACAATTTTTTTTCAATATTAGCTAGTTCCTTTTGTGGAACTGAAAATGGAAACTTGATCCTTCAAGTATTTATTTATTTATTTATTTATTTGTTTGTTTATTTATTTATTTATTTATTTATTTATTTATATTTATATACCGCCCATCTTCCGGATGGAACTCTGGGCGGTTTACAGTTTAAAACAAAACAGGAAAAGAAAACAAACAAGGCAAAAATACCAATAAAATAAGGAGGGACAATACCCTGCACAAAAGATGACGCGGGCGGCAAAAAGAGGGGGAAAAAACCTAAGTAAAAAGGTCGCCATATGCCTCTTTTAAAAGGTGTGTTTTCAGGGCCTTTTTAAAGGTGGGCAGGGACTGTGCTAGGCACAGCTCACTAGGGAGATGATTCCACAGCGTGGGGCCCACCACAGAGAAAGCGTGGTCACGCCTCCCTGGGTGTGGCCACCCTAAGTGAGCGCACCTGTGCCATTCTCGTGGGCCTGATCCCAGTTGACCTCTGGGAGATACGCTCTGACAGGTACTCTGGCCCCAAGCCGTGGAGGGTTTTGAAAATCAAAAGTACAATACAGTATTGAAAAGAACACTTGCTGCCCTCTTGCTGTCTCTAAGAGGGGTTGTGAGGGCAACCTGCCTCCTTTCTCTGGCCAGAGGAGGTGGTTCTCCTGCTTTGTGCCAGAAGTGATTCTTGTCTCCAACTGCCCACTGCCTTAAGGCTCCAAAACTGAAGGGAAGCACATTTGTCCTGAATCCTCAGACACAAACGCAGGGACCATTGCCTTTTGTTTACATCAGGCAGGTTCAAAGTCAGGCCCGGGACCAAATGTGACCCGTTTTAAAATTTTAAGTGGTCTGCAGCCTCTTCTCCCCACCGGCTCAGCCTGCCATGCATCCCCACCAGCTGGTCCCTCCCCATATCAGATGGAGATGTCAGCTTGCAGTTTTATGTTTTGCCTGCCCTCCCTGCCTCTGTCTGTCCCCCCCCCAAGACACTTGCAAATTGCCCCAGAAAAAAAGTGCTTGAGTTAAGCCATTTGCTTGACACAGGTGTAATTATGCAACATGATTTGGGCCATTGTAAGATGTCAAAAATAATTCTAACCCCTAATTCCTATGCACAAGACTAAGTGCAATATCCTATTGCCAGACCCAAACTGAGTAGGCCCATTGGCACAATAAGATTTGCATAAATATTGACTTAATATTCTACAGTTGATCCCATGCGTCTGCTTTTGGTTGAGACTAGAAATTGGATACTGGCCAATGTTTAAAAATAAGTGTAAGCATATATAGCAGAAATGATTAGATAGTCTCCCCCACTGTTTTCCTTTTCCCCCATTTTCTTCAGTTAGTTGTCCTCCATTGAGTCTTAAGATTATAAGGTCTTCAGGCCTGGAACCTGACTCCTCTTACTCTGCAGGGTGCCCCGGGCTCAGCAATTATGGGGTGCCAAATTGCCTACCAACCCCCCCAGCCGCTGCCCCCCCACACCATCCAGATTATATTTTGCAATGGGGAGCGCAAAAACTAACTGTTGCCCCAGGCTCTGGAAGCCCTAGCTATGCTTCTGTCCACCTAAGAAGCCTACTCAGGCCATTGTTCATCTTATGAGCTTATCTCAGACCAGGGTGACATGAGGTCAAAGTGAACTATAAGATGGAGGACTCACAACTAGCTTTCCTCAGCCTGACGAATCTGTTTGGATGAGCAGCGAAATGTTTTTCAATCTCTCAAGAAACAAACTCCAGTTGCCATGTCTCAACTTCCAAATCAAAGCAATATAAATGGGCGATGTTTCATCAGAATTATACTCCATCAATATATAGATTTATTGCATCCGATAAATAGATGCAATGCACAAACTCTATTCTGGAATGAGTTATTGATGCCAAGTCCAATGTGCAAAGATTTCATTTCAGAAAACTCTGCACAATGTTAGCTGTCTGACTATATTCTGCTAGAGTGTGTTATCAAATTACAGCAAAATCTCCCCAAGGGAATTGTTTGAAAGCTCATCACATTTGTTTTAAATCAGACAGAGAAAAAGAGGACATGAATTTTGAATCATGGTCTTTCATTCTCTCCTGCTTACACTTCACACAGAAATAATATTCTTCTCACTTCATCGTTCATTCAATAAATCTTTAAAGCTATAAAATACCATATACAATTATTAGAAGTGCAACATTCCTGTAACATTAATGGGATGGTTCAGTGAGATCAGCAAGAACATTTGAGTAAATATATTTAAAGGTAAGACACCAGCAGTTTTTAGCTGTTTTAAAATTTTCAGCAAGATATGTATAATGTTACATAAACACATGTAAACAGTATGAATTGCTTCCAGAGTCACAAATATTTTCTGCAGACAAAATCTACACAATCTCCATTTGGAAATCATCTTTTACAGCAATAATATGTGTACTCTTGGATGAGCCACTGCAAACATAACACCATGACCCTGAGCACAGGAAATGTTTGTTGCATTTATATGTCAGAGGGCTTTTCAGGCAAGTTCATTTACAAATGGAGCTGCCGTCATTAATGATCCAACTGAAGTTTCCCGCACACAAAAGGGCATTTTCAGAAGAGATCTCCCCATTTTATTTGCTTCCTTCTTTTTCTTAGCATTTTTCTGCAGGTGTGGGGTCTGCTTTTTGGATCCTAAAACCCCACTTTGCTCAATCAACTG
Source organism: Phrynocephalus forsythii (assembly GCA_029282475.1). Classification (NCBI taxonomy): domain Eukaryota; kingdom Metazoa; phylum Chordata; class Lepidosauria; order Squamata; family Agamidae; genus Phrynocephalus; species Phrynocephalus forsythii. The sequence goes on from JAPFRF010000003.1 coordinate 18,642,437, forward strand.
AACCTTCAGAGCACAGGCCAACAATTTTATAAGCTTCCTGCTGCAAGATTACCTACATGACGGGTGGTGAACTTGACTGCACAACCAGAGGAAATGCTGAATGTGATGGATAGCCATCTCTTATTGATTTTGCGGTTGTCCTTACATAATAAAGTAGGGTAGTAGGATTCCAATCCTCACGTTCAAGATAATGAGAAGTTAACTTGAGAAATTAGACTCATGGCATGTGCACTCTCTGTTTTGTACAAAAGTAGCAAAGGCTTCTATCAATATTAAAACAAATGGTCAGAAGGAAATCAACACTTGTATGAATCCCATTGATACAACCAGCCTACTTTTGTTAGAACCAGCAATTTAAATTGGGCAGAAAAGCATAATGGAACCTTAAAGTCTAACCAGCTGTATTTAGACATACAATTTTGCGGACTTTTAGATCAGCCTTTTAGATCAGATGCATCTTAAGCTGCTTTCACACAACCACTAAAATCCGCAGATGCGGAGCATAAAATCGTTTTTTAAAGCGGACTTTAAAAAAAAGAGTGCAGCCATGCCCACTTAGACCGCAGTCATACCTGCATTTTCTGCGTAGTTTCCCGTCGGTGAACTACGCAGTAAAAGATCGCGTGCTAACCAGGAAGAGAAGCAAATTCTCCTCCCGGCCGACCACGCCCCTTGAACAGCAGTTTCAGCGAAGTTTCCTAAACCACCACCAGGGACTGGATTTAGAAACTTCACTCGAAAATGCTTACTTGTTTGCCTCTGTTGCAAGGACAGGACACTGAAAATACGCAGTAAATTCAGCTTCTCCCCTTTCTACCCGGCTTAGGTCTTTATTTCAGTCACTGACCAGATAAAATACAAAATACATTCCACATAAAACCAAAATAAAAGCATATAAAAACAATTCTACCCGGCTTAAAAGACGGAACCTTGGAAACTGGGAAGTAGGACAAAATGCGTAGTACACAGGTTAGGACAGAACCAGAATAGGAAGGTACAACACAAAGGAGAGGACAGCAACTGCTCATTAAAAACCATGTTACTGCTCCCTAAAAAAATATGCAGGAAATTTAAATACAAAGGAAACCCAGGTATGACCGCAGTCATGAGTGCAACCCAGCACATTTTTAGAAGTACCTCGTCTCGAGGTGGTAAAATCCTTGTCACTGTTCCAATGCAGATTTTAAACTGTTACTGGAGTCCATGGGAACATGGAAAATCCGCACCAAAACCTTTTTGCCCCTGTTATGGTGTCTTTGCTGCGGTTTTCAGTCGTAGGATCAGAACGGTTGCGGATTTTCAAAGCGCAACCATGGGAACAGCGACAGCAACCACATGACCATTTGGGGTTGGTGATCTGGATCAGAGTTTGTTGCGGAATTTAGTGGTCATGTGAAAGCAGCCTTAGTTCTGCTGCAACAGTGACAGAGCCCCCACCTCTGATATGCTTTGCTCAATGTTCATTTCAAGATTGACCTCAGAGTAAATGCCATCCAGAATTTACTCCAGAGCAAACTTCTTGTTACTCCATTTTTTACAAGCAGAACCCATGCAAAATACTGATTATCTGCCCCCTGTAAAGTCAAAAGCTCATCCTTCATCTAGCTCATGCTCTTTCTGGAGAACATCTCTTTTTAAAATATCTATAGTGTGAGTCTCCACCCAAATAAGGTGCCAGAGGAAATGCTGAATGTGATGGATAGCCATGTGAATGAGCAGATCAGTGAATGAGCAGATCAGTCCGACTATACTTTAGATATACAGTATACTCTGTCAGAAAAGTTACTTAAAAATATTTTAAACCACCAGGAGTTACAACTAGAGATGGGCACGAAACGAGCAATTTTTCGTTTTCATTTTTGTTTTTTCGTTTCGTTACATAACGAAACGAAAAATGAATTTTGTCTCCAAAATGAAACGAAACGAAACGAAACAACAGAAATTTTGTCGTGTGTTTCATTTTCGTTGCGGCAAATACATTGAACTGTAATGAATGCTAATGAAACAGCAATTTTTCATTTTCATTTTCGTTTTTCGTTTCGTTACGTAACGAAACAAAAATGAATTTTTTTGCAAAAAATTCATGAAAAACGAAAACCAACCAAAACGGACCCCCTAAATGACAAACGACAAACGAAACACCATTTTTTTGAGTCGTGCCCATCTCTAGTTACAACTAAATGCTGCAGCACGGAATGTTGCTGTTAAGTGCTCCAGGCGGCCACATCCTCTTCTGAAGTACTGCATTCCATTTTATCCCCACCTCCAATAGGAACATGTTCTCCACACAAACCTTGGGTTCTCCCAAGACAGATGCTCCTTCTTTCTTATGTGTGGATGGCACCACTTTAGTTATGCCAGTACAGGCACTTGAGATAATTGGGCTTACTATTGAGAGGAGGAGGAGGAGGAAGAAGAAGTGGGGGGCTTTATCAAATTGCATAAACTCTCCACTAACACATTCGTTGAAAGCTCACCACATTGAGTAATGTGAATCATTTTTCACCCCATGGCTACTGTATCAGTCACGTGAGATTGGCAAAGTAGGTGTTAGGGGGAAAACAGATTCACAGCTGTGGAACTGCACTGATCACAATGGACATTTGATCTGTAAAATGTAAATTGCCTGGTTTTGCCCCATCCCTCTACACCCTTTTTCCTTTTACATAATCTCTTTTAGACTACAAACTTGTAATCAAAGCTATCTTGCTTGTTTTCCACTGATATTACATAAGTTGAAGTAGGAGACTTCCAGTTAAGAGTATGACGAAAATCTTTTGAATAAATTAAAAACAATCCAGGATATATACACACAGTGCACCTGTATTATTTTCTTCCGGTTGCACAGTCTACCCCTGCCACTCACAAAACACTATTCCTATCCAGTTTCTCTTGTTCTCAGATACTCAGAGCTGTGAACTAGTCAGGATTGATTGATTGATTGATTGATTGATTGATTATTTTTACCCTGCCTTTCTCCTTGGAAAGGATCCAAGGTGGCTTACAGTAATGGCTTAAGTCCAGTACAGTAACCCCCCACCGATTGCGGGGGTTAGGGGCCCACCCCACCCACGATCGATGAAAATCCGTGAAATGCGGAAGTGGGTGGGGGGCCTGGGGGGCCATCCGATGGCCCCCCGTTGCCCCCCCCGCGGCTGCGAGGCCCTCCGTAGTTGCCCGGGACCGCTGTATGGAGGGACAGCGTCCGTCCCCGCAGTGGTCCCATGCGGCTGCGAGTGCCTGCCTGAAGGGGCGGGTGAGCCATGCAGCCAGGCGGGAGGGCCACTGGGAGTGATCGGATCGCTCCCGGTGGCACCCCCGCCTGCCTCCGCAGCCTGCCGGAAGGGGCAGGGGGTGCGGAGAGTAATCAGATCGCTCCCCGCCACCCCCCCCCAACGCGGCTTCCAGGCCTCCCAGAGGGGCCTGTGGGGCGAGAGCGATCTGCCCGAGGCTTCTCTGGGGTGCATGGGAGGGCAGCACGGAGCAACCCGTCAGCCCCCCTGCTGCTGCCCCCCCACGGTTCCGGTACTGCGGTCCCACGATGTAGTGGGACCGCAATGCTGGAACCACGAAATGGCGGGGGGTCATTGTACAATTAAGACATATTCAATTTTGAGAACAGGGAATTGAGGGGTATCTTACAGCATTAAAAGGCAACATTAAAAGCTAAGAGAGAATGTGAGCAGTTAAAGAAAAGAGTATACATTCCATGTAATCATGTACGGTAGACCATTTAAAAGTTATGAGGTATGGAAACTAACATTGAAAACATAATGTCAATGCAATCACACAAGAGGTATAAACACAAAATTATAAGGGGTTATGAACACAAATTCTGTGTAGTCATGTATGGTAGATTCATATAAAAACCACCATCATTCAGGGAAAGCTTGCCTGAAGAGAAAGGTCTTCAGATGGGGCAATCCTGGTCTCTAGTGGGAGGGAGTTCCAGAATATACAGAAGTATACAGAAGCATCTTCAGAACTGCTTCGGTGAACTGAATTGAAAAATCCTGCAGTTGGGAACTCCAATATTTACACAAAACCTCTGCACTCACGCGTACATCCTTTTATGTCAGTGTAATAATTTCATAATTAAAACGATGGTCATTTCCTGCATACATTTTAACCACTGATGTAATTAATTGGTACTCATGTACTCAGCTGATTAGTTCCCTGTTTCAGGGGCCTGTTGCTTCTTATGCAGAATAACACCATTGAAAGGCTCTGGCAAAGCCTACTACTAGAGAGCAGGTGTCTTACTAAACGCCAGTCCTTATGTTCCCAGTGGATAGATAGATGCATCTGCCTGTTACCACTTCATCTGTCACATCAACCAGGCACTGGTAAAGTACATTGTTTGGTGAATGATATATAGGCAGATTATTTTTGCTTTAAGTGAATTATATTAATATCTATAACTGTAGCTTTCACATGGGATTATTTTGCATATCAAATACAGGGATGGGAATCCATTGTGAGCAGGACTGAATACTAATGCAGGAAATGTGGTGGGGCCACATTGCAGCATTATGTGGGGCTATTAGTTTAGGACAGTGTTCAAGTCAATGGACAGGGTCTTCTGTCTTACCAGCTGGCCCCACTGCAGCGACTTTCAAGCAGGCAAAACTTTCCTTAGGTGCAAGTCAGTGCTTCCTTTCTGAGTACAACACTTTCTGGTTTACAGACTCAAGTTCCTCTTCCATGCAGTTTTCCCTGGTCGCAAAACAGAACTCCCCTTCTGTGCAAAACCATATTGGCTTGCACACCAGAGTTTATTTCAATGCTGTTTCCCAAGCTCCAAACATATATATTTTTGCCTCCATATGCCTGGAGGTAATGGCTGAAAAAAGATCAAGGCTTCCCCAATTTTCCTGAAAGCTTGGCACAACTTAGCATCTTAAATCTCTACTTTCCCATCAAAAATAAGGTTTCCAGAACTATTACCTACAAATGACTACAGCTAATGTTTTATGTTTCAGTCAACAACATTGGTCTACTGGACCGGATATTTCAGTATTTCTCATTTGGGCTATAAGAGCAATGAATCCAGACTATTTTGCCATTTCCAGGTGAAATGTGATGCTGTGTGTGACCAACATTAAAACAACTTTTAGATATTAACAAGTAGAGACAAAGGATAACACCCAGTCTTGTAGCCAACCTTGTAGCTTTGAGATTGGCTACAAAAATAGGAGAGAAGATTTTAATTGAATGGCACACATTCCACAACCTGAATTCTCCCTCTCCAAGGTTGGGTATTAAGAAGTAAGTAGGTGAAAGGTATTGTTCCCTCCTTATCTCTCAAGATCTCCATGTATAGTAGTGAGAGGCCTTTAAAAAATCACATGACACAGACCTCTGAAGCAATGCTTGGGTTCCTTGGAGATGGATTGGGTAGTAGGACAATAGGAAAATGGGAGTCACCTCTCCAGTGCCTCCAGCCTTTCCTGCATTCTGCTGAATGCCAGGTCAGTCCATAATAAAACCCCCATCATATACGATTCCATTCTAGATGGGCGGACTGACCTGGCTCTCATTACCGAGACCTGGGTGGGTGCGGAGGGGGCTGGTTCAGGGTGTGGGAAGGCTGGAGGGCCAGAAAGGTGGAAATTTATTGGGACTCTTTTTATGTCTGCAGGGCCTTTGGTTAAGGGGCTCCTTCACCTGTTAGTGGGACATTTGGCATTGTGCTGGGTTACCGTGCTCCCGCAACCCAGCCAATCCCTCCCGGAGCTCTCCGAGTTTATCGCGGCGCTCCGAGAAGTCCCGTGCCTTTTGGTTGCGGGTGACTTCAATGTGCGGCAGGTGAACTCTCTGGTGCAACTCTGGAATTCATGGAATCCATGGCTTCCATGGGTCTGTCCCAGCATGTTTTATGCCCCACTCACAGGTCTGGCCATACCCTGGATCTGGTATTTTCCTCCATGTCGGGGAATTTGAGTCTGGAGGTAGGGGGCATTGCCTCCCTGCCTGTGTCATGGTCAGACCATCACCTGCTTTCTTTCTCCCTGGCGATGCCGGCCCCTCCTCGCGGGGACCATCGGCCTCCTGTTTTGGCCCATCCCCGAGGACTTATGGACCCTTCTCGGTTCCAGGAGGTCTTCGGGGCGTTTCCTGGAGAACTGGCTGGCACGCCGGCCGAGGTTGTGGCTAACCACTGGTTTGATACAGCTGCCCATACCATCGACTGGATTTCTTCTCCGGTGCCGAGCTCGGTCCTCACCGTGGTTCACGTCTGAGCTCCGAGCAATGAAGCAGGTGAGGAGAAGACTAGAGCGCAGCTGGAGAAGAACCCGGATGGTTAATAATAAGGCTGCCGTTGTTTCCCAGACTAGGCGCTATTCCAACGCGATCAGGGAGGCTCAAAGATCTTTTTTCTCCCTGAGAATTGGTGAGGCCTCGAACCGCCAGGCGGAGCTCTTCCGGGTGGTTCGAGACCTCACCAATCCTAGTCTGGCAAGGCCTCCTCCTACTGATTTCAGTAGCGAGAACTTTGCAGCCTTTTTTCGATCAAAAATTGAGGCCATCCGGACCGGCTTCGACTCCGGTTGCAGTAGCACTGTCCCGGCATCCCCAGTTGCTGGTCCGCCTTCGTCGCCTCAGTTGGATGCTCTTGGGCCTGTTTCCGCTGTCGAGGCCTCCAAGGCTATGGCTCACTGCCGGCCGGCATCTACCCCTTTCGATCCCTGCCCTGCCTGGCTTATAAAAGCTGCCAGCAGGACTATGGCTGAATGGGCTTCGGTCATCGCCACCGCCTCCTTCAGCGAGGGGGTCTTTCCCTCCCGTCTGAAGGAGACGGTGGTAAAGCCCATTCTTAAAAAACCTGGCCTGTGTCCGGACGATTTAGCGAACTATCGTCCTATCGCTAACGCCCCGTTTATGGGTAAGGTGATCGAGAGGGTGGCGGCGGTTCGGTTGCAGTCATACCTGGAGGATCGGCAGTGCCTCGATCCTTGCCAGTCCGGGTTCAGGCCTCGTCGGGGGACCAAAACAGCTTTGGTCGCGCTGCAAGATGACCTAATTCACTCTACCCTGTTGGTTCTCCTGGATTTGTCAGCGGCCTTTGATACCGTTCCTGTTGGATCGGCTCTCTGAGGTCGGAATCGGAGGCACTGCTCGCAGTTGGCTCCGATCCTTCCTGGAGGACCGTCCTTAAAGTCGGCTCCTTGGATTCTCCCTTGTGGGGTTCCAAATGCTGTTTAACATCTACGTAAGGCCGCTGGCTGAGGTCATTAGGAGATTTGGAGTCTGCTGTCATCAGTACGCTGATGACACGCAGCTTTATCTCTCCTTTTCCACTTCTGCAGTGGAAGCTGTGAGGATCCTTGATGAGTGCCTGGATGCCGTACTGACCTGGACCGGGGCGAACAGGCTTAGGCTCAACCCCAAGAAGACGGAGGTTATGTTCTTTGGGAGTTCACCATCTGGGTACGGTGGCCCTCTTCCCTGTCTGGGGGGGGGATTCCCTCCAGCCGGTGGAGAGGGTGCGGAATCTGGGCGTGGTCCTGGACCCGGCGCTGACCATGGAGGCTCAGGTGGCGTCGGTGACCAGGGCCGCCTATTACAATCTTCGTCAGATCGCCCAGATCCGCCCGTACCTGGATGTTGACTCTCTGAGAACAGTGGTCCAAGCACTGGTGATCTCGAGATTGGACTACTGCAACGCCCTCTACATGGGGTTGCCCTCAACTCTTCTCCGGCGCCTGCAGCGGGTACAGAACGCGGCGGCCAGGCTGGTGGTAGGTGCGCGTCGATTTGACCGCATCACCCCAGTCCTGGTCCGCTTGCACTGGTTGCCCGTTGCAGCCCGGATTAGATTCAAGGTCTTGGTTTTAGTTTATAAAACCCTCCATGGCTTGGGACCTGACTACCTGACAGAGCACATCGTCCAGCGATCCACCTCGGCCCGTCCTGTTCGGCAGGTGCGAGCGCACTCGTTGCGGGTTGCCACCCCACGAGAGGCCCGGAAGACGATTACTCGGAACCGGGCCTTCTCAGTGGCAGCCCCTTCCTTATGGAATTCCATCCCCAGCGAAGTGCGCTCTGCAGAGTCCCTGCAGGCCTTTCTTGAAAACTTATTTATTCCGGGAGGCCTTTGGCTAGTTAAATTGTTTTTTTTTCTTCCCCGCCATCGCTATTGATCGCCATTGATTGATCTTATTAAATTTTTTGACTGTCGATCTTTGGTCAAGATTTGCTTCTCCGGCAGGCTGGGATGCAGGAGGATTTTACTTGTCATGTCTGTCCCATTGTGACTTGTTGAACTTGTTTTATTATATTCTGCTGTACTGTCTGTTTGTGGGTTGGCACTGACTGCCCTTGTTAGCCGCTTAGAGTTCTACATGTAGAAGATAAGCGGGATATAAATACAACAATAAATAAATAAATAAATAAATAAATATTGTACGTTGCATGATGGTTAGTGGATGGTTATATTAAATGTAGAGGTTTAATCAACATTGATCGGGTCGCTCCCCGCCGCCCCCTGGGCCCTCCGAGAAGTCTCAGGCGGCACGGGTGGGCGGCAGCAGGAGGTCAGATCCCGCAACACAGCCTGTGTGCACCGCGCCAAGACTTCTCGGACAGGCGCGTGATCGACCCACACCTGCCCCCAGGCCCCCCCACTTCCGCGTATCGCAGATTTCCATGCATCGCGGGTGGGGTGGGTCCCTAACCCCGCGATCGGCAGGGGGTTACTGTATCCCAGTTCAATCACTGAGTCCCAGACAAGATGTAACGTGGTAAAAATAAAATGAATGTTTATTGAATTCAGATAGCTGTTGAATTCAGGTTCACTTGTATATAGTTACTTTAAAGTTACACAAAGCAGTTCACTCAAATACAGTGGACCCTTGTATAACAAACAGTTTGTATAACATAAAATGTGTACAACATAGAAAATTCCAGAGATAGGGGAAATTTGCTTAACATAATCACCTATGGGGAGAATCCATGCAACATAAAAATGGGATTACTCCGTTTTCAGTGCATTCCTATGGGAATTTATATAAAGGAAAATTTGCTTAACATAATTTCATTTGGAATGAATTAATTCCTTTATACAAGGTACCACTGTACTGATATAATTCCCTCACTCAAACTTGACAGTTCCCTAACTCTAGCCTATCACTTCCTTATCTTCACCCTATCTCTGCAGTTTCCCTATCTGAATCTTTCTCCCTCAGGTGGAGCTCTTTAAGCACTAAGGCTCTGCCCCCAAATTCCATTTGGGCATAGGCGTTAACCCTTTATTCTCCCTCCTGTACATTAACATCCACAGTAAAAGGGTGAATGCTACAACCACTACCAGGACTACCAGGTTGCACCCCACTTATGGAAACAGCTGCCCTCGGAGATTGGTTTGGCCCCCGTGCTACAAGTTTTTTTAAAAGCAGCTTAAAACCTGGCTGTATAGACTTGCTTTCCCTGACTATTGTTCGTCATCTCGTTCACTCCCCTGATCTGGCTTTATACACTATTCCACCTCTGCCCATTTTTGTATGTACTTTGAACTATTATTTTTCTTTGATATTTGCTCTAATTATGATTGATTGCTTGATTTTATATTTGGCTATATATTGTATATTGTTTAATTGCATTATTTATTGTATTCTTTATGTTCAAAACTTCTGTAAACCGCCCAGAGTGACCTTTGGTCAGATGGTGTAGTATATAAATCAAATAAATAAATTTATAGTGTGAAAGTTCAGCATCAGAAAAGCGATAGTGCTAAAGGAACTATCGAGCTCAAGGATTTGCCATCTCTGTATGGTTTTTCCTGCTTGAACATGGTGCGTAGCTTCAGAACATATTTCCTATGGATAAGGAGGCAGCTTAGGGGAAACATCTCAGCAACTAAACATGTCTTGTCACTCTCCTCTGTGTCTTCACACAAATCCCTTGAAGATGCACTCACCAGTTACATTCATGTGAGACTTGCTATTTTGTGACTTGGTCCCAAGTCGCTGAGAGTCGCTTGTGTGTGAGAGAGCTACATGGGGCTTTTCTAACTTTTCTGTGCTTGAATAGGGTATTATATAAAACTGCTATTGCCCATCCTAATATATTTTTAATTTCCTCTTAACTATTTGCAGTACTCATGGTGCTTATCCACAAGGACAGCCAAGGCCCTCTAGATGATTTTGGTGTACATACAGCTCCAATTACCATTGGCTAAGCTGGTTGACACTGATAAGAATCATAGGCCCAAACCATATGGACCACTTGATACTGGTCAATGGAATTTCTCTGATTATCTTTCCACTAGTCCTGTTAATATTTACAGAGTCTGTACTTCACCCCTTGTCATGCTTATTATTACAGCTTATATCTATTTTGGATTGCCAGAGATGTGAGTAGGCCAATTTCCTATTCTACTGTCCATTGTCAATGGACACACCTCAACATACTGTACCTTATCTGCAGGGAAGGGTATAGCAGCTTTTTTATTTAATTTATAAACAAAATATAATTCCAAATATCAAGGATGTCCAACTTTGTAAAAATGTTATTTTTAAGAAGGCCACTTTCACTTTCAAAATGTTAAGACGCGTGTAATGTACTGGATTTTAGATAAATGTAAAATACTGAATATCACATCTCTGACACTGAATATGTAATACAGTATTTAATACTGTCTAGTTTTATTTCAAATAATCAAAAATATTTCAGGATAGTATACACTGTTTACAATCAATCATACACACTATTGACAAGTTAAAGGTTTTCTTTCTATCTATCTATCTATCTATCTATCTATCTATCTATCTATCTATCTATCTATCTATCTATCTATCTATCTATCTATCAAATTAAAGATCACAGTCTTTTTTCTTACCTTCCCTCATGAAGATGGTATAGGATATTATTACAGAATACTGCCAGTGAAAGCTTGGACCATTTTAACTATAAATATGAATGGATATGCCTGAAAGCTGTGTGTGTGTGTGTGTGTGTGTGTGTGTGTGTGTGTGTGTGTGTGTGTGTGTTTTCTCACAAAATAACAGTGAAGACATTCGCTAAGTAAGTTCTTCTTTGAGAAGAACTTTCAAAACCATCATGCAGTCATCGCAAGTGCTATTCTTCTAACAGCCACCTGACAAAACAATGGGTTAAACAGCATGGAAGGGAGGTAAGTACACGAGTAAGGGGAAAATGCTGTGTTTTTTCATTCCTTGGCTTTATCAGTGATAACACACAGGTTTGTCCAAGTGGGTATATGCTATAATAAAGCCATTGTTGCACTGTGGTTAAAACAAGATTCTAGCGTCCATTTCTCCTTTCAAAATTCACTGCAACAATTTGATGCATTTGTCTTTAGATTTCTAAGTTATCTTGGACCAAAGTGGAGCAGTTATCTAAATGTAAATGGAATGTAATTCAAAAACAACAGGTGTTTTAAATGCAAAAGCACTGTAATGTTCCAGTATCCTGATTCAATAAGATTATGGAACTTGAACACTGACAGAAAAAGAAAAGAATCACATTACAGTATCAGAGAAAGAAATTAGCAGGCAAGATAACGGTTCGCATTTTTGTCTGCTGGTATCTTGGCCTTGGCAAGTAGATTTTTTAAAAAAAAAGATCAAAAGAAAATGTTGACTTGTAAATCAACAAATATTTTATTGATGTTTGTACTGGTTACATTAATCTAGCACAGAATTCTAAAGGCTCTTATACAGTTTTCCTTCAGAAATGATTGTCTTCTACCCAAGAACAATTTAATATCTAAAGAACACTCATATTTATAGAATGAGTAAACTTTACTAATCAAACTTTTAAATTATTTTAGCAATCACATAATAATAGGGATTAGAGTACAAAATGAAACAAAAGAATGTAATTAAAGAAACGATGGTGTGATAAGGCAGTCAAGAAACAGTTCCCAAGTACTCTGCAATTCCATGGCACAGGTTGTCTTCATGATACATCTATCAACTGATCGCTATATGCATCAGACTTAAGCTAATCTGAAAAATAAGAAACTGACACAAGTTTTTGGCTTGGCAAGAACATGGTATTAATGAAAAGAGATTTTACCAACACAGCCTATTCACAGATTTTCAATAGTGCATCAGATCCCATCCATTCTGGGCTTTCATGTTTTTGTTAGCACATGAGAAATAAATTTCCACATTTGCTATTTCATTGTCAAGTACAGCATAAAATGACCTTTCCTCTTTCCTCTTTTTTTTTTTTTTTTACTGTGAGCTGCTAGTTTACAGTCTTAATGAACTGCATACATACAGTGCAAGGAAGAGAAAATGAAGTCCAGGAAAGCCAAGGCTGCAATGAAGACTTTGCATTCCAGTTTGACCCACTATGTTTCACAGGGAACACAGTACTGCACCTTCATCAGCCTTATGTCAGCACTGCAATTGGCCAAGAGAATCTGATACATTTGTTTAATATGGAATAGTGCAGCCATAAACAAAAACATAAGCAACCTGATGACTTTGGTAAATTGTCCCAACACCGGTTACTGTCTAAAAATGGAATGAGATCATCCAGTCTGATCTGTGCTAATGGATAAAGCAGAAACTTTTGCTGCTGTTGAGATCTGATTTAAAAAGCCAATTAAATATTTATCAAGAATGCTTTCCCAAATCAATCTAAGCTATATCCTGTCTGTGGCTTAATTGCAAATTCCACTGGATTGAGGCTACTTTAAAATAGAGAAGCTGTACGACTTATTATGTTCAGACAAACATTCAAAAGTGGATAGAAGATCTGAGGAAAGAAAGTACGATGATCTGCATTATACTTCACAACAGCATATTCCTCTTTGTATCATGGAGATGAGCAAAGTGCAAACTGAAGCTGTTAAGAATTCACTGTTTAAAGTTCTCTTATGCATCCATTGATAGTATAGTATCCATTGAGGGACATTTTATACTATATGTTGGTCAAAGACAAAAAAAATGCGGTAATACCCACAATGTGGAAAATTAGCTACTAAGTACTGCTGAGGTAGTATGCTTTTTCTACTGTATCGCGGCTGGGATGAAAACTGGCTGGCAAAGTTAATTCTGAATATACTGCCAGCTGCTTAACCTGGTATACTAAACCTTGTGCTCATCTGCCAGAATCATTTGATGCTGATACATGTCCTTCTGGGCTTTACTGACACAGCAGCGTTAGACTGGCAAGGAAAGGGTGTATCATCTCCTCCTTCATACAAAAATGTTCATATTAGAAAAGCGTATGGTATTAAAAGTACCATCAGATTGGCCTTTAATATGTTTTGAGGTAGCTTTGCTTTGATGGTTCTTTCAGAGCAAACACCCTAAGAACAGTTTTAAGGTACTGTATATACTCAAATATAAGCCTAGTTTTTCAACCCTAATTTTGGGCTGAAAAAAGGGGCCCTCGGCTTATATGCGGGTCAATACTTTTAGCCACTGAGGCAAGTGTTTGGGTAAAAGTCATTTTAAACATTGCCTGCTGCTTCTCATGACCCCCCTCTGCATCACAGGGGAGTGGCACGTGATGTTTAAAATGACTTTTAGCCACTGACCCAAGCACTTGCACCAGTGGCTAAAAATCTTTTTAAACATCACACACCACTCCCCCAGCTCACAAAGGAGGAGCTGCCAGCCCCTGCTGCATTTCCCACCCTAGGCTTATACTCGAGTCAATACGTTTGCCCAGTTTTGGGGGGTTAAATTAGGGGCCTTGACTTATACTCGGGTCGACTTATACTTGAGTATATACGGTATTTTAAAAATATCCCTTAAAAGTGGAACCAAAATCTTTTGTCCCCTTAACTGCTGGTGATAACACCACCCACCCACCCCATTATACTACAGCCCTAAGAAATGAAGCCCTTTTGTTCATTACAAGGCATCTTAGGGATGAAGTGGAGACTGTACTAGAGCAAGAACAGAAATGAAGGTAAATGCACACACCCTCCTTCCCTGCCAGATGCCTTTATTTTGAAACCATCCACATACCCTTGTAGCTAAGTATGTATCCAATAAGGTACAGACCAATAGTTGTGAACTAAAGAAAGAACCAGAAAGCTAGTGGGGATGAAAGCACTCAGGAAAGTGAAATTTCAAAGAAAAAAATAACTGAGAGGAAAAGGCTTTAGCACTGTCTTTCTCTGATGCAAATTGCCCACTTCTGAATGTGCTGCCAAAGGAAAGAGGCTGCCAGGGCTTTGTTTTATACATAGAGCGAAATACAGTATGCAGTTTCTGTTTGACATGTATGCTCTTGCAAATTCTCCCCCCCCACGCCAACGCTGCCGCCATTACGTCCCTCCATGTCATAAGAAACTACTTTAGAAGCAGGCCCCAATTCACCTAGCTTAATATTCTTGCTAAATTAAGCTTAGTCATTGCTTTATTCTTAAAGGCTAATTAAAATAACTACCTGATTGACCATTTTATACACGAATGTGGTGTGACAGCACTATCATTTGGTATATTATGATGTAATGGCGTCTTATATTCACAGTAACTTTCAATGTATCCTGTCTTCATGGCTCCCAGTGTTCATGAAAATGTACCACTTCCTAAGCTGTTATATACAAAGAAAAACAAATAGTCATGGAGTGACATGGATTTCACAGGAAAATCTGGTCTAACCTTGTATTTTTATTTCAATATCTCATAGAAAGGCACAAGTGCAGAATGTCTTAGCAAAAAAAAACAACAAATAAATATGCAAGTCATTGTTAAATGTTAGTGCAACCATTTCTAAGAGGTTTCTTCAAAAATCATCTTTGGGTAAAATATAAGGATTCATTTTTGGAAAACTTATATAGCTGCCAAACAAGATCCGGATTTCGAATTGAGAGAAATCTGTAAGCATTAAATAGAAATTTGGATGCCTGCTAGTATTCACCAATATTGGGTGCATGTGGATAGACCTCCTCTGCATATAAACGATTGTTGGAGATTTTTCTTGTTTCATTTCCTAAGATCGTCACTATCAGCCACAAAATGGGACTTTTGAATCAGCTCCTTTCTTTGAAAAACCATTTCTGGTATTCTGAATTGGAACATGGTCGTATTACAGGTGCTGGATTGCCATTGTAAACATTATGTTCAGCTTGCACACACTTTTGGGTCTGCACGTGGAATAAAGTTCCATCCTACAAAAGATGATACATAGTAGTTGAGCATATTGCAAGAGCAGAACAATCATATTCATGAGTTTAAATGTCTAACTGGAAAGTTAGGGCAACAACAGTCAAATTTCAGTAAAAGTTCTGAATCTATTAAAGGAATGGTAATAAAAGCATTATAAAACAGAGCAGATTTTAATTGAAATTTGCAGACCCCTAGGATTCTGCTACTTCAGATTAGTGGTGAAAAATGAGTAGACATTAACTGGAATACAGTTCAGCCAAAACTACTTGATTCATTTTCATCCCTGAGCTTAGAATTCAAATATCAACTGTATGAGAGCACTTTTAAAAGTGCTAATGGAGATGGATTATCGCAACACAGTGGAAGCAGCCTGTGTGGTAAAGCAGCAACTATTCAATAAGCAGGCACTGGACAATGAGGAATCTAAACAATATTTCGAGCCAAAATGGCCTTTAAAATGTGAGATTAATTGCTCCGCATTACTATATGGACTGGTCACATCAGATAGTTTTTTATGCTGTTAACAACCCCCTAGATCTGTGTATAAACAGTGTTCAGATAGAAACATGTGCATTCCTAAAACAAGAAGGCACATTTTCATCATGGCAGTGTGTTATCAACCGGGGTCACATGGTCATAAACTACATAAAGGGACCTGCTCAATCCCCAGATGGATATACATAGTCCTGATTCATTGTTGAGCAGAGGTTTCAACATTCTAGCTCTGATGTCTTAATAGAATCAACCATTTACTTACTGTAAATCTCAATATCTCTGCAGCACTTCCAATGAGGGAGGACCAATAAATTGGAAAAAGACGATGGGAGAATGCTAGGCCATAGAAGATTTAACCCCAGAAAGAATGAGCTCAAGTAGAACCCGAAATCTTTACATTTTAGAAAGTGGTTCAACTTGAAGTCCTTTTTTAGGGGCTGACTTTCCCTCTCTTTACTCTGCTTCTCGATCTTCTCATTACAAAGTTGACAGCAGTAAGTATTCTTACCTCTCTAAAGACAAATTTCTGATTTTCGGGATGTTCTGAACAATGTCTTGGCACAGGTACATTTTCAAATAATCAGTTCCTTGATCAACAGCTGCACAAACTTCAGGATGCCGTGTATTGTAGCGAATTTCATTGTTGGAAGTATATTCAAAAAACTACAAACCCCCCCAAAGGAAGAAGAAATCTTCACTAAGTTTCTCTGTGTGTGCAACATTCAGATGAAGAGTATAAAGGATATTATAATTAAGTTATAGTATAATTATTTTATTCTAAAATAATTATTTTATTCTAAAATAATTCTAAAACATATTCTGAATAATTATTAAAGTATAGAATCATTTGTAATCATGTTTTAATAGCGATATGCACAATGAAAATCTTTGCTTTTGGGGAGGGAGTCTTTCCGTGGGTGCTTTTTTAAAGAAAAATGTATGCACCAGTTTAATAAGAAAGGAACCACATCTTTTGGGCCATTTCACTTTGATTTTCCCCAGTCCTGCATTCTGATGCTTTTCTAAACAGGCCTGAAGAACCCACAAAACCTCCTCCAAAAAGCAGAGATAAGGCAACAGAGAACCGATGTGAAAGTACAAGAAACTACTACTACCTAACAACAGCAGGTGAAAGTACAAGAAACTACTACTACCAAACAAAACTACCCCAATCAGCCCCCACCAAAATATAAACCTTGACTGGAATAAGCACATATTAAATTAACTGTATATATATTATAATTGTGTGTGTGTGTGTGTGTGTGTGTGTGTGTGTGTGTGTGTGTGTGTGTGTGTGTGTGTGTGTGTGTGTGTGCGTGCAGAGAGAGAGAGAGAGAGAGAGAGACAGAGAGACAGCACCAACACAGAGAAACACCTGGGGGGAATAGCAAAATAAAACACACACACATAACCCCTCTTCCCCAAAACAAAATGACTACAATGAGGGGAGCTTAATGTCTTCCTCTTTAAGTTCTAACAATCAGCAGCAAAAATAATACAAGATAGTAAAGGGCCAAACGGGAAAAACATTCCCCCAAATGCCGGGGAGAAGGGGTTTAAAAAATTAATCCCAAAAGGCATACCATATGGGCAGGCTGCCAGGAGGAAACAGTAATTATAACCCAAAGGAATTAACTCCCCCCACCCCACCCACCCCCAAAAATCAAAAGAAAGAGTGGGGAAAAGGTAGAAAGGACCCCAAATGGAGGTACAGAGTCAGGAAGGTATGGACAGAATCCTTGATCAGGTCATGAGGGGCTTAGCACATAGGTGCCCACAACCAAAACTGAATGAGTGTTGCAAAGAAAGAGGACTCCTCACTGGGTTTCAACTAAGCTAGTTCCTTCTACGTATTCAAAATCCCCCCCCCTTACCAGATGCCCTGGCTGGCTGATGACAGCAGTCCTCACAACAGTCTTGGATAAAACATTCCACTGGTCATTTGACAAGTAAGGGGTGAAAGTAAGGTTACACAAAAGAGGGGAAGCACATAAAATCTCAAAAGCTACATTTACCTTTTTCATTGATGTGTTTAAGAATTTCTTTCAGAAATGAATAGAAGAACACACACAAACAAAACCTCTTTCATCCCCCTTTAATTAAATCATGAGTCCTATCCTCAGTTTCTAGTTCTTTGTACCAGGAATTAAATAACTTGTAGTTGTAACTGTAAAAATAATTCCTGCAAAGAGTTAATGTTACACCCAACCACACTGGATTACAACAGTCATTCATTTATTAGACATAAAATGCTAGCCAAATTGCAAGTTTAAATAACCAATGTAAAACAGCCTATTTAAAGGGAGAAAAGAAACAATAAGGAAGTTGATGCAAACAAGATTGATCAAGATGGAAGCGAGATGATGGGTTGCATTTCAGAGACTGACAGAGGGAAAACTTTTTATTTATTCAGATGCAAAACCATTGTCTTCAGGGAGGTTTATTCCCAGGCAAGTGTGCACAGGATTACAGTCTATACACTTAGGAGTTATATACTGCTTTTCCAGCACAAGGTCTTCAAAGTGGTTTACAATCCAATAAAAAAAATCAAAGGAAATCACTCCCATGAAGCTATGGAAATAAAATCTTACCTGATTTTGTCCCATGCCATGACATGGATATAATATAACTGTTAGTCCTGCTATATCATGCTCATTGGGAGGATTGTAATCAAAGCAATAATTTGCCATCCCTTTGTTCTTCAGCTAAAAGGGAACAGAAGGCCATTAAAAGATACCATCCCACGATCCATACACTTCATCAGGCACGGCACTTTACAAAGTATTAATTTAGCAGTATATAAATCAGTTTAACACCAGATGCAGTGGCAAGAACACTTCAACAAGATATGGTTGCTTTGTTGCAGCACAACTGAGCATTGGCAATGTTTTCTTCCTTTTCCGTTTGTTCTGCAAACTGGTGCCAAAAAAAACAATGTCAGCATAGCACAACTGCCTTCTCCACGGCTCCTTTCTGCAGCCCCTTCTACTGATTGAAAACTAGCCTAGCTCTTCAGAACAGGTTTTGAGGCCCCATTGGGGTTGAAGAGGGTGGCTGATCGTTCTGTTCCCGTTAGGCTGATGGGTCTACCATCAGTGAACTGACAACAGTAGATGCCATAGGTAAGCAATAGTGTACTGGAAATATGTACTAGAAATACATGCAAGTTAAATAACTAAGAGTCAAAGAACCACACTGGAGCTTATAAAAACAGTTTGACTATGCCAGCCACAATTCCCAAGCATGCTCTATAATTGGACTTCAATTTTCACATGCAAGCTTCTGAGGAAGACTAAAGATCAAAATGCATTCAGCAGGATTTGGAGACAACTTTTATAATATAATGGTTGCTTAGGATAGTAAGTCATGGCTACAGTAAACTCATTGGATCAATGGGGACTTGGTGAGTCAACTTCTCCAAAAGTTCCATTGGCTATAGCTGCAACTTACTACATTAAGCAACAGGATTTCAACCAATATTTTCATACTGTATTAGCTATCTTAATCATTCAAAAGCATTTTGACAGTTAAGAGTGCTGCAATTTTTACTGCCTTCTGAATTGATGTAAAATGCAAAAACATTACTGCTGAATAGTTTAGTGTTGATGCAGACTTTGACTTCCTTGGCCAGTGTGCTGTTGTCTCATTATAGGATATGGATCATGAAGTGCAATGGAATATTTGAGAAGAAATGAGTGCTATGGCATTCATATATATATATATATATATATATATATATATATATATATATATATATATATATATATATATATATATATATATATATATATATATATATATATATATATATATATATATATATATATATATATATATGCATGTTAGGGTGGATTAGGGTTTCTTCCCGTGTAGAAATCTGGTTGTTTTGGCGACGTTTCGACGAGGTCTCACTCGTCATCTTCAGGCTGGTGTTCTGGCTTCTTTCTTCTTGAAGCAAAGCGTGATCTCAGTTGAAGTCCTTCTATAAATACTGCTGGGGGGTGTGGTTTGCTTGCTCTGTTGCTGATTGTAGGTTCCTTTGTTCCTTTGTTCTTTTGTGATCTGCTGTGTGGCTGAGGCGATCGTTAAGGGATTAACTGCTGGTGGCTGTTTAGATGGCTGTTTAGATGCTGGTGGGTTAGATGCCTGGTGGGTTCTGGCAGTATCCTGGGCTTTGGTGGAGTGGGGTCCTGTGTCTTGTGAATTCATTTTGGTCTGGCTACGTGTCTGTGGTCTCCCAATGTTTTTTTGGGGTGTGTGAGTGTGCTCCATGTGGTGACTGGAGTGGGGTGCCGCAGTAGATGGTGCAGTCGTGGTTTTGTTATTGGATGGTGGTTTCGTTTCATCTGTGGGACGGGTCTGGGTTTGTGTTTGGTGTGGATGGAAGGTGGTGGTGTCTTGTGTCCTTTTGGACCTGGTGTCAGTCTTTGTGACAGAGGCTCGTCTGTTGACCAGGGCTAGTTTCCAGATGTCAGGCAAGCGGGAGGTGTCATCGCGTTTATTCATGTTGTTTGGGTGTTTCTCTATTTCAATGGCTTCCATGATTATTCGACTGTTGAAGTGTTCAGTTTTGGAGATGAGTTTGGTTCTTTCAAAATCAATTTCATGACCTGTTGTTTTTATGTGCTGGAAGAGAGAGGAAGATTTTTCTTCTTTTTTGACTGCGTTCTTGTGTTCTGCGATGCGTGCGCTTATTCTCCTGTTTGTCTGTCCGATGTATGTGGCTGGACAGACTTTGCATGGTATTTCGTAGACTCCTTGGTTTTCTAGCTCAATCTTGTCTTTGGGGTTTCTTAAAATGTTGGCTATTTTTTGGTCGGTGCAAAAGGCTGTCTTGATATTGTGTTTGTGGAGAATTTTGCTGATTTTGTCTGTGGTGCCTTTGATGTAAGGGAGGAGGGCGGTGCCGTTGTTCTCTTCTGTTTCTTGGTTCTTGGGGGGTGTTTCCTTTTGGATTAGTTTGGTGATGGTGTTTTTTTTGGAATCCGTTCGCAATTAAAACATTCGAGAGAGTGTGTAATTCAGTTTTTAGGTGGTCTTTGTCAGCGGGCGTTTGGTTCTGGAGATGAGGGTTTTGCTACGGAGTTGATCTGTGCAGGGTGGTGGTGTGATTGTGCATTTAAGTAGCGGTTTGTATGTGTTTTTTCTGGTAGATGGTATGTCCTAAGGAGCCGTCGGGTTTTTGTAGATTAGGACGTCCAACTTCCTTCCTGGGCGTCCTAATCTACAAAAAACCCGACGGCTCCTTAGGACATACCATCTACCAGAAAAAAACACATACAAACCGCTACTTAAATGCACAATCACACCACCCCCTGCACAGATCAACTCCGTAGCAAAAACCCTCATCTCCAGAACCAAACGCCTGCGCTGACAAAGACCACCTAAAAACTGAATTACACTCTCTCTCGAATGTTTTAATTGCGACGGTTCCAAAAAACACCATCACCAAACTAATCCAAAAGGAAACACCCCCAAGAACCAAGAAACAGAAGAGAACAACGGCACCGCCCTCCTCCCTTACATCAAAGGCACCACAGACAAAATCAGCAAAATTCTCCACAAACACAATATCAAGACAGCCTTTTGCACCGACCAAAAATAGCCAACATCTTAAGAAACCCCAAAGACAAGATTGAGCTAGAAAACCAAGGAGTCTCGAAATACCATGCAAAGTCTGTCCAGCCACATACATCGGACAAACAAACAGGAGAATAAGCGCACGCATCGCAGAACACAAACGCAGTCAAAAAAGAAGAAAAATCTTCCTCTCTCTTCCAGCACATAAAAACAACAGGTCATGAAATTGACTTTGAAAGAACCAAACTCATCTCCAAAACTGAACACTTCAACAGTCGAATAATCATGGAAGCCATTGAAATAGAGAAACACCCAAACAACATGAATAAACGTGATGACACCTCCCGCTTGCCTGACATCTGGAAACTAGCCCTGGTCAACAGGCGAGCCTCTGTCACAAAGACTGACACCAGGTCAAAAAGGACACAAGATGCCACCACCTTCCATCCACACCAAACACAAACCCAGACCCTTCCCACAGATGAAAGCGAAACCACCATCCAATAACAAAACCACGACTGCACCATCTACTGCGGCACCCCACTCCAGTCACCACATGGAGCACACTCACACACCCCAAAAAAACATTGGGAGACCACAGACACGTAGCCAGACCAAAATGAATTCACAAGACACAGGACCCCACTCCACCAAAGCCCAGGATACTGCCAGAACCCACCAGCCATCTAACCCACCAGCATCTAAACAGCCATCTAAACAGCCATCAGCAGTTAATCCCTTAACGATCGCCTCAGCCACACAGCAGATCACAAAAGAACAAAGGAACAAAGGAACCTACAATCAGCAACAGAGCAAGCAAACCACACCCCCAGCAGTATTTATAGAAGGACTTCAACTGAGACCACACTTTGCTTCAAGAAGAAAGAAGCCAGAACACCAGCCTGAAGATGGCAGTGAGACCTCGTCGAAACGTCGCCAAAACAACCAGATTTCTACGGGAAGAAACCCGAATACACCTAACATGCATATATATATATATATATATATATATATATATATATAATATATATATATATATATATATATATATATATATATATATATATATATATGCATGTTAGGGTGGATTGGGTTTCTTCCGTGTAGAAATCTGGTTGTTCTGGCGACGTTTCGACGAGTCTCACTCGTCATCTTCAGGCTGGTGTTCTGGCTTCTTTCTTCTTGAAGCAAAGCGTGATCTCAGTTGAAGTCCTTCTATAAATACTGGGGTGTGTGGTTTGCTTGCTCTGTTGCTGATTGTTGGTTCCTTTGTTCTTTTGTGATCTGCTGTGTGGCTGAGGCGATCGTTAAGGGATTAACTGCTGGTGGGTTAGATGGCTGTTTAGATGGCTGTTTAGATGCTGGTGGGTTAGATGGCTGGTGGGTTCTGGCAGCATCCTGGGCTTTGGTGGGGTGGGGTCCTGTGTCTTGTGAATTCATTTTGGTCTGGCTACGTGTCTGTGGTCTCCCAATGTTTCCTTGGCGTGTGTGAGTGTGCTCCATGTGGTGACTGGAGTGGGGTGCCGCAGTAGATGGTGCAGTCGTGGTTTTGTTATTGGATGGTGGTTTCGTTTCATCTGTGGGAAGGGTCTGGGTTTGTGTTTGGTGTGGATGGAAGGTGGTGGCATCTTGTGTCCTTTTGGACCTGGTGTCAGTCTTTGTGACAGAGGCTCGTCTGTTGACCAGGGCTAGTTTCCAGATGTCAGGCAAGCGGGAGGTGTCATCACGTTTATTCATGTTGTTTGGGTGTTTCTCTATTTCAATGGCTTCCATGATTATTCGACTGTTGAAGTGTTCAGTTTTGGAGATGAGTTTGGTTCTTTCAAAATCAATTTCATGACCTGTTGTTTTTATGTGCTGGAAGAGAGAGGAAGATTTTTCTTCTTTTTGACTGCGTTCTTGTGTTCTGTGATGCGTGCGCTTATTCTCCTGTTTGTCTGTCCGATGTATGTGGCTGGACAGACTTTGCATGGTATTTCGTAGACTCCTTGGTTTTCTAGCTCAATCTTGTCTTTGGGGTTTCTTAAAATGTTGGCTATTTAGTCCCACAGATGAAACGAAACCACCATCCAATAACAAAACCACGACTGCACCATCTACTGCGGCACCCCACTCCAGTCACCACATGGAGCACACTCACACACGCCAAGGAAACATTGGGAGACCACAGACACGTAGCCAGACCAAAATGAATTCACAAGACACAGGACCCCACCCCACCAAAGCCCAGGATGCTGCCAGAACCCACCAGCCATCTAACCCACCAGCATCTAAACAGCCATCTAAACAGCCATCTAACCCACCAGCAGTTAATCCCTTAACGATCGCCTCAGCCACACAGCAGATCACAAAGAACAAAGGAACCAACAATCAGCAACAGAGCAAGCAAACCACACACCCCCAGCAGTATTTATAGAAGGACTTCAACTGAGATCACGCTTTGCTTCAAGAAGAAAGAAGCCAGAACACCAGCCTGAAGATGACGAGTGAGACCTCGTCGAAACGTCGCCAAAACAACCAGATTTCTACACGGGAAGAAACCCGAATCCACCCTAACATGCATACCTTTACCCGTGAAAATCTACGAAAACAAATATATATATATATATATATATATATATATATATATATATATATATATATATATATATATATATATATATATATATATATATATATATATATATATATATATGCATGTTAGGGTGGATTCGGGTTTCTTCCCGTGTAGAAATCTGGTTGTTTTGGCGACGTTTGACGAGGTCTCACTCGTCATCTTCAGGCTGGTGTTCTGGCTTCTTTCTTCTTGAAGCAAAGTGTGGTCTCAGTTGAAGTCCTTCTATAAATACTGCTGGGGGGTGTGGTTTGCTTGCTCTGTTGCTGATTGTAGGTTCCTTTGTTCCTTTGTTCTTTTGTGATCTGCTGTGTGGCTGAGGCGATCGTTAAAGGGATTAACTGCTGATGGCTGTTTAGATGGCTGTTTACATGCTGGTGGGTTAGATGGCTGGTAGGTTCTGGCAGTATCCTGGGCTTTGGTGGAGTGGGGTCCTGTGTCTTGTGAATTCATTTTGGTCTGGCTACGTGTCTGTGGTCTCCCAATGTTTTTTTGGGGTGTGTGAGTGTGCTCCATGTGGTGACTGGAGTGGGGTGCCGCAGTAGATGGTGCAGTCGTGGTTTTGTTATTGGATGGTGGTTTCGTTTCATCTGTGGGAAGGGTCTGGGTTTGTGTTTGGTGTGGATGGAAGGTGGTGGCATCTTGTGTCCTTTTGGACCTGGTGTCAGTCTTTGTGACAGAGGCTCGTCTGTTGACCAGGGCTAGTTTCCAGATGTCAGGCAAGCGGGAGGTGTCATCACGTTTATTCATGTTGTTTGGGTGTTTCTCTATTTCAATGGCTTCCATGATTATTCGACTGTTGAAGTGTTCAGTTTTGGAGATGAGTTTGGTTCTTTCAAAGTCAATTTCATGACCTGTTGTTTTTATGTGCTGGAAGAGAGAGGAAGATTTTTCTTCTTTTTGACTGCGTTCTTGTGTTCTGCGATGCGTGCGCTTATTCTCCTGTTTGTTTGTCCGATGTATGTGGCTGGACAGACTTTGCATGGTATTTCGTAGACTCCTTGGTTTTCTAGCTCAATCTTGTCTTTGGGGTTTCTTAAGATGTTGGCTATTTTTGGTCGGTGCAAAAGGCTGTCTTGATATTGTGTTTGTGGAGAATTTTGCTGATTTTGTCTGTGGTGCCTTTGATGTAAGGGAGGAGGCGGTGCCGTTGTTCTCTTCTGTTTCTTGGTTCTTGGGGGTGTTTCCTTTTGGATTAGTTTGGTGATGGTGTTTTTTTTTTTTGGAATCCGTTCGCAATTAAAACATTCGAGAGAGTGTGTAATTCAGTTTTTAGGTGGTCTTTGTCAGCGGGCGTTTGGTTCTGGAGATGAGGGTTTTTGCTACGGAGTTGATCTGTGCAGGGTGGTGGTGTGATTGTGCATTTAAGTAGCGGTTTGTATGTGTTTTTTTTTTTCTGGTAGATGGTATGTCCTAAGGAGCCGTCGGGTTTTTTGTAGATTAGGACGTCCAGGAAGGGAAGTTGGTTGTTGGCTTCTATTTCCATAGTGAATTGTATTTTGGGGTGTAGGCTGTTGAGATGTGTGAGGAAGTTGTTCAGTTTATCTTTCCCGTGTGGCCAGATAACAAAGGTGTCGTCAACATATCTGAGCCAGAGTTTGGGTTTATGTTCGGACTTCTGTAACGCGTTGGTTTCAAAGTGTTCCATATATAGGTTTGCGATGACCGGTGAGAGGGGTGATCCCATGGGTGCTCCTTCTATCTGTTTGTATCTTTGTCCATTGTGGATGAAGTATGTGTTGGTTAGGCAGTGGTTGGTCAGATCTAGGATGTGTTTGGGGGGGTTGTATTTGTTGTGGATAGCTGTCAAGGCTTCTTGAATGGGCACTTGTGTGAAGAGCGAAACAACATCGAAGCTCACGAGTAGGTCATTGGGTTGTAGGTCTTGTTTCTTTATAATTTCTATGAAGTGGAACGAGTTTTGTACGTATGAAGTGATGGATTCTGCATAGGGCTGGAGTTGTTTGGCAAGAAATTTGGCGAGGTTTTGTAGAGGTGAGCCTATGGAGCTGACTATGGGTCTGAGAGGTGTTCCTTCTTTGTGAATCTTGGGGAGGCCGTAGAGCTTGGGGCATCTGGATGATTTCTCTCTGGGGATGATGCTTGGCTTGATTTCTTCACTTAAGGGAGAGGCTTTTATTTTGGCTTTGGTGGTTTTTTCCAGGTAGGTGGTGGGGTCTGTGTTCAAGGTATGTAAGCAGGGTCTTGTAGTAGGTTGGATAATTTGGCTTGGTAGTCGGATGTGTTCATCACCACTGTGGCATTGCCTTTGTCTGCTGGGAGAATGATTATGTTGTTGTCTTTCCTCAGGTTGGAGAGGGCTTTTTGTTCTTCTTTGTGTAAATTGCTTCTGGGTGGTTTGCTGGAGCAGAGGACATTGGTGACTTCGAGTCTGATTTTGTTGGCTTCATCTGGGTTGATTTTGGTTAGGCTGGCTTCCACTCCGCATATGATGTTTTCGGTGGGGATGTGTCTGGGGCGATTGCAAAGTTGAATCCTTTGGAAAGGACTTTGGTCTCTGCGATGGTGAGTGTCCTGTCTGATATGTTGTGAACTGTTTGTTTCATGGGCTGTTGTGTGGGGGGGTTGGGCTTCTGGCGTTTTTCCAGTTTGTGGAGTTTGTTGGTGTGTGTGTGTCTGTCTTGTGGGAGGTCTCTGTTTCAGCTCTCCAGGCGGCCAGTTGCTTGGATTTGTTCCAGAGTGTTGGGTGGATTTTGTTGCTGAGTTTGAGGTGGAGAGTGAGTAGGTCTCTGTTGGTTTGATCTAGTAGGTATCTTTTCCTGTGTAGTTCGCTTCTGATTAGGGCTAGTTCTGTTCTTTTCAGGATCCTTTCGCTGGATGGGGTTTTTGAGTGGAATTTCAGTTGGAAGCAGAAATGACCAGAACCTACGAGAAACTAGAAGTCCGAAGAGCCACCATCTTATGTGACATTGCATTCCTACGCAACTGCCGAGACAAAAATGTGATCCCCACAAGCTTCCAACTGAAATTCCACTCAAAACCCCATCCAGCGAAAGGATCCTGAAAAGAACAGAACTAGCCCTAATCAGAAGCGAACTACACAGGAAAAGATACCTACTAGATCAAACCAACAGAGACCTACTCACTCTCCACCTCAAACTCAGCAACAAAATCCACCCAACACTCTGGAACAAATCCAAGCAACTGGCCGCCTGGAGAGCTGAAACAGAGACCTCCCACAAGACAGACACACACACCAACAAACTCCACAAACTGGAAAACGCCAGAAGCCCAACCCCCCACACAACAGCCCATGAAACAAACAGTTCACAACATATCAGACAGGACACTCACCATCGCAGAGACCAAAGTCCTTTCCAAAGGATTCAACTTTGCAATCGCCCCAGACACATCCCCACCGAAAACATCATATGCGGAGTGGAAGCCAGCCTAACCAAAATCAACCCAGATGAAGCCAACAAAATCAGACTCGAAGTCACCAATGTCCTCTGCTCCAGCAAACCACCCAGAAGCAATTTACACAAAGAAGAACAAAAAGCCCTCTCCAACCTGAGGAAAGACAACAACATAATCATTCTCCCAGCAGACAAAGGCAATGCCACAGTGGTGATGAACACATCCGACTACCAAGCCAAATTATCCAACCTACTACAAGACCCTGCTTACATACCTTTGAACACAGACCCCACCACCTACCTGGAAAAAAACCACCAAAGCCAAAATAAAAGCCTCTCCCTTAAGTGAAGAAATCAAGCCAAGCATCATCCCCAGAGAGAAATCATCCAGATGCCCCAAGCTCTACGGCCTCCCCAAGATTCACAAAGAAGGAACACCTCTCAGACCCATAGTCAGCTCCATAGGCTCACCTCTACAAAACCTCGCCAAATTTCTTGCCAAACAACTCCAGCCCTATGCAGAATCCATCACTTCATACGTACAAAACTCGTTCCACTTCATAGAAATTATAAAGAAACAAGACCTACAACCCAATGACCTACTCGTGAGCTTCGATGTTGTTTCGCTCTTCACACAAGTGCCCATTCAAGAAGCCTTGACAGCTATCCACAACAAATACAACCCCCAAACACATCCTAGATCTGACCAACCACTGCCTAACCAACACATACTTCATCCACAATGGACAAAGATACAAACAGATAGAAGGAGCACCCATGGGATCACCCCTCTCACCGGTCATCGCAAACCTATATATGGAACACTTTGAAACCAACGCGTTACAGAAGTCCGAACATAAACCCAAACTCTGGCTCAGATATGTTGGCGACACCTTTGTTATCTGGCCACACGGGAAAGATAAACTGAACAACTTCCTCACACATCTCAACAGCCTACACCCCAAAATACAATTCACTATGGAAATAGAAGCCAACAACCAACTTCCCTTCCTGGACGTCCTAATCTACAAAAAACCCGACGGCTCCTTAGGACATACCATCTACCAGAAAAAAACACATACAAACCGCTACTTAAATGCACAATCACACCACCACCCTGCACAGATCAACTCCGTAGCAAAAACCCTCATCTCCAGAACCAAACGCCTCGCTGACAAAGACCACCTAAAAACTGAATTACACACTCTCTCGAATGTTTTAATTGCGAACGGATTCCAAAAAAACACCATCACCAAACTAATCCAAAAGGAAACACCCCCAAGAACCAAGAAACAGAAGAGAACAACGGCACCGCCCTCCTCCCTTACATCAAAGGCACCACAGACAAAATCAGCAAAATTCTCCACAAACACAATATCAAGACAGCCTTTTGCACCGACCAAAAAATAGCCAACATCTTAAGAAACCCCAAAGACAAGATTGAGCTAGAAAACCAAGGAGTCTACGAAATACCATGCAAAGTCTGTCCAGCCACATACATCGGACAAACAAACAGGAGAATAAGCGCACGCATCGCAGAACACAAGAACGCAGTCAAAAAAGAAGAAAAATCTTCCTCTCTCTTCCAGCACATAAAAACAACAGGTCATGAAATTGACTTTGAAAGAACCAAACTCATCTCCAAAACTGAACACTTCAACAGTCGAATAATCATGGAAGCCATTGAAATAGAGAAACACCCAAACAACATGAATAAACGTGATGACACCTCCCGCTTGCCTGACATCTGGAAACTAGCCCTGGTCAACAGACGAGGCCTCTGTCACAAAGACTGACACCAGGTCCAAAAGGACACAAGATGCCACCACCTTCCATCCACACCAAACACAAACCCAGACCCTTCCCACAGATGAAACGAAACCACCATCCAATAACAAAACCACGACTGCACCATCTACTGCGGCACCCCACTCCAGTCACCACATGGAGCACACTCACACACCCCAAAAAAACATTGGGAGACCACAGACACGTAGCCAGACCAAAATGAATTCACAAGACACAGGACCCCACTCCACCAAAGCCCAGGATACTGCCAGAACCTACCAGCCATCTAACCCACCAGCATGTAAACAGCCATCTAAACAGCCATCAGCAGTTAATCCCTTTAACGATCGCCTCAGCCACACAGCAGATCACAAAAGAACAAAGGAACAAAGGAACCTACAATCAGCAACAGAGCAAGCAAACCACACCCCCAGCAGTATTTATAGAAGGACTTCAACTGAGACCACACTTTGCTTCAAGAAGAAAGAAGCCAGAACACCAGCCTGAAGATGACGAGTGAGACCTCGTCGAAACGGGGTAAAGGTATGCATGTTAGGGTGGATTCGGGTTTCTTCCCGTGTAGAAATCTGGTTGTTTTGGCGACGTTTCGACGAGGTCTCACTCGTCATCTTCAGGCTGGTGTTCTGGCTTCTTTCTTCTTGAAGCAAAGCGTGATCTCAGTTGAAGTCCTTCTATAAATACTGCTGGGGGTGTGTGGTTTGCTTGCTCTGTTGCTGATTGTTGGTTCCTTTGTTCTTTTGTGATCTGCTGTGTGGCTGAGGCGATCGTTAAGGGATTAACTGCTGGTGGGTTAGATGGCTGTTTAGATGGCTGTTTAGATGCTGGTGGGTTAGATGGCTGGTGGGTTCTGGCAGCATCCTGGGCTTTGGTGGGGTGGGGTCCTGTGTCTTGTGAATTCATTTTGGTCTGGCTACGTGTCTGTGGTCTCCCAATGTTTCCTTGGCGTGTGTGAGTGTGCTCCATGTGGTGACTGGAGTGGGGTGCCGCAGTAGATGGTGCAGTCGTGGTTTTGTTATTGGATGGTGGTTTCGTTTCATCTGTGGGACGGGTCTGGGTTTGTGTTTGGTGTGGATGGAAGGTGGTGGCGTCTTGTGTCCTTTTGGACCTGGTGTCAGTCTTTGTGACAGAGGCTCGTCTGTTGACCAGGGCTAGTTTCCAGATGTCAGGCAAGCGGGAGGTGTCATCACGTTTATTCATGTTGTTTGGGTGTTTCTCTATTTCAATGGCTTCCATGATTATTCGACTGTTGAAGTGTTCAGTTTTGGAGATGAGTTTGGTTCTTTCAAAATCAATTTCATGACCTGTTGTTTTTATGTGCTGGAAGAGAGAGGAAGATTTTTCTTCTTTTTTGACTGCGTTCTTGTGTTCTGTGATGCGTGCGCTTATTCTCCTGTTTGTCTGTCCGATGTATGTGGCTGGACAGACTTTGCATGGTATTTCGTAGACTCCTTGGTTTTCTAGCTCAATCTTGTCTTTGGGGTTTCTTAAAATGTTGGCTATTTAGTCCCACAGATGAAACGAAACCACCATCCAATAACAAAACCACGACTGCACCATCTACTGCGGCACCCCACTCCAGTCACCACATGGAGCACACTCACACACGCCAAGGAAACATTGGGAGACCACAGACACGTAGCCAGACCAAAATGAATTCACAAGACACAGGACCCCACCCCACCAAAGCCCAGGATGCTGCCAGAACCCACCAGCCATCTAACCCACCAGCATCTAAACAGCCATCTAAACAGCCATCTAACCCACCAGCAGTTAATCCCTTAACGATCGCCTCAGCCACACAGCAGATCACAAAAGAACAAAGGAACCAACAATCAGCAACAGAGCAAGCAAACCACACACCCCCAGCAGTATTTATAGAAGGACTTCAACTGAGATCACGCTTTGCTTCAAGAAGAAAGAAGCCAGAACACCAGCCTGAAGATGACGAGTGAGACCTCGTCGAAACGTCGCCAAAACAACCAGATTTCTACACGGGAAGAAACCCGAATCCACCCTAACATGCATATAGATAGATAGATAGATAGATAGAGAGAGAGAGAGAGAGAGAGAGAGAGAGAGAGAGAGAGCACCAACACACAGAAACACCTGGGGGGAATAGCAAAATAAAACACATACATATATATAAATTGGATGAGACCCTGATAGGAGGAATGTAAATTGGTGGTGGAAACATTATTAATGTAAAATAAGTAGATTACTATATTACTACTAAATATACTATAGACTTGAAGCAACTACTGAGGAAGGTGGAAAGTAATCCGACCATTGAACATTAAGAAGACAAAACAATGACTACATAAAATTGTGTATTTAACATTGGTTGGCAATGGAGATATCAAAATTATTAAAGATTTTCTGTACCATGATTCAATCATCAATCAAAATAGAGAAGAAACAAAGGCTTAGAAGGGCGGCTATGGAGAAGCTGAAAAAGATCCTTACACGTAAGAATGTGACACAGGAATGGCCATAATGATCCAAACTATGTTAATCTCAGTAAAGGTGTATGGATGTGATATAGATGAACAATGAAAAAAGCTGACAGGAAAAATTTTGATTCATTGGAAACATAATGTTGGATAATTGCTTTATGGACACCATGTTGTTGTTGCCTATTGGCAAGTCCAAAATGTCCTGCCTTCAATAGCCCTGTTCAGCTCCTGCCAACGCAAGACCTTTAAGAAGTCCGTCCATCTCATACTTTGTCTTCCTTTGTTGCTGCCACCTTCAACTTTTCTCAGCATTATTTTCTTTTCCATTCCATCTCTTTTCCATTAGAAGTCTTGCCTCAATGTAATGTGCTCAGTAAGATGGCCTCGGTTTCCCTTCTTTTTCTTCTAGAGAATGTTTAAGACTTGGTTTGACATGGGGTTCCGTAGTCCATCTTTCTGCAAGTCCAGGGTACCCACAAAGCTCTGTTCCTCACCACATTTCAAATGAATCATTTCTTTTTTCCTCTTCGCTTTCCTCATTATCCAACTTCCACACCCAAAGTAAGTGGACATAGGCATGGGCACGAACTGCTGGATTTACAGTCTGGCCCGGTTCGTTTACTGCTGCAACAGGTGTTCAGTACAGTGGGTGCCTACTGAGAAGCAGTCCCAGGAGGAGGCAGGATAGGGATGCTGGGATCCTGGTTCTGAGTGGGCACCCACTGGTGGGTGCGTGGCACAGAACCACCGAACACCTGTTGTGATGGTAAATGAATTGCCTATCTCTAACTGGGAATACAATAGCAGGGACAGGCTTGGCCTTTGGTTCCCAGTGACACATCTGTACACTTGATTGTCTTTTCTAATTCCATCATTGCTATTCATCTGGGTCTCTGTCTTCTTCTGATTTCTTGGCTGCAGTCTTCATGTGGAGTGATGACTGAACCAAGGTACACAACATCTTTACCCATTTCAGTTCCTTGTCAATATTAGAGAGGGGGGCTTTGTCGCACTCATACAAAGCTGTCAGTATGGCCCCACAGGTGCGGAGTGGCACTAACCCCCTCCCCTCCAGCCAGCAAGGAGGTAGGGAGACATGCCCTGCCTCCTCACCACGAGTGGTCCGGTGCTAGTGAAAATGCAGCTGGCTTGGCCAGACTCCTTCCTGGAGTGGCAGACAGTATAGGAAGAAAGCCTGTAGTGCCACATGGCAACTGGCAAATGGCATTACCCGCCAGAAGGGTTAGTGACACCTGGCACCTGTGGGGCTGTACTGACAGCTTCGTAAAAAGGTGTCAATGCGACAAAGCCCCCATCTCTAGCCAACATTAAAGCTATGTGGTTCGGCTATAGTCATGATTTTGTCTACCTAATCTGGAAGTTGAGTCATGGCTACTGGACTTCTTTTTTGAGAGACAGAAACGTTTCGCTGCTCATCCAAACAGCTTCCTCAGTCTGGATGAGCAGCAAAACGTTTCTATCTCTCAAAAAAGACGTCCAGTAGCCATGACTCAACTTCCAGATAAACTCACCTGGATGACTGAGAATCTTCACAGACATATTGTCTACCTAATGTTTAACTGCAGTCCTTTTGCATTTTCATCTTTTACTTTCACCAGAAGTTGTTTCACATCATATCTGCTTTCTGCCACTAAGGTGGTGTCATCTGCATATAGAATCATAGAATCATAGAGTTGGAAGAGACCTCAATGGCCATTCAGTCCAACCCCCTGCCATGCAGGAACTCCCACCAAAGTACCCCTGACAGATGACCATCTAGCCTCTGCTTAAAACCCCCCAAAGAAGGAGACTCCACCACCCTCTGTGGCAGCATATTTCACTGCTGGACAGCTCTAACCGGCAGGAAGTTCTTCCTAATGTTTAAATGGAATCTCTTTTCCTGTAATTTGAAACCACTGCTCTGAGTCCTAATTTAACCAAAAAAAAAAAAACAATGTTAAAT
The DNA here is from genome assembly GCA_029282475.1 of Phrynocephalus forsythii. Taxonomy (NCBI): domain Eukaryota; kingdom Metazoa; phylum Chordata; class Lepidosauria; order Squamata; family Agamidae; genus Phrynocephalus; species Phrynocephalus forsythii. The sequence goes on from JAPFRF010000003.1 coordinate 18,675,829, forward strand.
TATTGCTGTTTTTTCCACCAATTTTCATTCCTCCTTCATCTGAGTCCACCACAGCTTTCTGTTTGACGTATTCTGTATATGAATTAACAGGCAGGGAGATATATGCACTTTGTCTATAGAAGCCATTCTGTTTGTCCATCTTCTGTTCTAACAATAACTTCTTGCCCACAATACAGGTTATGAATCAGAATGATCAAGTGCTGAGGCACACTAATTTTATTATGAACCCATATCATCCCATGATCCAGTCAAAAACTTTGCTGAATTGTATAAAGCACACACATATTTTCTTCTGAAATTGTTTGGCATGCTCCAACAGCCTGCAGATATCTGAAATATTATCTTGAGTGCTTATTTCTTTTCCCAATCCAGCTTGAACATCAGGCATGTTCTGTATAGGGTAAAGGCCTTTGTTGCGACACTTTGAGCATTATTTTGTTGGCACAGGAAATTAGAACAATGGTCCTATAGTTACTATGCTCCTTGACATCTCCTTTCTTGGGAATTAAAATGTATATTGAACATTTCCAGTCTGCAGGGCATTGTTTTGTTTTCCGTATTTGTCTTCTGAATGTTCTTGTTAGGCATATTCTTGTTAAGATTTTCACAGATTCAGTCTCTGCAGTTTGAAATAGTTCTATCTGCTCTGGTGATTTATTTCTTCCAAGTCCTTTCAGAGAAGCTTTGGTGTCACTTCGTAAAACTGCTGCTTCATCATCACAGGATTCCTCTTCAAAGGAATATCATCTTTATGTCTATTGGTTTTCAGTATGTTGCTTCCACTCCAATTTTCTCTTTGCTTTCTTGGATCTTCTTCAGGAGATCTCTTGTTTTTCTTCTTTTGTCATATGTTTTAATTTATTTTATTTCATTTATATATAAATAGAAATAGTAAAAAATAATGCTGAGAAATGTTGAAGGCAGCAGAAAAAGAGGAAGACCACGTAAAAGATGTGCAGAGCTGATGAGCAAAGAACAATTTGGAGATTATGCATTCATGGAGTTGCCATAAGGCAGGGGCACCTTGACAGCACATAAGAAAAAAATAAATACGTTATTGTGCTGTCACTTCATGCACCTTCTGATGACATTCCGAATGTATCTATTATTATTTTGCTAGAAAGCACTATGTACTCTAAATGTACTGCTTCCCAGCAACAACAAAAAGCAAATGAAAACTTTGTATGATCTGATCCTTTCATTATATTTTTATTGAATTCCAAATGTCAAGCCCCAGAGCTGTATAACAGCACAAATAATTTCCCCCTTGAAGGAAATTCATAGTAGCATCCCAAGTGCAGAATTTTACAAAACAAGGATGTTCTGGGAACTAATAAAACAGCAAAGAGGAGGGGAGAGATAATAAAACAAGCAAGGCTAGACAAGATGCTTTGAGCGAATAGAGAGTCCTGACAAAACTGGAATAATCTTGGCAAGCAGCAACAGGAAAGCTTATGAGGGAAGCATCTGTTAGCTTGTTGTTTGGTGTATTCCTAACGTTAGAGTCCTCCAAGGCTTAAGATGAATGTGAAGGTACCATCCAGTATGCATGCACCACACATATATGCAGAGATGTGAAGTACAGCTTTCTTCCGGACTTCTATTGTTCTTTTGGATTTACCGGAAATGACATGAAATGGTCTTTGCTATGCAAACCTACACTCATGGAGAGAAGAGAATTGCTTTGCATAGGCAGAACCATGAACGAGTGCAATTGTTATGAGGTAATGAGGTCTTGTTAATGGGATAATGATTGTGCTGGACTTGACTGATAAACGTCCCTTCTTATGATCAGCATATATTGTTACAGTACCAATAATTCTCGTAGTCACTGAATTATAAAGCAAAGATGCTTGGGATGCACATAGCTCTTCAAATGTTCACACAAATTATCACTCAGTTAAGGGACATGAATTATTATCCCCACAGGAGTTTGTCCTAGCTGTTTTTTCCCCCACTGCTTTTTGGGTACCGCTGTGTTGGAGGTTCCCCTTGAAGCTGACATGGAAACTTCAAGAAATCCAAAATGCAGCAGCCAGATTGACTGCCCAGGTGAAGAAATTTGACCATATCTTCCCTGCTTTGGTTCCAGGTCTGCCTCTGTTCCAGGTTTAAGGTGCTGGTTCTAATATACCAGGGCTGTTCAACTTTGAACAGGCTGAGGTCTACTTTTTCCGGCCCAAAGTGCCTGAAGTTTACTACACTAAAACCTCTAGTTACAAATTTTATCTGTTATAAACACCTGCTCATAAGTAAAAAAAAATGTGATTAGAGCAGCGGTTTCCCATAGAAACACACTGAAAACCAATTACTGTATCTACTCGAATATAAGCCTAGTTTTTCAGCCCTAATTTTGGGCTGAAAAAGGGGGCCTTGACTTATATGCGGGTCAATACTTTTAGCCACTGAGGCAAGTGCTTGGGTCAGTGGCTAAAAGTCATTTTAAACATTGTGTGCCGCTTCTCATGACCCCCCTCTGAATCACAGGGGAGTGCTGCGCAATGTTTAAAATAACTTTTAGCCACTGACCCAAGCACTTGCATCAGTGGCTAAAAGTCATTTCAAACACCACACACTGCTCCCCCAGCTCACAAAGGAGGAGCTGCCAGGCCCTGCTGCATTTCCCACCCTAGACTTATACTCAAGTCAATACATTTCCCCAGTTTTGGGGGGCTAAACTAGGGGCCTCAACTTATACTCGGGTCGACTTATACTCGAGTATATATGGTAATCTGTTCTGGAGGGAACAGATTTCAATGTGCCATGGCCTTTGAACTGCCCCACTCGGCTGAGACAGTGGGCTGGCAGACCCAGAATTTTGCTGGGGCAGTGGTGGTCCTTGGGGTAGGAAAGGGAGAGGCGGAGAACTTATCCTCTCACTTTTTAAATTGATGACCAGCGGGCTACTTTTGAACCCTTCACGGACTACCAGTAGCCCATGGTCTACCTGTTGTGCAGGCCTGTAATACACAAATGGTTTGGAACCACAGCTACTTGTCTGGACACTTTCAACTGCCCATCTGAAAAGGTACTCACAAACCGTGCACTTATTAATATTAACATCTTAAAACCCCAAAACAATAGCAGCTAGAAAATGGGCTGGCCTTCTAAGCTATGGCACCTTCTTTTTGGAATATATTGTCACAGGAATTATGCCAGGCACTTGCCAGGCCTTTAAAAATGGAGGTAAAAACTGTGCTTTTTGAGGGAGCTTTTGGCAAGGTTCTTCCCAACTGACTGAAATGGAGGAGGAAAAGGAGGAATGTTATTTGTTTTTTTCACATAATTGTTTTTGTGTATGATTGTGAGAAGGAGAACACCAAGAGAACCCAAAAACAGAAGAAATTATTCCCCAGGCTGAAGAGAAACGGGGAACAGCAGAATTTAGACAGGAGAAACAGGAAAGCATGGAAATAAAAGAACAGTTAGGAGGGGCAGTTCTGGAGCAAAGGGAGGAGAGTATAAAGGAAGGGGAGACAGGAGAGAAGGCAGAGGAGAAAGAGAGATACAGAGGAGAGAAAGGTTCAAAGATGCTGAGGAGAAGAATGCAAGGTTCAAAATGAATTGCCAGAAGGCTTGGCCTTGTTTGTAAATGAAGACCATTGGACCAGAGAATGGGAACAGTTTAACGTGCCCAAAGAAATAGCACAACAGGAACAATGGAGTAAACTTACCCATCAACTCTCCTATTGGGGAGAATCTGAAGAGCAAGACTAGAGAAATGAAGGGAGGGAGGGTGGGAACAATCTGAGAGAGAGCACCAGAATAGGGAGAACTGAGAATGGCTCAGGTACCATGAGAACAACCCTGGACCTAAAGGCTTCCAGCACAAATTATGGAAAGCCCCAGGCAGGAAGGTATGGGGGCTGCATCTATTTATTCCTGAAGCCAGAGGTGTTGGGAGTAGAAACGCCAATACTGTTATCTTCCCCAATGTTGCCAGATGTTAATAGCAGACAGTTACTGTACTATGAGAATTAGTCTGAAAGGTTACAAATTGCAGAAACAAAATCTCAGAGATGTGATTTCTGAGGAAGAATTGTTGGGAAATTGAGGTTAACCAGCTATAGTTGTCTTGAATAAAGCTGGTTGTAGCAAAGAATGAAGTGACATCCAATTTATCTGCTCATGAGAAAGAGAATATGGAAGATGGGGACCCAGGAAAGGATCACAATCACAATTTGTTTTATAACTGGGCTTTTACCCCTATTGTACACTGCCCAGAGTAGCAGTTGGCTAAATAGGTGGTTTAGAAATTGAATGAATGAATGAATGAATGAATACCACAGGCAGGAGCCCTCACTGGTTTTTGTTTTAGCTTCTTAAGGTACAGGTCTACTGTAGGAGCAGTCACTGTCACCACTGCAAATATCCTTTTAGGAGTCAGAGGAAAGTCTTAGGGGCCCTCCTTCTAGTAAGATTTTCTGCAGAGTCTGGAGTCTCTAGTTGTAGAAATCAACTAGAATTTGGGGGTTGGACAGGTGAATTGTTATCTTAAGTGTTAGCTTACAAATCTCTCTCCTCAAAATGCTACCATCACCACCACAGTAATAAACAAAATTCTAACTCTAAGTGCTAAATGTTGCAAGCAACTGTACACTATATAAATACAGATAATACATTCATTGGGAAGCAGCATAAGGTTACAATATACTGTGAAAGAAATCTGCTTGTATAATTAATAATAACAATAACAACAACAATAACAACAATAATAATAATTATTATTATTATTATTATTATTATTATTATTATTATTATTATTATTATTATTATTATTATTATTATTTAACCACACAGCTATCTATGCTGGATTTTATATTACCAATCACTAGTCGAACGCTTCCCAAGCGTTTAGGACTCAGTGATGTATCGGCGAATTATGCAAGCAGATCCCAGTAAGGTGGCTTTCTGCATCTGACTGATGGTGACTTTGTCCACTCCAATTTCTTCTAGATACCTGCTTAGGTCTTTGGGCACCGCACCCAGTGTGCCAATTACCACTGGGACCACCTGTACTGGTTTATGCCAGAGTCTCTGAAGTTCAATTTTGAGATCCTGATATCGGGTAATTTTTTCAAGATGTTTCTCAGTGACTCAACCATCTCCTGGTATAGCAACATCAATGATCCACACTTTTTTCTTCTCCACAATCACAATATCTGGGGTATTATGCTCCAAAACCCTGTCTGTCTGTATTCGGAAGTCCCAAAGTAATTTTGCATGCTCATTTTCAGTCACTTTTTCAGGCTTATGGTCCCACCAGTTCTTTGTTATGGGCAGATGATAGTTCTGACACAAATTCCAGTGGACCATTTGAGCAACTACATTATGACGCTGTTTGTAATCAGTCTGAGCAATTTTCTTGCAACAACTCAATATATGGTCAATAGTTTCATCTGCCTCTTTGCAGAGTCTACATGTGGGGGACTCAGCTGATTTTTCTATTATTATTATTATTATTATTATTATTATTATTATTATTATTATTATTATTATTATTATTATTATTATTATTATTATTATTATTATTATTATTATTATTATTATTTCAGTAAATTTTGACTTATGACAACCATTCCAGGATTTTTTAGCTTGAGCCTAGACATCCTAATCTAATCACAACTCTATCCCTCCTGCAGTTCATCACGATGGACTCTTGGATTGTGAGACCTCAGCCTCAGGTACACTCATATGTTTGCTACATTTTCCAGCTGCAGTAAATTTGTAAATCTCCACAGTTCTTGCTCCTGGAATTCTGCCAGCTCCTTCCTGTTTCCTTCTTTAGGGCTCAGCCACTAAGCAGAGTCTGGCTGGATAACTAATTAAAACATTTAATGAAAATGTGCTCATGCCCTTGATTTCACTACCAGGTGAAGTGCAGAGATAGTGGCTTGGCTAAGGCCACCCATCAACCTAACAGTTGGAAGTGAAATTTAAATTGGGGATTTCTCCCCCCGCCGCCCCAAAAGTACAGCAGCTCTTTCAGTGCCCAATCTTTTCACACACTCCTGTATCATCTGAATGTTCCGCCTATTGTAGTTTATAGACCATACTATAATGAAGATGAAGATAAATTCATATATTGAAGGAGACACGCTTCCTCTCTCTTGAAGAATGCACAAAAATTAGTACTTACAGCAATTAGCTTTGTATATTGCTTCTGGCATGTGAAATACATTTTCAGTTGTGTCATGCCTAGTACCTGCCATTATCATGTGAATGGCTGAACTCCTTGTGAACAAATCTGAAACCTGAGGTATTCAGTAGTAAACAGATGGGTGGGCCCTATTCCTCCTTGGGTCACAAACTCAATCAATAACAGCTATTTCAATATTTTATAATTCCTGTTATTTACCCAATGGCATTTGTCATATGAAATACAGATTTTCAAAATAATCCATTTTGCCTTAGCCCACCAAGGAGGGATTGAAACTTGTTGAAACTACCTTATAAAGAACTATTGGACTTACCATCCCAAAATAGCCAGGCCTATCCTCTGGCACATGGAGTTCTGGGTAAATATTCTCCAGGTACCATTTGAAGTCTTTGCATTTCAGCTTTTCTCGAAGAATTCTTCTTTCTGTCACATCACCATAAGGCTCCTAACAATAAAACCCAGAGTAAATTGTCAACAGAGTAAATTATCAATTACAGCAGAGCAAATTATCAATTACTGTAGTAACAAAATGATCTATAAAATTAAAATGTTTTAAAAGCCTAACAATCTGAAATTTGGATGCATCAGGATTTGCTACATTGTCTGTGTAACATGATATTAGATTCAACCCAAGAAGACCGAGGGTCTGTTCTTTAGGGGGGCACTGAATGGGTACAGTGGCCCTCTTCCCAGTCTGGGTGGATCCACCCTCCAGCTGGGAGATAGAGTGAGGAACCTGGGGCTCGTCCTTGATCCAGCTTTGCCCCTGGAATTCCAGGTGGCAGCTGTTTCTAGGGTGGCCTTTTACCAATGTAGGCTTGTCGCCCAGAATCTCCCATACCTTGATGGTGATTCTCTGAGGACAGTTGTGCAAGTGCTGGTTAGCTCAAGTATAGACTACTGTAATGCTCTCTACATGGGGCTTCCGTTGACATTTGACCCTTGTTCGGCCACTGCAGCGGGTGCAGAATGTGGCAGCCAGATTGGTGGTTGGTGCAAGCAGGTATGATCACATCACCCCAATTCTGGCTCACCTGCATTGGATACACGATGCCTCCCAGATAAGGTTCAAGGTGCTGTTTTTGATTTATAAAATCCTCCATGGCATGGGACCAGAGTATCTGGCGAAGTGTATTACCCAAAGATTAGATTTGGCCGGGCCCAACAGAGCATCGCAAGCCTTCCCACTTCAGGTCACCACTCCGAGGGAGGCCCGTAGATCTTCTACCCATAACCAAGCATTCTCAGTGGCTGGCCCGACCCTCTGGAATCAACTTCCCAGTGAGATAAGGCTTGCTGAGTTCCTTACGACATTTAAAAACATCTTAAAACTTGGCTGTTTAAAGCCGCTTTTGGTGACTGCTGAAGTTACTGTTTTGTTTATTTGTAGTCTCTTTGACGCCGCCATTCTTCTTTGCCGGTCTTAACATTATTGTTTGTTATTGTTTTTAATTCTGTGTTATTGGCTTTGGTTGTTCACTGCCCAGAGTTCCCTTCGGGAAAGGTGGGCGGTATATAAATGGAAATGACAAATAAATAATAAATGAATAACAAATAAATATTATGGGCGTATAGAAAATTGTCCAAAAATGTCCCCAAAATATAGTACTTTCAGATATATGACATGAAAATATTGTTTCTACAATCCAATCCAGCAAGCAAGGTCACTGAGATTATAGAAATTTTTTTTTGAAATCTCCTGTCTCATTTTGCTATCCAATGTTTATGCAAGAGACAATTTACATCAGTTAAACATCCAGCTTATTTAAGAATAGAGCTACTAATAAAACCGTATAATGACACTCCAATGTTTGCTTGCTAGTGGAGGTGATGATGTATGAATTGTTTATTATTTTGCTTAAAGGCAAATAATGAGAAAAGTAAACAAAGCCACCACTCTAAAGCAATAGATACTGCTGATTAAACAAAACTTAAAATATAATTAGGTTTTATTTCTCATACTGGTATCAGACGAATTAGAGCAAGCAGCAGCTTCAGCAACAGCAAAATACATCTTATCCAAGGAAATAGATAAGAAAGCAGCTCCAGAGAGAATACAATAGATAAATAATACAATAGACAATAAATGTTAAGGAGATCAGCACCCCTATGACAACACCACCGCCATTTGTCCAGGGAGCTACAATTCAAGAGCCAAATGAGACAATACCTAATGTTCAATCCATCTCACAATTTCTGGTATCAAAAAGCAAGGCCCCTATAATCAAAATGGATGTGTATTTAATGATGCCGAAACAATCTTGGACATCATTGACAAAACGGAATGACAATCAATGATCTCCCCACTCGAAATACTCTTATGGAATGTTGCAGGGTGGTTTTGTTGTATAACAAACTCACCGGACAATCCCTTCTATCGCCAGAAATTTGATATTCTGGCAATTCAAGAGACTTGGATTGGAAGATCTATTTTATCTCATGTTTGGCTTGATGCCCTAACAATAAACTTTACCAATAGATTTCACTTAGACTGAAAAAAGAGCATGGGTGAACTATGTTCAGAACTGGTTTTCTATGTGTCTTAATACACTTAGAGCTAAATGTTTTTACGGTATACATTTTTCTTCTTAATGATTTTAATATTTAAAGAAGCACAGCTCTTGCCTTAGTCTGCATTTGAAATAGTCACATTGTTCTCTTTTAATTTTAAGAGTCCTTACCCTTGAGAGAGATGCTCCTGTGATTTTAAGTTTTACCTACAGGTATGACATGGGTTTCAAGACTTGCATCTTTTTATAAGCTGCAAAAATGATTTATAAGCAACATGCCTAGAGTTTGACAAAACTGTAAGGCTGTTGGGTTTTATGTATAAGGGTGTACAGTTTTCCTCACAACTGTATGATTGTCTTTGATATATTTTATAGTTTAGACTTGCTATTTTTGACATGTGGAACCTAGAAGCTAAGCAGAAACAAAACTCGTAAAGATTCAAAATTCTGAGTTGTCTGTAATCACTGCGACAACGAAAATACTTATACTTGAGATATCCAGATGAATTTTGAAATGTTTGTCAATTATTGTCTGATTTCATTCTGGAATTAACCCTTTACTGAGATAATGTCAGCTATAACAAACTAGGAAACTAGTTTGTCTTTTATTGGTTTCTGTGATTTGCCCTGTAGGTCTGCTTTTAAGTTGGCTTGAAAGGGAGATAATACAGAGCACCTCCCAATGAGGTCTGGCAGATGGAGTAGGTCAGGTTTGCACATCTTCTGACCTAACAAGCTGGATACCGCCCACTGTCATCCATATATTTGGTCAATAAGATTAACCAAGTGTTGAGGCTATTTGAGAGCAATTTCTTTGCTTCAAGTGTTTCCATATCCAGTGTGGTATTGGATCTTCTGCATGATGCTATAAGCAGACAACAACGCAAGTATCCTGAATCTGCAGTTATCGTATGTGGGGACTTTAACCAGGCAGATCTGAAAATGGTTCTACCAAAATTCTATCAACATATTAAGTGTGCAACCAGGGGAGAAAGGACTTTGGACAGATTGTACATGAATATGAAACAGGCCTATAAGGCAGAACCATTAGCACACTTGGGCCAATCCGATCATGTGTCTCTACTTCTGACTCCTCAATATATTCCTTTGAGAAAGCGGATGCCAATACTAAAGAGGACTATCATGATATGGCCAGCAGGAGCATCTCAACAGCTGCAGGATTGTTTTATGACACTGATTGGGAGGCATTTGCCCAAAAGGATTTAGAGACTTACACTGAGGTAGTGTTGGACTATATCAGATTTTGTACTGACAGTGTAACACAAAAGTGCCAGATAAAGATCTATCCAAACAGGATAATTACAATTCTGTTTTCAAATTATTTTGTTTTGATTATCAACTATTTCATTGTTCCATCTGGGACAAGTAGTGTAATGCGATGCATTGTTTGTTTTTCAAACTGGGAAGACGTGGCCATCATAAGGTTCCTCAACACTACATAAGAAGGGAGGAGTGCAGGGTATTGGTAACTCCCAAGGTATCTACAAATTTAAATTACTCTAAAAAAACTTGATAACAGGACCCCTGAAATGAAAAAAAAATTGCTGAAAAATGCTAGATCAGTGAATGGGAAGTCAACAGCTATTCAAAGCCTGATCCTGCAAGAACATGCTGATCTCACTTGCATCACAGAGACTTGGCTGGATGAGGCTGGAGGAGTCATCCTCACTCAACTCTGTCCTCCAGGGGTAAAGGAACTTTCTGTAGTCCTATTGTCCTGGACAATATGATGCACTTTAGGCTTGCTGTAACTCAGAGCCTGGGCAGGGGGGGGTCAGACAAAAACTATAGTATACGTCCCAGAAAGTTGATGAATCCAGAAGGTTTTTTAATCGCCCTTGGAGAGTTTCCAACATCTTTGAATGGTGATTCTATTGAATCTGAATGGGATGGGGTGCAGAGATCACATTACACACTATTAAAGCAGCTCCACTGGGTACCAATCAGCTATCGGGCACAATTCAAAATGATGACCTTAACCTACAAAGCACTGTACGACCTGGGTCCTAGCTACCTCAAAGATTGAACCTCACAGTATGAACCGGCTCGGGTGTTGAGATCATCAGGAGAGGCCTTCCTCTCCATACTGCCACCCTCACAGGTACGTTTTGTGGGAACACATGAAAGGGCTTTCTCAGCTGCTGCGCTCAGACTCTGGAACTCCCTCCCACTAGAAGCGAGAACTGCCTCATCTTTGCTCTCTTTCCGAAAACAGGCAAAGACCTTTCTGTTCAGGCAAGCTTTCCCTAAATGATGGACTACCTATTATGTGACTTTTATATGAATCTACCATACATGATCACATAGACTTTCTGGTTGTATTAATGTAATGCTGTCTTTTAATGCTTTGTGTTTAAATACTTTGTGATTGCATTAATATAATGTTGTCTGTTAGTGCTGTAAAATGTTCCTCAATTTCCTGCTCTATAACTGAATATGTCTTAATTGTATTGGACTGCATATTGTCCCTCATTACTGTAAGCCGCCTTGAGTCCTTTTTCAAGGAGAAAGGTGGAGTAAAAATACTCTAAAATAAATAAATAAAACAGTTCATCAATTTTGCAAGATGGATTAACAAACTCACTAGTCAGTGGTCAGTGCACTCTGCACTTTAAAAAAAACCTGCATGAACGCCAATCAAATTCTCTTCTACAAAGATTTACAGTATATAAAGCAGCTTCTATAAAATATGAAAAGTAAACAAATTTGTATAGTCTTTATTTTGAAATTTTGTGTCAATTGGTTATATCTTGCTAATCAGAGGAATATAGGAAGCTGCCTTAAAGTCAGGCTTGATTGTCAACACTGAATGGCAGGTATTCTTCAGGGATTCAAGAAAGATTGCTTGAAGATTACAGGGACTGAACCCAGGATCCTGTTTATGTAAAGTGAGAGGGAACAATAGAGGGAATCTCAGCTAAAAACATGAAAAGGTTGTTCTCTGTTCTGCCTGGTTTCCAGATCTTCTGAAGATTGCGCTCATACATTCAAAAATACCTTTAGAATCCAGAGGGCTAGAAACATGTCACTTAAAAACAAAACAAATTCAGAAAGCACGGGTCATGTGCCTATCCAAAACTGCATCACAGACATACTCTTTCCTGTCTTGTTACATTGTGTTACCCATACATTCCCCTCATCTGTCTCTAGAATCAAAATTCATGTTGCAAGTTCTTTTGGAAAGGAATTTATCTTTTATTCCATAACACAGAATAATAAGCTTACCATACGTGCATGAGGATTTCTGTGGTAATAAAGTTCTTTGTAGGAATCCATCCACACTTCGGCAGCACGGACAGAATTAGCCAAGGCCTTGGCCCGTGAATAGGGAGCTTGCTTAGGGAAAACATGCCCTACGTGAGAACAAGGATGGATCTCAAGACTTCCTCCACACTGCCAAATCTGGGGGTTTAAAACATTTGGATATTAGCTATTTATTTGTTATCGGCTTTATACCAACACTTTCAGATTGTTCACATTCATGCATGTTTGCAAATATAATAGCTATACAATTCTTCTGTTATTTGCTAAAGATCAGTATCTAGTTTGATCCCTCAAGCCTTGGGCACACATTCCAGAGCTAATATTAATAACACATGTACCATTTCCCATGGTTGCTATTGGTAATATCAATCTTTCCTACACTTGAGTTTCTTCCTCAGGAATAATCAAATATGCCAAATTTTACATGACATCCAGAAATCTATACTAAATTTGTTCTCCTAACAGGAAGTTTTTATATGTATTTAGGCTGGCAGGAAGTATTCCTAATTTTAAAGAAAAGGCCATGAATACAGTGATGCTTTGCCTTTAACAAAGAATGCAATTAATCAATTTAGAGGAATGGATTTTATATACAAATCAGCAGGTGGCTATGAAGGACACTTCAGATAAGAGGATATAAAAAGCTGCTAGGGCATTTCACACCCTTAAATAATTATTGGCTCATTTGTGCTTTAGATGCATCCAATTAGATACAGTATAAAGATCAAAGGATGTGAAATTAAAATTCAGATACTGGATTGAAGAATTATACAAAGTGTTGGATTTCTCTGAAATGGCTGGGACTGGAGATTCGTGTTCTCAAAGCACTCTATACTGCAATACTCAGCAGACAAAGACCCATATCTGCATATGAGGACTGAAGACTGGGAGGTGAGGATGGATGTGTGGGCTCTGGATGTGTGGGTTCCTCAAAAGTGTTACCCAAGCTGAGCAGAAAAATCTTCAGGCAGTTTCTACCCACACTCATCTATAGAGAGTTACATGCCTTCGTCTAATCCAAAACTTGCCCTTATCAAAACTGCTGTTTGCGCAGAGCCTTCAAACTTGTTTCAGCTGAATGCAGACAGAAACTCTTTGCAGACTTTCTTGTTTAATGTGGGAAGATCTTCAGAGAAGCCCATATGCCCACACACTTTGGAGTAGAGTTTGCATGCATATGGCACATCCCTAATCCCTATCGGAGGGCAGAACACCTGCACAGGATGCAAGACAAGAAACCTCTGCATTTTCAGAGGCTACTTTGCTGGGTTATCTATTCTGCCATGCAACCTATATCACTGGATCACAGCCAAACCTAGAGATCAGAGGTGGCCAGATGAGAAAAAATAACTTGTTGATTATGGATCACATACATGTACAGCTGAATATTACAGTGTACACAAAACCCAAAGACCACAATCGGGAGAAAGTTTGTTGTATTCACTGTGCAGCTGAAATCCATATGAGACATGACTGTGTTTTGGATTGTCTGTGGGCTCAAGTTGTTGACCTAGCAATGGCCTTTAAAACTGTTGTTGATATTCTGTTCCCCTCTCAGGAATGATGGGTGGCTAAATTAATCCCAGGCTATAGATAGTCAGCAGGAACAATATGATAATGAGTATCTCTAATCATGAGGGGGAGGCTTTCTATGACATTCACACTTTCTCTTAAACCTATACTTGAACTCAGAACCAAGGGTGTTTATACACGACCCCTAAGCTCCGCTGCAAATGGCTCCCAGCTCCGGAGCTTAAAAATGTTTCCCCACCAGCTCCGGAGCTAACAGAAAATTAAGTGCGACCCCGCCCACCTAAGCGCGACCCAGCGCACCTTTCAAGTACCTGCTCTGGGAGAGTGAAAAATTTTGATGCAGAGAGTGCTGGGCTCTCCTCGCTTCTTTTTGTTGGTTGTTTTTTTTTTGCCTCCCGCCCCTTTAAGAGGAACCAGGAAGTGATGGGTGGTCGGAGCAACTTCCACCGGCACTCCGGAGGTAAGAGTGCATTCTTTTCTCCCTTTTTTTCTCTCTCCCCTCACGCAGACAGAACAAGGAAGTGCGGAGGGGGTGGGAACACAGGGAGAGCGACAAACCCTCAAGATCTCTGGTCCGAATTTAAGGGACCAGCGGATCTTAGGGGTCGTGTAAAAAGGCCCCAAGTTTAAACATCTTCATCTGGTCTTTCTCATCAGATTACTTATAAACATGCCCAAGCCACTTATGAGTTTAAAAGAAAGCTGCAGAAAAAAATAGGACATGTTATAGAAATCTTCCCCCTACATCACCAATGGGGCTTGAGAGGTGGCACTAGTATATAGTAAGGAAATAGAATATGAGCCATTGGTAGGACAGCTAGGAATCTTAGCAGATACAGCACAATGTTTTATAATTAATTAAGAAATATTGGCTTATATTGAGTACACTGAGATGGGTTTTAAACCTGTGTATACATTTTACCTCAGCTGTTTTTCTCTAGATTCTTGGTTCCCTAATTTTTCTTCTCCAGAATGGCAATTTTCAGGTCTTGTATAGAATGTCCAGGTAAACGAAAGTGATTTGAAACCAGTTTCTGTGTATTGCCATTCCTGCTAATCTGATTTGTGTCCATTAGTTCTTTTGTGGAGAGGCTGTTCTGTTTGTCTTATGTAGAGTACATAGGTGCACTGTTGGAAAAAGGTTGTATAAATAACATTGCCAGAGGAAAAGGTGAAGTTACTCTTGATGTTGTGTGTGACATAGTTAGGTCCTATAACTGTATTGCCAGAATAAATGTGGAGGCAGAGCTGGCATCCAGTTTTGTAGCAGGATTTTAGTCCCAATTTCTGTGTCAACGTTCTTTGTGCTGTGTAAGCCATTATGTATCAGTAATTACTTAAGACTGGGAAGGGCAAGGGTTGTCTGTATGCAAGTATAGTGGGATTCAGTCATTTCCTATTCTACATTTGTCCACTATAATACAAGTGCAATGTATAAGTGTAATGCAAATGTAATGTGTAAATGTAATATAAACAATGTAACGTCTGGCGGCAAATTGCTTGAAGAAGAAATCACTACAGACATTATCTGTTGAAAACTTGTTCTTATGTTCTTATCTGATTTAAGCCAGTGGTTCTCAACCTGTGGGTCCCCAGATGCTCCTGTACTGCAACTCCCAGAAGCCCCCACCACTCGCTGTGCTGGAAGGGATTTCTGGGAGTTGAAGTCCAGGAACATCTGGGGACCCGCAGGTTGAGAACCACTGATTTAAGCTATGGCATTTCACCTCCAAAAGTTAACCAACAGCATCAGCAGCAACAACAAAAAGAAGTGCCATCAAGTCATTATGGTGACCCTTCCTGTGACTATGCAGATTGCCCAAGGCCACACAGGTTGTCTCTACTCGCAAGTGGTAGAGTGGGAAATTGGACTCCCAACCTCTGGCTGCACAGCCAGATACCTAAACCACTGACCTATCAAACCAACCACCATTTTATTAGGGTAACATCTATGATTCTGGCTATTATGTTATGACTCAACTCTAGAAAGTAGAATCCACTATAGTTCCTGCACTGACCTCTGCTTAGCATCAGAATAGCAAAAAACTAGTTTCTTAACATTAGGTCTTCCATATTTCTTCGGAAGGCATTTCCTTTGGCACAGGAAGCACAGAGACTCAAATGAACCAGGGTGAATAATACTGCTTACCCGAAATGAAAATTCAAGGTTTTCTCCTCCCCATACTTCCATTCCTGTGTCATACGAGCCAAGATAACTGAAGTAATTCTTATTGACGGCAAAAAGCCCACCAGCCATAGTTGGAGACCTATCAGAGAGAAAGTACCTCCAGCATCAGCTAACACTACATTTTCCTCTACCATTCAAACATCACTCAGTGGCTGTAATTCTCAATGTCACAGGATAAAGGATGCATCTGCTTTTTAAAAAAATGTTTCATGCACCAGATGAAATGCGCAAATAGGCTTTAAGGTGCAACAAGCCTTTTGCCTGCTTTGTTGTAACAGACTACACATTAACTTCCACCTCTATTTGCAAAAACATTTATGGTTTAGAATGAGAATGGAAGAATTAAATTAACCATAATACTCTCATACATATTTACTTAAACATATGAAAAGGGGAAACTTACCATATGTCGTTTCTTACTATGCAGCTGGCTAAATAACTAGTTAAAACCCCTGGGCTCTGTGATTATTACTAAACTAATAAATATTCATTATTTAATACTTTAAAAAGTTAAATATCATAGGAAGGTTTTGCAACTGAAATATAAAGAGTTGGTTCAAATATTTACATGTATGTGGGGGAAAAACCACAAAATTTTCTAAATACTGTACTAGCTAGCCTTTGGACAAAGCAGGAAGATTAAAAGGGGCATAGTCACAGTTTGTTTACAGCATGTGTGGTGCTTCTTTGGATCATCAGTTATTACAACCTACAGCTTCCATAAATTTCATCCAAGATGGCCACTGGTAAGAGATTATGTATCATATAGTCCAAAACATCTGGAGAACCGAGTCGGAATACTGGAGACTGTTTTTTAAAATGTCAACCTGGAAACACAACCTAACAAGTCTTTGGGAGCAGGAGGATAATAGATCCTGAAGTCACTTTCAGTTTGCTAGAAACCACTTCTGGGGTCTCCGACAGGCTTACAAAGCCTGTCAAAGGCCCCACAAGTGGTTTCCAATGATCTGAAAGTCACTTCCAGTTTTCCAGAAGTCACTTCCAGATTGCCGGACTCCACTTCTGGGGCCTCCAACAGCCCTGAGAAGCCCATCGGAGGCCCGTTTGGAGCAGTGCCAGGCCTGAGGTGAGTGCAGGAGGCCTCAAGCAGGCCCAAGCAGCTTATCCCAGGAAGCCTTGCCTTTCATATACTACGGTCCCGTGATATACCAGGACCACGGTATATGAACCGCGAAATGGCAGGGACTACTGTATTTGAAAATTACTGTACAGTAATGTCTTCCCTCAATTTTCTTTCCTCCAGGCTAAACATGCCCATTTATTTTAGGTTTTTCTTCATAGGGCTTGGCCTCTCTTTCTCTGATCATCATTGTTCTCCTACGAACTTGTTCTATTCCAATGTGGAATAGAGAGTAATGAGTGCTCCATAGAACCTGGAGACTACTGATACAACCTAAAATAATATTTGCCTTTCCCCACCTAGCCACATTGCTTGTGATCTTCAACAATTCCAAGATCCTTCTTGCATGTAGTATTACTGAACTAAGTACAGTACTATCCCCTATTCTTGGGATCAGTATTTGCTGATTCGCTCTTGTGCTTCCTGAAAGTACTAAATGAAAAACTCCAGAAATATCTATAATGTATTTCCAGGGTGTATTTTCCAGAACTGGACACTAGAGATCATGTTATGTATAGCATTTGATGCTCTGCATTTGGGGGGAGGGGCTTGAAATTAATCCCCCAGAGATACTGTTCCCAATCTTGTAACTTTTTGTTCTTTTTTTCCAAGTGTAGACCTTTACATTAATCCTTATTCGGTTTCATTCTGTTATTTTCAGTCCAGCCTATCAATATCTTTTGAAGACAAAATTCAGGTTTCAGAGTTCCAGCCGGAAAAAAAACATAACAGGCAACACAAAAGAATTTGTATTAAACATGCTGAAGGAAATGGAAAACAAAGTCTACTTGGAGTTTTTTCTTCAACACAAAAGGAGAAATATAGATGATAAAGAAGCAGCTGAGCCAATCAAAGCCTATTTGTTTCTGGTTTTACTGAAGAAGAAGAAGAAGAAGAAGAAGAAGAAGAAGAAGAAGAAGAAGAAGAAGAGGAGGAGGAGGAGGAGGAGGAGGAGGAGGAGAGGAGGAGGAGGGGGTATATCAATTTAAGAGGAATCTTGAAAAGTTCCTGGGGTATATCAATTTAAGAGGAATCTTGAAAAGTTCCCAGGTTTTTTTAAATATGAAGGTGTGTGTATGTGTAGCCCAGATGAAAAGAGATTTGGGGAGGAGAGAAAAGGTTGTTCCCCCTCCTCTAGACATCAGGAGGGTCCCAGGAAGCAGAACATTTGTTTATTAAGGAAAAAAAGAGGACAGAAAACAAAAACAATAGTTTCAGACTACAAAAAGCTATGCCAATACTGAATGTTCTTTATCTGATCCGCACAGTCAATACAAAGTCATGGCCATATATGAAATATAGATGAAATGAAAAAGAAATTAGAATGTTAAGATAATTATAATATTTTAACCAGTAGCCGGCTACCTTAATAGTGGTATATGTCAGACATTTGCTTGATCTTTTTTTGAGCATTTGGTGGGGTGTAAATTGCATGTACATAAGTACTATTCTGATTGAATCTCTCCACAGAAAATGTGTCCTATATCCAAGTACCTCAATTTTACTTGATTATTCTTTGATACTCTTATTTCATTTAAAAGTCTATTAAGTGACTTCTGTATGGTCCAGAATATTGAATTTTCAACAAATCAGATATACAGTAGGATATAAGCATAATCTAAAGTACAGTCATCCTACTGTTCTGCTATGTATAAGACTTGATTGAACAAAACATCAACATTTCTAAACTATCAGTATCAAAAAACACACACAAAAGGAAAATCATAATCCATATAGCTAGACATTAGTAACATGATTAAGGAACATATTTTTTCCAAAGTGGTGCTATTGTGTTAGCTATTGAGATTAAATGTAAAACTTCCCTCTGCAACCTGTTTAGTTCCCACATCTTAAAATTCTCACTACTGGATGTATGACACTCGTTCATCTTCTATACAAATCTTCTCAAGCACTCGATGCCAAAATACTGAATTCTATGATACGTTCATCACAAATGCATTACATTCACTTTTTCATAGCTACAACTCCAAAAATGGGAAGAAGACTTAGAAGGGATATTTAATCTCCATAATATAAGGTGCCATCTTGTTGGTATTGTATCCATCTCATTACATTAATGCATAGTGATGACTTCATGCCTACATTCAGACTATACCTAGAAATAGTCACCTAACAATTAAAAACTGTTCCTCATATAAGTGCCTCAAATAGCACATTTAAGACAGTTTTTCTCTGACTTGTGATTCATTCATATTTATTTTCATTATGCAGTACATAATTTTCTATCTTTTTTTAAAATCTAGGGGGCAATAGGTATCCATTTACAAGATACCAAAATTAAAAAATCTCAAAAATATTCCAAAATTCAGTTTTTTATCTCTACAGCTGAAATCCTGTTGTTTCATTGCAATTTTCTACCTGTTCCTCACCAGTCTACAAACCATCTATGATGCAGTTCTGGAAGGCAGGCACACACCCTGGCTTAACACAAGACTGCATCTACCCAAGAATTGCAGCATGGACACTTTGTTCACCAGGGAAGAACAGACTGAAGGATACAATTAGGCTTACTCTGAGCAACAGGATTTTGGCCTAGTGACCTACAAGAAGGAACTATTAAGTATTCTAAACTCTCTCTTTTGACCTTGACAAACAAGTTTATTCCCAACTGGAATCATACTGGTAACCCTTATACATGTAAAATGAGCCTTACTGACTGCAAATTTCAAGACAGTCTCAAAATTCCCATTTTTCTTTTAATTACTGTTATTCCTAAACTATTCATTTGCTCATGATTTAGTCCAGTATCATTTTCCTCATACATAATCTAGTGTATATCATGTAATAAGGCTTGATTCATCATATATATATAATCTAGTGTTATAAAGGCTTTAAATGTTGTGCCTCATAATGTTAAAAATGTATAAATATCAGTGTCCTGTGTTTTTGGATCGATATTCTGTTTTAATATTAACCCAAGATTTTTCCCCACTGGAATACAACATATATCAGCTTCTGCAATTTTTGCAATACATTTAGTACAGCAAAGCAGAAGATTCTGAAGTAGAAACAGACATTCCCAACATATAAACAGACTGATTAGAAATACTCTTCTTAATTATTATATGCTGTGCCATTTGTGTACTAAAATATATCATTAATTCTAGGTGATTTAACTCTATTAATTTATATCTATTGGAACAGAACAATTCCATGGTATTAAATGGGCTTGTTAGCACACTGATTTTCACATTACTTCTGAATATAAATTCTTATTTTTACAACTTTTGACTAATTTATCCTGTACTGTGTAGCCTGCATTATTAAATTGTAAATCACACAGAGAGTGCTTTAAGCACTATGGGAAGACGTATAAGCAGTATACTTTGCTTTATTTATTACATCAAACCTGTAATTCTTGAATATCTGTTAACTTTTGTAAAATAATTTTAGTGGTTCCATAAAATCCAACATAAAGTTCACATAACCATCATCTCGCTGTCAAACATACACTTAGACCTCCTTGTGTATAGTGTATCCCTCAATAAATCAAGTCCCCACAGTTCCTCACCAGTTCTGTTTTTGAAAATGTATAATATTGCCAAACTATAAAAGAAAAGAAGCCAGTCATTGTATGCATTCCAGAACAGTAGACTCAAAAGTAGGAGATATTCAGTGTAGTGTAATGGGTGGAGTTATAAACTAGGATTCAGGAGACCAGAGTTCAAATCCCTGATCGACCATGGAAACTCACTGGGGTATGCGTGGAACTACTAAACGTGCTCCTTAAATGTCTCACTTACCTTGAAATCCCTTTTAGAGTCACTATAAGTCAGTTCTAATTTGATGGCACAGAAACAAGAATAAGCTCAAAAACAGTAACAATGTTGAAAGAAATGAAAGCCTACCAGAATAAAATCCAACCACAACAACTGTATTCACTAATTAATGATTCTCACGTGAAATACTCTGTCTGGGGACAAGAAGTAACCTCAGAAACATTAAAACAAGGTAAAACCCTCAATTAGCATTGTTTACAGGTACACTTTTGTGGGCTTCACTAGTTTTTCACAACATACGTCTTAATCTTAAACCAATCAAAATGCCCTTGTGGAGTGACACAATATATACCGTGTCAGGTAGTTGAACCATCAGATCCCGTTGCTGGAGGGACAGTCACCTCCCCCCTGCTGTTTTCCTTGAAATGCCTGGACATAACATGGCAAGTAACATCTGTTACTTAACAGGCTTGCAGACTAGGATGCTTGCTCCTGAGAAATTCTGCTTATGGATACGTGTCCAAACATACCACTTCAAAGAAGAAGACACATATACCACTTTAAAGAAGACAACTGAGAGTTTTCCAACCTGCCTCGTAACAAACCAGATGGCAGCAATACACAGCAAGCGTAGAGGAGTGCCAGACAAGGCCAAGAGCGACTAGGAAACAGAACTGCGCCACCTATCTACAAATGTTTAAGGAGGAGAAAGAGGAAGCAATAAAGAACCCTCACTTGTATCTTTCTAAAGAGGTCAGAACACAGCATACAGAACATGAGATAATGCTATACTGGGTCAAGGAGAAAGGTCCAGGCTTAAGTTATATAAATTTGAAGAAAACACTAACTAGGAATCTTCTGCTTGTTTTAATTGCATTCATTTTTCCTTCACTTTGTGTCAGCTATAAACAGTATTTCTTTCATCCTCCAAAGACAAACCAGGAATTCCTAAATGTAGCCAGAACCTTTTGTCTTGTGGCACAGCAGTTTAACTGCTATAGTGCAGCCAAAACTGTACTCACAGCCTGGGGTTCAATTCCAGGTAGCCAGCTCATGGTTGACTCAGCCTTCCATCCTTTCAAGGTTGGTAAAACGAGCATTCAGTTTGCGAGGGGGTGGAGAGGCACAATGTATAGTCTGTATAATTCAATTCAAAACTGCCCAGAGAGTGCTTTAAGCACACTGGGGTGGTATATAAGCAGAACACTTGGCGTGGGTTTTTGCTTTGCCTCTTTGACACATATAGAAAAATATAAAGCATCATTTTGTTTGATTACTGATATCTAAAGTTTTCCTTTGTAACTGGTAAGATATAACACTGTTTTAAATATAAAGGTTTGGAGTATTTAAAGTCTTCAGTCCCATATAAAATAATTGCCGTTTCTGAATGAGTTTGTTCCGCCTGTTAAAGGGCAATTTGGAGATAACAGTTTGATGTTCAGTGAAGATGACTGTATAAAGCCTGTTCCAGATGGGTTCCAAATGATGACTCACTGGCAACCAATATTCCATTTTCCATGGTCTTGTGAACTGAAGAACGCTTCATGGTCTTTTGTTTCCTATTAATTTTAAAAATTGCCTAAGACTCCCACAGCCACTGGTTTATTATAAAAGCAAGAAGGGTTGCCAGCCAAAATTTAAAAAGTCAAGTTTATTCTGTAGCATGACAACTGAGAAACTCATGTTCCGTGTTGTAGATATAACATTCAGTATCATTTTGATTGGTGGTTTCCAATCACTAGTTAAGCCAGTAAACGCCTCAGATTAAAAGATATTTCAAGCACATGCAGGGATCAACGCCATTTTCATGGAAAGGTGAGAATAAATAAAATTAATTCATGTATGTTTTTTTAAAAACAAACCAGCCTTACCTGATAACATCAGTCTTAGATTTCCTCCGTATGTGCTCTCTCTGTGGTATGACATGCCAAGTAAAAACCAATCTCCAGTCAAAGCCACCAAGTTGGGGTTCCCCAGCATTTCCCAGATATTCAAAGGTGTTCCAGTCAATCACATCAATTATAGGACAGACAACAGCTGACGGCTCTTCTTTAATTCTAAGTTTACAATTAAATATTATTTGAATGTTGGCAGTAGCAACTGAAGTACCAAAAAGCATTATACAAAACAACAACAAAACACAACATAGATATCCCTCCCATAGCTTTAAAAATAATGTTTTCTATTGTACTGTAAGAGATTTTGTAACAAAAAACATCATAGGAAAAACTCTGTTTTTTCAATCTGCTGCTGCCACCTGCCTCACACTTTATTGCATTTTTCATTCTTTCCCACAGTGCACCAGATATATAAATGTTGGTGGAGGGCAGTGGCAAAATTTTTGTGAAAATGTTTCTTCCTGGTCTCCCTTGGAACAATTCAATTTAATGAATAAATCAAAAATTAGGAGCAACATGGAAAAATGGAAAAACCACTATAAAATACTATTTTCTTTTAAACATACTAGTGAAATAACTTTGTATCCAAGAGCCTTTTCACACGACCCCTAAGATCCGCTGGCCCCTTAAATTCGGACCAAAGATCTTAGGGGTTCGTTGCTCTTCCTTCCTCCCCACCAGAGAAAGAGAGGAAAAAATGCAGCTCACCTGGAGGAGGTTCCCGGATCTCCGTTTCTCTTCTGTTTCTCTTCCGTTTCTCTTCTGCTTGCTTTTTTTCCTCCCACCTCTTCTCTTAAAGGGGAGGGAGGCAAAAAAACCACAAGCAGAAGCCAGGAGAGCCCCGCACTGACCAGATTAAATCCGGACCTGAGGATTTTCACCCACCTCAAGCAGGTACAAGAAAGTGCAGCTGGGTCGCGCTTAGGTGGGCGGGGTCACTTTTAATTTCCTGCAAACTCTGGAGCTGGTGGGAAAACACTTGTAAGGTCCGGAGTTTGCAGCCATTTGCTGCGGAGTTTAGGGGTCGTGTATAAAGGCCCCAAGACTTTGCTCAGTTGTTATGTACTATAAAGATTTTTTAAAATTTATGATGTCAGCTAATATCCTAAGTTCAAAATCCTCAAATTCAAAAGTTTGCCTTAATACCCCAATATGTTGCTGTTATATAACATAACATGATTTTGAACCCACGCCACAAAGATACATGTGTTAAGGTGCCATAGGTTCAGCAATGTACAGTTCTATTTATGGTTGCTTATTGTTTTTACAAAATATGACTCACCTGCCATTTTGTTTTCTGACGTTCTAAATTCACTGCAGGTCCAACCCCCAACCCCCTAATTCCTGCAACCTTTTCACATTTATTCCAGAGCCAAGAAACACATCCTATAGTTGGAGCACCTGGCTCTATCCTAATGGTAATGCAAGTGTTTAAATGCCAATAGAAGCGGAACCCTAATAAAGTCAGTAGTACATCTGGCTAATAATGGATTAATTAACATTGATCAGTTCTTCAGTAAATGTGAAATGGAGGAGCGGCACAAGCCTTGGATCTAACAGCCATGCTTTGGAGAAGAAAGACAAATACTCTTCCAACTTTTATAGAATTTAGCCACCAGAAGAGAAGTGACG
The DNA here is from genome assembly GCA_029282475.1 of Phrynocephalus forsythii. Classification (NCBI taxonomy): domain Eukaryota; kingdom Metazoa; phylum Chordata; class Lepidosauria; order Squamata; family Agamidae; genus Phrynocephalus; species Phrynocephalus forsythii. Next base: position 18,699,916 of record JAPFRF010000003.1, read on the forward strand.
CGTCACCTCTTTTATCCATTTGATTCTGTGCACAACAGGCAATGTGAATGAGGAAGTGATCCATTGATTCCTCCCCACCCACCTCACATAAAAAAAAATTAGGCCAAAGAGAACGGCATAAAGTTACTGGCACCATAGTGTTTATAGTTTTCATTTGGAAAAATAAAGCCATAATATTCAGGCTCGGGACAACCCACTTAGTAGGAGATAAATATTTCGGGAAAGGACACACCAAATCAAAAGAGCAAAACCCCTGCACCTGGTATTGCATTCCACCTTTCCCTTGAGGGATCATCTTCAAAGAAAGTGACAGGAGTTGAAAATAACAGGCATGCTGAAGCAGATATCAAGCTGGAGGGGAGCAGAACACCCACCGCCCTCCAAAGCACAGGAGAAGCCTTTTACTCACTCTCTACTCCAAGCAGCTTTAAGGGCACAGTGGCGGCTATTTCCTGACTGGGTCTGTCAGTGAAATGGCCACAGTCCGGGCGGACAGGCAAGCTGCAGGCTGGCTGCCAACAGCTAAAGGAGAAAAGGAAGAAGGAAGAGGACAAGAGAGACGAAGTCAGAAAGGGCGGCAAGGAGAAAAGAGCAAGAGAACTAGCGCAGTAGGAACAGGTTGTTCACATACGTGAAAACCATGCTGTGTAGAAGAGAAAAATCGGCTCAGGCACGCCCTCCCTTCTCCTCCACCAGCCGCCTACAAGCTGCAGCCATGGTGCTCCTCAGTGTGTGCATGGCAACACCATCGGTGACCAAGCATTACTTACTTTTCACCGCAGCAGGCATTCCATTTATTTCAGGGAGGCGTGCAGTGATGCAGGTGCTTGAGGTCTGGACAGCAACAACCATTACGATGTGTGCAATTGTGATGATGCGTGCTAATATGTAGCAGTGCCTTAGAACAGCTCATTTGAATTACTATTAATAGATAATGGATACTGCTGTGACAGGTCCATGAGCTACCAGCTCTCACAAGTACATATTTCTTACGGGCTAAATACAAGTGTTAGCCCCAACTAGAGTAGATAACACTGAATCAACAAGACTTGTGCATGTGTTCATTTATCCCACTGATTCAATGGACCTGTTCCAGTTGGAACTAACTACTGGATTTAGTCATATGAGTTTAAGAAGCAGATGGGGCATCTGAATCATTGTAAAGGATCCAGACACAGAGAGCAGTAAAATATGCGGAAAAGAAATATACTTTCAGGTTAAATCTTGCACCACACTACCATCTAGTGGTAGATTAGCACTGTTAAAAACTCATTTATTGTGGGAAGAACCACACTGTATCCATAAATGCCTGTGTGACACTAAATTTTAAATAACCTTTTTAAAGTACCATAGACAGTTTTGATTAAATATTCTCAACATATTTTACTCAACCAATTGTTAAGAATGACACAAATAGGATTTGTAGAGAAGTAACTGTTAAACCAAGTCACTCTATCTTTTCCCCTAAACGAATAACAAGGTTCCACAGGTGAATCTGAAATAATTACTGTATATAATTAAATAAATGTGATGTTTGCACATTCTTTTCTAAATGACTCAAACAGCATATTACATTATAAACACTTGAGGCATACACCTTATTTTTTTCATACTGACATACTACTTTCAGTGCTTAATTATGTAAGCTGCCTACAATTCCATCTCAATTTAATTATGTTTTGGAACCACCAATTTTCACTGTCATGCACCCAATACATAGGTACAGCTACTAAGGGAACCATGTGGATCTAGTTAAGTTTCTACCTCCTTGTTTTGAAGCATCTTTGATTAACCTGTTTCAAGTCTCCTTTTACTGTTTTGGGCAGTAAATAATTGTACATTTTAGGTTGTTCAAACATTATGTGATCATGGCATATTCACATCATACACCCATTCCTGTGTCTTCCTTTCATTTTTCTGCCCCTTCTATAATTGCCTTACCATCACCAATATTTCCTATCCACAACATTCATATACTGTAATATCATTCTATTAAACAATTATGAACCCTGCTCACTATGTCTTAACTCTACTGCCATAAAATCTCAATGTACCTGGACCACTTCAGCAAATGTGTTTTGGGAAAGGAAGGAAGAATTGACTTTCTAAACTTGTTCTGACCTGTGAACTAGGTGCCATTATGGCCAGTCCTCATTGCCTTAGATGCCCAGACTTCTACATATTGTACGTTATAAATATTCATATGTAGAAAACCAATGACAAGAAATTGTACATAGGTTGTATATTTGGGAGCAGCAGCGTCTCAAGAAAGTTTGGTTTTGATTTTATTCAGGAATTTGATTTGTAATGGCCTCCCTGCTCCTACTTTCCCCTTTTTAGCCATCTCTTCTTACATTTCCTTACCCACCATTTGACTACTCATCATCCTGGCATCTCTTGTTAACATAATATTTCTAATCAACAAAAGGTTGTTGCGTTCATTATAAAAGCCATCTCTTCAATAAATGAGATACTGGTACAAGGAAGCCTAATGAAAAGAAGTACAGTGGTACCTTGTATAAAGTAATTAATTCATTCCAAATGAAATTATGTTAAGCAAATTTTCCTTTATACAAAATTCCCATAGGAATGCATTGAAAACAGAGTGATCCCATTTTTATGTTGTACAGATTCACCCCATAGACAATTCTGTTAAGCAAATTTCCCCTATCTCCAGAATTTTTATGTTGTACAAATTTTATGTTATACAAACTGTTTGTTATACAAGGGTCCACTGTACAGTATCAAGCCCCATGGTCTCCACTGTGTTCTATCTAAAATCATCTTTAAAAGCATAAGAAAGAAAAGACTATATAAATGCATAGCAAATATTCTGGTGGCCACTCTGGAAGGAAACATCTATACTGTAACAGATGCCAAATGCCTGCAGCTTCTGAATATGTACAAGAAAAACTTGTCTGACAATTACCTTTCTAATAACGGTTCAAGCCATTCTTCATGGCACTCACAGTGACAATCGAGAAACGTCAAAACGTCTCCTTTTGCGGCAGAAGCTCCCAACAATCTTGCTCGAACCAGGCCTTCTCTTTTATTTGCCCGGATGAGTCGAACCTTGCGCAGGTTTGCCACGTAATTTTCCAAAGCCTCTTTTAAGTGTACTGTTAAACAAAGAGAAAACAAACTGCTGTTACACGAGAAGCTGTTAGTATGCTCCCATTTTCCAAAACACTGGCATTGATTCCATGACTGAGACCATGGCCCACACTCATCAGAAAATGCACAATCGCTGCATTTGGCAAAATCTGTCCAGCAACAACACAGGGCTAGCTTGGACATCGGGTGGACTGATGCAGTGAGCTCAGAGGAAGTGTTCTCTGCAGCCAGTTGTTTCTTCACCGATATATGCCCCTCCAGTCAGAAATAAGGCAGCTGCACCTGAGCCCAGCTTTTTATCTTAAAGGCCCGGCTTGGAGGTCAAGCAGATGGTGGTACAGTGACAAAAATGGAGTTGGCAGCACAAAGGAACTCCGGGTTGAATAGGGCACTGGAACCCCTCATCAAGCCAGACTCTGATGTTAACAAGTTCCAGCTCTTCTTTGATCTCAGAATGGGCAATGGGAAAAAAGTGGGGTAGAGAACAATTACAACAAATAAATAAATGAAAATGTTTTTTTAAATCAGAGAAAAGCCAGTCTTTGGTGCTGCTGATTCCTGTTTGCATTGGTGTTGCTGTCTCATCAACCCCGACATCTGCTACTCCTTATAGAGAAGGAGTATTTTAGATTGGGTTGTGGGGAGGAACAACAGTGCTTCATTTCCTACAGAAGGCAAGCTTGGGTCAAGCCTGCCCAGATACCTGATGCCACAAATGAAAAACAACTGCATTCACTACTTGCTTAACTTCTAATAATGGAGTGGGGACTCTATTTAGTAGAACATGCAAGTGGACCTAAATTCCATTGCTTGTTAGCATTGATTTCTCTATGATTTAGCACCTGAGGCCCTGTTATTATCTTAAATGTTCATGATCTATGACAAGAGCTTGTAGAGGCCCTCCTGTTACTCTGCGAACCTACTTAATTGTTGGGCTCAAAACTGAAGACCTGACTGTGAGTGCTTCTCCCGCCTCAGCAAGGTGGGAAGCTATTAGAAGTAGAACCTTTATGTCTTCACCTTTCAGCCGTCGAACCCCCTTTCTGCATCTACAGTACTTAGCTGGCATCATATTTTGATAATTCTAAATATGGTTGGAATATAGTGTCTGCTACTGTATGTATTGATTTGTATCCAAATGGCACCCCTCCAGTGACAAGACGGCTCTTGGATTCAGTGGAAACTTCCCCACTAGCAGAATATGAATAGAGATTATTTCCAGTCATTTCCCCCCTCCCCCCACTGCCCACAGATTCAGATCTTTTGGATGGCTCTGTGGAATAGGAGGAGGAAAAGTGATTGAGGGTTCCAGGAGAGAGGAAAAATTGCTATAAACCACTTCTTCCTCATTCTGCTTCACTAGTTTAAACAACTGTCCATCAGCAGACAGATACCGAAAGCTATAAACTTTAAATAGCTTCTAGTGGATACATGCCTTTAATAAATGCTATAGATTCACTTACTTTAGCTGTTTTATTATTAGTAGTTTAAACTATGCACACTGTGACCTGCCTTGGGACTTCTGTACTGAGAGGCAGCGTAAACATGTTGCAGTTAGTCTGTGCCATCAAGTCAGAACTGGCTTATGGTGACCCTAATAGGGCTTTCAACGTAAGTGAGATATTTAAGGAATGGTCTTCTCTGTGCCACACTCCAGTGAGTTTCAATGGCTGAGGAGGGATGCGGACCCTAGTCCATCACTCTACCTACCACACCACACTGTATACAGTGGTTTGCAAATGTATTCAGCCCCCTTGAACTTTTCCATATTTTGTCACATTGCAGCCACAAACATGAATCAATTTTTATGGAATTGCACGTGAAAGACCAATACAAAGTGGTGTTCACATGATAAGTGGAACAAAAATCATACATGATTCCAAACATTTTTTACAAATAAATAACTGCAAAGTGGGGTGTGCATAATTATTCAGCCCCCTGAATCAATACTTTGTAGAACCACCTTTTGCAGCAATTACAGCTGCCAGTCTTTTAGGGTATGTCTCTACCAGCTTTGCACATCTAGAGACTGAAATCCTTGCCCATTCTTCTTTGCAAAACAGCTCCAGCTCAGTCAGATTAGATGGACAGCATTTGTGAACAGCAGTTTTCAGATCTTGCCACAGATTCTCGATTGGATTTAGATCTGGACTTTGACTGGGCCATTCTAACGCATGGATATGTTTTGTTTTAAACCATTCCATTGTTGCCCTGGCTTTATCTTTAGGGTCGTTGTCCTGCTGGAAGGTGAACCTCCGCCCCAGTCTCAAGTCTTTTGCAGACATCAAGAGGTTTTCTTCCAAGATTGCCCTGTCTTTGGCTCCATCCATCTTCCCATCAATTCTGACCAGCTTCCCTGTCCCTGCTGAAGAGAAGCACCCCCATAGCATGATGCTGCCACCACCATATTTGACAGTAGGGATGGTGTCTTCAGAGTGATGTGCAGTGTTAGTTTTCCACCACACATAGTGTTTTGCATTTTGGCCAAAAAGTTCAATTTTGGGCTCATCTGACCAGAGCATCTTCTTCCACATGTTTGCTGTGTCCTCCGCATGACTTGTGGCAAACTGCAAACGGGACTTCTTATGCTTGTCTGTTAACAAAGGCTTTCTTCTTGCCACTCTTCCATGAAGGCCAACTTTGTGCAGTACATGACTAATAGTTGTCCTAGGGACAGATTCCCCCACCTGAGCTGCAGATCTCTGCAGCTTGTCCAGAGTCACCATGGGCCTCTTGGCTGCATTTCTGATCAGTGCTCTCCTTGTTCAGCCTGTGAGTTTAGGTGGACAGCCTTGTCTGGGTAGGTTTGCAGTTGTGCCATACGCCTCCCATTTCTGAAGGATTGCTTGAACAGTGCTCCGTGGGATGTTCAAGGCTTTGGAAATCTTTTTGTAGCCTAAGCCTGTTTTAAATTTCTCAATAACTTTATCCCTGACTTGTCTGGTGTGTTCTTTGCACTTCATGGTGGTGTTGCTCCCAATACAGTATTCTCTTAGACCAGTGTTTTTCAACCTTTTTTTGAAAGGCTGTTTCATGAAAAAAATCAGAGCAGCTGCCATTTGAAAATGTTAAAAATTTAACTGCCTATATTGACTATAGAAAGTTAATTTTTCCCACACAGGTGCACTCTGCCGCGGAACAGTTGACACTTAGCACTCATCAGGCTGTCATGAGCAGCTGCATTTGTACTGAGATTAGATTACACACAGGTGCACTCTAGACATTAGCACTCATCAGGCAATGACTATGGGCAACTGACTGCACTCAAACCAAAGGGGGCTGAATAATTACGCACACCCCACTTTGCAGTTATTTATTTGTAAAAAATGTTTGGAATCATGTATGATTTTTGTTCCACTTCTCACGTGTACACCACTTTGTATTGGTCTTTCATGTGCAATTCTAATAAAATTGATTCATGTTTGTGGCTGTAATGTGACAAAATGTGGAAAAGTTCAAGGGGGCCGAATACATTTGCAAACCACTGTATGTGGATAAACATATAGGAAAATAAAATGAATATTAGAGACAGCAGCCAGTTAAACACCTAGAATTAGATTACATGTATATTTTGCAAATACTGATATTCTGATAGTAGACAGAAACTTATAAATAACAAGAGCTCTGGTTACTGTTAGGGTGTACTATACATGATTTTTAAAACATCTTAGAAAAAAAGATTAGCAATGAACAAAAACATCCCTAGCCATTCAAATTGACAACAATTCATGCAAATTTATAGCAAGAGACTCAGTAACAAAAACATTCAAGGCAGTTAGATCAGTCCAGGGGTCCTCAAAGTTTTCGAACAGTGGGCTGGTCCGCCACGCCCCAGACACCACTGGGGGGGGCGGACCACAAGCAGGTGGGCAGGGGGGAGGAGGAGCAGTGGTGGGGCCTCAGGGCCATGGAGGGGGTAGGAGACCTTGCCACAGCCTTCCTATTTTAAATTGCCCCACTTGGCTGCACCCGGAGCCCTGACCATCTGGGCGGTGGGTGGGAGGACCTTGCCGTAGGCCTCCCACTCTGAATGCCCCACTAGCCAGCATGCTGATCATCTGGGCGGTAGTTAGGGGGAGTGGGAGGAGCGACATAGCCCACTGTTTTGAAATGCCTCAGCAATAGAAGCAGCTGTGGAGGCTGGCTTGCTTACAAAGCAGGGGGTAGGTGGGGGGTTGCAATTGGTCTGGGGGCCGGATTCAGGACCTTGAGGGGCCGCATCTGGCCCCGGGGCCTTAGGTTGAGGACCCTTGGATCAGTCATTTAAAAAGTCCCAGCATGGTTCCCCAAGTTGAAACATCTTAAGATTTGAGCAAACAGGGCAGCCTGCCTGCTACCTGAAATTATGGCGTGTTTAGGGAGTTCTATAAGCCAGGTTGAACTACAGAACCAGCCCTATATCCAGTCAACACCAGACTAATTTGAAAAGGCCAGTCGCACTAAAAGCCTTATTTGGAGGGCTGCTACACAAAAGCTATAAGGTGGGGCACTTTGAGGCCATCAAAATCCAAGTCCGTTTTATGTGCATTACTTTTCTAACAATACATGGTCTTACTTTGTTGCAGTCCTCATTGCAAAATATACAAATTATTTCTGAATGGGTGCATATTTTCCCATCACTGCTTACAGCTACCAAGAGTCCTATAACTTTGGCTGGAAGTTCTGTGCCTATAATATACTGTACTGTATCTACTTGAATATAAGTTTAGTCTTTCAGCCCTAAATTGGGGCTGAAAAAAGGGGCTCTCAACTTATATGCAGGTCAATACTTTTAGCCACTGAGGCAAGTGCTTGAGTCGGTGGCTAAAATTCATCTTAAACATTGTGCGCCGCTTCTCCACCCCCCACACACAAACACACATTACGGGGGAGCGGTCGTGCAATGTTTAAAATGACTTTTAGCTAAAAGTCATTTTAAACATCAAAGACCGCTCCCCTAGCTCACAAAGGAGGAGCTGCCAGGCCCTGCTGCATTTCCCACCCTAGAATTATACTTGAGTCAATAAGCTTCCCCAGTTTTGGGGGGTTAAATTAGGGGCCTCGACTTAAACACAGATCGACTTATACTTGAGTATATACATGCCAAATGGCTTACCTTTATCGCTGTAATCATCTACGAGGATTACTTCTTCAAGAAGGATATCAGGAGATGTCTCGAGAACACTGTGAACTGTTCTCAGAAGTGTTGACCAAGCTTCATTATAAAAGGCTATTATTACAGAAGTCTTTGGCAAGCTATAATAATCATATTTCTTCTCCCTACATCTATAAGAAAAATAGACATAAACAATTTTGAAATTAGAAATTGTCTTCATACTGTCCCCAACTGAGTTCAGTTTATACAGAAATAAAGTGAACAAGGAACAAATGAATTACATGAAAATGGTAGTTCCTACAACGAGTTTATTTTCTTGGGCTCCTTGATCACTGCAGATGGCGACTGCAGCAACGAAATAAAAAGACGCCTGTTTCTTGGGAGGAAAGCAATGGAAAACCTAGATAGCATCCTAAAGAGCAGAGACATCACTTTGCCAACTAAGGTCAGGATGGTTAAAGCTATGGTTTTTCCAGTAGTGATGTATGGAAGTGAGAGCTGGACTATAAAGAAGACTGATCGCCGCAGAACTGATGCTTTTGAGCTGTGGTGCTGGAGGAGAGTCTTGAGAGTCCCCTGGACTGCAAGGAGATCAAATCTATCCATCCTGAAAGAAATCAACCCTGAATGTTCACTGGAAGGACAGATTTTGAAGCTGAGGCTCCAGCAGTTTGGCCACTTCATGAGAAGAGAGGACTCCTTGGAAAAGTCCCTGATGCTGGGAAAAATCGAAGGCAAAAGGAAAAGAGGACGACAGAGAATGAGATGGTTGGACGGTGTCATCGATGCAACCAAAATGAATTTGACCAAACTCCGGGAGGCAGTGGAAGACAGGAAGGCCTGGCGAGCTCTGGTCCATGGGGTCACAAAGAGTCGGACACGACGGAACGACTGAACAACAACAACAAGTTTATCCTGGAATTCCATCATGCACATTCACAAATCAGGAGTTCAATAAAGAATATATTTCAGTGTATGTATGCTTAGCAATTCATAAATGATTAGAAAGTTTATCTAAACCTGCCTTGAAATTGATATTTGAATGCAAGTACAGCGGTACCTTGATTTATGATGGTACCTTGGTTAAAAACCATTTTGATCAACAAGCAAAAATTTCTCATGATTTTCGACTTGATCAACAAGCAATGTCTTTCAAATTGAGCAATGGTGGTGCTTGTTTTGCCATCTCCCCCTCCTCCGCCACTCCAGCTGTTGTGCTGGAAAGCGGGTGACAGCAAAGGGGTGAGGGGGTGATGGCAGCGTGGGCCAGGGGTGTCCCTCCCTCTCTCACAGCCTGGCTCACCTCCTTCTCCTCCTGACTTTGGTCCTCACTATGACCCTGGCAAGCCATCCCCGCGCCTGCACACACTTTGCCTGTGATCAGGCTGTCTCCGCAGCACCCAGCAGGCCGTCCCCACAAAACCGTGCAGGCCCCAGCTTCGCCACACCACCTTGCTGCAGCAAAGGTGTGACAGTGAAGGTGGCCCCCGTGATGGGACGTGCATCAGAATGGATTAGGTAACTTTTCATTAATTCTTGTGGGTATGATTTTTTTTTTTTTGATATGCAAGTATTTTGGTTTATGTGCATGTTTCCAGGATGGATTGTGTTCGTTAACCAAGGTACTACTCCTTACAAATGTCATCCGTATTCTACAGCTACTTGTCACATGTAAAGTCTCTTTTCAAAAAGTACAATGAGACATAACTGGGGAGACCGCAGATATTTACAGAGTTTAGCTACATAATTAGCTTATAACTAGTTTGAATACCATATGATATGCCTGTGGCAAAAGACTGATATATGTTCTATATCTGAACTCTCTGCTGTTTTATTTAAGGAACAGTATTTGTCAATGATGGGAAATTTAATATTAAAATTTAATAACTAAATTTAATAATTTGCCCTATAGGAAAAGTACTTTCAAAACATGTGGCTTAAAAAGATTTATCAGTCATTGCAAAACAATGAGCTGCCTCTGGCAGAGTAACATGTGGGGGAAACCGTGGGCTTTTAAAACTTTTTTCTGCCCAAAGCCCTGCGAGCCAGCTGATCGGAGCTTGGGGTGGCAAAAAACAATTTTAAAAGCCCACCGTTTCCCCCACCCAATTGGGCACAGGGAGAGCGCACACTTTTAAAACATTTTTTTGCGACCCACCCACGCGCCCATCAGCTATCGTGCAGGGCTTCGGGCAGCAAAAAGAAGTTTTAAAAATCCACCGCTTCTCTCCCCCAATCAGGGGCGTAGCAGGAGAAGTGGTGGGGTTTTAAAACATTTTTTTTTCGCCACAGAAGCAAGCACTGATGGTGACCATCCCCATAGCATAGGGCAGTGATGGCGAACCTTTTAGAGACCGAATGCCCAAACTGCAATTCAGAATCCACTAAATTTTTTGCAAAGTGCCAATACAGTAATTTAACCTGTATACAGGTGGCTTTGAAGGGGCGATGTTGGGTGCCCACAGAAAGGGCTCCGAGTGCCACCTTTGGCACCCATGCCATAGGTTCGCCATCACTGGCATAGGGCATGATTTCCAGTTCCCAGATCATGCTTGTTGCCCTCCTCTGAATTTGCTCCAGTTAGTTGGCAACATTCTAAAAGCTTGATGTCCAGAATTGAACACAGTACTCAAGATAAGGCCTAACCAGGGCTGAATATAGGGGGACTAGTATCTCACATGATTTGGGGACTATTATCAAATCAGCAAAAAATTGCATTTGCCTTTTTTAAAGCCACAATTTTAGAGCCACAGGCTCCTATTCAGCTCGTGATCTACAACAATACCAAGATCCTTGTTACTCATAGTATTACTGAGGAAAATATCCCCCACCTTGTAAATGTGCATTTGGGGTTTTTCCCCCCTAGATGAAGCCAATGCTAAGGCTGCCTTGCTTACCCCTTAGTTTGCTTTTTCCCTCCCAAAATCAATTAAGAAGGAAGTTTGCCTTCTTGTTTGTGATCTGAAAGGCTAGCCAAGACACAGATGAAACTGCAAAAAAGTTAAATCAATTCAAAGCAACCTCAATTCAGAAAATAAAAATAAAATACTTCCTGTTCGCCGGAAACCACTTCTGGGGCTTCTGACAGGCCCAGGAAGCCCTTCGGAGGCCCATTTGGGGTAGCGCCAGGCCTGGGGTAAGTGCAGGAGGCCTCAAACAGGCCCAAGCAGCTTACCCCAGGGGCCTTGGCTTTCATATACTGCGATCCTGCAATATACTGGGACCACAGTATATGAACCACAAAATGGCGGGGGACCACCATATGGAGAATGAGGATTGATTCTTCCCAATATATCTACTTGAAGCCTTGACAGTTGACAAGTTTAAAAATCTGCAACACAGACCTTGTAGTATGCTGCCATGCAACCACACCCTTAGATAACATTAGGCACTTTTGTAGAATTTATCTGCAGTGCGTAAACCTGAACATGATAAAAGAAGTGCTGGTTATTGCCACGTGTACAGCACATAGTATTTTCTTGCACAGGTTGGGATAAGATTTAAAGGGCAATGAACAAATGTCATAAAGAATGGACGAGGCTATATCCGGCTTCACTACATAAAGGAGACATGACTGGAAAACTTCCAGGAAGAAACTGACAAAGGCCCCTGGTGGTTGATGGCAGGTAAACAGAAGAAATAAGAAATATGTCTTGTAGCAACAAGACATATGCTACAATTTTTTACTTTGAATGAAGTACTACAAAATGCATCCAATTCATTCCTCTATTAAATAATTTTAGAACACGTCTCATAGAATATTCAGATTTGGTTAAAGAGTTTGAACAGCTTATGTACGTTTAAAATATTCCACACATCTCAAATCCTTAAGATTTGAAATGACAGGTTAGAAAGTATTCTTCATGAGAATATTCAGATACAAGATATCTTAAAATGACAGATCACACTTCCTAAAAAGGATTTAAAAATCTTTGTGAACCCATCCTTTAGTCAGTTACAGAGACCAAGATAAAGTAAGCGGATGAATGGGGAATTCAAAGAGAAAAGGACAATCTTTTGTCATCACTGTGCACACAGCATCCCTGGTCTGTTTCTTGTGCCCTTGAACCCATCAGAAAGGGTTGTTTATTTGGTGACTTGTTTATTGTTGAAACCTCCAGGGACAGCAATTCACTTTTTAAATAGGTCTCAGACATCCACCCACTTCTAATTTCTTTTACAAAACAATTCTTTCACATTTTTATTTATGCTCTCTGTGCATACCCTTAATCCTCAGTGACATCTTGCTTTGATATTATGATGGGCAGTAATTCCTCTTCTAATTATCTCATTACACCACATGTTTTTATTGATCTTTAACTCCATTCTACAAGATTAAAACATTCTACAAGTTAAATGCACCAACTATGACTGTACTTTTTGTAGATGCAAGTGTTGTTATATATAAAGTATGAACTTTCTGTAGGCCATCCTATTAGAAAGAAAGAAGTATCTAATACAAAGAAACATTTTTGGCCAATATGATTTAACAGCAATAGCAAATTTGGGCACCTCCCCAGGCCAGGCCACCCAGAGAGCAGAAAGTGTTTGCAAAATGGGGGAAACAGATCAAACATTAATATTTTCTAACTACATGTTTTCAATGTATAGTTGCAGGAAGTGTTTCATAAAACCGATATTTCGGTAGCCTTAAAAGAGCCAAGCGGGATTCCCCCCCCCGCCGCGGAAAATGTGAAACCACCACCACCACCCCCTCGCCCGCCCTCCCGGCCCCCTTTACTGGGCTTACTGGGAGAGGCGGCGCTCGGGGAGGCGGCGGTGGAGGGAGAGGCGGTCGCTCAGGTAGATGTTGATCTGGTGCCGGGCGATGCTCTCCTCCTGGCGCCGCCGCCCCTCTTCGTCCAGCTCCAGCCGCGCGGGGCGGCCCAGCTCGCCCAGCTCCGTCTCCGCTCCCAGCGGCGGCTTCTCGTAGACGGGGCGGCGGAGGAGGCGCCGACGGGCCACCTCGGGGGCCAGAGAAGGAGACTCAGGCAGCGCCGCCGCCCCTCCTCCTCCGCCGCCGCCTCCTCCTCCTCCTCCGCTCGGGCCGGGCTCCTCTGGGTCCGGAGGGCCCCGTGGCCACAGCAACAGCAAGCCCAGCGCCCCGAGCCCCACCAGCAAGGCCGCCGCGGCCACCGCCAGCGGGCCTCCTGCTCCGCGCGGGACCCGGCCTCGCCTGCCCCGCCGCATCCCGAACCCCGAGACGGGGAGGGAGAGGCGGCACCCGAGCGGAGGAAGGCCCGCCCCCGTCACGCCCCCCCACCCCATGGGACGCCTCCCTCTCTCTTCCCCCCCCCCCACCCCGTTGGGCGTCCCGCCCTCTCGGAACTTCGGCCTAGGCCGCGGCGGCGGCGGCGACACCCAGCAGAGGAGGGGCCCCCGCTCGACAGAGCCGCCCGACGCCGCCGAGGGGGACCCTGAGGAGGAGAGACGGGGGGCGAGCAGGGGAGAGAGACCCCCTCTCCTCTCTCCCGGACCCCCTCTCCAGGGGCCACGAACTACTCCTAGGGCGAAACCCCCCCGCAGCCCTCCCGTCCGTAATTATTTTAGGTCTCGGGCGGTGTAGCGCCAGAGAGGGCTCGTTCTCTCCGTGACTTCGGTCTGGCTTCGGATCCAGAGGCTGGAAGTTCAAGGCCACACACTGGGCCTCCCAGCAAAGCCCACCTGTGCCATCTAAAACGAGCTGCACAGTCCCAGAAATGTACCCCCAACACACACACATACACTCTCAACAAAGGAGTGTTAAACCGGGTGATAAACCTCGAAAAACTCTCTACATAGGAAAGAAACCCGGAAAAGGGTGACCATGAGTCAGGATGGAGTCAGTGGCACACAATTATATGCAATAATAGAGCAGTCCAGCAACTCTGTATGAATGAGTTATATTGAACATGCATGGATTTTTGTTTTTGTAGTTATCTGGACTGTCATAAAGCCAAGCATAAACAATATTGGCAGATATTTATATTCCTCATTTTAAAAGACTGAGGGGTGAATACACTGATAAACTAATTGGAATGTTTCCCACTTTGCTACAATTTGATTATCAGCTAATAATTAACCTGAATTTACAATCAGTGCTTACACAGGGGCTGTGCACTGATTTGAGAATTCATTGTTCAAATTTGATGTAATGTGACTCAAATTTCAGCACATAGCCTTTCCTTCTGTCTCCCCTTCTTATTCCACTCTGCTGATCCTTAAGGGTTCTCTGTCAAGCTACTTCATTTTGAAAGGATTGTACAGTTTTCTGGAAAAGGCAGCAACATTCCAAAGTTCTTAACATGAGCAGAAATTCCACAAACCACAATAATGTCTTTTATTTTGTTGTTTCTGTTTTGTTCCTAATTTAAATTATAAATTCACAATTCAAAAAGTTCAGAGGATGATGAGGAGAAGAATATAGGGAAGGGGTTCCCATGTTACCAGACATGCTGCTCCAACTGGTTATGTCACTAAAACATCACCCACAGACATGCCACCATAGATACAATAATGGATGGTGGGGAAAAGTCCCTTCAAATAGCTTCAGCTAAAAAAATATGTACATAGCATCAGAGGAAAAAAGGCCATGCTGGACGCAAAAAGGAGGAGGTCAATATGAAACTGCCTTTGTGTCATATCAGGGGGAAAAATTTTCAAATCAACCCATATAACTACAGCAAATCCTGCAGTGAGTGATCATATAGTCACTGCTTGAATTAACACACATGTACCACATTGATAACAGCCCAATCAACCTTGCTCCTGGCCTACTAATCCAAGTCTGAGAGAAAACTGAGGTGTGGGTTGATCTGTACCTTTGTACTAGTGAAAGTGCCAATGAAAGTGGAATTAAAGTGTTTGTTTTTCTTCTGTTGTGGAACCAGAAGAAAAAAATGTGTGGATAATATTTCAATATGGATTGTGTATGTCCCACATATAAGAGCTTTGAAAGGAAGATAACCGTATTTCTAAAATTATTATAAATATTTCCCTTTATCATTCCTTTGTTCTGGCAAAAAAGGGGGAAGAGGAAAGTATAAGAAATGGGAGCACATAAAAGGCAGTGTTGGTGCATTTCAGCTTCCCAAAACAGTCACTGATGTCCAAAGTTTACTATTGTAAAAGAAAAAGCATTAAAAGGAGAGATTGAGAGGGAGGTAACTGAAGTTAAATTCCAAAATTGCAGTGGGATATCTAGAAGCTTAAATAATGATTATGGCTTTTAGCCAGAAAGTTACTTTCTCTTACATCACTCAAGCCATAGTGCAACTTATTAAAAATGAAGTAATTTTAATTTTTCCTTTAAAGGCAGTAGCCTACTATAGGTATCAACTGTCAGACATACCATGGTTACATGTACCATGATCACATCTTGGTTACATAAACCAGTATGTTTATGTAATCAGTTCTTTAAATGTTAATTATCTTCATTGATAATGTCACTTACACATTGAAATTTCTTTACTGTATCTGTATTACAGTACTAATACAGTATAGTTGTCAACCTCTGTTTCCCATTTCTTTTGCCCCCAATCTCATTCCATGAACACTGTATATGAACTTGTGGCCTTCATTATCCTGCTGTTTGTATGCATGCAAGGAGGACATCCACAACTACACTCTGTTGTGGGCGTACACTTTGATCTATGAATATATTCACACAGAAGTAAATCCTGTAGCCTTAAAGGAGCCATAAAACCTGCTTTCCTTTTGTTTGTTTGTTTGTTTTTTCATTTTGAAAGATACCTTTCTGAAAAGATGTGTTTCAGAATGAGTTTTCATGGCGGCACAGACTTTTTTGATGATGTTCACATGCTGAAATACACTAATAGAGCTCCATCACTGGAAATATTTTTTTAAAGAGGACTGCAGTGTAGCCTGTTTGTTAAAGTTAAGCATGCATTACAATGTAGAGCACAATAGTCAGACCACATGTTTCTAAATACAGAGTACTTGTGAGGTTGAGGAGCATGTTTTTCTTGAACCTTCTTGATGTGTATTGGAATTTGAGAAGTTAGCCCACCTCCCTTGTCTCGTTTTGGAAAAAGATTACAGTATTTTCCAAGTCCTAAGGATTACTGTACAGCACGTTTATCTTTTGGTGGTGGAGTTCATGCCTTTCCTTGAAGTCATGAAAGCAGTCCAACCGGGAGGGAGGTCACTCTTATCCCATGCCCTTCCTTACAGCTTCTGCTTGGAGGCTCCAGCGATCCAGCCCTTCCCTGAGAAGTGTGGAGACAATTTGGCACTGCAGCCGAGAGCCTCCCTTCTTCCTACAGGCGGAGTGCGAGAGGACAACAGAAGGAGCCGATGAGGCATCAAGGCCTCTCCGATGGGGTGGCTGCTGGCGTCCAGCTGCTGCTTCCCATTTACGATCTAGGCGACGACACGTCTCCGGGGATCTCTGCCGGGACCCTTGCCGGCCACTGGGGCGACGCAGGAGAGGTTAACAGCGGCAGCCAGTGGCGGAACCTGGCAGCGGCGCAGCTGGCACTGCCGGGGACATCCTTCCCGGCTCCTCCATACCCGGGGACGGAGGAGGGAAGGAAGACGGCACTGCCACGAGGAGTCGGTGGGCTTCCTGCTGCAAAGAGGGGCCTTGGTGCAGAGCCGATGCAAGCGGCCACAGGTTAGTGTGGTGGCAAAAAAGCGGACTGGGGGGGGCATTGAGGCTGGTTTGGGGCGTAGTTTGCCAGCGCGCCGCCTCCAGCCCAAGATCCTGATAAACAGGCAAGCCGGGTGCTTTGAGGGTGAGGTGGTGCCTGTCTCTGCCTTTCCACGCTCCGTAGCCCGAGAGGAACGCCAGCCTGCTGCCCTCCAGCGACGCTTCAACGGGCTCAAGCGGCGCCCTCAGCTGTCTTAGCAAAATATGCTCTGGGTTAATGATTTCCCTTGAATGGGTTTGCATTAGGCGCGCGTGGGATTTGGGATTCCTGTTCCCAGAACTGCTGTTTAGGGAATCCTGCAAGTTGTAGTTCAAAAACGCAAATCGCTACGCATCTAATTTAAATGCAAACAAACCTGTACAAGAGTATTAGTAGAAGAGAATTCAAACCAGCAGCATAATTCTCCAAGTTTTGGTGGTAAAACCACAACCTTAATTTTTAAGTCGAGGTTTATAAGGTACAAAACAATTTTTAAAATAGACCTTAGAGTAGGAATTTTAATAACGCTGTGCCATTGAGTCAGTTCTGGTTATGACAACCTTTTTCAGGGTTCTCCAGGTAAAGTGGTTTACCATGCCCTTCTTTATTGAGGTACTCTGGGACAGTGTAGTTTGCCCAAGGCCACACAGGTTGGCTCTACTTAAAGGAGACACAGGAGAGAATCAAGTTCGCAACCTCTGGCACTGCAGCAAGATACCTAAACGACCCAGCTATCCACGTAGCTCCTGAATGAGTGGGAAGGGACCCAAGATTTACATTTATTGAGGGTAGGCAAGAGAGTGGTTTAACCAACGATGAACTGTAATACCAGGCATGGGTCGTCACATTATATGTAGGATAATCCCAAAATATTAAAAAGATAACTTCAAGTGAAAGAAGCTAGAAATGCCACACCGTTTTAGATGGACTGGTGAGTTCTTTATAAACAATTATTTATCTTGTTTATCTCATTATTGATCTCATTATACACACACACACACACACACACACACACACACACACACACACACAGAGTAAGGAAAGGATAGGGCCATTCTTGTAAAGACAATGGCATGTTTATAGTTAATGATTTGGTGACATAACCATTTGGGACTGCACAGGTGGGCTTTGCTGGGAGGCCCAGTGTGTGGCCTTGAACTTCCAGCCTCTGGATCCGAGCCAGACCGAAGTCACGGAGCGAACGAGCCCTCTCTGGCGCTACACCGCCCGAGACCTAAAATAATTACGGACGGGAGGGCTGGACGGGGGTTTCGCCGGGCGGGGGTTCGTAGTTCGTGGCCCCTGGAGAGGGGGGTCCGGGAGAGAGGAGAGGGGGTTCTCTCTCCCCTGCTCGCCCCCCCCGTCTCTCCTCCTCCGCGCGGAGCAGGGTCCCCCTCGGCGGCGTCGGGCGGCTCTGTCGAGCGGGGGCCCCTCCTCTGCTGGGTGCCGCCGCCGCCGCCGCGGCCTAGGCCGAAGTTCCGAGAGGGCGGGACGCCCAACGGGGTGGGGGGGGGGGGAGAGAGGGAGGCGTCCCATGGGGTGGGGGGGGGCGTGACGGGGGCGGGCCTTCCTCCGCTCGGGTGCCGCCTCTCCCTCCCCCCCTCCCCTCCCCCTCGGGGGCCCGGGCGCGGCCGTCTCGGGGTTCGGGATGCGGCGGGGCAGGCGAGGCCGGGTCCCGCGCGGAGCAGGAGGCCCGCTGGCGGTGGCCGCGGCGGCCTTGCTGGTGGGGCTCGGGGCGCTGGGCTTGCTGTTGCTGTGGCCACGGGGCCCTCCGGACCCGGAGGAGCCCGGCCCGAGCGGCGGAGGCGGAGGAGGCGGAGGGGCGGCGGCGTTGCCTGAGTCTCCTTCTCTGCCCCCCGAGGTGGCCCGTCGGCGCCTCCTCCGCCGCCCCGTCTACGAGAAGCCGCCGTTGGGAGCGGAGACGGAGCTGGGCGAGCTGGGCCGCCCCGCGCGGCTGGAGCTGGACGAAGAGGGGCGGCGGCGCCAGGAGGAGAGCATCGCCCGGCACCAGATCAACATCTACCTGAGCGACCGCCTCTCCCTCCACCGCCGCCTCCCCGAGCGCCGCATCTCCCAGTAAGCCCAGTAAAGGGGGCCGGGAGGGCGAGCGAGGGGGTGGTGGTGGTGGTTTCACATTTTCCGCGGCGGGGGGATCCCGCTTGGCTCTTTTAGGGCTACCGAAATATCGGTTTCATGAAACACTTCCTGCAACTATACATTGAAAACATGTAGTTAGAAAATATTAATGTTTGATCTGTTTCCCCCATTTTGCAAACACCTTCTGCTCTTTGGGTGGCCTGGCCTGGGGAGGTGCCCAAATTTGCTATTGCTGTTAAATCGTATTGGCCAAAATATTCCTTTCTATTAGATCAGGCATGCCCAAACTTCGACCTTCCTGATGTTTTGGACCACAACTCCCAGAATTCTAAGCTTAGATTGCCAATGGCAAAGGACTGTGGGAGTTGTGGTCCAAAAACATCTGGAGGGCCGAAGTTTGGGCATGCCTGCATTAGATGCTTCCTTTCTACCTTAATAGGATGCCTAAAGAAAGACGGGCTGGCGGGCGAGGGGGGTGTTGTTGCACACTTTCCGTGGGGGGGGGATCCCGCCTGGTCTCTCCCCCAACACACACACCTTCTTTCAAAGGAGGCGGGGGGGCTTGGCCCGCCTGGTGCTGCTCCCGCCCTGGTGGCGGTGCGGATCCGGGGGTGGATGGGCAGCAGTGATCGCAGCGCCGAAGGACCCGCTCGGTTCTGACGCCGGCCTCGGGAGACACGTGGAGGGGCTCGTCGGGGTGTCCTTGGTAGTCGTGACCCCTATGAGATTGGATAAAAGGGGGGCGGCGGGCGAGAGAAGGGTGAGTTCCGGAGGAGGGGATCGAACGCCCTCGGAGGGAGAGGGGTTTCCCTCCCACCCCACGACTTGGCGCCCTGTAATCGGCGGCGTAGGTGGAGGTGCTGCAAGCCGGCTTTTTAAATATTTTCTCTGCCGCATGGTCTGTGCGTGTCCCTTTCCCCTCAAGCATTACACATGACACTTGTCCAGGTTTCTTGTGTCTTTTCCCTCCCCCTTCTCCTAACCCATGTTATGCAGGACCCCCCCCACCCAGCTGACCATCAGTGAGAGCTGTGCTAGCCTTGTGAATGCAAAAACAAAACAAAACACACCCTCTAGACAGGTAGTTCTTATGAATTGGCTTGTGGGGGTGTTGTGAAAACCAGCAATCTTGTGCAGGGGCATGGAATGGGACTGCTCAAAGCTCAACTCTGTTTCCAGCATCTGTTAAAATAAGGAAATGATAAGTATTAAAATCAGGTAGATCAAAGGGATCTGTGGTTTGGAACCATGTTTTGGACCACTGCACAGCCATGCAGCGACAGACTGATGAATGATGCGGTGTAATCTTTGGGCACACATCTGCCCGATGATGGGACAGTGATGTGCGGGCAATCCCGAAGAAAAACTACATATAATTCCAATGGATCCGTGAGGATCCATGGTTTGTGGATCATGTTTTGGGGCTACTGCACAGCCATGCACTGCAGGACGCATGATTTCTGGGATCCATTCTGTGGGCTCTTGTGGGGTTGGCGATGGGATGGTGCTTTAGAGATGATCCTGGAGAAAAATCTGGTGGACTCATGAGGATTTGTGGAGTGGATCTGTGTTTGGGGGCCACTGCACAATCATGCACTGGAGGAGCCATGATTTCTGTGGCGTGCTTTGTGGGCACAAATGGAACCTCTGAAATGAAATTGGTTTAGAGAAGATTCCATTTAAATATTGTATATGAAATTATGTTGATCCATGGCTCAGATTCATGCTTATGCGCAAATGCAGAGCCATGTGCTGAAGGTTTTTTCCCCTACCCCAGTGCTGATCAGCTGGCAGGCGAGGCTTGGGGAACTGAGAAAAAGGTTAAAAAAAACATTTTCTCCCTCCCCCAAACCCCGACTGCCAGCTGATGGGCACTGGGCTGGGGAAAAGGTTTTGTTACATCCAACAGATGGCGCATGTGTGACATCTATATATAAAACATGTGCATATGTGAATGCAACCTTGTGTCAAAATTTCAAACCAATCGGCGAAGAACTTTTGGAGTTTTAAGATTTTGAACAAACAAACATTTACATTTTTATTTATATATAAGTTAGAGCAGAATAGTTAGACTGCATATTTATAAACACAGTACAGTGGTACCTTGTATAAAGGAATTAATTCGTTCCAAATGAAATTATGTTAAGCAAATTTTCCTTTATACAAATTTCACATAGGAATGCATTGAAAACAGAGTGATCCCATTTTTATGTTGTACAGATTTGCCCCATAGGCAATTATGTTAAGCAAATTTCTCCTATCTCTGGAATTTTTTATGTTTTACAAATTTTATGTTATACAAACTGTTTGTTATACAAGGGTCCACTGTAGTTGTGAATTTGGGGGCATGAAAGAGCTGGGGGGAAGATGGTAATAATTAGATTGGTAATGATGGCATTCTTAACATTGGCAATTAATGTTAAGAGTATTGATTAGTAAGACATCCTGTAGTCAACTCATCTGTCCCTTCATATGAATGATAATCTCCTGTGAAATGTAGGTAAGATATGTTTTCAGGGAGTTCTGTTTAGGCTATACCAGTAGTCCCAACCTTGGATTTCTAGATGTTCTTAGCCTACATCTCCCAGAAATCCTGGCCAACACAGCTAGTGGTGAAGGTTCTGGGAGTTTTAGTCTAAGAACATCTGGGAACACACAGTTGGGAAGCACTGGCCTAGAGTTAGGTCAAGGAAAGTACTGTACTTATTTGTAATTGTGCTCAACACTGGCTAAAACCTGTGTATTAATATACAAAGAATCTCTTGTTTTTCTTGAATCCTTATGATGTATACTAGAAATTGAGAAGTTAGCACATTTTAGTTGTCTCATTTTGGGAAATAATCTTTTCCTAAGTAATCCTAAGGATTACTGTATAGCATGTTTTATCTTTTGGTAGTGGACTCCATGCCTTTCCTTGAAGTAGTCCAACTGGGATCCCTTTTGATCCCATGCCCTTCCTTGCCTTCCTACAGGACTTGCAACTTCTGCTCAGAGGCTCAGTTGACCAACCTTCCCCTGAGGAGCGTGGAGACATTAGCGCTGTTTCTGAGTGACTCCCTCCTTCCTACAAGCGGAGCAAGATAAGACCACAGAGGGAGCTGGCAAAGCATCAAGTTCTCTGATGGGGGACTGTGGGGTGCCTGCTGGCGTCCAGCTGCTGCTTCGCGCTTGCGACCAAGGTGACTGTGAGTGCGCCCGGAGACTCTTGCTGGGACCTTCGCCAGCCACTGGGGCTGCTGAAGAGGCGGCGGGAGCAGTGACGGTGGCAGAGCCTGGAAGCGGTGTGGCTGCCACTCCTGGGGACATCCCTCCTGGATCTGTACCTGTGGACTGCACAGACGAGGCAGGCAACACAGGGCTGCAGTTTGCGGCGGCGGCGGGCCACGAGGAGTTGGTGGGCTTCCTGCTGCGGAGAGGGGCCTCAGTACAGAGCCGGAACCATTGCGGTTGGAGCCCCTTGATGCAAGCCGCCAGGTTAGCGCAGGAGGTGGGGTTGGGATTTCTGACTGCTAAGAGGCAGCCTAGTTTTAGTGGTAAGCCTGCAACCTTAATTTTTAAGTTGAGGTTTATAAGGTACATTCTGTCCATTTTTAAAAAATTAAGCTTAGGGGAGTAGGAAAAATAATATAGTAATTTTAATAACTCTGTGCCATCAAGTCAATTCTGAGGTATGGCAATCCTTTTCAGGGTTTTCCACGTACAGTGGTTTTCCATGGCCTTCTTCTTGAGGTCCCCTGGGATACTGCACCTTGCCCAAGGCCACACAGGCGGCACGGGAGAGAATCAAATTCCCAACCTCTGGCTCTTCAGCGAGATACCTAAACAACTGAGCTATCCAGCTAGGTCCTGGAGGAATGGGAAGGATCTCAAAAATTTACATTTACAATGTGTTGACAAGAGAATGGTTTCACAGTGCACTTGATGCTACTAGTAACAGACTCGGGTTGCCATGTAATATGTAAGGTGATCCAAAGATACTGAAGAGATAACTTCACGTGTAGAAAGCTAAATGGTCCAGGGAGTTCTTTACATAAATTCATTTCTGTTAATTACTGTACTGCACTTTTTAAAAATTGATAAGGAAAGGGTTGGGCCAGAATCCTCTTGGTGTTCACAGAGGTGGTTCCTTCACATCCTCCTTTGTTCCGTGACTAGTTTTGTACTGTGACAGCATTGGTCGCAATCACATGGTTTTGTCCCTGTTCCAGTTTTCCCATGGTCGTGATAACTTGTCCCATGACAAGTGTTACCTCATGGTCTTGTACTGTGACAAACACTGGATTTGTCTAGCTTCTTTTTTCCTTTTTTGGGGGGGGGGGGTAAAAAATTCTTTTTCGATGTTTCGCTTCTGAAAAATAAAAAAAAAGGATACAGTTTTCTGAGAGAAAAGAATGTTTTGTTGTGTAACAGTCGTTACTACACGATGTTTTGTATTGGAACAGAAAGTGGGAACAAAGAGTGACAAGGGAAACCCTACCCCAGCAACAGGTACAGTATTGTTGCTCTTAGCACCCATTCCGGGGGTGTGGTCGAGACAAATTTCAGTAGTTTATTTATTTATTTGCATGATGGATGTGAAGTAACATTTTTTTGTACCGCTCTTAAGTGCAACACTAACAGAGACAAAACGGATGTGAAGGAACCACCAGAGATATCTTAGGTTGCTGCCATTAGTTGATAAGTTGTTGGTCATGACGCCTGAAATGTGCCTGATTGCATGCTCAGAGCGTTTGCCAGCACCTCATCAATTAGCCTCAGTTGCTCATTCTGACTTATATAATCTCTCCACCAACCTCAATAGGGTTTTGACTGGTATTTTTTAAATGCAAATAAATGTGCTCCCATCCTCCTTATGTGTTCTAATCTTTCTTTTTCTAATTTTTCCTCCAACCAAAGATTTGGGCATCTGACGGTGGCTCGCATCTTGCTGGAAAATGGCGCTGACCTTAATGCGCAGAATAAGTTGGGGGCCAGCGTTCTTACCATGGCCTCTAGGGGTGGCCACATAAGTGTGGTTAAGTTGCTGCTGGAATCTGGTGCTTACGTGGACAATTATGACCACTTGAGTGCTGGTTTGGACCACAGTAAAGAAGAATTGCCTGCTATCACTCCTCTGATGGCTGCCGTCCAGCACGGGCATGAGGCCGTGGTCCATCTTCTCTTGGACTGGGGAGCTGATTGCAATTATACTGTAAAGACGATGGGCTGGACTCCACTGATGTTGGCGGCTGTTAGTGGAAGAGTAAATTTGGCCCAGCAGCTTTTGAACAAAGGAGCCAATCCTGACCATCTGAATGCACTGCACAAAACGCCGTACGAAATTGCTGTTGACTTCAAGCATGAAGACATGAAAGATTTTCTTGCACCTTTAACAACAGTTAGACCCCAGGCAGGTATGAATTGTCTTCCTCTACAGTATTTTGTTTTCTGTTCATGGATAGCTATATCACTATTGCTTTCAAACAGGCAGACCAACAAACAAGACGGGTATAGTTTCTGTAAGAAGATAACAGGCGAGAGAATAGGTCCGAAATATTCCTTTTTTTATTACAACTCCCCCAAATTCCTAGATAGCGTTGCATTATAGTGAAATGCTATATTGTATTGAGATTCTAAGAATTGCTGTCCAAAGGATTAACTATTATAAGCCCTAATTAGATGCAACCATCACTGTATTCTGTCATGAAGCTGGTGTAGAGTGAGAAACACCAAGGAGCAACTTGTTAACTAGAGGAGCTTCACCACTTTGATTTATTCCATTGCATAAAACTGGATTATGGCTACTATTTTCAACAGGACTTGCCCCCAGATAGGTGTGCAGGGATTGCAGCCTTACACTAGACCAGATTCTTACTATGGTAAAGTCTTCCCAAGAGATTCTCATTCCAATCCAACAGCTATTGTAATACGTTTTTAAAAATTACAGGATGTTGCATATAGATCAAGAACAGAAGCCTTTTCTCCTAAGCAAACCATCCCATCTATAATATACACATTTAAATAGGTTTCTTAATTTTTATTTGAATTAATTTTTTCAAGAAAAATGCTTTGCAAACATAGCACCGGTGGTGATAATTTTGAAATTAACAAAGGGAAACAAAGCAATCATTGGTGAATTAAAAAACGAAAAGAAATAATAAGGTCCACTAGATATTAAAGTAGATAATAATATTCTTATTTATGTTCACTACATACAATTGGGTTAATTTACATATAAATGAACTCAAAAGATAATTGGTTTATGCTCAGTAGGTCAAAACAAAGTCACTACCTCAAGCGGCAAACTGTGAAGACTATTGGAGGGACAATAATTATAATGCCCAGCTATTCCTCCCGAACTCTACCAAGTGATTGAGGGCAAAGCTGTGTGTGCCAGGCCCATGCCATTTTCTTCTAACCTAGCTTGCTCTTATTGGGGATGGCACACAACACTGTCCCATCTCTGGGTATTAAAATATGATTTGACTGTCACTCATCCCATGCTTTTGCATTTGAAATACAGGAGTGCAGCTTGTTTGTTACACCTTCATTGCAAGAAATATTGTTTATAGAAATGCAGGCTTTCCCATTATTTGTTTATAGAAATGGCCATGAACCTATTTGTCCCAGTTTGTCAAGTGGCAGCACAGGTGCTGGTGGCCCTGATCCGCACCTCCTCTGGACATATCAGTCATTCACTAGGCCCAGCACTAGAGCTTCCAGCCCTTCTTCAGTTGATCTTCCAGTCCCGGCAACAGCTTAGGTTTCTCCGCCCCATCCTCTTGGCTGGTCTCCCAAATGAGAAAAAAAGGATAGGGTAGAGAAGTCTGTGCTCTTGCTTGTGACACAGAGATTAGCCAAGGAGGTGGGAAAAAGCATGAAAGCTGGGCCTGGTGAGTGGCTCATCAGGTGAGGATGCATCACCACCTATCCTACCTTTACAAACTAGGATGAACTGAAACAAACCAGCTGATGCCGTCTCCAGTTGGTTGACTTGCAACTCATTACTTGCTGCCTGTAATGCAGGAATGGGCAACGTCTAGAGGCCTGGATGCCACATATGTGCATCCCTGGGCCTTGGAGTCTGCCCCTGAAATTCCCATCCCTGCCCGTTTATTACAAAAATAAGAGTTTAGAACCGAAACATTCCCTAGAATCATCTAGTGAGCAATCTTTTTCTTTTTAACTTAAAGGGGGGGCAGAATATAGGGGACTCATAACAATGCAGAATTGTTGTCCATGCCCTCTAGAAGGGACAATGGATTTTGTACTGATTTTTTCAACACGGGGTGAGGGTGGGCAGTGCACGGGCCCTGGGGATATTTGGTCAGCACGAAGATCTTGAAGCTACATGCAACCTGCAGACCTCATATTGCCAACCTCTGCTCTAGCAGCGGCACAAGATCAAGAACAGGTGGACTGTTTTTTCAGTGTCTTGTGACAGTTGGCCAGATGTCTCTCTTAATCCCACTTTCTTCACCCATGTATGTATATATGAGGTACCTGATGTGCAGACACTTCGCTAGTTCTTTGCTTTCAGCAGAAAGAGCTCCAGTTGTGGTGCGTCTTTGTGAAGGGGCTTCATCTCTAAGGGCGTTTATACACGACCCCTAAGCTCCGCTGCAAATGGCTGCAAGCTCCAGAGCTTAAAAATGTTTCCCCACCAGCTCCGGAGTTTGCAGACAATTAAGTGCGACCCCGCCCCCTTTAGCGCGACCCAGCGCATTTTTCATGTACCTTCTCTTTGGAGGTGAAAAATCTTTGATGGGGTGCAACGATAGTGAGTGCGGGGCTCTCCTCGTTTCTGTTTGCTGCTTTTTGGCTCCCGCCCCTTTAAGAGCTACTTTTACAGAGACGAGGGGGTTGGACTTGATGGCCTTACAGAGATGAGAGGCAGAACAAGGTGAGCCCATGCTTTTCTTTCTCTTTTTCTCCCTCCCTCACGCAGCCAGCAACCAGGAAGTGCGGAGGGGCGGTGGGGACAGAGGAAGAGCGACCAACCCCTAAGATCTCTGGTCCGAATTTAAGTGGCCAGCGGATCTTAGGGGTCGTGTAAAAAGGCCCTTAGAGTACTGAAGGGGACAGCTCTACTTACAGATCTGATGTCTGGGTGTGTTTCCAAGATAAAGAAGCACCATTATAGCTTTCGAAAGGAATCATGTGGGAATAGAACATATGTGCGTAAAGTCTATCACAACCAGCTAATATTATTGCTTGATAACAACCAATTATTTCCATCCTATAGGTTTTTTTCCTTTTATCTTTTCTTTTGATATTATATTTGGGTGGGTTTTTTTCCTAATCTGTCTTTTCTTTTTAAAACCCTGCCTCTCTTTCCTTCACTCAGTTATTTCCGTGAAAAGGGTATGTGAGCACTTTATGGAGAAAATTATGTGGACAGGAAGGAAAAGAGCCACTCAGTGTGGGATAGCGGATAGAGTGACAGAGTAGGACTGAGGAGCCTTGGGTCTGAGCCCTTGCTCAAACATAGAAACTCGCATGGGGTGTGTGGAATTGGTAAAACCACTCCTTAAATAATTCACTTACCTCAGAAGCCTTATTAATAGAGCTAAGATGTTCCTACTTGATGGCAGGCACGTAACACAAAAGGAAAAGAGAACATTTTAACGCATGTTGGGATCATATCTGTAGGGATGTATGTTTGCTGTTAAACAGATAGCATTAAATGCAGCCCTTGTTCTAAAGGGAAAGTCTGTCTCTCAGTAGCAGAGATCTGCATGCAGAAGATAGTTCAAACTTGGGCAGCTCAAGACAGGAACGAAGTAAGACTCTTGAGTAAAACCACGGAGAGCTGCTGCCAGCCCTGTCAGGAATATTGGGTTAGTTGGGCCAAAAGTCTTCTGGATAAAGCAGATTTGTTTGCTCCTGGGAGCCAAACGTTTCACAACAGGCTGTTAGGTAGAAGGAAACTGGCACCGGCCTAAATATACATAGTTCCATAAACATAGCATTACTTTCAATCCCTTTTTTTCCTTCCATCGCCCACTGATAACTGATCTTTTTTAAAACTTTATCTTTCAGCTAATTCTTTTATTCTTTTCACCTCTGCAATCAAAATTTCTGCCTTCATCCATGTTCCTGCTACTTCTCTTTTCTCCTGCCTTCTCCCTGCTCCAGCAGCCTTGATTCCTCATTGGCTCCATTAGTACAACAGATGGCTTACAAGCATGTAGGAATAATTTTCTGCAGGGGCCACTGGGTTCTGGTAAGGAGTGCTGTGCTTTGGAAAAAATGCACATCTCACATGCATGCCTCTGAGTCCCTATTGACCCAGATCCACATGTTCCTCCTGTTCAGATTACACCTGGGCTCAATCTTAAGCAAGGCTGCAGTTGTGGGGGTGAGTCTGTTGTGGGCCATATAACCCATCTGGGCCTGCTGTGTTCTCCTTGTATAGCAGGGATCCCACAAGGGCTCCAGTGGGCTTTTTTTCTGGTGCCCTGAACATCCCTGAAATTTGTACCAACAAAGACACGCAAAAAAAGCTGGCAAAATTCAGCAGCAGAGCAGCAAAAAACAAAAACAAAAAACAAACCTCATTGAAACAAGTGTTTGGTGTGTCTTTCAGTGAGTCTGTGAAATTCTCAGTCATTCAGGTGAGGTTATTTGAAAGTTGAGTCTTGGCAACTGGACTTCTTTTCTCGTGAGAGCAAAACGTTTCACTGCTCATCCAAGCAGCTTCATCAGTCTAAGAAAGGTTGGTAGTGAGGCCTCCAATTTATAGTTCACCTTGCTTCCATGCCACCCTGGTCTGAATAGGCTCATTAGGTGGACAATGGCCTGAATAGGCACTTTAGGTAGACAATGGCCTGAATAGGCTTCTTAGATGTACAAAGGCCTGGAGTGCATGGAAGTTCTACCTATTCAACACCCCCAGCACCCATTAAGCATGGGTCATTAGCCTTGGCTTTCCTGGTCGAGGTATGAAGTACTTCTCATTCAAATATGAGGATGTACACATATTAGACAGAGAAGATAGGTGGTTCGAGAGAGGGCTCAGGAAAGCCATTCATGTGTGCATTGAAAGTCCTCTCAACAGAGATGGGGGACTTAGGCACAATCTGTCTGCTAGTTATCATGCTGCCCTTTCATTGATCCCCAGACAAATTAAGGACTTCACAATTCCAGCAGGAAGGCCAAGGCTAATGACCCATGCTTAATGGGTGCTGTGAAGGGTTGCCTAGGTGGGACTTTCATGCACCCCAGGTCATTGTCGATCGAATGAGCCTATTCAGGCCATTGTCCACAAAACAGGCCTATTAAGACCAAGGTGACATGGAAGCCAGGTGAGCAATAAATTGAAGGCTGCACTACCAACCTTTCTCAGACTGACAAAGCTGCTTGGATGAGCAGTGAAATGTTTCAATCTCAAAAGAAAAGTCCAGTTGCCATGACTCAACTTTCGGATTCTTTCAGTGAGTGTTTTTTTTTTAGTTGGGTTTGTAAGAACCTGCCAGAGGGTCCTGAACTTACTACAATTAACCTACTGTTTCTAGAAGAGAGAAAAACTAAATTCAGCTAAAACTGAATTCTTATATTTCCTGGGCCATGCAGTAGTTGCTTTAAGGTGGTCTACACATATGATTCCAAGACTCCTATATTTTATCTCGTATATCCAAGATCAGGTAAGGGCTTGACAGTGCCCTTACACTTGGAAGAAGCCACGTGATATGGTCTGACATAGATACTAATATATGAGTACATCCTAGAGATAGGAATATTCTTCAAAAACAAAACAAAACTAGGATCCTCACAAAACCCTGTCAGTATGATAAAAGTTACTTTAGTTCTGAAATTGTGAGATCTATGGCCCCAAGCAGTAATGTTTTCTACTACTGTTTCATATTTGTGACATATATTTGTTGCATATAGTGGCTGGACCATATGATAAGACCTTGTCATTCATGGCTGCAGATGCAAGTCTTAAACATTGGTAACATGGCATATTATTGCTCTTTCCCTGCCCCTTGTATTTCTTTTATCCCTAAGTTTTGTGAGATGGTCCCAGAGTGCTCCTTTCAGTGAAAGAAAAAGCACTGCAGCCCATTCATCAAGCAAACCATCTCAGTCCCAAGAGACAAACAAGAGAGAGAGAGAGAGAGGGGACTAAGAGGAAGAGTAGTCTTTAGGATAGCCTTATTATTGTCCTTATGAATTTATAACACCACAGGATATGAAGCCGTTGGTTTTGATGCTGGTAATTTAGAAATCCGAATGTTGAGGTAGCATTGCTTACAAAAGCAATGTCTGCACTGAAGCATTTCCTGTTGTAGTACAAATGAAATTGCATCTCCTTTGCCTTCTTCCTTTCCATTGCAGATAAGCAGAAGAGGCAACCTGATATTTTCCATGCTTTGAAAATGGGTAAGGCTTTCAAAAAGTTATTCTCAACATATCCGGTGCTTTCAAAGGCAAAGGTTTCTCCCCTTTCAAAATCCAGGTCCTCTTCTAAGAAACATAAAACTATCATGCCCTCTTTCATACCTGCCTCCCCCAGTAATCTCATTTGGAATTGTAAATATCATGACTAAAATCAAATCAAGGCATTTCCACATTCAGAAGAAAGACATTTTTTCTTCTTCAACTTTTTCCATATAAATTTAATACATAAAATCTGCACCTAGTAGTCTGTATTCTACAGTGCAACTCCTTCAGACAAAGAAGAAAGAAGATGAGAAGGTGTTGTCTGTCATCAAGTTATGCAGTAATCTGCAAGTTAAGAAAGCAGTTAATATAATTGTTTATCTCCTACTCCCAGTTTCCCAAATTAAACAGGAAAGAAGGATATGTTTCTTTCAATCCATACAGTCTCTTCTGGAATTCTGATATGCCCTCCAGTAGTGGGAGGATGCCCCACTTGTTCATAAAATCTGTTCTAGAATATGGTTTCTTTTGGTTTCTGGAAGTCTTCAGAGCCAATGTAAAACAAATATAACTAGAGAAGCAAATATTCTTGTCTTGATGGAGGCTTTCAAAACCAAGTCTATTGTATTCCAGTCTTTTTTAGGTGTCACTATTGTGTTGTTTAAATGACTCTTTTAGATGGTTTATTGCTAGATTTCCCCCCTGCTACTTGAAATGTTTATGTGTTGCTCAGCTTCAACTCTCTCCCTAGGGAACTTTCAGTTGGTTAAAGAGATAACTGATGAAGACTCAGCACAGGCCAATGTTATTAATGATGATGGGGCTTCCCCGCTGATGATTGCTGCTGTAACAGGACACTTGTCTCTTGTGCAGCTACTTGTTTCAAAAAATGTAGATATTGATAAGCAAGATAACATCCATGGCTGGACAGCACTCATGCAGGCCACTTACCATGGGTAAGTATCCTTATTTTCTTGTTTTGAAGTAAGAAAGGTTGTTTGGTTTGGTTTTTACCACGGCTGCAGCCCTTATCTGAAATGTTATGATATAAAAATACAGGACTGTATCCTTGCCTCTAGTTCTTTCCCACCTACAGTCATATTTTGTATTTCTTTCCTCCTATCCACAGGAAGCTTGCATGAATCATTCTTAACAGATGGACAGTTTACAAATTAAATAAATTATGAGGCACAAAAATTACCAATATTAAAGCCTCTGAACCTGAAACAAATGGGGCATGTGTTCATTTGGCCCATCTAACCCAGGGAATAAGATAAATGTTGCAGTTCAAGCCTGTTGTACAAGTGGTACCTTGTATAAAGGAATTAATTCATTCCAAATGAAATTATGTTAAGCAAATTTTCCTTTATACAAATATCCCATAGGAATGCATTGAAAACAGAGTAATCCCTAATTGCAACCATTTTTATGTTGTACAGATTTGCCGCATAGACAATTCTGTTAAGCAAATTTCCCCTCTCTCCGGAATTTTTATGTTGTACAGATTTTATGTTATACAAACCGTTTGTTATATGAGGGTCCACTGTATTTGAATTTCTAGCACATATGCCAGTAATACATCTACTGCCTTGAAAGGGTATACCATTTTTACAGAGTACAGCAGAGGAAAATGGTTGATGTTAGACTTACTTTAGTTGCTAAGACTGTTTAAGATTACAGTATTTACAATGCTCTGCTAAAGCCAAATACAGATGTATTGGCTGAAATCCTGTTGTACAGTTCTGCAGGTAGTGTAACTTTTGGAAGTAATTTGCTGCAAATTAAGAAATTTACATAAAAGTTATCTGTTGCATACTGAATCGTGCAACTTGGCATGCAACAAATGATACCTGCAGAGATTTCTGAAGGTTATTTGTGTGTGACAGTTAAGTGTATTGAATATCTGCGTAACAGGCACTCAGCCATCATCTAAAACCAAAATGTCAAAACTCGATTTAGGCAAAATAAAACCCATCTTTATTCAATCTGTAATTTTATAATTAGCAGCTACAGAACCCACAACAACTTTTGAATTGTTTACTCAGTAAAAATATTTAATCAGAATCAGATCACAAGCAGGTCAGCTGACTCTGTTGAGATTACAAATTGCAAGTCTAAGTGTTATACGATATAACACTTAGACTTGCTTAAGAATGCTAATGATGACCATCAGCTAAAATAGGAACCTATATTGATTAGTGAGACAGATTGTTTGAGCCACCTAAGCACAAGAAACTAGTTGATCACAGCAGGTAAATAAGAAACCATCAAAGAGGAGTTGGAAGGTATTTGAAGGCAATGCTGAGTGCTTTCCGGAATCCTCTCCTAATCTAATCTGTCTTTAATATACATGTGACTTACATTCTGTTTTCTTTAAAGAAATAAAGAAGTTGTTAAGTATTTATTAAATCAAGGAGCTAATGTCAACTTGCGTGCTAAAAATGGATACACGGCTTTTGACCTGATAATGCTGCTGAATGATCCAGGTATTTTTGTGCCTCTCTCCTCTGTGTAGTGTTTCTTGTAAGATACAGAGTTTTGTTTTCACTGGGATGTGTGAGTTGCAGAAAATTTTTCCAAGTACCTATTGCATGACTTTTTTAGATGCAGAACTTGTGCGGTTGCTGGCCTCAGCTTGCATGCAAGGAGACAAAGAAAAGAATAAGCCAAACAACAAAGCAGTTGCACCTTCTTCCCGAAATAAGCAAACTGTGGATATCCCGACACTGCCTGAT
The DNA here is from genome assembly GCA_029282475.1 of Phrynocephalus forsythii. NCBI lineage: Eukaryota > Metazoa > Chordata > Lepidosauria > Squamata > Agamidae > Phrynocephalus > Phrynocephalus forsythii. The sequence continues at coordinate 18,732,951 of JAPFRF010000003.1, forward strand.
GACAAAGGAGGATTGAAGGTATAGAAATGTCATATATTATTTCATCTTAATAATGCATGGTTTTGGACAGGGAATCTAGCAATATGCCTCAGATGCCTTTTGCTCATTGTAGCTAGGAGCAGACAGGAGTAGTATCACTGTGATCATTGCCAGAGAGATCTTGCAGTTACCAATTCACCAGAAATCCAGTGGCACTGGGGGCCATAGTGTTTCACTGGGTCCCATTGGCTCTTTTCTGCATGAGAAACATATTATTCAGGCCTGAGTGGACATTCTTGTTTGACTGATGGCAATCAAGGGTGGTCCATAAAGAAGAATCTGTTGCCGCATGATTACCATATACAGTAGGACCCCCATATCCACTGATTCACTATTCACTGATTCAGTTATCCGCAGTTGGCAGAGGAAAAATTGAATAAATAATACAGCAGCTATAAAGCAAAGTACTGTTGTAAAACAGCAGCTGTAAAGCAAGCTACTGTCACAAAACAGCAGTTTTGGGGATTTTTTAGCATCCTCTATTACCCACGGTTTTCCTAATCCACGGGAAGGCCTGGAACCAATCCCCAGCGGATACTGAGGTCCTACTGTAGTTCATTGTGCTAGCTTCCAGGTAAAACATGTCATTCTAGCCTAATGACATAAAAACAGGGCAAAGAAATATTAATGTGTCCAGAATTTTGGAGGGTTTTTAAAAATCCACCTCAATTAGTTTTAGGTCATTTTACTAATTATTTATTCATAATAGCCTGTCTAAGCAGATATGTCACCATTTCATTTCCCCCCCAGTCATGGTGGAGCAGGATGTCCAATAGATTCCGTAAGCTGAAATTGTCCCAAACATTGAACCATGGATTTTCTATAAATCCATCTGTGCCCTTCCCAGAAGAATCAAAATCACCATTTGATTACACAATGAAGGCCACATTACAAAGTGCTAACTCTGCAAATCATGATGCCACAACAGCATGGACAACAGAGAGCAAGTCTGATGGTAATTATAAGAAATTATAATATGCAATACTTAACATCTGCAATGTATGAATGCCCATTAATATACAGTGGTACCTCAACTTTCTTTTTTACTCCGTTCAGAAGGCGTCTTCAGAAGTTGAACAATTCGTAAGTCGAACAGCGGTTTCCCATAGGAATGCATTGAAAACCAATTAATCTGTTTTGGAGAGAACAGATTCATAGGCTTTCAATGCATTCCTAAGGCTGTCCCCACCCCCTCAATCAAGGGCAGCCAAAGGCTGCTTTTTGCTTTCCCGCCAGACAGCTGACTGATCCTAATCCTAACTCCCCAGAGCTGATTTTGACAGGTTGGACCTGCCAAAGTCAGCTGTCTGGCGGGAAAGCCAAAAGCAGCCAAAGGCTGCCCCAGAGCCTTGGAAGGGAAGCACTTAGCTCTGAGTAAGCACTTATTCGGAGGTAAACTGCTTCCCTTCCAAGGTACCCGGGCTGCGGGAAGATGCATCCGTCCGATGGATCTCCTGGGATGGATGCATGTTCGCCCAGCCTGAGCATTTTGGAAAGAAAGCATGCCTCCTTTCCAAACCGCCTGGGCTTTGGGATCTCCTGGGGCGGATGCATGTTCACCTAGCCCAGGCACCTTGCAAGGCAAGCGCTTACCTCCGAGCAAGCGCATACCCGGAGGTAAGCGCTTCCCTTCCAAACCGCCCAGACTGCCCGAAGTTGCCTCATTCCCTGGGAACGATGCAACTTCAGGCAGCCCAGGCGGTTTGGAAGAGAGGCACAATGGCCACCTCCTCCTTCTTGGTTGGTTCGATCTCTTTTGCAGAGATGGAAGCAACCAAGAAGGAGGAGGAGGTGGCGGCGATGGGCAGCGAACACTGCTCTCCGCTCCGTACGGCAGGTAATTCGAAGTCAGCTGTCTTGCAGAGCATAGAGCAGCTTTCATAAGTCAAATTACTTGATTGTCGAAGCAACCGTAAGTTGAGGTACCACTGTATTCAAACTGATCTAAAATTAACAAAAAAAGAATGGAAAGATTTTGGGATCTTACTGAGGCTACATATGGTACTGGACTCCCCTGCTTATCAAGGGGGTTACATTTCCAACCTGTATTGCAATAAAGGAAAATCTGTGTTATGCAGATGCCTTTATCTCTGGATCAGGACCAAGGGGCCTGTTTGGGGCCTCCTCCACTTACCCCAAGCCTGGTGCTGTCCCGAATGGGCCCCTGAAGGGCTTCCCAGGGCACTTCCCTGAAGGCCTTAGCTTCCAGTGAACCAGAAGTGACGTATTACAGAAGGCCCCAAAACAGGCCCAAGCAGCTTGACTCAGGTGCAGTGCCACACCACCACCTGTGCCTTCATGTACTGTGGTCCTGCAATATACCGGGACCACAGTAATGTAGATGAACCAGTATATGAACCACAATATGGTGGGGGAGTACTGTACTGTATATTGGTTTCATTAATGAGAAGATAAGGTTTTTGACATGAGATTAGGTAGGAAGAATGGAATGTATGCTGCGTAATAGATAAGTCTAATTGTCCAAATCCAGATTTAAGGAGCAACTACAGTTTCCTGCTATGTAAGAGTTAAAGAATTGCTGAGTCACAGGCTAGAAAATTAGTAACAAAAAGAAATCACACTAAAGCTTGCATGTCTGTGAATGGGACTTTTTCCTGAATGCAATTGCCATGAATAAGGACTTTGATGGCTGCAACTGAGAGGGAAGGGTGAATTTACCCTTCCCACATGTACTCCATAAAGTGATCCACCCAGGCAGGAACCGGGAAGCTTTTCTCTCAGTCCCACCAAACTCACAAGTGTGCTACTCGACTCTGTCACTCCCTCCTACAGGAACTAGGCCGACCCCATCTTTGTGAACCTTCCTCAAGCAGGCAAAGACCTCTATTTTCAAGCAGACATTTCCTTAATTAATTGGTGGTCTGAAAGGGATTTTTAAATGGATTGTTGTGCTCTGTTTTAAATGCATTTTAGAATTGACTTTATTCATCATTTTTAATATAGTACTTGTTTAATTCTTTTTAAATATCTGTATATCTACTGTTTTTAGCTTTAAAGATTATGTAAACTGCCTTGAGTCCTTTTGGAGAGAAAGGTGGGATAAAATATTTTAAATATTATAAATAGATAAGTACAGTGGTACACTGGGTTACAAATGACCTGGGTTACATAATTTCTGGGATACATAATGATATCTATTGAAAAGTAATGGCTCCATTTACGTATCTCCCCCAAATACCACGGGTTACATATTTTTTCCATAAGAAATTACAAAAAAATACCCAGAATGCATTGTACCCCCGTGTGGTTCCTGGTTACGAAATTCCCGGGTTACAGAGCGTTGCAGGGAATGGATCAACTACATAACTTGAGGTACCACTGTAGATAGGTAGGTAGGGTAGGTAGGTAGGTAGATAACTTGGTGAGGGAGAGTACTGTCATGTAAACAGAAAAGAACATAGTCAGAAGAGAAAGAGACAAGGAACATTTTTTCAGAGAGCAGCAGCCTAATTTGAACCATTCTGTTCTTGGATGAAATTATTATACTACAGTATACAATACGGGTCATTTTTTTCATTGATTATTTGCTATGTTTAAAAAGACACTACTGTATTAATGTGATTTTTTTTTCCTTTTCGATATAGGCAGCACAAAAGCAGGAAAAGGTGATGAATTATTGACAACAGTGGTAAGTCAGAACATACTACTGTCTCAAGTATTTAGACAGATTGTCCAATAGCATTGCTCAATGAACATTTGATTGATAAGGATTTATGAGTTTTCATTGTACAGTGGTCTCCCACCCTTTTGTGGTTCATATCCTGTGGTCCCATTATATCGCGGTACCACAGTATATGAAAAAAGGCCCCCTGGAGTAACGGGCAAAGTCCTGTTTGAGGCCTCCCATACTTACCCCAGGACTGGGGCTGCCTCCAATGGCCTTCCCAGGCCTTCTGGAGGCCCCAAAAGGGCCTCCCTGTGAACCGGAAGTGACTTCCGGGTCACCGAAAATCATTTCTGAGGCCTCCGAGGGCCTTTCTAGGCCTGTTGGAGGCCTCAGAAATGATTTTCGGTGACGCGGAAGTGACTTCTGGTTCGTAGGGAGGCCCTTTTGGGGCCTACAGAAGGCCTGGGAAGGCCCTTGCAGGCCAGTTCAGGGCAGCACTAGGCTGGGGGTTAGTACAAGGGCCCCCAGTTAGGCTCCCCAGGCCCAACCTGACCTGCATCTGCATGTTGCGGATTTTCAATTCTCGCGGGTCGGGTCGGTCCCTAACCCCCACGATACGCGGGGGGGGGGGGGTCACTGTACCTGCTGTTATTAACAATAGCTTATTATCAGATGTGTTCTATGATAATATTTCAACCGGGGTGAGGACAATTGCAATTTTTATTGACATATTATGTACATTTCCTGTAATGGGAGAAGGAAAGCATTGGGTATTCAGAGAGTCTGGAGTAGACACTAGTGACAGAGCAGGCCAAAGTAGAAAGCTTGAGAAAGTAAGGAGCAGGAGGTATTTATTTCTCTGGATTATTCACCACAGCTCAGAATAAAACATTTTGCTAGAACATCAATTGCCACTTTCAGTCTAAGTGCTGTTTCTCCATGTTGCACACAAATGGGTTCTGCACCTGTGTGGATACCATTTGAGAAAGTTCCAGAGGTTTATCTCAAGATTTTTCCTTTCCTTTGCCAGCCTTTGAGGGAAGGAGGCAATTGATTCCTAGTGGAGATAGAAGGTTCCAGTAGGAACCACTCATTTAGATAATATCTTTAAAAGGATGGGTTGGGTTTCTCTGTAGAATAGAATGGATGTAAGTGGCGTGAACAACTGTTGTGACAAGATATTGCAATGGATAAACCATTAAAATGACAAAATATATTGGGTAGGAAGTTTAGCTAAGATGAGAGAAATACAGTACTTCCATTTTTGAGTATATGGGACCTATGTTCTAATTTATTGGCTCTCAATTCCTACCCCCCGGGTTGGGTCTTGTTTCTTGCTTATCTCAGACTATTTTATCTGACTTTTGGGGTTTACAAGATAATATGCACAACTGTCTTTTTGTAATTACCACCTTCATTTGCTATTGAGGTCAAAATTGCTTAATTATTAAGTTTTCCTCTTTTTTATTTTAATTAGTTAAGAAGCGGGGCTCCATTTACAAGACTGCCAAATGACAAACTGAAAGCTGTAATTCCACCTTTCTTGCCTCCTTCAAGTTTTGAGCTATGGAATTCTGACAGGACACAAGCAAACAAAGATGGCATCAGAGAACAAACAAGAGTTGGCCTGCCACATAGAACTCTCAGTCACAACAATGACAGTGGAAATTCTGACAAAGTAAGAGATTGAAAAATAAATTAACCCCACACATGGACCTGTTATGCAGTCCCAGTGGCACCAATAGTGATGACATCGTTGTCAGCGGAAGATTGTGGTTGATTAAAGACTTCCTTTTTAAAGTTCATGGTGCACGCAACATCGTCTCATTTTCCCCTCACAAACATGGTCAAATGATCCTTGGTACTATTACTGTGCTAATAATAGTGATACTATCACTATACTAGTAATAGTGATGGAGTTAGTTAAATAATACCCAAGCAAACTTGCTTTGCCCAGTATAAGTGGATGTATTTCAGGGAAACTCTTCCTCTTGGAAGTGTTTCCTCTTGGACATGCTTTAGGTCGAGGGCATTGCAAGCTTATTTTGCCCCTGCATAATTTCTTTAAAGAGTAAGAGGTAGGCCAGACTGAAAGAGAGTACATAATGGCTTAATAGGGAGTTGCGTTTCAGTCTTCCAAGTCCCAGTGCAAAATTGGCCACCATACGATATCTCTTTACATAAGGTCCAAGAATAAGAACGGATTTCACACAGTTGTGATGACTTGTTAGGAAGCAAACCTCCCATCTCTTCGGAAAAGAGCTTGTCTTTGTTTCATAAACAACAAATGAAGCCTCCCAGTCTTCCAGTTGACACTCCCTCTCCTGCCAACTCTAAACCAATGATCTAATTGATTGGGCAAAAAATGCCAGAACTGTTCCAAGGCAACTGGTGCATGCTTTTATGTTTGTTGTTTTCAGTGCCCGTTGTCACTTCTGCCTTGCACTTCAATTCCCAGGTCTCCGTGCAATAACAACCATGTACCAAAAATGCAAGCCAGGTTCAAAAAAACTCTTTGGGAAAGAGAGGTTGATTTTTGTCCCCTGTCTGCAGGCAGTGCTTGTGATCGCTGTCCAATTACGATTTGAGGTGGTTGTCTAGCTTTAGCGACCGTTCTACTCTAGCTCTCAGACAGTGTCCTGAGATGAGATGATGGATTTAAATATTACGTGAATTGACTTTGACTCTTACCTCTTTGCAGTTCCTGCCTCTTGTTTTGGTGCACCACTTCCTCTTCTAAAGTTCATAGAAGAGAAGGAGTCATTGATTGGTATTGATTGCCAGAGTTTTGCAAAAGCTGGTCTAAAGAATAACGCACATCCCTGTTTCTCCTTCTAGGGATCCTTAACGAGAAATACTAGACCTATTAAATTATCAACATTTGCAAGAAGACCCCCTACTCCCTCTAATGCGAGCAACTTCAACCACTCCCCTCACTCATCTGGTGGATCTAACAGCATAGCGGGAGCGAACCGGCATGGCGGAGAAATGCACAACAAATCAGGTGCTTCTAAAGAGAAGGGGTGGACAGAGCAGGTCCCTTTAAATATAAAAATATACAGTATACACATGTCCATGACCTTGCATGCTAAGAGGAATATTTGAATTTCATTTAACTTCTCAAACTGAAACTGCAGTGGGAACAGGTAGACATGTGTACCCTGGTTTGCTCTTCACTGGAACCCTTAGGTCCATCAGCTACAGCCAGATGCCAAGTCAGCATCAGAGATATAAAATTTGTCTTCAGTACCTAAATGTGAGTGTTTACACATATGTGTGTCTCTGTTCCCCCCACTCCAACCCAATTCTTCTTGATATCAACATTTGATAGAGGCATTGGGGGGAGGCCTTTTGCTGTTGGTATCGTTCAGCTGATGATTCACTACAGATCAACTCACAATGTGCAACCAGATTTCAAATTATCTTCTATCATTTTTAAAAATATATATTTTTATTATTTTATTGACAATCCATTTAAAATAACACATACCATCTAATATAACTTGTTATACATATACAGTAACCCAAAAATTAAACATTCTTAAACTATCCAACAGTCCAATCCATATTCTGATTTATCCAATTTTGGTTTTTGTATAAGATCTGTGGTCAATAGAGGTTGCCATATTTTCAGGAAATTATTGTGTGTTCCCCTCCTATATACTTTAAACTTGCTAGTCAGTTTTCCCAAACTGCTACTTCCCATATTCTGTTTACAATTTTTGTGAGTGAGATATCCTGGGCATATTTTCAGTCCTGAGTAATTTCCATTGTAGCCACGCCCATGAGAATTGCTATTAATTCTTTATTAGCCAATTTTTCATTTCCCCCAATAAATAATGAGAATAGTAACATCTCATTTGGAACTATTTTCTGTTTAGTTAGTTTCTCTAACCAGTTATTTACCTTATTCCAAAATGTTTCTACGTTCGGACATGCCAGCCACATATGCTTTGAAGTACCTTTACACCCACAATTACACCAACACGTATCTGGGATTCCTCTGTAAATTTTGTGCAATTTTGTGGGTTGGAAATACCATGGGTGTACTGTCTTCAAAACCATTTCCTTTACTTTTGCTGAAATTAATCTATATGTATAGCCAGTCCAAATCCTTGCCCATAATTCATTTGGTATAATACTGTTTAAATTTGTTTCCCAGACAATTTTAGACCCTAATCCTCTGTTAAATCCTCTGTTAAAGCAGGGTATAAATGCAACAAATAAATAAATAAAATAAATAAATAAATTCTTTATCTACAATACATTTATATATTATTGTTTGTATTACCTTCTTCTACATAGCATCATTCAAACTCTGTTAATGACCTCATGCGGACAAACTACAGTATCTTCTCTCCACCCCTGGTCTACACAATAGGTGTTATTAATAAGTTGGTTTGAAAACTTTTTAATAAGTTTTAATAAGCTTTAATAAGTTAAGCAGTCTCCTTTCTACAAATTTAGGTAGCATACTCTGACACTAGTTCTCTATGCTGAGACCAGGACATGGTGGGGGTAAATGTTAAAAATATCTTTAAATCACAATGTCTTTTTGGTATGTTGGTCCCATTTATTACACTTTCAACCCTTTGGGCCATGAATGCTCTAGTCTAGGGTTTATTCACCACTTTTTGTAGACATCAAGTCTTTCCCATTGAATAGCTAGACCAGTAATCAGGACTTAGAAGTACTACTCCCCACACATATACACTTTTGATTTATCTTTCAGAGGTGGCTGGAAAGGATTTGCAAAGTATCTTTCAAAAGAAAAGGGAAAATAAAAAAATTAAGGATATTAAAACGTTAATGAAACAGTTTCAAATTCAAATTTGGTTACTGGTAGAATAAGGATATATTGGCACAAAGATCTTTGACAGTAAGCAGACTTCCTGACTTGCTGTCCTAATCCGCATAACCTCAGGGCATGACACACTTCCTAACTCACAGGCACCTCCATTTGGTCGGTATTCTAATACAATGCAAAAGAAATAAACAAAGGCTGGAGTTCAGAGATAAACTCCTCTATTGTCGATCTCAATTTTTTTTTAATTGACACCTTCCTTGCAGGAACAGGAAAGAGAGAAGTGTGAAGCCAACCATTCCAGGGGTAAAATTTCATCTTCCCAGGCTCTGCCCAGTCTATGTAGAAAGCCCAGAGGTGTTTCAGTTGGTATATGTTCCAAGTCTTCCAGTTTCTCCATGCATATATTGGCTTCCATTACTAGAAGGAGGGCCACAGTTTTCTTTCCTGAGATGTGGTTGTAGCAAATTTTGGGGGTGAGGTGTACAAGACCTCCACTTGCCACCCACTGCTGGCGGAATCTGCAGTGAGGAAGATGTAGAGCAAAAAAGCCTGTGGCTGCACTAGAGCTTGTGGGCTGTTGGGAAAGATGGTTCTCCCAACTTGCAGCCTTAGAACTTTTGGGCATGCCTGATCTGGAAATTTCTAGTAACACCTGAAAGGGGGGAAATGCAGTAATCTGTATGTTGTCTTTCTTAGTACCATCCGCTTTTCCTAGAAGTATTGTCTTCTCAAGTGAGTCTTCTTTTGGGGCGAGATACCTAAAGTATGATAGCCTCAATTCATCCACTTTACCGTTAATGAGAATTCAACTTTATTTCATCTAGAAACCATCTATGTATGTTTCTGATGGGCCATGGTATTTGTAAAACTCTTTCCAACACCACATTTTGAATGAATTTTGATTTTTTTTCCATCTCGTGTTTTTTTTTGTCCATATTTCACATCTGTACATTGTAACTGGGAACACTGTGGTAGAGACAAGATTGTCCTTTGTCTCCAACAACACATCCTTATGGTTGATGATCTTCTGTGGTCCTATTGTAGCTGCCTATACAAGTGTCAGCCTTCATCCTATATCTTGGCTGCAGTTTCCAATTTGATTTAGAATTGAATCAAGATGTAGAAAATCTGTAACAGTGTTGACATCTTTGTTGACAACATTCTGGTTCTGTAAATCTTCCGTAGTAATTTTCTTCTTTTAATGTTCAGCTGTAACATTGCTTATGTACTTTCTTCTTTAGCCATTAGTCTCTGATCTTTACAAGTCGATGGTCTTTTCTGGTAGCAACACAATGTCATCTGCACCTAGTAAACTACAGTGGTACCTTGTATAAAGTAATTAATTCGTTCCAAATGAAATTATGTTAATCAAATTTTCCTTTATACAAATTCCCATAGGAATGCATTGAAAATGGAGTAATCCCATTTTTATGTTGTACAGATTTTCCCCATAGGCGATTATGTTAAGCAAATTTCCCTATCTCCGAAACTTTTTATGTTGTTCAAATTTTATGTTATACAAGCTGTTTGTTATACAAGGGTCCACTGTGCTGATGTTTCTACCACCAATTTTCACTCCTGCTTTATCTGAATGTAACAGCTGCTTTTTGTTCTTAGGAGAAATCCGAAATGGGGTCAGTTTGGTTTTTAATTTAGGGAAAATTTGAATTTTGATATTTGTGTGTGATTTGTTTCCCAGGTGGCAGTGCTGACAGTGTTTTGTCTCAGATGGCAGCTCAAAGGAAAAAAGCTGCTGGAATACCAGAAGAAAAACCAAGCCAACCACAAACACCCATTGATTCAGCGCCCTTGGTTTCTCATCCTGATGTGGATAGTACCCAGGCGATTGGGAATGACCACCTTCTAAAGGTTTTAATGTTTATTTTATTTTTTATCAAAACCTTTATTGGCATTAAACTAAACATATAAATTCTTGATAATATAAAATAAACACAACCATAATACAAAGGATCTCCATAAGGAGACATCCTTACACATCACAATAGCTAGGTATTTAGCTACACGCTCAGTCAGCTCATGTTGTTTATCAGCTAACAGAATAAATAAATAAATACACCTCTCTTTATTTTATCACCAACAAGAGCAAATCTCAGTAGTATACTTTATACAACATATTCTTTGCAGAGGTCTTTGCTGCAGCTTCCCCAATAACAGGAACAGATTTGGTTTAAAATAGCAAATACCGTTGTATTGTTTGACATTAGGTCCAGAGTGCGCATTACGAGAAATTGTGTGTTTCCAAAACACATTGGTACATATTTGTGATCATTCAGTATGTCAGGAGCTCTTTGATATATTTAAAATAATTGAATTGTGTTTCTGGTGTTAGTCCTTAAAGGAAGCTACTGGGGGATCAGTTTCCATGATTGCAGCAAAAAAACAAACAAACCCTCTCCTCTTGAACACAAAAAGCTTTAAAAAAAACGGTTTTCAACCAAATGCCTTTACATGTTATTCATGTGAACCACCCTAGGACTCTTTCAGTAAAACCAACTGCCAAAGAAGTTTCATCAGCAAGAACACTAATTACCTCTGAGTATTCTGATCTTGCCTAATCTCAGAAGCTAAGCAGGGTCGGGCCTGACTAGTACTTGGATGGGCAACCACCAGGGAGTAGCAGGTGGTGTAATGACACAACACCAACAAAATTCTTACATAAAGATTCCCAGTGTGGTGTAGTGGATAGAGTGATGGACTTGGACCCTGGAGAACGGGGTTTGAATCTCCCATGGAAATTCACTGGGGGAGTGGAACTTAGCAAAACCACTCCTTAAATATCTCCCTCACTTTGAAGCCCTATGATGGTCACTACACATTGGCTCCAACTTGACAATAAATAACACACACCTATATTCTTACACACGAAAATTAAAATATCCAAGATATGCTCAGGTTCAGTACTTCATGCAAGTTTTATTTCTGATGAGAACAATCATGCAAGTTTTATTTCGGATGAGAACAATCCATTTCAGTAATGCCTGTATTTATTCAATTAGAAGCTGGAAATGAATAAGAAGCCTCCTTCTGAGAATTCTTCTACTTCTAAAAGCACATCCCCAACTCTTACGCCTTCGCCATCGCCATCACTCTCCCCCAAAGTTCACAGTGCAGAGTCTTCCCTGACTTCCTCTCACAGGCAAGGCAAGAGTAGTGGTGGCTCCAGCAGTGGCACTTTAACAGATGAAGGTAAATACAGTAGTTCGAGCTTTATTACAACCATCACCAGCCAACGATGTGTAGCTGTGGCTGGACTGTACCACTTCACAATATGAATTTGTGCCTTTGAATATTTACAGTAACCCCTCGCCTATCACGGGGGTTAGGGACCCACCCGACCCGTGATATGTGAAAATCTGCGATATGCGGAAGTGGGGTGGGGTGGCGATCAGAGGGGTGGGGGGCGGTGGGGATCGATCGGATTGCTCCCCGCCGCCCCCACATGCGGCTCCACGGCCTCCCAGAAGGGGCGGGGGGCGGCGGAGAGCGATCGGATCGTTCCCCGCGGCTCCACGGCCTCCCAGAAGGGGCGGGGCTGGCGCAGAGCGATCAGATCGCTCCCTACGCCCCCCCGGCCCGGCTCCGAGGCCTCCCAGAGGGGCTGGGGGGAGGGAGCAATTTGATTGCTCCCCGCCGCCACCCCCGTGCAGCTCCGAGGCCTCCCGGAGGGGGTGGGGAGCAATGCGATTGCTCCCCCCCCCCGCAGGTACTGTGATCCCGCGATATAGTGGGACCACAGTACCTGAACCGCAAAATGGTGGGGGGTGACTGTATATGAAATTGCAAGAGAAAATTTCTTGCATCTGGACTAATATTCAGTATGCAAGTGATTTTTTTAATAGTAGCTTGCAAGCAGTCACACAGTTGGAAGTCAAACAGTCCAGCACTACGTGATCACATTTTCTGATACTTCATATGAGGCGATTATGGTTGCATGTCAGAATTTTTCAAGTAATCCATGATATCACGCCATATTGCATTTAGACTGATTGTGAGAAGAAGGGCCAAGAAGAATCCAGATTAATATTTTATACTGCCAGGAGTTAACCCACAGGAACTTTCCAGTAGGATAAAAAGACAGACAGAATGAAAAGAAATTTTCTTTTATTCTGAGCTGGAGCACTTGGGGGAAGGGAAAGCAATCAAGCAGAGGGTTCAATCAGGGCAGGTTGGTCTGAACAGGAATCAGAACCCTGGTCAGTGCCGCCTGGGCCCTCCTGACTGAGATACTGCTCACCAGAGAGCTGATGCTTAATGAAGGCGGGCAAAACTTGTACTGTACAGAGATTGGCTCAGGTTCTTCTAGAAGCTGGCTGTATTTCTCTCAAGAAGAGATTTGCTCCATTCTGCAAGAGTTAGCTTCTGCAGTGTGGATGGGATGGCGAATTCTTCTTGGGAACTCATCTTTTAAACCCAAAGGAGGTGGTAGGGGTGGGTAGGGTGGCCTGAAGAGTTGTCCTTCTTGTGGCATTGCTGATATTTCTTCCACACCTGTGTCTTCCTTAAGGTGGTCTTAGAGGTCCACCACAGATCTACAGTTGTCCTCTGTTCTTCCTTCTTTTGTCTCAGCTGTAACTGCTATGTGTTTGGAGGAGCACTGGTCCTTAACAGTAATGTACTATAGAGGCACTTCCAAATGCATGTATATAGTTTAGGTACTTTAGGCATGTTAAGATGGGAAACCAATAATCCCTAGTCAGTTAGAATCCTGCCAGCATAGTTTCTTTTCCCTAATTTACATAAAATACTGTATTCCAATTCATTAAAGGTAAAAATTGTCATAAGATTTGGTTTACATTACACAGCTAGTTCTATGTGCATGTTTCATAATATGATAGCTAAGGAGTAACCTGAAAAGATAGCTCTGTGGAGATCTCAGTGGTTGGCATAGTTGCTACGATCTTTATCTCTTTGCAAAATCAGTTCAAATCATTCTTGTCAGTTTATGATTCCTAGACATTCATAAATCAAAACGTTCATTTTTTTCCTTTTTAATTCTCTACAGATGAACTCACGGGCATTCTTAAAAAGCTCTCCCTTGAGAAGTATCAGCCAATTTTTGAAGAGCAGGAGGTGAGGTTTTGTAAGGTTTCTAGGAGCAGAGATATGGTTGAAGCCTGGGTTGTGTAAAATCCTTAGATTGTTTGTTTGTTTGTTTGTTTGTTTGTTTGTTTTTGTACATATTAACCACCTGACTTTTCTTTGGGAACTCTGATTGAAAAACAATTTGCCCAAACACAACCCCTGAAATAAACAGGAAAAAAATAAAAATATAATAACAGTCAACATCACACTAATACAGCATCATACAATCCTGCAAAAATAAGGGCTGGGACAAGACAATACAAATAACACACAACACACACTGTACACTCAGTGAGCACCAAAATTCTCCATGAAGAGCCAGGTCTTTAGGCTCTCCTAAAGGCCAGCAGAGACTCCGCCCGCCTAATCTCAGAAGAACATAAGAAGAGCCATGCTGGATCAGACCAAAGGCCCATTGAGTCCAGCTTCCTGTATCTCACAGTGGCCCCACCAAATGCCTCTGGGAGCTCATGAGACTAGATATCTGTCTCCTGCTACCACTCCCCTGCATCTGGCCCTTGAACTACAGTAACCCCCCCCCTATCGCGGGGGTTAGGGACCCACCTGACCCGTGATGACTGAAAATCTGCGAGATGCGGATGTGGGTTGGGTGGGGCCTGAGGGCGATGGGCGATCATATCCCCCTGCCGCCGCCGGTGCATGTACGTCCGAGAAGTCTTGGGGCTGCGCCGGCGGCGTTGCGGGATCTGACCTCCCACCTCCGCCCGCCCATGCCGCCCTGAGACTTCTCATCCAGGGTTGTCTCCATTGAACTGCATTGGCTCAGTGCATTTCAATGGAGAAAATTTTCCCCATTGGAATACATTGGCTCAAGACATTCCAATGGGGAAAATTTTATCCATTGAAATGCATTGAGCCAATACATTTCAATGGAGATTGTGGGGCAGTGCCCAACGCCGCCGGCCCGTGGTCCTCCAAGAAGCCTGGGGCAAAGCGGGCAGGAGGCAATTCGATCGCCCCCCCGCCACTCGCCTGCACGGCCCTTAGGCGTTTCGGAGGAGCACAGGCTAGCTGCGTGGGGCGATGCGATCGCCGCCCACCTGCGCAGCCCGAGGTGTCTCAGAGGAGCGCGGGCTGGCTGCGTGGGGCGATGTGATCGCCCGCCCGAGCAGCCCCAAGGCATCTCGGAGGAGTGTGGGCCGGCTGTGTGGGGCGATGCGATCACCCCCGCCCGCCCGCCCGCGTGGCCCCGCACAGGCCAGCAGCAATGGGGAATCGGATCCAGGTTGGGGAAGGGGGGGAGGTTTTAAAAGCCTGGGCTTTAAAACCTCCCCACTTCCCCAAACCCCGGGCTCCAGCTCATTGGCACTGGGGTGGAGAAATAAAGGTTTTTCTCCTCCACCCTAGCGCTAATCAGCTGAAGTCAGGGCAGGTACTGCGATCCCGCGATATAGTGGGACTGCAGTACTTAAACCGCGAAATGGCGGGGGGTGTCTGTACCCGGGTTTTAACCCTGGAGATTACACATCTCCATCATGGTTTGTAACCTGTGGGCAGTTTGTTCCATAATGCCAGGGCGGCTACCGAGAAGGCCCAATTACGGATAGAAACCCTTCAGGCCTCCCTCAGAGTAGCCATCCGGAGGGAGAAGGTGCACAAGGCTCTGGTTGGTTGGGACAACGCTGACCTTTGGGAGATCCGCTCCGCCAGATAGTTACAATTTCATTTACAGACTTCATGATGTCAAATTTTACAGAAAGAGAGTTTTTAAACAACTTTTAAGTATAATTTTAGGAATGAAACGCAGTGAGTAATGAAACAATTTGGATTTTTGAATTTACCACTGCCTGTTCTCTTCTATGGCCGCACACCTGGGTGGTGGCAACTTCCAAATTTTTTCGTTAACCCTAAAATAGTATTAAAAAGTCATTTACTGATGAAACAAAATGAAACAGTCTAGCATCATCATCATCAACAACAAGAACAACAACAACAACAACAACATGTGGGTTTTGATTGTTTATTCATTATTTTAAGTTGTCTAACCCAGTTTACTGGGGGTGGGGAGTGGCAGTGTATAGGCTGCATAATTAAATTGCAAACTGCCCAGAGAGGACTGTAAGCACTATGGGCGGTATATAAGCAGAACTCTTCGGGTTTTTAAAATGTGTTTTATTGTATTTTTTAATGTTTGTAAATCACCCAGAGTAGATTTCTGCTAGATGGTTATGGTAAATAAATAAATAAATAAATAAATAAATAAATAAATAATGTAAAACATATGGCTTGTACTGACCCTGACTGGTCGTGTTTCTTCTTACAAGCAATCAATTAGATGAACTGCTCTCTGTTTTGTTTGTGATCTCAAGCAGTTCTGCACATGAAAATTATGCTTGTGTGGAATTAGAACCAGGACATCCTGCAACTTTAGCCAGAAGGCTGACATCAGTCACGTCCCTTTCAAAACACATTAGTGTCTATTGTATTATATGCCCCAGAAGTAGGTTGAATGTGTTCCTAGTTCTCTTAACTGGTTAGTAACTAGTAACCACTCAGAGTAGCCATTGTAGCTAGATGGCGTGGTATGGAAATCTAATAAATAAATAAATAATGTCTTTGATAACTTCTTGTTACTATAATCAGGAAATGAACAAGATTTCCCCCTCAGAATGAGTTTTTTGTGTGTGTGTCTCTCCAAAATGTGCACTTATAGTCATGTTTGTTGTACTGAATGTAAGTGATACTTCAAGGCCACAAAGGCAGACTGTATCAAGGTTGTTGTTATTTCCAACTCAGTGCCCCTAAAGTATAAGTGCAAATGCTTCGGGCATATATTTCTTTGTGTTTTTGAACTCAGATAGAACAAGTTTAATGTTCAATTTAACATATCATACTGTAACATAAATCTTCAAATTCCCTTACAAAAATACTTGTTCTCTATTATTGTGTCAGCAAACATGCCAGAATTATCTTTTCTAATGCAAATCTCGGGAACTGTCCAAAAATAGACACTGTTGCCTGGTGCAGCAAGCTAAAAATGTACAAATTTAAACACTCTGTTATTACAAAATTTTAATATACTGTACTTCCCTAACTCTTAATTGCCTGATAACAAAAAAACCCTCAAAGGGAGAAACATATTGGCCTACATATGATTAAGTAAGTTTAGGACTTGAATAGCCTGGAACACAGATCTAATATATTTTAGAGCAGAAGTTGGTGATGTGCATTCAGGGGCCACTCGTAGTCTGCCAAAGCTCTCTTTACAAACCAATGATCCCTAATTCCACTGATTCACCCCTCAAAAAAATTCCTGGGAAAAAGGGACAGAACTTCTGTGATTTGATAAAAGGGGTAAATCATGAAAGAGGATTTCTTTTGTGTGTGTTATTTCATAGATGCATGGATGATTTGTATTAACAAAAGAGCAAAGCAAAGGGTTCTGCTTATATACCACCTCATAGCACTTAAAGCACTCTCTGGATGGTTTACAGTTTATTTATGCAGCCTATACATTGCCCGCCCACCCCCAGCAAGCTGGGTACTCCTTTTACCAACCTTAGAAGGATAGAAGGCTGAGTCAACCACAAGCTGTCTACCTGGGATTGAACCCCAAGTTGTGAGCACAGTTACAGCTGCAGTACAACAGTTTAACCACTGTGCCTTGAAGCTCTAAAGAGGGCGTAGAGTAGACTTCCCTTTCGCTTACTTGTTCACTTTTTGTCATTGAAATTGTCTAGGCATTTATTTAAGTCCAGGGACTGCTGTCAACAATTAACTCCCGATGTCTGGGGGAGAGTTAGGATTTTTAAGTTGTCTCACTGCTTTGTTCATTTTAGATGGTCTGTGCAGCTCCCAAAGGATCCCGCATGAGAAAATTATTACACACCCAAGCCACCATAATGCCCCTCCCTGCTTTAGAGAGTACAAAGCATTTCTCACATTTTATGTACTGATTTCTCTACAATCCTGCAAGAAACAAGAGTTAATAACTCTATAACTCAAATATGTTAGATTATTGCATGGGGGTCACCTCCTGAATTCAAAGCAAGGACAATTTTAGAACCAAGAGTTCCGTAGGTACTATTCTCAGTTTATACAACTGAGAAACTAGTTGCAGTAACAAAATTTTCAGACTCTGAAAGAGAACAGAAGGCAGAGTTTAGCATTATAAGGGTTGCTGGAGCCAGAGGTGAGGGCGATTGTGCACGTGCTCCCTTTCTTTTTATTTTTCTGGCTCTGTGCAATTTAGGTGACAAACTAATATGTTTATGGGTTTCTGTTTCCCAGGTTGATATGGAAGCTTTTCTTACACTCACAGATGGTGATTTAAAAGAACTGGGCATCAAAACTGATGGTTCTCGGCAACAAATTCTGGCAGCTATTTCTGAACTGAATGCAGGAAAGGTATACCAAAACATTATTTACTTTAGAAATAAGACCCTCCTGCTTTTTCTTCCTCTTCGTTTTTATGCATTTTCTCATCATCTGTGGGATGCAGATAGGTGTACTCTGATAATATGATGGATTGGGAACTGCACTCTCCTGGGATACTTAGCAGCTTTGCTTTCTTAGACTGGATCAGGACTTCACAGCCATCCCGTCTCTATGGATGAGGACTACCTTTGTCAAAAATTAGCATTTTGGAGTGGGTTGGCCAGGCCTCTTGGAGATCAGATGTGATCCCTTTGGTGCCATTGTGTACACTTTTGTTTTTTCTTTGGGTTCACTCACAGCGTTGCTATAATGAGTAATTTTTGTATGGCAAGCACAGCTCTTGTTAGTTGCTGTTGCTCATGCAGCTGTTTCTGGGACTGCTGATCTCTGTTCCTTGGCATCACTGAGCCCTGAGATATATTCTTGAAGGTTCAAACAAAAGTATATTTTTCACTACTAGTCATGTTAATACATTTAAATCTTAATTCTGTACTTGTTTCTTATTTTAACATTGATTCTCAACAGGGCCGCGAGAGAAAGATTTTGCAAGAGACAATACACAACTTCCATTCTTCCTTCGAAAGCAGTGTGAGCAACACTAGGCCTAGAAAACCTCAATGTAAGTAGAGATGGTTTCTTAAAGGTACACTGGAGTCCATCTCTAATATTGATTGGCCAGCCAAAACATCCTTACTGATAGGAAGGGCCACTCCAGACAAAAGGTTACAACCTGTAAGCAGATTCTGGAATTGAAGACCCTATTTGCAGAACAGTATAGATGCTGGGTATTCGGGCCCAGTGTCTCGGCGGGCTAGAGGGCTGAAACAGTCGGCCGTAAAGTCAGCAGCTCGGCAGTTCAAATCCCGGGTGCCACTTAGCGGAGTGAGCTCTCGCTGTTAACCTCAGCTCCTGCCAACCTAGCATTTTGAAAGCATGTGGGTGCAAGCAGATAAAATAGGTACTGCCGTAGAAAGCAGGAAGGTTAACAGTGTTCCATGCAAAGAAAAAAAGGGGAAAATACTAATGGAGTATTCATTTCCACTCAGACAGCAGAGTAACACTGGCCTCCCTTATCTTAGACCATGTGGAAATGTATTTTGAAAACAACTAGTATGGAAGAGTATTGTTTTGTAGTGTCTAGCCTGTGCTATAAATCAAACATTACTTCAGACTTCTCCATTACCCACTATGAATGAGAGGTGGCAACTGTGCTAATGCATTGGAGCTGCAGACAGCTATCTTTCCGTGTAGTTAAACCTACTATGTAGTGAGCATTTGGGCAATGAATACTAAAGATAATGAATGCTAATTTTCCTTGTTATTTCCTTGTTATTACATGGGATAAAACATTATATGATCATATATGATCTTCTCTGGGACATTTGTTAGCAAAGTAAAATATTACTTTAAATCTTACTGTTTCAAGCGTAATATGACAGAACAAATAATAGCTAAATGCCTTTCTCTTTGTAGCACCCAGAAGCTGGGTAAGGCCACACGAACCTTCTCCCACAAAGAGGTAATCATGGACTTCTGCTTTGAAGTCCAGAGCACAGGAATCCAGCGGTCTTGAAGAAAAAAGTATCAAGCACACCTTTATAAGAGCTTTTCATTACAGACTGCAGGGAAACAGCTATATTAATGATGTTAATTCTGCATCGCTGATTTGGCTTTAATGAAACTGTTCACAAAGCAGAAATTAATTACAAATTTAATAGCTTGATATTCGAGAGGTGATGAAAGATCATCAGGAATTAACTGCAACACAAGAAAAATAATGGATTATTTCCCAAAAATCAGGAATGAAACTCTTATTCAACTATTGTGGCACAGATAAGAAAAGGAACGCTGAGGAAACAGTCAACAACATGTTTTTAATGTATTGAAGTCAGCCTTTATAATAGCCTCTGAATTGATTATGGATATTATAATAATGGAACAAATACAGAAACCTAATTTTTTTTAAAAACTGTAATCATTTACTAGATGAGTGCACTGGATGCATTATTATGTTATTGAATTGTGCCTGAGCACAATTAAGTACCTGTATTAAGCAGCAAATACAATTTGTATTGATACATATTTGAAGATTATTGTTACATATTTGAAGGAGATTTTTCTACCTGAAGAAAATGTCTAATTTTTAAGCACTTTGCTATATTCATGCATGAGAAGTTAATGTTTGAGCATGCAGGGATTGTGTATACATTATTCGCAGCACAAGTCTTGGGAACAGAGTTCAGGGAGGTACAGCTGAGCAGCTAACCGGTTTCTGTAGTATTCTTGGAGGAAGAACATAGTAATCATCTTAATGGTACATACTAACTTAAAGGCAGTGTGTGCCAGAATTGTTTTGCGAACTTCAGATGTGTTGAAGCCAGAAAAAACAAAAGTTAAATGATACATTTTATAGAGCAGTTTTGATACTAGTACTTTTTCAGGGAAAAAAACATGTGGTCTTAATAGTTGCAGAGAGAAAATAATGGGGTTGTATAGGACAGTCAATAGTCAGCATAGCACCCAGGAAGGTCAGCCATGCAGACGTCCAGCTAACAAGAGGATAACACCTCTTGTTCTGGAATTGAACCTAACAGTGTTACCTTGTAAGATGAATGCCCTGTAAGACAAAAAAAACTTGCAAGACGAATGAAATTTCCAGGAATAGGCAACACTTGTAAGAATTTTTTTCTCTGGCCTATGTGATGCCTTGTAAGACAAATAGTGGTCACAAAATTTAATAAAAACACAAAGGAAATTTCAAAAAATGCTTCCAGGATGCTTAGAACTGCCTAGAGTGACCACACAGTCAGATGGGCAGTATAAAAATCCAATAAATAAATAAATCAAATAAATTAGCAACCCTGTACCAACCCTGTTGTATTACAGGTATTGAGTCTTCTAAAAAATGCACCCAGGATACATGGCAACTTTGTGGCAATATTTTTTTTAAAGGCACTCAGGTCTCATTGTGATCCAGTGACTTGTGGTTAGCATGAGTGCAGAGGTGTGCACAGTGTTTATGCAGAGTGTTGCACAGTATTTATATCTTTAAAGTGCAGTTTATAAAGAGTTTTTTTAAAAAAACTAGTTTTTCTCTCTTTTTCTGGAACAAATTAATCAGTTTCCCATTCATTCCTATGAGAAACCGTGTTTTGTAAGATGATTTTTTTTTTGTAAGAATTATTGACCCATAGAACGAATTAAATTCATGTTACAAGGCATCACTTTACTTCTCTGTGTACATACAGTATTTGGAATGGTGGCCTAAGACTAGTGCTCAGTTCAAGAACTGGAAACATTTGTACTGGAGACAGCAAGTACAAATCTAAATAGCTTCTTTGAACACAGGGTAACAAGATGATATGAAATTTTCTGAATGACCTAATGGCCAAAGGTGTGCTTTAGTTCCAAAGCAGTTGAGAAGCTAAAGGGGTTGGACAGAGAGATAGCACTGATGCAGAACTAATTAATCTTGATTTGTGGATCCCCTTTGACTTCTGATGCTTATTTCATAGGCATATTCAAAATCAAAGGGAGTATTCATTATTTGTTTCCCATTATATAAAACAACCCAATAATATATTTTCTGCCCTCATCACAAAATACAATATCATATTTGCAGTCCTCTACTGGAGAGGCAGATAAATGTACAGTATTCATGGCATGATCTCTGTCCTCTTCTAATGGCCAGTTCTTGCAATACTGTAAATGTGAAAATAATGTTTTCTTTTAACATTTTAAATATTTTTAGATCATATATGTGTTGCCACTGATACTGATCCTGCAGATACAGAGGTCTGTGAGGATCCAGCTGAATGTTGTTGCCGCTCATTCCCTTTTTCTGCTCTTTCCATCTCAAATAAAGACACGGGTGCTGATGAGTTCAAATGTTCAACATTTATTACTACTTTGTCCAAACTAACGTGGTTCTCATTTAGCAGCTTCGTCCCTCGCAATGACATGAGAAAGGAGTTTGTTTTTTGTTCGCCTGACAGAGTTTCTTTAGAATTGTCCATCAGGAAATAATGGATCATCCCTCAAGAAGTCTTGTGTGGGTGTTTGGACCATGGGAAATGCAATTGGGGTGAGAGGTTGGGGACCCAAGGGTAATTTATCCCCTCCACATTTCCCTCTATGAGGAGGATTCTGGCCAGTCTCCTTCCCCTGGAAGTCATATCATTTCCCCCTTTCCTTTTCCCCCTGGGCTATTTTCTCTCACTCTTGCCTAATCTGTCTTCCCCACTAACAAGCCTCTTCCCCCCCCCCCAATAAGAGGACTCTTCAGGTTTTCTTTCTATTCTCCTCCTCTTAGTTTCTTCTTGTGGGATCATTAACTTTTCACACTTCTTGGTCCATGGATTCTCCATCCAATGCCATTCCCATCCTCTCACTCTTCTAAAACCAACCTGTACCACTTCTACTGCCTTTCTTCCCTCACTCTTTTCCTTCCACTCTCCAATTGCCAACTCTAACAGTCTTAACTCTCAACTCCCTTCCCCTTGCCAACGTTCTCTACCCTCTCTTCTCTCTTCCAGGAAATTCTGTCCTCCTTTCCCATTCCACTTTGGGTCTACCTATTTTATCTCCCAGGACCTCTATTTCTTTTTTAACCTCAGAGTATCCTTTTCCTGCTGGACCCTGACCTTCCTCTCCCATGCCCTTCTCGGGTGTCTCCCATTTTCCTTGCGGGAGGGATGCCACTTCAGTCAGGGGGTTCATCAACCGATCCTTCTCTCAGGGTCCCAATGTATTTCATAGACATACTGTATATATGATAGCTTAAGGGGAAATGTTCCTCATAGCACGGATGGGGAAACGTGTGCCCTTCAGATGCAGTCTGACTACAACTCCCATCAGCCTTAACCAGTATCTCCTGTGGTGAGGGATCACTGCCTAGATGATAGTCTGTTTATATGTACTTCTCCACCGTTTCTTTGCAGTATAAATGGTTATTCCTATAGGCCAATAATGATATACAGTTTCTGCCACTGGAAATACTTCTCCATGGTGGCAAAGCATACACAACAAGCAGGTTTTACACATTGTAATTATTGTACAGAGCTACTGAATCAAGAAGGCTTTCCATAATAGATGGAGGTTTAAGAAAGTGTTTTGTAATTTCCCCCCTTCCTGTTGTCTAATTGCATGAGGAAATGAGACGTTTTCTAAAGTGTTGGTTAATGTGAAAAATATCTGAGTACTGTTCAGTGGGCTTTGATCAGTGAAGTCATTAGGTAATATTAGACTTTGACGGACATCAAACTGCAGAGTCATTTTCCATGACTCCTCTACAATCTCTCTCAAGTTTGGTGAAGACTGGCTTTCAGACAACCTGAGTTATACACCCACAAAGTGACACCTCCAAGAAAGTGCCATTTAGGAACTGGCTTAGGGAAATCCGATCTTAACCAAACTATAAAAAATGTAAAACAATAAAAGTATAATTCTATGATATTTTTTAAAAGTGCAATGCAAGTAATGAGTGATAAATGAAATCAAGCCCATGGCTGTATATCTAAGTCATTTAACCATTAAACAGCAGTGCCATCACGATGCTGTAGTTTTTGTAAAGAGCCGGGTAACCTTCTAAGGAGACATTCCATCATTTGTTGTTGTTCAGTCATATCCGACTCTTCGTGACCCCATGGACCAGAGCTCATCAGGCCCTCCTGTCCTCCACTGCCTCCTGGAGTTTGGTCAAATCCATATTGGTTGCATCGATGACACTGTCCAACCGTCTCATTCTCTGCCATCCCCTTTTCCTTTTGCCTTCAATCTTTCCCAACATCAGGGACATTTCCAAGGAGTCCTCTCTCCTCATGAGGTGGCCAAAGTACTGGAGCCTCAACCTCAAAATCTGTCCTTCCAATGAACATTCAGGGTTGATTTCTTTCAGGTTGGATAGGTTTGATCTCCTTGCAGTCCAGGGGACTCTCAAGACTCTCTTCCAGCACCACAGCTCAAAAGCATCAGTTCTGCAGCAATCAGCCTTCTTTCTAGTCCAGCTCTCACTTCCATACATCACTACTGGAAAAACTATAGCTTTGACTATCCGAACCTTAGTCAGCAAAGTTATGTCTATGCTCTTTAAGACGCTGCCTAGGTTTGCCATCACTTTCCTCCCAAGAAGCAGACATCTTTTAATTTCATTGCTGCAGTCACCATCTGCAATTATCCATCATAAGGTGAGCTAAAGTTTGCAGGATTTACACACAATCACAATTAGAATTATCAGTCAACCCACACTTATGTTTCCAGTATTGGCGCCTGTTGTGGTTAGTTTGAATCCGATTAAGTGCTGTTCAGTTTTGCTTTGGGATATCAGAGTCATAAAGGGCATTGTAATGGATCGGACAAGAAGTTAAACAGACCTAGGTTAGAAGTTGTCCACTACTGACGCTATGCTGTCTCAATGCCTTTTCTGACTAGCTGCTGTCTAGAATTCCACAGGGGGTTCCAAGATTTTAGTCTAAATATTTGATCATGACAGTCCTTGTGTATAGGTAATAGTCAGTTTGCCTCGCATTTCTGCCACTCCCTTTTTAATGCTGATCGTCGTAAAAGATGGGGAGTGCTATGCTAAAAAGCACTGGTAGCCACTTGGAAGGCTAAATAGGCTACTCATTTCATTTGCTGGACCTCACAAGGTTTTCCCAGCAAGAAGATTCAGCATTAACAGAGATCTTACCATGTACATTCTCAAGAAAATAAGACTGAGAAAGGTTATGGTAGCAGTGTTCAAATACTGTACTTGAAAGTTCACCACACAGAGGAGGGGCAGGATCTGGTCATTATCCAGAGTGCAAGTTTCATAATAATGGGCTGAAGGTACAGGAAGCCAAATTTCAATTGAATATCTAAAAAACACTTCATGTTAGAGCAGTATGGCCATAGAACAAATTATCTTGAGAGTTTGTGGGTGCTGCAATACTGGTGGCATTCAAGAAGAAATGAAAAAAACACCTGACAGATATCCCTTGAATTGTATTCCTGCATTGAGCAGAAGGTTGAACTCAGTGGCCTTGGCTTTGTGGGAGGTACAATGAAGAACAGAACTCCCAACCTCCTGCTTCTCAGACACCTAAACTCATGCCAACTCAGTAGACAGAAAAAAGTCACCCTTTAAAAACAATAAATACCACTCTACAAGGAGGGAGAAACAAACTCCATAGATTTTTAGAATTTTGAAACAAAGCTCTAATTGTCTAAGCCAGTTGATTTTTCATGTTCACACCTTGTTAATGCTTGATTTCTAATTACTGTATTTAGAAAAAAAAATAGGTCAGGTCACATTTATTTAACTTCAGTCTCCAGACGCCTGCCCTGGGGGTGGGAAAATAGATATCTAACCAATATCCTCCACTGTGAAGTGTGGTATAATTAAATAATGTACTTCGTTTCTGAGTAACTTCCATGTCTCCCCCAAGGTAATATTTTCACTATAAATTCATTTTCACTGGTCAGCTTACTATGATTTTGTCAGACTTCTTCATACTCTCTTTTCATGTTCATTGGGAAGGCAACTGCTTTTCAAAGGAAGATAACTGGAGAGCAAAGAGTGTAATAGTTAAATAGCTCACTTGCCATGTTGCTTTCACATTGTTCAAAGTCTATGAGTGCTTATGCCAAATAAATGTCATAGTCTTAAAAGTGCCACACAATTGTTGCTTGTTTTACTGCAACAAACTTACATATCTGATTCCCCAACAACAACAACAACAATAAAACTGCCCAACATGGTAATGACTGGCCATTATCAACCTGGATGGACCTTCTATGAATGTATTGTACCTGCTCTTCACAAAATACTAAGCTGCAGAGGTCAGGCTATGTCAAGCAGAAGCCTTTTTTTGTCTTTTTTAGCTCCCTTATTAGGATCATTAACTTCCATGGCATCATCTTCTTTGTACATTTCCTGTCTGTGGTATACATTTTAGCTTTGCTTGTATTATTGTGGTTTTAAGTCTCCCAATGTTCTTAAGGGATTTAACCTTCCCGACTTTGCCTTTCACCTTGCTTTTTAAACATACACTTTATTATATTTGTGAAGATGGAAGATGAAGTAGGCTCAAGCTGTTTAGCTGTTGTGTGTAATAATACCCATAACTGGTGGTTCTGTTAGCTGTGCTTTATCCAGCAGGAGAGAGAAAAGCTAATCAGAAGGTCTAGAAACAGAATTATTGTTATTAATATGGACTTTCACATGCAGGCATTACCATTAAACATACCCACAGAATGCATTTTATGGCACATTCCTGGGAATGGAAGGGGTGGATGGATTGAGGATGGACCTAAAATAGAAAATCCATTTTTCATTTTCATTTAAATGTGGTCCTTTCAAGAATGGGAGTGCACAAATGCTGAAGCTGCATAGTCTGTTATATCACCATCATCACAAGTCTCTCTGGATTCCATTTCTGTGTGTTCATACTCATGGTTCCCTTTTTCTTTTTTCTTCTTTTTGTGGTGAAAATATATTGACATTGTGATACAATTATTAAAGAAGGAAAATCTGTGAAGAAAACAGTTAATGCCAGCTTGCTGCAATCTGAGTAGAGAGAATACGGAAGTTATCTTGGCTGGTTGCATCCCCATCTCCTGTCCTGATATGCTGTTATTAAAATACAGATCTTACTATTTGAGAGACCAGCAATATTCCACTTAAAATAAATGGTACTATGTGGGTGAATGTATGTTGGATTATATTAGCACTACTGCTTCAGGTATCAAGATGCACCTTTTTAAAAAATTGTCAGCATGATATAAGAACCGCACTCCCGTATATTTACAGGAGAAATCAAGATTAAGGGTGCAATTAGATTAAGGAATTTGGAGCAATCTGGGTCATGTTTAGAAGGCTCTAGATATGGTTCTGCAATTGATGCCAGTTCGTTTATCAGTCAAACATTCAAAACCTTACTACATCTGGCAGGCAGCACCCGGAAGAGGCAGGACAGGGCAGCCAGGGTGCTGCTGCCTTTGAGTGGGTGCTGACAAGACAAGGTAGGTCTTAGAAGCACCAAACACCTGTTCAACCAATAAACAAACAAGCATGAACTACCAAACCAGTGGTTCATACCCATGTCTAGAAGGCTGTTATCTTTGACATCTATTTTTGTCTCATACTTGAACAATCCTTCCACTCACATAGGAGACAGTTCTTCCATGTCAAGGAGACAGACAGCATTCAGGTTACTCCACTTTATCCTCCTTTCAATTATTGATGCCCTCTGCCCGTTTCCCTGTCCTCTGTCATTCTACGGACTGGGGCAACTTCCCTTTGTTGTTTAATCTAGAAAGTAGCCTGGCACCACTGCAATACATCAGTCTAACACAAATACTCCCTGAACTCTGAAGTAGCACTGTTACTTTGGAGAATATTTTAAAAACTACAAGAGGAAAATGGAGGAAAAGGTTTCTCCATTGCCCTTTCTATTGTCAAAGTCCATTACACACATCACATTGTTGAAACCAGGAATTAATAAAAACTAACAGAGTCAAGTGAACCAAAGTGATGCCATGTTGATTCCTCTGCATGCCTTGTATCTGTGCCTTATTGTGCTTTGTAAGCTGCCTGAAACTGTTTCAACTTTACTGGAATGTGTGCCTTGGCAAGAGAGAAAGAAAAAGAGCCTGTGTTATATGTTCAAGGACATCAGTGGGTGTGTGTGCAAGAAGAATGGGATGAATCTCTAAGTTAGGAAGAGTTTTGTTGCTGCAAATAGCTGCATGGAGTTGAAGGATTGGCCACGATGGTATCTTGTTCTGTCACGGAAAGCGTTGAGGTTACCTATGCTAACGGCAGAAGACGTCCCCTATATACCAAGTTAGGTAGGCTGTCCTGCATCGTTTCCAGTCTCATTCTGACTTGGCTCAAACCGAGGTCTTGATGCTTAGCCTGGGTGCATTGCCCTTGCATTTTAAGAAGGGTATCTCAAGACATTCTGTTTACCTGGCTGAGATGGAAGATATATATCCTTCCCTCCCTTTCCATGTGCAAAACGTTGACCCAGTCTGGAAGCTGAATCTTGCTCCCACCCTGACAATAAGAGCCCATCACCACCACACCGGGGAACACAGAATAGCTGAAAGGGCAGAACGTGAGCCTCGTTGCACCTCAAGCTCGGCCCACTAAAATATCACAGCTCTTCTTGCCATCCTCTCCCCCCTCCCTCATCTGATGAGATAAGGTGCCTCCGCCTGCGTGCGTGACAATATTAGAACCAAACGCTGTGCATCTTGTCTCATCAGGGCTTGGAGGCGGAGGAGGATCCTCGTCGCCTTCCTTCGAGGCGCCTTCTCTCTGCGGGCGCTTTTCAAGAAAACTCAACGGGCTCCCTCCCTGTGTCTCTGAGATGAATCTGTAAACAAATACTGTAAATAAAATCCCCCAGGCCGCGGGCTTTTAAGGATGCAATTTATAAGCTCAATGAATAGGCAGAGACCAGCGGCAAGGGCTCCTCCGAAAGCCACCAGCTGCTCGCACTCAGAAATGCACCCCCTCCCCGCGCCAAGCCTTGACTGAGGGGCTGTTGTGATTATGGTACAGTGGTACCTTGTATAAAGGAATTAATTTGTTCCCAATGAAATTATGTTAAGCAAAATTTCCTTTATACAAATTCCCATAGGAATGCATTGAAAATGGAGTAATCCCATTTTTATGTTGTACAGATTTTCCTCATAGGCGATTATGTTAAGCAAATTTCCCCTATCTCTGGAGTTTTTTTATGTTGTACAAATGTTATGTTATACAAGCTGTTTGTTATACAAGGGTCCGCTGTATCCTGAAAAACGAATCCTGTACGAGTTCTTTTCCCCCCCTGGGAGATAATCTCCCTGTGAACGCTCCTAAGGACTTGTGGTGTAGGCACACACACACACACACACACACACACACACACACACACACACACACACACACACACACACACACACACACACACACACACACACACACACACACACACACACACACACAGGAAGAGCTGAGAGGTAATCTTTCTGTTAGCGGTCCTAAAGGCCTTTGGGCGCCCTTAAGCAGGTAGTGAAACCCAAGCCGGGCGCGCAAAACCACCGGCAGGAGGAGAAGCGCGGTGGGGGCGCTCTGGGCGGGCGGGCGGGCGGGCGGTGGGAGGAGATGGGCGGGCAGCAGAGCCCGGCGCCTGCGTGTCTCTCGCCGGGCCAAGAAGGAGCTGCGGGCGGAGCGGCCGGGCGGAAGGGCGGGAGCTTGGCTTCGGAGAGGCCGGGGGACGCGCGCGTCCGCCGCTGGGCTCTTGGCCCGCCTTGGCTCCGTTGTGGCATGGCGGAGGCAGCCCTGCCGAGCTCAGGTAGGGAATGGGACTCTCCGGGCAAGCTGGCGGGCGGGCGGGCGGGCGACAGACAGGGCCTGGCGAGGGGAAACCCAGAGACCCAGGTGCCCACCAGGCGCCCTCGTGTGCGCCCTGGAGCAGCTGCCCTGGGGCGCCCCGTCCTGCCCCATCTCGTCGTCCCGGGCGGCGAGGGAAGCCCCCCCCCAACCCCAGGGCGGGGAAGCCCTCTCCTCGATCTCCTTTGGCCTCGGCAAGGGCTGCCTCCCTTCGGGACGCCGTCCCGCCATCGTCGGTCCAACCCCGTGGCCCCGCCCGAGGCGGCGGCGGCGGCGGCGGCGGCTTTGGACGTGGAAATGTGATGGGGCGCGTTTTTGTCCAGGCTTCCCGGGCTTGCAAAACACGAGGAAGGGAAGGAGGGAAAAGCGGCGGCGGCAGTAGCCGTAGCAGGAGTTCGCAACCACTGCGGTTGTTGGATGTAGAGAGATTCCGCGGTATTTGTCCCACCGGGACACCCCCACCCCTCCCGTTCCCGACGACTCGTCTCCCGCGCCTGCATCTATTCGAGTCGGCCAAAGGCCGGGTGGGGAAAAGGCTGGGGATCTTGCCATGGAGATCTCTCGCTCTCGCTCTCGCTCTGGCGGGGGGGGGGAGGAGGATGAAAAGGGAAAATCTTCCTTTCCCACCGTGATCGTCTGCAGTGGATCTTGCTCGCATCAACAGATGTGACGCTCGCGCAAAAACAAAGGGGCATTTTGCGCCTCCCGGGTGCCTGCTTGCAGCAGCCCTGGAAGCATCGGGGGTCAACCACGGGAAGATCCCCGAAGGTGGAGATCAAACGGATCCCACGGTGTTATCCTAGGATACCCTCAGACGAGGCGTTTATCTCTGTACTGTACTTGCACTGCAATACGGAGGGAGACGTTGCATTATCTTGTCTTGTGTGCAACGGAGGTTGAGTAGGAGAAGGCTGTAATCCCGCTGTACGTTTTGTACCAGCGCGCCTTCACCCCCTCCTCTCTGTTTTGGTAGAGAACTACTGTGGTAAGATTACTTGAAATGAGAGGTGTTCAGAAATAAAATTCTTTCCCCCTTGTTTCCATCTTAAAGAGTCATTTTCCAACTGCTCTGTTTAAATCGATGGTGTCCTTTAAAGTGTCATTTAAAATACAAAACAGTGGCCAAAATCCTATTGCTTGGTGGAGTAAATTACACTACAGTAGACCCATTGAATCAAGGGAAATATAGTGAATCAAATCGTTTACAAGTTCTGTTGATTGAATTGGGCCTATTCCAGTGTTGACTTACTGTGCCTAAAGAATTATCAATTGGAGTAGACCCATTTGAATCAATAGGACCTGGGGAGGAATTGTTTCACCAAGTCCACAATGATTCAATGGGTTTACTGTAATACAATTTACAGTACTATGCTATGCAGCAGGATTACAGCCAATATTTGTGGTGCTTGGCTACACAAGAGAACTATTTGCTTTTGACTGGGGAAAATAGTTACCTTGAGTATTTAACACTGAGTTGCAGCCTAGTAGCAGACAACACTACAGTAATTGGTAAAATATACTGATACAGAGGTGTGTTGGCATTCTCTGTTCAGAAGATTCAGCTTTGCTTGTGGTTATCGGGCATAATATTGCTACATCCAGTGGCAGGAATAATGCTCTTAATCTTTTTACTAAGGGGACCCATCATTATACCAGCCTATTGTCCAGATTTGTCCCCCAGTATTTTTTTCCAAAGGTTAAATGCATAAACTGAGGAAACTATACTGTTTTGACAGCACTTTCCATAGTTGATCTAACTGGAGTTTTGGAACAGTAAAACACTTCTTTTAGTGTATTTTTCCCGTTTTCCTAGATGTGCTAAATCCAGATGCAGCTGACTTTATTCCAAGGGAAAGGCAGACTTATGGTCTAAACTGGAGCGGTCAGTCCAGACTGGAACTGGATCGAGATTCAAGCAGAAACGTTGTACCACCACCGGTTCAACCCAGGCACAGTAAATATGAAAGTTCTGCAGACCGGTGTGGCTTTTACAGTCCAGAGAACCGACGCAGAAATCAGCCAGATTCGTCAATGTTCAGTAGTGTGGGCAAAACTAAAGGGCGCAACTTACAGACTCAACGATGGCAACGAACAAGGAGTGATAGAACCCATGGCAAAAATCAGATAAAACAAACAGCAAGCGGGACTTCAGAAGGTCCTGTAAGTTTAGATACCCAATTAGTTGCAGGACGGAGGATGAATCCTAGAGATTATAGTGACAACTCTTCAGATAGTGAAAAAGAGGCTGCCACTGTAGATAATAGAGGAGCAAAACCAAAGAAGACCTATTTGATGCATTCACGTGGAAGAGGGTTGAAAGAAAAGGAGAAGCATCCACCTGAAAGGGATAAAAGAGTGGCTCCTAAGTGGAGAGACAAGACTTCTGATCACATGCTAGATCTGACTCAGTCAGACTCTTCTGAAGCTTCTCTTGGGAAGGCAGTATCTGATGGCTTTTCAGACAATAGCATTGCACGAAGGAGGTACCCTTTCGCAAACAGATATTATAAGGACCCTTCATGGAATAAAGAAGCTGGTAAAAGGCAAGATACATCCAGGAGTAAAAATGCCAAGCATGTGAAGAATGCATCTCTTCCACATCCTCCTAAAGAACGCAGCAGTGAGAAGAAGAAAGAATCTGTATCGCATGAAAGAAGTTCAAACTTTGTGACTGTGACACCAAAACAGCCGTTGTGTGAAGCGTTTACTCATGATGGCAGAAAGCCTCTTCTTCAAGAAGGATATAAAAGCAGGCGCTGGAAAAAGCAAAACGATACACCAAAGAGCAAGGAAACTCACACAGGTAATTCTCTCTTAATCCGGTTTAGGCTCGATGGCCCAGTTAAGTATAGTTTTATAAGAGTGATTTTCCTTTGTATTTCATTTCATGGTCATTTTTCAAAAGGCATCAAGTTGCTTGTATGGGATAGATGTGTAAGAAAGAAACACTTAAATATATTTTATGGTATATATGGCTTAAAATTGTAGGGCAAGGATATGCAGCACTGGATATTAGATTTCATTCTAACTTCTTCATGCAGAGTACCTCAGTGGTTTAGGTCTCTGGCTGCATTGCTAGGGAGTTCAACTCCCAACTATGCCTTGTCCGGGGGGGTGGACTCAACAAGCCATAGTGTCCATTCCAGGTCAGCAGTTCGATGATGATGATGATGATGATGATGATGATGATGATGATGATGATGATGATGATGATGATGATGATGATGGATTCCTCAGTATGAAAACTAATCATGTCTATGGAGCGTCTTTGGATGACAGATTGCCTCCAACAATATTGAGCTGGCAAGAAACTTTGGGTATATGTCACCATCCACTCTCAATTCATGTGAAGCAGTGGGTGAGCCTAGCAGGGGTATTATTTTTCATTGTGAATTGGATCAGGTCCTGAAGTTTCTGTGGCAGACATACAAGGTACCACCATAGACATTGAGGTAAGGAATACATCCCAACAGTGTTTTTTTTCAACCGCAATCATGGTGTTTAAACTACTGATTTTTTTAACACTACTGACCATAATAGCATAGTAAGGCAATAAAAAAAAACAACTTCCTGAAAAGCAATGTCATGTTCCTTGGGGAAATGGTGTAGTAACATTGGCGGCGGCAGTGCCATGGGGAGTCTCTTATCTTTTTTGTCCTGCTGAGCCGGCTGGTGTTCTGACATTGCCAGCTGTTTGATGGCAGCGGGCGGCACCCCTGCTGCATATTTGAAAGAGTTATTGCAGGAGATTAGGACACCTGCTGCAGTGATGAAAACAAATGGATGCTCTCGAGAGAGATCAACTGTAGTTGAGCTACCACGTCCTCGTAAATAACTCATGGTGTTTTGTTTTGTGAGATGAAATCACATAATCAGGATTGAAGAGGAATATTGACACTAGTTAATATACGGTACTAGTGTTAATATACTATGTGAAGTTACAGCAATCTGAGCTTTGATACCATGAGAGTTTTTGGGGGCAAGCCTGCACTCTGTAATAAAAAAACAACAACTTGTAGGGCTTTGCTTTGCTTTAATATACTATGTGAAAAGCAATCTGAGCCAGTGAGTGTGCCAGAGGGAGGCAAGTGGGATGAAGCTCACCTGCTGGTAGTTATTTTTGTTGGATGGTGTTGTTTCTCCACACTACCCTCTCCTGTGATGGAACCCTTGATGCTACCATTTTTTGAGTGTACTTGAAGGCTTCCATTTCTGCACAGTTGTTTCTGAATTCACTTGAGGGTGGTTGCTTACTTGTTTGAATACTAACATACTACCACTAATAATTAATGCTAATTAAGTTTTTGAAATTTAAATTTAAATAGCGTGTCAGCTCGTGTTGCGTAAAATGACCCTTATGCAGGAGCCACAGACGTTCAGCAGAAGAGAGGTTCTGTCTCTTTTTGAGATGTCCGTATTTTCTTAGCACATGGGAGCAAAGGGCAAGGAATTATACCTCTGTGGCATTAGGTAAAGACATCCTGTGACTTCATCATGTTGGCCCATTTTGATAAACATCAAACTTCAGAACAGCCACAGAGGAAAAAAGCCACTCAGTAGTCCTGAAATACAATATTTTATATGATTGCCATGACTTTTGAAGCTAATTGCAGGTAATGTGTTCCTTCTATCACCAATTCCAAAGTGTTCCCGATTTGCATCAATAAATGCAGGTGCTCCTTGCAGCAAATTCTTCACATCTTTGTGTAGCAGCATTGCATGAGGCCTAGTCTACTTGTTGCTGATGTGTCAGCATTTCAGCGTGGATAAACATTAATTATTTTTTTAAAAATCATTAATTTAAATCACACTTTAAAGTTTGGCAAGGGACCAGCATCATGATCCTGAGCAAAGCACATTGGGCAGAAAATGTGACTCAGCATATCTGACCTGTATTTAAATATGTGTGAGCTCTAGGCACTGAACATGCTCAGAATCCCTTTGTTTTAAAAACAGAATATACTCTAGGCAAATTTCTTTGGCAGCTGGGAGAGAAGAAGAGTTTTATTGCTGGTACAAAATATATTGTACAAAGGTATGCACATGCAATATTTCCATGTGTTTTTATGAGTGTGTCCATGTATGCAGTACTCAAAAAGGCTAATAGCATGTTCAGCTCAGTATTTTGAAGTCATACTGTCAGCATCTGCTTATAGTTGAAACTACAACAGTGTTATTGATCAAAACAAAGGTGAACTGGTGACCTCATGAAATGAGTATAATATAGGGGCTCTGGAATAAAGGAACACATTCCTCCATCATGACGTTGGACTGGAAAAAGGAGCCTAGGAAGACTGCACATTAGTTGGATGCATGATTTTGAAAGATCAACAGACTTGGCATAGGAAGGCCTGTGTTGGATGTCAAACACTGGATCTCAGTGGGCTAATAAAGAAGAAGAGCTAGATTATTCACTTTCTGGTTATCAGAAGTAACCATCATCTGGTGTATATATTAGGTTCTTAATTCTTATTTCTGTTTCCCTTTAAATTTGATTCAAGCACATGCTAGATTAGCCATATATACCAGCACACAAACTATAATTGGTGCTGATAATTACAATTGGCTCTTCTTGGGAGAATTGTTTGCTTTAGGCATATGTTATTGATCAAAAGGACAGGGTGTATAGTGAAGGACTTTCATGTTGAATGAACTTTCTGGGGTTGATAGAAATAGTTTATAGGAAGATTAAAAGTTTGAATGCATCCTGAAAACAGATACCGTAGTATAATATGCATGTGAGCCAAAGGTTTGACGCAAAAGCTCCATCATGCGATGAAAATGAGGGTTGGCATTGAAGTCAATCAAGCAATATAAAGTTTATTGTCTTGGCTACAAGCCATCACAATCAAAGATTACAGAAAAGATAAATAGATATAACAATCATGGCATTAAAAAAAGAAAGCCATATAAATAGGGATCTCTGGAGTTGATCTCTCTTGCCAGAGAGGAGGGGTTAGAAGTCAATAGTACTGGTGAAGTCAATAGTACTGGTGTACTTCTATAACTTTGTTCAACAATATTCTGGCTCAGAATTTATGATTATTGAATACGTGAGCAATGTATTTTAGATGCAGATATCTCTCTTGGTCTCTCCTAGGGTCTCTTATAGAGCAGCTTACCTCAGAAAAATATGAATGCATGGTATGTTGTGAGGTGATCCGTGTGGTGGCCCCAGTGTGGAGCTGTCAGAATTGCTATCATGTATTTCACTTGAGCTGCATTAAGAAGTGGGCAAGATCTCCTGCAGCACAGACTGAAGGTTAGTATTGCTTCCTAAATATATTGAGAAAACCACAGTGCCAAAACCCTACATTCTGTTGTCTTCCAGGTAGTGTGAAGGGTCTTGTTTTCATTCCTTTACTCATTTCATGCACAGGTAATACCTTGAATGGTATGTAATGTATAACCTATTCAAATATTTGTAATATTGTAGTACTTAAGGAGATTAAATATATATCAAGAATTTTAAAAACCTTTTATTTAAAAAACAAAAAGCTCTTTTTTTTTTGCAGATGGCAACAGTGGTTGGCGATGTCCTGCTTGTCAAAATGTTTCATCACAAGTTCCAAATATTTATACCTGTTTCTGTGGTGAGTATCTTTCACATTTATATTAACCTGCCATCACTTAAGATTTAATATCTTTGAATATCTCATAACTTTGGCACGTGTTCTTTTGCAAGGAAAACTGATTTTTTCCAGCTTACATTTATGAAACTTCCACCACATTTTATATTAATATTGTTACTTACTTTCTGATTAGTTAGCTTAATCAGAATTAGCTTAACATAATTAAGATGGTCTAATCACAATTTAATTGGAAAGCAGAAGTATACAGAGACAAATCAGGTTTACATGGTCAGCTTTTGGTAAACAGATTAAAATACTTTTTTAAAAAAGTCTCTAAAATTAAGAAAATCCATTATGATCCATGTATGTTGCCAGAACTAACTTGT
The DNA here is from genome assembly GCA_029282475.1 of Phrynocephalus forsythii. Taxonomy (NCBI): domain Eukaryota; kingdom Metazoa; phylum Chordata; class Lepidosauria; order Squamata; family Agamidae; genus Phrynocephalus; species Phrynocephalus forsythii. The sequence goes on from JAPFRF010000003.1 coordinate 18,769,249, forward strand.
GCTGTACAGACCTGGACGCTAATAAAATTCATAATGGAAAACCTCACAAAATCTCAAAGAGCAGGAAAGAGAGATGCTAAATATCAGATTAATAGATAAGAAATCAAGTTGTTCAACAAAAAGTCAAACATGATAGATGTAAAAGAACAAATAGCATCATTAAAACAAAGGTGAACTGGTGACATCATGAAATGAGTATAGTAGATGGGCTCTGGAATAAAGGAATACATTCCTCCATCATGACATTGGACTGGAAAAAGGAGCATAGGAAGACTGTACATTAGTTGGATGCATGATTTTGAAAGATCAACAGAGTTGGCATAGGAAGGCCTGTGTTGGATGTCCAAAAACTGGATCTCAGTGGGCTAATAAAGAAGAAGAGCTAGATTATTCACTTTCTGGTTACCAGAAGTAGCCATCATCTGGTGTATATATTATATTCTTAATTCTCATTTCTGTTTCCCTTTAAATTTGGCTCAAGCACATGCCAGATTAGCCATATATACCATCACACAAACTATAATTGGTGCTGATAATTACAATTGGCAATTCTTGGGAGAACTGTTTGCTTTAGGCATGTAGACCTTGATCTGAAGATAGGTTACACCCTGAAGAGAGACTATCTACAAGATGAGGAGGGCTGTCTGGCAAAATATAGGATGGGATGGCACAACACAAATAACTGCCCTGAACTCTGTGGAATTTTGCCTGATTTGTGATGATACCCCTTCCTCAGTAGCTCTGCAAAGTCAGTCGTACTTTGTTCAGGAATGTGTCCCAATTATTATTATGAAAACTGTTTTTTATTTACTTGATTTAGAATTCAAGCCATACTGTTTTTAAATAAACAAATCTAATGCTAGGGGTCTTTGCTTTTATTCACTGTTCTTCAAGTGAAAACAACTGTAATAGGAGAAATTTGTTCAATGGGACTTGCCTATCCAGGGACTGGTTGCACTGAAGAGGGACAGAAATGCTTATCCAGATAATGTATTCGTACAAAGACATGCATGCTCATGGAGAGGCATTTCATCTAAGCAAACATATTTTGTCTGTCTATCTTAATAAAAATCTGTATGACATATACAATGTGATGTGGCATAGATATGACATCTTGTCTACTGCTGCATAGTTTGCTGTCACTATGGAAACACTCAGCTCCATCTTCTACAGCTTGGTGGGATTGAGTGACATATGTTCAACAGTTATAATAGAACACTAGCCATTGCGAATGCACATGTCTCTGTGTCTTTAAATAGTTGAGAGATGTACTGAAATATTCTGTGGTATGGAGGAGTATGGGGGAAGAAGTTGTAGGTAAACTGGTAAGAACTGTGAGAGCCTCTATGGTACTGTAGACAAGGTAATCCTGGAGGAACATAAAGAAATTGGCGATGTGAATTTTATATGTGCTGCAAAAATGTTGTCTGGGCACTTGGCCATCTTGCTTGGTAAGTCATGCTAGTCTTTTGTATGACATTAAATAATTGGCTTAACGTTTCCTATATTATTAAGAATTTTTTTAAAACTAGAACTGTTCCATTTTATGTATAACATCATCTGTGTTTTCTTTCTTCTTGGAGAAGAAGCATAAACATTTTTTGGGTGTTGGATTTCCTCTCTAGGTAGGGTAAAAAATCCTGAATGGAACAGAAATGAAATTCCACATAGTTGTGGAGAACTCTGTAGAAAGCGGAGATCGGCTCAAGACTGCCCACACCTGTGTAACATGTAAGTGTTGTGAAATGAAATGCCCAGTGGACTAGATGAGATGCCTGAACTCTTCAAAAATATATTAGTTAATTGCCTTTTGCTTAAGTGTTAGTTTTATTATGGGCCCATTTAGCTACATATATTTATTTATTTATTATTTAGTTATTTAAAATGTTTTTATCCTGTCTTTCTCCTTTAAAAGGACCCAAGGCAGATTACATCATTAAAATACAGTGTTTAAAGCTAGATATGTCTAATGAGAGAACATAAGCAGAACTCTGGGTGGTGCAAATATTAGTGATAAGGATAATGATGCATTAGATATAAGCAGATACAGGTTCATATAAGAACATAAGAAGAGCCATGCTGGATCAGGCATCTAGTCCAGCTTCCTGTATCTAGTCCACCTTCCTGTATCTGACAGTGGCCCCACCAGATGTGTTTGGGAGCACATGAGACTAGATATCTGTCTCCTGATACCACTCTCCTGCATCTGGTCCTTGAAGTACCCTGGTTTTAAGCCTGGCAATTACACATCTCCCTCATGGTTTGAAACCTGTGATGGACTTTTCCTCCAGGAATCTGTCCAATCTCCTTTGAAGGCATCCAGGCCAGATGCCATCACCACATCCTGTGGCAGGGAGTTCCACAGACCAACAACGCGCTGGGTGAAAAAATATTTTCTTTTGTCTGTTCTTACTCTCCCAGCCCACAATTTGAGTGTATGTCCCCTAGTTCTGGTACTTTGTGAGAGGGAGAAGAGCTTCCCTCTATCCACTTTACTCATGCCCTGCATTATTTTGTACGTCTCAATCATATCCCCCCTCAGGCGCCTTTTTTCCAGACTAAAGAGCCCCAAATGTTTTAGCCCCTCCCCCAGTGTCTCCCAGGCCCTCTCTTTTCCAGTGCAAAATACACCCCCTTATCTCTTAGTTTTTACCATGGGGAAGCATTACATGAACACTGACATTATCTGGGGTTGGAGATGATTGGAACACCAGAGGTGATTCACACTCCTGAATGAAGAGGGAGGCAGTGTCTGTTGCATTCATTATACATCTACCAGCCCTCTTGTGTTTTGTAAGGAATGGCAGGGTAGGTGGGAGGGTGCAAACATGTCTGAAATAGCATATGGCATTTTAAGAATTGGAGGTTTCATTTTGGAGAAAAAGACTCAGCTGTGAAAATATGCATGCTGTGTGGGAAAGCATCAGGCCAAAGCAGGCAAGCTTTCCAGTGATCCCGGGCAGAGAGGATTCAGTACCTTGATCAATTTTCTATGCAGTATATCTCATTTTGATGCTTATCCTGTGCTAATGCATATTTACCCTTTGAATGAATGTCCTCTTGTCATCACAATCTATTTTTGCAAAATAAACATGTGCAGATTTTTACCGTTCTTAATTGTCTTTGCAAGGTTGAAATTGTTTATTTCTTCCACATTTATTTATTTATTTATTTATTTATTTATTTATTTATTTATTTATTTTCGTTTTTTGTACTGCCCATCTGGCCAAAGACCACTATGGGCAGTTTGCAAACACTTTATAGCTGTTGACTATGAAGTATTTCAAGCTGGAAGTACTTAAGTACTATAGCTGTTAAATCCTGTTGTGTAAGTTAAAATTCTAACCATTCATTAATAATAGGAGGTGAGAATATTACGGTAACTAGTTTTTGGTAAATAAGATTGAAATAAAATGTTACAAAGTTGAAATTAAATTACATATGCCTTGTTCTTAAGTCTCTGTCATCCGGGACCTTGCCCATCATGCCCTGCTTTCATGACAAAAAAATGTGAATGTGGACGCACAAGGTGAGAGATCATTTTTAGATTTTTTTTTCACAAAATAATTTAAAATTAATTTGTGTTATGCCATTAAAATGATACTTTGCTATAATTTGCCAATATCCTTTGATAACTGGCATGCTCTTTCTCACAATCTCGGACTCCTACACTGCACACCACCTACTTATACGATAGATATTCATATGGGGTTCCATCAAATGCACTGTTACCAATGACAGCCAATGCTTTTAATGACAGACAGTCTCTTATGAAATCAGAAAGTCTAAAACATTGCAGTTAGGGATTAAAATCTAAGCTAGTTAAGAAGGAATGCATGAGAACAATTTGAATATTTTATGAATCATTGTCTTCAAGTAAAAGTGTTCTGTACAGTTTTTTTCTTTGTTAGCTAATGGCACTGGGAATGCAGTTCTCAGAGGCTCTGCAGATAAACCTGCATGAGAAGTACAGGTGAAACTCAAAAAATTAGAATATCATGCAAATGTTCATTTATTTCAGTAAGTCAACTCAATAGGTGAAACTAATATATGAGATAGACTCATTACATGCTAAGCAAGATTTGTCAAGCCTTACTTTGGTATAATTGTGATGATTATGGTGTACATCTTATGAAAACCCCAAATTCACAATCTCAGAAAATTAGAATATTACATGACATCAATAGCACAAGGTTTGAAAATAGAACAATATTGGACCTCTGAAAAGTATAAGCATGCACATGTGCTCAGCATCTCCATAGAGCTCGTCTGTGGAAGGAGGCATGAAGTGCTCCAAAATCTCCTGGTAAATGGCTGCGTTGACCCTGGACTTAATGAAGCACAGTGGACCAACACCAGCAGATGACATGGCTACCCAAATCAACACAGACTGTGGAAACTTCACACCGGACTTCAAGCATCGTGCATTGTGTGCCTCTCCATTCTTCATCCAGACTCCGGGTGCTTGGTTCCCAAATGAGATGCAAAAGTTGCTCTCATCAGAAAAGAGGACTTTGGACCACTGAGCAACAGAGAAGTTTTTTTCCTGTAGCCCAGCTAAGGACGCTTCTGACATTGTTTGTTGTTCAGGAGCAGCTTGACAAGAGGAATATGACATTTGAAGTCCATGTCCAGGATTCGTCTGTTTGTGGTGGCTCTTGATGTACTACTGTGGACAGGGAACCTTTTCACATTATTCTAATTTTCTAAAATTGTGAATTTGGGGTTTTCATATGCTGTATGTCATAATCACAATTATACCAAAGTAAAACCAAAGTGTTCTAGTTATCTACTGTCCTATACCACTTCAAGTAGTCTCTGGGCGGTTTACAGTTTTTTAATTACAGTATGCAGGCTACACATTGTGCCCTCCCCAGCTAGCTGAGTACTCATTTTACTGACCTTGGAAAGATGGAAGGCTGAGTTAACCATGAGCCGGCTACCTGGGATTGAACCCCAGGTCGTGAGCACAGTTTTACTTGCAGTACAGGCATTTAACCACTGTGCCACAAGGCATGGTAGTGTTTTTTTATTTAATATGTCAAGTTAGGCTTGACATATCTCACTTAGCATGTAATGAGTACCTCATATATTAGTTTCACCTTTTGAGTTGACTGACTGACTGACTGAAATTAATGAACCTTTGCATTATATTCTAACTTTTAGAATTTCACCTGTAGATACCATACTCCCTTCTTTAATTGCCTAGCAGTTGGTTGCTGCCTTCATGATTCTATACCACAAATAACTCTTCCTGTTGAGACTAATTGTGACATGTTGTTGGAGAGGTTCCCGGCATTAAGACCTTCCAGATAATTCATGATATGTAGGCAGTTTTGACATAACTAATAAGGCACGCTGCCTAGATGCCCTAAGCATATCCGATCTCACCTGATTTCGGAAGCTAAGCCCTGGTTAGTACTTGGTTAGTACTTGGTTAGCACTTGGATGGGAGACCACCAGGGAATACCAGGTGCTGTGTAGGCACCTGGAGAAGGAACTGGCAAGCCACTCCAGTATTCCTGCCAAGAAAACTCAATGGACATGGGGTCACGAAGAGTCGGTCACGACTGTAACAACACAACACACCCACACAATAAGGCACAGGCATAATTCATGGATGAACCTGAAGTTTGGTTTTCATTGCTCTACTCGTGGAAAATGAAGATGTCAAAAAGTCCTTTCTTTGCTTTTTTGTTTTTGACCCATTGTTTTTAAGATGTTTTTATCTTAGGTTGCTCCTGGAAGGAAAGCTTGTCCTTTTATTAAAACTAAGAAAAATAGTAAAAGGTAAATACTGTATTTTAGGAACATTAGGCACAGGTTTTCATCTTTAAGTTGCTTTTTGTGTGTGATAGTATGATTATAATGCAGAGTTCTAGATTAGATTGTGCTTTTGAAATTGTCTGTCTACTTGCCTTCTATTCTTTCTTTTAGTTATATTGTTAGCTGTAGAGCTTTTATTTCGTTGTTATTACAGAATGTCTGTGCTCATACTTACCCTTACACTTTTCTTTCACATGTGTATTATGTGAAAATGGACATGCAGGGGGTTTGTATGAAAGGGCATTTGAGTTCTAAATCACAAATAATAAAGTAGAACATTGCAGAATGGAGTTACATGTGTCACATTGCAGATGCGATCTAGGTTTAGGAAAAGCAATCTTTTACATTAATGTCCCATAGTGCTTAAAACACTCTCTGGGTGTTTTTTGCAATGTAATTATGCAGGCTACACATAGAGTAAGTCAGACAAAGAGAACAGACAAACAAGTAGAACTGATACCTAGTTTGTTTATCACTTTCTTAATACTGGGATCTAAATGCTTGGATATACACTGCACTTTCTGGAAATAGAACATTTTCCTTTCATTGGTGTAACAGAATAACAAAAGCAGAAGTGTTGTGCCCTTCAAAGACCAATAGATTTGTTTCAAAACAAACTTCCATGAGTTTGTCTGTTTTTTATTATTTTATTTAAAATATTTATATACCACCTTTCCCCTAAAAGATCCAACATAGCTTACTTCCATGACAGTCTAGACTTGTGCCTGAGGAATATATTTTGCAGTAAATGAGGCATATATTTGTTTGGTTGTTTGCCTTATTGCGGCATGAGAAGGGGCTACTTGATTATATTTTGTAACGGAGATGGAATATTCAAGGCATGGCACATGTAGTTATAGCGGCACAGTTTTTAAACTGCTATATTGCAGCTCAGCTGTGCTCATGACTTGGGGTTCAACCCCAGGTAGCCGACTCGTGGTTGACTCAGCCTTCTATGCTTCTGGGGTCGATAAAATGAGTACCCAGCTTGCTGGGAGGGCAACGTGTAGCCTGCATAATTACATTGTAAACACCCAGAGATTGCTTTAAGCACTATGGGGCAGTATATAAGTAGAACACGTCGTTTTGCTTTATATTGATTGATATAGATATCAACAAAGTGTGTCAGGTAGCTTTGGATCAACTAAAGCAGTGGTTCTCATCTGCGTTTAACAAATCTCTGCAATCAATTGATGTTTCTTATCAAGCTGAAATGGCAGCTTTATTTTGTAATTCAAAGCTTCCCAACTTTGGGTATCTCAGATGTTCTTGGACAACACCTCCCAGAAACTGTCACCACTAGCTGTTCTGGCTGGAGTTTCTGGGAGCTCCAATCCAAGAACACCTGGATTACCCAAAGTTTATATCCACTAAATTAGAAATAAAGCTACCATTACAGATGTGGGAGAGGGACACACAAATTCTTTGCATAGATTTATCTCAGATGGTACAGGAAAGGAGGAATTCACAAATTTTGCATTATATCCTATCTTCTTGGAATCAGAACATTGAATTTCCAACTTTATAACATTGGGTTTACAAACACACATCTGAGATGATGCTGGAGTTTGCTTCATGTTTACTCATGTGCCGTTTGAACAGTTGATTAAAGGAACCAAACGGAATGTTGGCTGGAGTAACCAAATAGAAACGTGTTTCATTCCATGTTGTTGTTTTAATCTTGGCTACTATTTGTCGGATTGTGTTCTCAGATTATTTTTGTTCACAGGCATTCTAAACTCAAATTGTAATACATTTGTATCTGAGAAGCGTCTAAGTATTTTTCCAAACAAAGTGACTCCTACTTCAAAGTTGTATTTTGGTATAACCTGCTGTGTGCAATTGCAACTGTATAATTCTAAAGAATGCTTTTACATTTTCAAACAGCGCAAAAGTATATGTTTTAACACCAACTCCAACTCTGCTCTGCCAGAAGCATTTTTCCTGTTTGAATAAAGATCCCTGTGGTTCACTGTCTTGAAATTAGATTCTCTTTGGTTTAGCAAACTCAACAGAGTGCATATCAAAGCCCCAGAAGGGTTCCTTACCTGCTAATATTAACAGACCTTTCTTGAAATATATGCAGTAACATTCAGGGAGAATGGGTGATGAGATATGTTGAAATACAAATTCTTGATCTGCATGCTATTCCTGGTGACTGATTTAGTTTTCTTCTACAGCCACTCTGTTCGCTGTGGGCATTCTACTGCAATTCAGTGTACCAATATATGTAGAAATGTTTTGAATTGTGGTAAACATAATTGTAGCCAGATATGCCATTCAGGAAAATGCCAGCCATGCGAACTGACTGTTCAGCAAGGTAAGAGATGAGTGGAAACTTCTTTTAATGATATTTTAAATAAATTCAATTTTTAAAGGAGCAGTAAATAATGTTTAATTTTATTTTTAAGTCTTGTATCTTGACATATATCAAAGTGATATCAATAAATTAAAAGAATATTTTTAAAAAAAAATAATAAAACTGCTTGCAACTTTTCAGTCAGGAATAGTTGTATGAAAAGAGAAATATGCAACAAAAGCTGAAGACACTGATGTATAGGCACTCATAGAAATATTAAAATATATAGATATCGTCAGTTGTATAAAAATACAAGCAGTTTTTAGAACGTGGACCTGTGACTGGCTGTCTTAGGGCCTTTTTACACGACCCCTAAGATCCGCTGGCCACTTAAATTCGGACCAGAGATCTTAGGGGTTTGTCGCTCTTCCTCTGTCCCCACCCCCCTCCGCACTTCCTGGTTGCTGGCTGCGTGAGGGAGGGAGAAAAAGAGAAAGAAAAGCATGCCGCTCACCTCGTTCTGCCTCTCGTCTCTGTAAAAGTAGCTCTTAAAGGGGCGGGAGCCAAAAAGCAACAAACAGAAGCAAGCAGAGCCCCGCACTCACTATCGTTGCACCACATCAAAGATTTTTCACCTCCAAAGAGAAGGTACAAGAAAAGTGCGCTGGGTCGCGCTAAAGTGGGCAGGCTTGCACTTAATTGTCTGCAAACTCCGGAGCTGGTGGGGAAACATTTTTAAGCTCCGGAGCTTGCAGCCATTTGCAGCGGAGCTTAGGGGTCGTGTATAAACGCCCTTAGACACTTGGTTGTCTTTGCTGATGCTAGCCAACAGAAAAGCAAATGAAGGGGAATAACAAGTGTAGCAACAAAGGGGTCAGGATAGTTTCTTATTAAGGGGATGAGCAGTGTCTTGCCACTAGAGTCTTTCCCTTCTCCCAGCAATCACATGTACTGCATTGCGCTTCAAACCTCCTCATTCCCCAAATCCTGTTAGGGCTGGTACATTCCTGATGTGAGGCTCGCTGGTACAACAGAACGTGGTTACCTTATCTTTGTCGCCTCTTTTCTGTAGTCAAGGCACTCTTTAAATTTTCTTGAATTTCTAATCTAAGCCATCGGGTAGAGCATCTCAAGCTGTACCAGCTTTCCAAATTTGGATTTTGAAGAGCTGATTGAGACCAGCCAAGATATGGGTACATTGTCCTGTGCCAGAATACCATTTGGGATCGCTGTGGCATCATTATACCTGGGGTTTTTAAAAAATTATTGCCATCCCTGCTGAGCCTTTGGGAGAATCTGTGTGGAAGCAGCTGCTAGAAGGCAGATTGTTAATTTATAAGTTTAAAATATATATTCTGTGCAAACAAAAATAGCCAGGGTGGGTTTTAAAAATCTTTCTTTCTTTCTTTCTTTCTTTCTTTCTTTCTTTCTTTCTTTCTTTCTTTCTTTCTTTCTTTCTTTCTTTCTTTCTTTCTTTCTTTCTGGGATCTTAGTGAGTTAGAAGCTCTATTGAGGAAGGATCAAGGGGTGTCAAGGATCATGGTAGTGTTTTTATTTAATTCTCAATGCTCAGAAGTAATCGGCTTAATAGATCAAATGACTGGAGTCCTTTTCCACTGAAGATACTGCAGGACTTCTACATCAGTGCAAATATTGGGTCATTAAAATTGGGTTTTTTAATAGAGAAAGGCAGAGAGAAATATTTTAAAATAGATAAATAGATGACATCAAGACAAGTTGCTAATATAGAGGGAAGTGAACATATTTTGTGTAGGTAGTTTAGATCTTCAATCTCATACTCCTTAAATTTTTTTAAATAATTACCATTTGAATGCCTTTTAAAAATGTAACACATTTAATGTAAATCCTGTTATTTTGAAGTTCTAGAGACAGTACTTGCTCTTGCCAATTTGAACTTCTGTTTGACTATTTGTGTAATGCCATTGTGATGGGAATACACTACCATATTATGGTTAGCTCCTTTAATATTACATTCAGGTCTGACAAAGTTAACACTGTTTTTAAAAACTGATTCAAGCATCATCCTACCAGAAAGTATTCTTCTTCCCTGAAAAATGATCATTCTGTCAGTGCATTTTTATGGTAACTCTTTTCCATTTGTGTCCTCAACCCCCAATTCTGTTTCCTTACATAGTGTGTTATTGTGGGAGCACTTCTCGAGAAGTGTTGTGTGGGACAAGTGAAGAGCATTTCTCCTGCCTGAGAACTTGTGGCAAGTAAGGAACTCGTTCTGCTTATCCTGTGACTGTAGTATTGACAGCCCTTATGAATCCTTCTAGCCTTGCAAGTAACAAACCATGGTTTCATTTTCAGAAAATTAGCCTGTGGCATGCACACCTGTGCTCAAGTATGCCATCCCCAGTCATGCCAACCTTGCCCGCGGTTACCACATATAGTGCACTGTTGCCCTTGCGGACAGACACCTCTTCGGAAACTGTTAGAGCTCGGATGTGAAGAACGCCAACTGTGCACAGATCCTATCCCGTCATGTGGAAAAACATGCGGAAAACCTCTGCCTTGCAGCAGCTATGGTAATTGAAGTGTTAGTTTATACCTTTAAAATTCCTTGGTGTTTAATTTCCTCTTCCCCAGAAAGAAATTTGGGAGGAAAAGACTCATACTGAGGGAGATGGGTTGAAAGGAGACCATAAACTCTTCAGTATTTAGTCACCTGTTTCTACTACGACATAGCCACTAGCCCTTAGGTCTTAGGATAAACTGTGGAAGCATTTTGCTGGAACAGTCCTGTTCCCCATCTGATAACACTGTATATAGCCACTACATAGAACATTGACCCTCTGAGATGTGAGAGAGTAGTGTAGTGTGGTGTAATTGATATAGAATCATATTGAAAACAGACTGGTGTCTGTTTTGAAATCTCAAAGGTGGTTGGGTGACCTTGGACCAGACAGTGTCTCTGAGACCTATCTAACAGAATCTCATGAATCATGCATTACCCACCTCTATGCATTATAGATGTTTCAGAATGGAATATGAAAGTAGTGTTTTGTATAGCTAGCATTGCTACAGTTTCTCAGACATGAAATGCATAATTTTGGTCAGGAAGTGTATTGTCGCTGTTTTTTCAAGCTTCAGCTAAAGATAATCTCTTTTCCTTATGCATAGGTGATGTTCATACCTGTGAAAACCTCTGCCATGAGGGAGAATGTGGGCAGTGTTCTCGCACATCAAAGATTTACTGTAGATGCGGCTTAAAAGCAAAGGTAACTTATGAAAATAAACTAGGAACAGACGTTCAAAAATGAGAACTGTCTGAATTATGGAAATAGGTGGCTGTCCAGGTGGTGCTCAGGGATGGTGAACCTTTTTGAGACCGAGTGCCCAGACTGCGACTGAAAACCCACTTATGTTTTGCCAAGTGCCAATATGGCAGTTTAGCCTGAATACTGTGCTATCCCAGGTTAAAAATACTTAGAGTTAAAAATGGGGGGGCGAGAAGTGGCAGTGAAGTGCCCCCTTCTCCCCTTCCCCAGCCAGACAATCATTATTCCTATGGCGCACGGGGGAGGGGCGCAGTGGTGAAGTCCCCCCCCCAGCCAGAGGATCATTGCCCTGGCAGCGCGCCGGGAGCAGAAGCGGCGGCAAAGTCCAACCTTCTCCCCCTCCCCGGACAGAGGATCATAATCCTGGTGGCGGGGGGGGGGGAGAGAGAGAAGCGGTTACGAAATCCCCTTTTCCCCTTCCCCAGCCAGAGGATCATCATCCTGGTGGTGCGGGGGGGGGGAAGCGGTGGTAAAGTCCCCTGTTCCCCCCTCCCCAGCCAGAGGATCATTGCCCTGGTGGCGCGCTGGGTGGAGAAGCAGCGGCGGAGTCCCCCGTTCTCCCTCTCCCCGGCTAGTGGATCATCGCCCCGGGGGTGCTGGGTGGAGAAGTGGTGCCAAATTTAAAAGGACCGAGCAGCCTTCCTCCTCTTCCCCTTCGCTCTGGCAAAGGGAAGGAGGGGGAAGGCTGCTTGGTCCTTTTGAATTTGGTGCCGCACAAGCACCCTCGCTGGTGCTGTGCCAAATTCAAAAGGACCAAACAGCCTTCCTCCTCCCCTTTGCTCGGGCAAGGGGGAAGGCTACTCAATCCTTTTGAATTTGGCGACCCTTCTCCACCCAATGCCCCTGGGTTGATGATCCTCTGGCCAGGGAGGGGGCAAATGGGGGACATCACTGCCGCTTCAACCTTCTCCAACCTTCTCCACCTCCTCCTCCTCTTCCCCTCCCCCTTTCCCCGGCTTACTCCTGGTTCCCATGGCTTGGCCTCTTCCCCTCCCTGCTTCTTCCCTGTTCCTCCACAAATTCCTCATGGCTGCTCCAGCAGAGGGGGAAGTGGGGGGGGGGGTCAGGGGGCATGTCGTGTGCCGGGCGAAAGCTGTTTGAGTGCCACCTTTGGCACACATGCCATAGATTCGCCATGACTGCTTACAGCAGTGGTTCCCAACCTTGGACAACCCAGTCATTCTTGGACTGCAGCTCCCAGAAACCCCGACCAGCACAGCTGGTGGTCAAGGATTCTGGGAATTGCGGTCCAAGAACACCTGGGTTACCCAAGGTTGGGAACCACTGTCTTACAGTATAGTTCCTGCCCCATGGTGAGGTATGATGGGATTGGGTTTTGGGGTTTTTTGGTTTGTTTGTTTTCAGACATCTGGCGGAGGGTCACTTCTTTCCCCACCTGTGTGTGGACTATTAGATGTGCCATGTGAGGTGTGTCTTCCACTAGAACTTTTTGCTACCTTTATGGAATCTGCTGTTCCTTGAAGTAATCTAGCATATTTTCTTCAGTCTACATAAAATGTATTCTAGAATGTTTGTGTTTGTAGCATTTAGCAGTGGGTCATTTGCCATTTTGCGCTTCATTTACAAAGGTCATGAATAAGAATATTAGATAGCTATTTCAGTTGTTGAATTTGGCTTCAATCAGTGAAGAGCAAACTTAGTTTTGAATCATGCAGCTAGATGATCTTGAAGTACAAACTCTTAAATGCTGTTTTTAAAAATGTGTTTTAATATTCAGATATACACTATATTCTTATGCAGTCTATAACTGATTGAGGTTTGGATTTCTCTCAGTTTGTGCATTTCTGGATATAAATTCAGCTTCAGGTGATCCATTGAAATAGATAGTTTACATAATGGAGAATCCTACAATAGTACATAATATTACTTTTAAAGTTACACCGGCAACTACAGAGAATATCTTCTATCTTTATTATCTGCTTTGAAAATGGCCCCATTGGACTACAGAATACACAATGCAGTCTCTTGCTGATCTCTTCCGTTGTTTACTTGGTTCAGATATTTCTAGGCATCTACTTGGCTCTTCCGTATTTTGTAAGCTCCAAAGACCAGCCTAATTTAGTCAGTGTGGAGTGTGAAACACATACTATCTTGCATTACTTTTCCCCATAAAGAAGTTACTTTTTGTGTACTTTGGGAACAGCCAGGCTCTTTGCAATCTGTTGAGTCTGTCCATAAACAGTTAAGCATACGACAGAAGGTTTATGTAGCAGTTGAAGTGTGATATTTCACCCTATAAGACGTACCGGGCCATAAGGCGCACATAGTTTTAGAGGAGAAAAAACTGTTTAGCCTAAGGTTTTATGGCAGGGAAGGGGAGGCTTGCAAACGAGGTAATTGAAGCTGTTGGATCCAACCTGCAAAAGGGGAGGCTTATAAACGAGGTAGTTGGGGCTGTGGAATCCAAGCTGCAAAAGGGGGGAGCAAGAAGTTTTTCCTTGCAGCCATGCCGGCCACGTGGCCATGGATTTGCACAAGACAGGCTCTTCAGCTTGAATGCGGAGATGAGCACTGCCCCTAGAGTTGGACACGAGTAGCACGCATGTGCTGGAGGAACCTTGACCTTAACCTTTAATTGGAGCTGTGGGGTCCAAAATGCAAAAGGGGAGGCTTACAAACGCAGTGATTGGAACTGTTGAATCCAGTCTTCAGAAGGGGAGGGTAGAGGCTCCTGTGGAGAACTCTTTGCAGACAAGGTGATTTTTGACTGGGGAATCTCGGCTGCAGAAGGGGAGGGGTGGGGAGAGGCTCCCTGGAGGAAGCCTCTTTGCAAACCGGGTGATTGGAACTGCGGAATCCCGGCTGCAGCAGGGGATGGGAGAGGCTCTGTGCATGTAACTTCTCTCTAAATGAAAATTTGTGATATATATGTAGTGGGGACTGCTGTATTTGCTCTATAAGACACACAGACATTTCCCCTTAATTTTGAGGGTGGGAAAAGTGTGTCTTATAGGGCAAAAATACAGTATGCCACGTCTTGAATGCAGTCTGATATTATAGCTGAGATATAATTGATTTTGTTTTCTTTAGGAAGTTCCATGTGCTTCACTCAAAGATCAAGGTAAATGTCTTAACATAGAGGTGTTCGTGTATAATGAACATAAGATAGGTGCATATGCAGTACTTAAATTTAATGAGTTAAGTTCTCAAAGTTCATTCTGTTTAAGCTTTCAGTTACTGACCAATTAAAAAGAAGTGCAGCCTTCATTAGCAGAAATGTTGCCTGGTCTAGCCAGTTCTGGGAACCCCCTTGGTCTGAGGAAATGTAGGCCACAGCCATTGTTTTCATGCAGTTCCATACTCAGATTATTCAGGGTAGAGGGGATTGCAGACTGAATAAATCTTAATTATGTTGTGTTCAACATATTGGTATGCATTTTCAGAACTTCTTGTAAAAGCTGATAAAATGAGGGTGGGTGGGTAGCACATGCAGGAAGAATGCAGGCATCCCCTGAGGACTGCTTGCAACATATAGAATAACTCATATGAGAAGTACAGTGACCCCCTGCCTATTGCAGGGGTTAGGGACCCAACCTGACCTGTGATAATTCAAAATCCGCAATATGCGGATGCAGGTCAGGCTGGGCCTGGGGCGCCTAGCTGGGGGCTCTTCTACTTACCCCCAACCCGGCACTGCCCTGAAGGGGCCTGCGAGGGCCTTTTCGGGTCTTTTGGAGGCCCCAAAAGGGCCTCCCTGCGAACCGGAAGTCATTTCTGAGGCCTCCGAGAGGCCTCCCCCCTTACCCCAGGCCTTTCCCCTCCTTACCCCAAGGGGTCTTTTTTCATATACTGTTGTCCCGCGATATAGCGGGACTGCAGTATATGAACCGCAAATGGGCAGGAGACCACTGTATTGTAATTTATTAATTTATGGCCTCATTTATTCATTTATGGTTTTACCAAGTTATTTCTTTTTTCCCACTGATTTTGAAACCAAATGTTTAAAAAATCAGATGTGATAAAATGAAATGTCACTGTTAGTATGCTGCCAACTACTAGCCTGTGGTGTAGGTTGGCGGTGGCAGCTGTCAAGAAAGTCATGTTGAAACAGTTACATTTTCAGCATGTGCTAATGTGTCATGGGGTAAACACATGTCTGATAACAAGAGGAAGCTGGTTCACAGAGTAAATGCTATTCCTGTGAAGATACTCTTTCAGGTGATTGCATCAGTATAAGATAAGTAGCTAATGCCTACAGCATCTTCAAGACAACTTCACCTGATGATTGTAATATGCACAAAAGACAATTTGGGACGGTTACTCCTTCATCTTAAATGAGCTTATTTTTCAGCATATTATGAATCGAGTCTCCATATGTGTCTTGCAACAACTAAACTGGTTTGCTTATCAGAATGAGGTTATACAGTGTGGGGCCACAAAACAGAAATATTAGTTTTCAATGCACGACAGTGATTTAAACATATTTTGTGCTTTGTAGTTGGTGTTGTATTCCTGTGTGACAAACGGTGCAACAAGAAACTATCCTGCAGCCGACATAAATGTAATGAACTTTGCTGTGTGGTAAGTTCATCAGTGTGCTCCAGGGAAATTTATCAGTGTGAAAACAATTACTTTGTTATTTTAGTATTTTGAAGATTGGCCAATAGCAGCAATCAGTGATTGTCATGATTTTGGACTGAAAGAACAGAATCCTGTTGATTCATTTTGCTTGTGCAATGGTTTATTTCTGGTGCTTGCAGAGGGTGAATGGTAGTATCAGGCTATTGTTATGTGACTTTTTAGATGGATTGTTATGTACTACTGCTTGGACTAATTTGTAGTACTACTTATGTTATTCCATTTTTAGTTTTCCATCTCTCAAAGCAGCATTTTTCTTTGTTCATTTATTGTTGTTAGCTTTAATATTGGCTTTTAATTATGTAAGATGCCTCTTTTCAGTCTTTGTTCTTAACCTTGAAATTTGTCTTTAATGTTCTTGATAAGTGTTCTACACTCATCGTCTCAAACTTGGTATATTGTCCTTCAGTGTTGTAAACCACCTTGCGTCCTTTTCGAGAAGAGAGGTGGGGTTAAAATATTTTAAATTAAAAAAACAAACCAATTGTACCTCCTTGTGCAATAAGAGGATCTATTGACCTTAGCAAGCTATGTCTGCAATGTCTACTGCCCATCAGAGTTTGGGGAGAGTGTTACTCTGTTCTTAGAATCAGTTGGATTCTTGCCAAAGTCTGAAAGGGAGCCATGTTGCTGATAATTCTTTTTTAGAGACTGAAATAATATGTTGACATAAAACTATTATTTATCCAGGGGGTTTTTTGGGGGAGGGGAGATAAATTTAGGTGTTAGTCTCAACTATAGCCAAACTATAAATGGAACTCGTTAACATCCATGCTTATGTAAGATGTTGGGATTAACTTGTGATTGGATGCATTCTTTATATGGAGTAACTCAGAAATTGGCATAATACAATGTCACACCGAAACAGAGAAGCACATTAAGTTTTCAAATATCTAAAAGGCACATATAAAAGTGTGACTTCACTGAAACACAGCTACGTATTCAGCTAAATAGGGATTCCTGAGATGACTCATGAAAACCAGATTCATTTTGCATGACTTCTCCCAAGTCCGATGGTTATGATATTTTTGTCTTGACTCCGTCATAGCCATGTTAAGGGCCACTAAGATGAAGCTCTGTGCATACAAGATGAAGGTGCTATCAGTAGGTCTTACATTTTCCCTGAAAAATGATTACACAGTCCAGTCTAGACTTCCGTTACAGAACAGGGTCCACAGTCCAAGTACTGCCCGATGAGCCAGGGGAATCAGAAATTTTTGCCTGTCTGTGTTTCAGTCTTTTTACACATTGGGATTATCTTAGCAATGCATGAGAGGACAGCGGTGAAAAGAGATTTTCTTGCTATATATTGTAGTTTTTAATATGAATCAACTCAATTCTGTTTTTTCCGGTCTTTAAAATTACGTGTATGCTCGAGTACAAGTCGACCTGAATATAAGTGGAGGCCCCTAATTTAACCCCCCAAAACTGGGGAAACGTATTGACTCGAGTATAAGTCTAGGGTAGGAAATGCAGCAGGGCCTGGCAGCTCCTCCTTTGTGATGTGGGGAGTGGTGTGTGATGTTTAAAATGACTTTTAGCCACTGATGCAAGTGCTTGGGTCAGTGGCTAAAAGTCATTTTAAACATTGCATGCCGCTCCCCTGTGATGAAGATGGGGGTCATGAGAAGCGGCACACAATGTTTAAAATGACTTTTAGCCACCGAACCAAGCACTTGCCTCAGTGGCTAAAAGTATTGACCTGCATATAAGTCGAGGGCCCCTTTTTTGAGCCCAAAATTAGTGCTGAAAAACTAGGCTTATATTCAAGTATATACAGTAAATCATTTTTAAATCTTTGATAAAAGTAGTTTTTTCCTTACCATTCTTTTTATTGTCAGTTTTTAGATCGTTTAGATCCTACTTTTAATTTTATTTTGATAACACAGAACAAGGAAATAGCCTTGGGCAGTCACATTTGAATAGCAGACTAAACCCTGCTTAAGAAAATACTTTTGTTTCAGTCAGTATTCAGAGACCCCGGACCAAGTTCACAAAACTTTATGCCACAAATAGATAGTATACTGTTAAAGTCATCCTTGAAATTGTGTGTTTTATTTTAATCAAAGAGTGCTTTAACCTAAAAACTCTTAGCAGCATTTGCCTTGTCACAAATTGTTTGCTTCCAACTGTTTCACATTCTTTTTAGGATAAGGAACACAAGTGCTCTTTGGTTTGTGGACGCAAACTCAACTGTGGTATCCATAGATGTGAAGAACCTTGTCACCGTGGCAACTGTCAGAAGTGTTGGCAGACCAGTGAGTAGCTATCAAGACTGCATCCTCTTCTGTCTTCATATTCATAATCTTTTTAGTTTAAAATGCCATTCTTTTGATTGGGCACAATCTAGTGAAAGTCTGATTGCCTGCATTATGACTAGACCAGGCATGTCCAAACTTTGGCCCTCCAGATGTTTTGGATAGCAATTCCCACAGTCCTTTGTCATTGGCAATCTAAGCTTAGAATTCTTGGAGTTGTGGTCCAAAACATCTGGAGGGCCGAAGTTTGGACATGCCTGGACTAGACAATGCACTTTTTACTTGCAGCCATTTAAGTTTTGAAGATAAATGGCCATCATCTGTAGATACATTTATTTATTTATTTATTTATTTATTTATTTATTTATTTATTTATTTATTTATTATAGATTTTTTATGGTGCCCCACTACCAAAATCGTCTCTGGGCGGCATACAATAATATATCAAAACTACAAAACAACATAGTTATTAAAAACCATAAAAAACAGTTTAAAACAATAAACATACAGTAATAAAATCCTGCTGCTCATGAGCCCAGGTAAAAAGAACACTCTCTAAATAAAGTGCTGGCTGAACAGGAATTGTGATTGGTAAGTTATTCAGCAGGGTGACTTGGGGCAGCTTGGGTGTTCTACATAGAATTATTCAGTGTCCATCCTCCTTATGGTATATGTAATAATTTCATTGCTTGAAGTGGCCATGAAACCCTTTCCCAAATTCTGAAGACTGTGTCAAGTCAGGGAGTCTGACGACACATGAACTTCTCCCCGAGAACCCTACAGTACTTTACAGACCTTCATGGAAAAATCAGAAACGTAATCATCACAGCTGGCATTTATCCCAGTTAAGGATTAATTCCAGAATGAAATCAGAGAGGGATTTCCAGTCATATCAAAATTCATCTCAGTATCAAGGTGTGAGTATTTTTAATTGTTGCAAGAATTCCCGGCAACATTAGCTTGTCCAGTTCTACAAGCTGTATTTATTTACATTGCTTGCATGTTCCATTAGCACAAACATAAAATACCAAATACAGTCACCCCCCGCCATTTCGCGGTTCAGGTACTGCGGTCCCACTATATCGCGGGATCGCAGTGCTTGTGGGAGGGCGGCGGGGAGCAATCACATCACTCCCTGCTGTCCCCCAGACCCATCCAGGAGGCCTTGGAGCCACGCGGGGGGGGCAGTGGCAGGGAGTGATCAAATTGCTCCCCGCCGCCCTCCGGGAGGCCTCGGAACGGCACGGGGGGCACTGGGGAGTGATCAAATCGCTCCCTGCTGCCCCCCCCCAGACCCATCCGGGAGGCCTCAGAGCTGTGTGGGGGGGTGGCGGGGAGTGATCGCATTGCTCCCCGTCGCCCCAACAGCCCCTCTGATCACCCCCGCCCCCCGAGACCCGTCCGGGAGGCCACGGAGCCGCGTGGGGGTGGCGGGGAGCGATCGCATTGCTCCCCACCGCTCCCACCCGCCCCTCTGATCGCCCCCTGCCCCCACCTGCCCTGCTTCCGCATATTGCGGATTTTCATGTATCGCGGGTCGGGTGGGTCCCTAACCCCCGCGATAGGCGGGGGGGTACTGTACTGCATTCAAAGCCTCCCATAGTCTTACGGCTATGGAAAACTGTAGGCACGTATGTTTTAAAATAAAGTAAATCCATTATTGCAACTTGCAAAAAGCTGCAGCTGTGATTGCCACCCAAAATTCTTATGACTATGAAAACTTGCAAAGTACATTCAAAAACAAAACTTAAGTTGGAGGAAGAATTTAAATCATGATAAACTACATACATTTAAGAAAATGACTTTCCTAGCCTTTGAGCATGTTAAGAACACACATAGAAAATTACTCTGGCCAACTGGCCAGACCATTTTGAATCTGTGGAATTAAAATCTATGTTTTTGTCAGCTGCCGCTTCCGCCTTATTGCTAGTGGTATCCAGTGTATGTAATGGTGGCATGGAAGATCTGTTACATTGTTGCAAATTCCTGGGTGTTCAAGCTGAACAATACAGAACACCCTTGGGTGATAGTTACCCTCTCGATTCCTTAAACTTGGCTGTAGTCTTCGATTTGGCACTCAAATATCCTGGTTTTGGTGGCTTACACCAAAATCCTTTGTTCTGTGTAACTTCCCTACTTTGTTTTAAACCTATTTTCATGGTTATATACTACAAGCTATAGTTCTGCTAAAGGATAAAACAAGAAAACTAGTTTAATTCTATTCTCCTTGTGAGTATCTGATAGTTTGTTTCATAGTTTCTGTGGAAGAGATGGGTAAGGGAAGGATGTTGGCCAAGCTGACATCCATTATGAACAATACTTCTCACCCACTGCACCAGACAGTGGAGGCTCTGCATAGCTCCTTCCGTGGCAGACTCAGACATCCCCGGTGTGGGAAGGAGCGCTACCGCAGGTCTTTTGTTCCCACTGCTGTTAGACTCTAGAACTCTACAGTCTAACCTGCTCTTCATATGGGGTATATTGTAGTTTCTTTTTCTTTTTTCACATTTAATTTTTTATATCCAAATTTTATAGGGTATATTTATATATTGGGTTTTTTTAACTTCTATTTTAATCTCTATTATCTATTTTTTTCTCACGTTATACATTTTGTGCACCTACCCTTCTTTACTTGTTCTTTATGTTGGGATCTGTGTAACAAGTAAATTTCTTTGATGTGGGATTAATAAAGATGTGCGATTATTTTACTTTACCTTAGTTTTTAGCAAAGTGCAACTTAAGAGACCTGCACAAAGATCATTCTTTTGGAATTGATTCGAACTCAACATTCTAAGTTGTTTTCTGCAGTAGTTCAGCAGGACCGTCAAATGTTTATTGACTTGTTGATTTGGGAAAGCGGGGACATACATTATGGATGTTCTGTGGGAAGCTTCACAAACTTTAGAACTATGACTTTGCTTATTCTCTCATTCTCTGTCTCTGTCCCCCCCCCTCTCTCTGTGTGTGTGTGTGTGTGTGTGTGTGTGTGTGTTTTCACCTCTACCAGTTTTTTCCAGGGTCACTCACAACCTCAGTTCCATGTACTGTATCATTTATTGCTGCATTACTCTTTTTTCTTTAAATTTGTTTGACATTTTTATTTTGGTATTTACATAATTTCCTTTGACAGATCACTAGGTTCAGGAAGTCCTGCTCTATCTATTTAACCATGCTATCATGCTGACCTTAGAGTAGATGAGCTCAGGAGTTAGATCTGGTGATGGCAAGGGAACCTGCCTAGTCCTTGAAGCTCCTAGTCCCAAATTCATCTTCTGCCCCCCAAGTATCAGTTTTATCACATTTCCCTGCTAAAACTGTTCAAGTTATTACTTCAAACCATATCTTAACAATTCATCACTTTAAGAGTACAATTTATGTTAAACCTCATTTTGATTTCCTACAGGTTTTGAGGAATTAACTTGTTACTGTGGTGAATCAGTGATTTACCCTCCAGTACCTTGTGGTACTCGGCCACCAGAATGTAAAAAACCATGTACCCGACCTCATGAATGTGATCATCCAGGTAAGAAATTTACTGATGATGTATTTTTAATTCCCAGAGAGATGAAAAATATTTTCCAATGTACTGGCTGAGGGAGGAGAAAACAAGGGTGGGTGTAAACAACCAGAAAACTTTACTAGCAAAAAATGTGTGATGTTACATTACATCGGGGTAGGCAATTTTGGTGTTAAAACATAAAAATGCAAATTAAATTGGCCTTTCAAAATCTGAATGGAACAACTGGATAATATCTTAGTAGACTACACTGAACAACAGAATACTGGATTGTGCAATACTGGCATAATATTCCTTGGAACACACGGCTGGGGAAAGACATGTTTGAGTTATCTTTTCCTACATTATTTAAATATGTTTTTTATGCTTTGGTTGCAGTTTATCATTCCTGTCATAGTGAAGAGAAGTGTCCACCATGTACATACCTTGTTCAGAAATGGTGCATGGGAAGGCACGAAGTAAGTGTTTGTGTTTTATTTTTGACAATAAATAATAGGTATGCTTCATCATATCCTGCCATTTAAATTGCAGCTGTGGTTCAGAGAGAAATGTTATTTATTCTAGGAAGTTGCATTTCAAGTATGCGCACCACACAGCTCCCACTTTCCTTCATTCATCTCTACATTTATCACCACTCTCTTACACAACTTCTTTTGCTGAGATTCAGATAAAATGCATTTAAAAGGTTTAACAAGTGAAATAATAGTATACTATTTAGACAGAAAGGATTTCAATTATCACCGCATCAGTTTAACTCTATAGCTCTAAACTAGGGGGGGGGGAACACTTTAAAAATACAGTTTACAAACTGTATTGCAGTTGTAGTCCTTACTACAAAATGCAGGCAAAAGGACTGAGCCAAATCCCTTGGAACTTACAAAGGAGTTGGCTCACTAAATCCCTACTCATTCAGTGGGCCAAAATAAGTGTGACTTTCTACACTAAGCAACTGCGTTTTTCACCACTAAGTGTTGCAGGTGATCTTCAAAACAGAGAAACTGGATACATAGTGATATCAGTGAAGGAGTTTTAGATTGTGTTTAACTACATCAATTGGCAACTGCAGTATATATGCAGATCTCTGAGTGTCCTAAAATGTAGAATATCAGAAGTGTTCAGTGCTTTCACAAGGTGTTCTCCTTAAACTTGAAATGTGTGTAAAACAAAGATGTGGGACCTGTGTTTTTCCAGGTATTGATGAACTAATGTCCACATTATTCCTTGTTAACCCCAGGCATGTACGTGAGTCTGGGGGGTTAACTCTAGAAAGTTCAACAAAATCTGAAGGAACACAGATTTCCAATCCTTCCATAATGGACTAACATAGTTTGGGGTGAGGAACTCCATTAAGAAATATTTCCTTTGTGTGACGGCAAGAATGCCCTAAGTAACCATGTGACATGGGCTGAGCTCCTTCCATGTAAACATATCTGATCTCAAATATTAATAATGGTGTGCCTTCAAGTGGATGCCAACTTCCTAGGTAGAGGATATACCATCAGTAATAAACACCACCCAATTACTTTTGAAATTGTTGTCAAAAAAATTGCCTCTTTTTCTTCTCCTTCCTGATTTAGTTGCGGAACAATATTCCCTGTTACCTCACAGACATCTCTTGTGGTCTGCCCTGTGATCGAATGTTAAAATGTGGAATGCACAAATGTAAAAGGATCTGCCACAAGGGCGAATGCCTCATAGATGAAGAGTGCCGGCAGCCGTGTACCATCCTTCGACTGCACTGCAATCATCCATGCATGTCTCCTTGCCATCCGTCTTTACCTTGTCCTACAACGTCTTGCAATGCTAAGGTAGGTGGGACTGAAAACACACTGCAGCTTGTAAGCAAACAAGAAACCAGTTTCAATTGACAGTCACGCTTTGTTCCCTCCTTCAACTGATGGAGCAGAAAGTTTTGCTGAAATTTTAGGCATTCCCTGAGGATTCACTCTACAAAATATAAAAGTTATATTTTGAGGCCTTAAGATGATTTTATCTCATGGATTTATGCAGATTCTGTGATGATATATTCAATAACAGTACTTCGCTTTTCTATACTACGGCTAAGATATTGTAGCCGTTCACTCTTCATCCTCTCCTTCCATTTTTTTAAAAAAAATTCCCTATCTGATTAGTTCAGTGTTTCACAATCTTGAATTTGAGCTTTTGGTAGGTAAAGATTTTTAGGCCTTTGTTTCAGAGCAGATCTTAAGATATCACAAAGCCAGGAATCCTTAGCCATCTCTCTCCCATAGATATGCACCACATTATGTTTTTCTGAAGACAGGACCACTGTACTGGGCCTCGTGGCGCAGTGGTTAAATGCCTGTACTGCAGGTAAAACTGTGTTCACGACCTGGGTTCAATCCCAGGTAGCAGGCTCAAGGTTCACTCAGCCTTCCATCCTTCCGAGGTCAGTAAAATGAGTACCCTGCTTGCTGGGGGGGGGCAATGTGTAGCCTGCACACTGTAATTAAAAAATTGTAAACCACCCAGAGACTACTTGTAGTGGTATGGGGCGGTATATAAGCAGAACACTTTGCTTTTGCTTTGCTTTGCCCTGTGTAGTCTATCATAATGAGCTCCAGAAGTCACTCCAGAAGAACTTTTGGGTGATCTTTTGGCTTTTTAGTATAGTAATTTTAATTTAAACTGATAAAGCTGTTTACTCCCCCAAATGAAATGGTTTTATTTTGGGGAGTAAAGGGTTTCTTTATTATTGTTGCTCTAAGTCAGAAAACATGTTGTAATGCTAGATTCTTCTCATGTTAAGATGTATGTTTTGATCATTGTTTTTGTGACATAAAAGGTTGAACTTCAGTGTGAATGCGGAAGAAGAAAGGAAACAATGATTTGTTCAGAAGCATCAAGCACATATCAAAGGTATCTTTAGGCTCTGACTTCCACATAGATGTTTTGACAGCTTTGCTTCTTTGCAATAATTGTATGTAGCTGTGATTTTCTTTCACTAGGTGTATTAATTTAGTAGTATTTGATCCAGGTTGGGGAGCCAATGGTGCTAACAATGGGCCTGAGTGGGGTTGAGTCTTTGTGGATTTTTGGGAGTCCATATAATCTTGGTGAAAGAGTTTCCATCTTGCAAATTCATGGAATGACATACACTTTATCTGTTGCGCATCAAGATGCACAACTCAGTTTTGCAGCATATATCTTATATGGAGATTTCTTACGTTATGGCAGTTGGATCTCAAATGATACATCATTTACATAACTGGACAGCAGGATTTCAGCCACTATCTATGGAGATATCTTAACTTAACTGCATATGATAAACTGGCTTAAATCTTGTGGCACAACTTCCAAAATTTACACCACTTGCATAGTTGTGAAGAGAATTTCAGCCAGTTTATCATATGCAGATGAGATTATTCACGGCTGTATAGTATTTTATGCTTGATTTTACCTGAAACCTACCTACACAATACTTGTGAACATCTTTAGAGAGTCAAATTGGCTTATTAACATGTATGAAATAATAGTTTAATATAGAGGTGACTGTTACAGATTTGTTTTTTGTTTTTCCTAAGCAAAAAAACAAAAAAAAAACCCCTAAAATCTGTAGTACTCAAATCCATCTCTGAGAACACCTTATCAGAAAGTCGATTCAGTTTGCTAAATTGGTTCTATGTCACTTTTATCTTTGAGAAATTGATTTCTGGATAGTGAGGTGAAAGCTTCTTTGCAGGATTTGGGGGCAATTTGGGAGGAAACTTCTGTCCAAGTAAGGTGGCATTTATTTTTCCAGTACAGTGGTACCTCGACTTAACAAATTTAATCTATTCTGAATGTATGCTCTTAAGTCAAACTACTCTGAAGTCGGGGTACCTATCTAAAATTGAAAAAATGATTTGAAAAAATGAAAAAAAAAAATTGTAAGTTGAGCAGACCATATCTAAAATTTGTAAGGCAGCAGTTAAAATGCCAACAATTTTCTGCTCTTAAGTCAAATTGCTCTTAAGTCAAGCTGCTCTTAAGTCAGGGTACCACTGTATCTCTGATGGAAAATAGTCACTTACTCCTATGGCAGAGATTTCTGTAATGAATGTTCCTTTTTGTTAAGTTTTTCTATTCAGACCTTTTCTTCAGTAATTTTCTCTAGCCCTTTTTCAAGTCATGTTTGTGTTTCATAAGGTACAATTCTCTTCCAGAATAGCTGCTATTTCTATAGCCTCTAAGTTAACAGACCCACAGCTTGGTGATTCAGTTGAGATAAGCAGATTGATAACCAAAAAGGAAATGAAGCAAACCAGGTAATTACATGTAGAAACAATTATTGAAATAGAGTATTATATATTTAGTTATGGCAAGAGAACATGGATTTGTTTGTTTGTTTGTCCCATCAAGTTGCCTTTGACTTAGAGTGGCCTTAATGGGTTTTTCAAAGTATGTGAAGGATTTAAAGAGTGTTTTTACTATTGCCACCTTTCACTGAGTTTCTGTGGCTGAGAGGGGATTCAAACCCAGGTCCCCAGAGTCCTAGTCCCTCATTCTACCCACTACACCACAATGGCTCCATGAGCAGTTTATATATGACTTAGTCATCCATCTATTTTATCATTTACCCAGCAGGGAAATAAAAAAAATTTCAGACATGTCTTTGGCTTTTAAATTATTGTATTTAACTGATGAATGCTGTTTGCTGTCTAGTGTTTTTTTCCAATTGGCCTGCTTTCATGTTTTTAATTAAAATTAAGTCCACAGCATCATAGCGAGGTGGGATAGAGGTTCAACAAACAAATGAAAAACAAGTCAGAGGCATTCATAGGTTTGAGGCTTACCCGTGGAACTTATATTGTGGCACACCCTCTTTTTAATTCATTGCCATTGCTGACCATTCTGTTGCAGTGGTGTAGCTTTGGGGGCACAGGGGCCGTTACCCTAGTGCAAAATTCTTAAGGGTATAAGGGTTGGGCCAGGGGAGGTGAGGGGCCAGAAGTATTGATGCCCGGCTGCTGTACCACCCCTGTGTACTATATTTCTCTGCCTGCCCGCTGATGGAGGAGCCCAGCATCAGTTGTGGCTGGAACCAGAGTCCACTTGGTTGTGGGGCAGCTAAAATGTTGTGTACGTACATACATACATACATACATACATACATACATACATACATACATACATACATACATACATACATAAACCCTCATCACCATATGGAGTTGCTCCCCTTGGAGAGTGAAAAGGGGGCTCAGTGTTAACCCTCCACCCTACTCCACCCCACTTCAAGGCAACATTGGCATGGCCCTGGCTGCAAACACCAGGATGCTGGTTCCCAGCATCTGCCACCCAAGGCCAGCTGCCTTGTCTCCACCTGTTATGTGAGAGAACATACAGTCAGCTGCAGCCCTGCTGCCTGGAGACATGGCTGGCAAGCTGACCCCACCTGGGTGTTCCAGTCATCTGACCACTGTTGGCCACCAAATATTGGTGCAAGTGAGGCTGCTGCAAACCAAGCCCCTGCCTGACCTTTCCCATTAGTGGACGAACAGGGAAGGGCATGCATGGACCCAACCCAGCATTGCTACAGTCTAGGGTGTGTGGGGGGGTGGGGGAATGTGTCATACTTTCACCAGATTCTGGCAACCCACACTACACCACTATTCTAGTGACTTCTCTGATGGCATCTCCATTGTTACGGGCAGGAAGAGAAAACTCCACATGCAATTAAACCGGTTAAGCAACATGCCCAAATAATGTCAAATGTTATCATATTCTCTCGGTGATATGCCAAGTCCCTCCACTGTATTACTGGAAAAATATTCCTTGTGTCGGTGCACTACCAGAGTTTTAAATAAGCAACCCTTCATGTGCTTTCTTTTTGCGTTTATCTAGGCTCCAGTGTGATGAAGAATGTTTGGCTATTGAAAGAAACAGGTAGGCAATGATCTGGAAGTTTATTAGAAGAGTAGTCATAATCACCCCTTTTCCTGCTGTGCAAACATGATATGCAGAATTAGACTATGTAGGGATGAGCTAGAGTGTGCGTAACGCAAATGTATAAATAAGCCAGCATAAATGATTATTCTGGAAATGTTTTTACTAGCTTGCTGTGGGCTAATAGAGGACAAAGAGTTCAAGTCTTCCTGGTACAGCTCACTATATTTCTACACTGAAAGAGGTAAAGAGGGTTTCCCTCTGCCATTGGCCCTTTTGGTTACTTACACTGGGGCCAGAAGAAGGATGTTCCATTCCTTCTCCACCTGCATTCACCTACACTTAATTTGCCCACCTACCATTCCTTTCTAGCAGTGTCTTCTAGGCAGAGCTGAACTAAAGAGACGGTATTTAGATCACACTAGAATTAATTTCTATTTATGCATTTAAACTTCTGCCCCTTCAAATGAATGGTTGAGTCTTACAAATGCATTAAAGCAAAATACAATAAACAGAAACTATAAAGTATGTAGACTGTTTAGCAAATGTGACACAGACTGTACCCTCCCAAATTCTGTGGACAACACTGAAGGATTCCCCCCCCACGTGCCTAAGAAAGCACAGCTGGACATTACTTACAAGAACAATGTGAATTCGGTGTCTGTGGAAACGAGGGTTATTTGTTTGGTATAATTTCATTCATCAATCACTAAAATAATCTTGAATATGTTATTTTAAAAATGAGTGTAGGTTTTTAAAAGGTAATGTGATACATTATTTAAAGCAAGAAAGGGGGGAAATCATGTTAATGGAATGTGAATTATGGCAAATCTATTGAATTTGGTCAAGTGGTATTTATTTATTTATTTATTTATTTATTTATTTATTTATTTATTTATTTATAAATATGTTATTTATAAATAAATAAAATATTATTTATTTATTTATTTATTTATTTATTTACTGTCCATGCAGACATTTGTCTACTCTGGAGAGCATACAACAAAATGTATGATAGTAGTCAAATATTTGGGTAATATACAGTACAGTACATCTATATAGTAACTTTCACTTTAATTTTCAATAATCAGGCGGTTTGCTGAAGCTCTTCGTATTGATGACAATTCTGACCCCTTTAATGTTCGTGCCTGTGCACCTAAGTTCAGTGAAACTCTGAAAGAGGATGGGAGGTATGTAGCTTTGTTATTTAGTAGTCTATTTCCTTGAGATTATAGTCATCACTGCGGGACTGGTATATCTCAAGTCCGCAGTATATGAAGGCAAGGCCCCCTTGGGCAAGCTGTGTGGGCCTGTTTGAGGCCCCCTGCACTTATCCCTGGCCTGGCACTGCTTTCCCGGGCCTGTCGGAAGCCCAAGAAGTGGTTTCTGGCAAAACGAAAGTCACTTCCGAAAAACTGGAAGTGATTTCTGGGCCGTCAGAAACCACCTCTGGGGCCTCCAGCAGGCTCGGGAAGCCGATTGGAGGCCCGTTCAGGGCAGCACCAGGCCTCAGATAAGTGTAGGAAGCCTCAAACAGCCCCCCTCCCCCAGTCCCAACCTGACCCAGCATCCACATAATGTGGATTTCCCTTTATCGTGGGTTGGGTCAGTTTCCTAACCCCCATGATAAATGGGGGGCTACTGTACTTTGTGTTCCAACCCTCACAGACAATCCCATGTATCATTCTGTATCTTCCTTCTAGCTACTTTTTTTCTCTTCTGTGTTGCTATTAAAGGTAGTGTGGCCCTTAGCCATTGGCAAATGGAGCTGCTGCAGAAACTCTTCACAATGTGCATACGTCCCTTAATATGTCATTGTATTTGTGGTGTTGACCATCCCAGTCACGCAGACATGCATGAGAAACAGTAACTTCAGTATTAAAAAGATATTACTTCCTTCCTCTCCCAGTTATCTTGAGTTAAGAAGCAATTCTGTATTGCCTGTATCTTCATACTGACTTTTAAGTGTATTCCTCCATAATATTTTATCTTTTGTAGAATAATACTGTATGAATTATGAATAACATGCATAACGTGTAATGCAGCAATATACAGCCACTGAATTTTGCATTATGGTATTATTTCTTCTATGGTGGACAATATTTGTTAAAATTCGGTTTTGGAAAAACTGAATAACAGAGAAGATCAACTTTACAGTGAAAGTCTGAAAATTAACAATATATTCTGTTCAAATTATGCTGGCAAAATATTTATTACTATTTTCAGGAGCTGTAAATAGCAATTTCACTGTTATTTAATATAATTCTTTGTTATTGCAGAAAAGATTTAAAGTTTGTCAGTGAAATTGAAAAAGAAATGAAATCCCTTATAGAAGCAGTTAATAAGGTTAGTAATTGGGGGAATGTGTACATCTAACTCAACTAATGTAAAGATACATGCATACTTTTCATTCATATTTGAAAATCAAATCAATTTTAGTAAGGGTTTAAAATCAGATTTTTATAAAAGTGTACTGCAAATAAACATGTCTAACATAAACTCTAATAATCCTATATTGTTCAGGCGGCTTTTATTTTTAAGAGTTGCTGTTGCCCAGAACTTGCCTCTTATAAAATAACTTCATTTTTGGACCCAAGTTCTGGGCACAGATATTAACAAACAAAACATGTCCAATGGAAGATAACCAGGATGCTATAAAGTCTGTAAATGAAGACTTGAAGACCTATAAAGAATGGTTGATGGAGCTGGGTCTGTTTAGCCTGGAAACAAGAAGAGTGAGAGGCCTTTTTGGTAGCCATCTTTAATATTAAAAGGGCCTGTCACATATATTCTCTATAGGTGGAGAAAGCTTATTTTCTGTAGCTCCAAAAGGTAGAGCCAAAAGTTGTGCATTCAAATAACAAAAAGAGAAATTTCACCTGACCATTGGGAAGAGCTATTGTTGGAAAATGGAGTAGACTGTCCTGGAGGGTGGTGGACTCCCCTTCGTTAGAGTTGTTTAAACGAGGTTTATTGGCAACTGGGGTTGGTCAGCTATGAATTTCCTGCTTTTGGGGGGGGGGCATCTATGGTTCTGTGCAGTCTAATTGTACTTATTTTCCTGGGTGCCCCAAAAAGGGTAGAAACTACATACTTGAATCTTCACTGGCCTTCGTAAAGGTAATGTTTCCTTCTGATTCAGAGCAAGCATACTAAGAAGAGCCATTGTTTCCCACCAATGAACAGAGAACACCGTCGAATCATCCATGAGCTTGCTCAGGCTTATGGCATTGAGAGTGTGAGCTATGATAACGAACCAAAGCGCAATGTTGTTATCAGTGCGGTGAAGTATGTTGTTCGATTTTCTTGTTATAAGTGGCAAACATGTCAATAAGTGCTATAATACTTGTATTTTGCTATATTTAAATCAATTTGATAATTATATTTACATGGTCCAGATGCCATACACATTTGTGTTGAGGAGGTCATTGTATTTCCATGGCCTTGTTAAAAATGTTGTCCATTGGATTCAGTTCATATAATTTCTTCTTTACATATTCAGATGCTAATGGCTGGTACAAAGTATATTTTCATGTAAGTAAGAGCCTTGATAAAAGCCAAGTTTCTGATCTGTAACCTGTGCTAATGGAAGGGTGATGACATCACCAGCAGGGGGTAAATACAGTGGTACCTTGTATAAAGGAATTAATTCGTTCCAAAGGAAATTAAGTTAAGCAAATTTTCCTTTATACAAATTTCCCATAGGAATGCATTGAAAACCGAGTAATCCCATTTTTATGTTGTATGGATTCGCCCCATAGGCGATTATGTTAAACAAATTTCCCCTATCTCCGGAATTTTTTATGTTGTACAGATTTTATGTTATACAAATTGTTTCTTATACAAAGGTCCACTGTATTAGTGATTAACAACTTCCTATGTCTGTCCCACTGCTTTTCAGACTCCTGTGTAACTCCTTTCATCACTTGGAAGTGATACAAGTCATAGAATGGAAGTAAAAAGTTTAATTACCAAAAATAGTCACGACTGTGAAGTGAGATTTTCAGTAATTAGACTTCTTTCCTAATCTCTAGTTTCCCATGGCTTCCACGTGATAAAAGGAATTACATATGAGTGGGGAAAGCAGGAAGTTTTGAGCTTTTGAAAATCATCCCCTACTGATGATCTCATCATCCTTCCACAGGCATAAGTTGCACAACACAGTTTCAGCCCATTCCTTAGGAACACAACCCCATCCCAATCAAAATAGTTCTGCACTTTGGACTTGTCTGCTGTTTTATTGATCAGACTTCTGATTCTTCTTTGTGGCATTTATCACTAAATTTCGTAATTCAGTAAAAAGTACTCACTTGTACTGCAAAATGATGGGCTGTATTTGACATATTTTGAAAAATATAAGTATTATCTTATCATTGGCATTTCATGTCTGAAGAGAGAAGTATGCCATTACAGTGACTTTCCCCCTTATCATCAAGATTCTTTTATGTCAAAATGTGCAGAAACAAAAAAGTACCATATATATATTTTATATTATATTTTATTTTGACAATTTACTTACCATCATGCAGATGGTGTATGATAAATGTCATTGATATTTTAACTTTTTTTTTTCCAGAGGGAAATCAGTTTGCCCAACAGCTACTCTGACATCGCTGCTTACCAAGGAGAGGCAGACTAGACCCCCACCACCTATTCCTCATCACAAGCAATCAGATAAGTATGTAAACACTTTAAAATATTTGTGTTGGCAGACTATATTTTTACCACTGGTTTCTCTCAGATGGACTGTGGATGCATCCAGAGGCATGTCCCCTGGTTAGTGGTGTGTGGCCTGTGTGTGTGGACATCCTGACTGGGAACTTACTGCTGCCTAATGAACTAACCTTATAGAGACAAGAATGAGCGCTACGGGACCCAGATCATATCAGTACATGCACAGGTTTTTGTTCACACTTGTGGTGTTCTGACTGAGTTTTATCTTTCAGTTCTGTTAGTTTTAGTTATATCTGTAGTATCCTCAGTTAACACTATAATATAGTACAGTGGTCCCCCGCCCTTTCGCGGTTCACATAATAGGATCCCACTATATCGCGGGACTGCAGTACTGTACCCCGAAAGGCTTGAGGGAAAGGGGAGCCAGCGGAGAGCCCTTTCTAAAGATTGCGCACCACTCGCCCGCAGTCCCCTGGGGGTGCAGGGCGAACAGCGCGTGACGTTTAAAGGGCTCTGGGCCGCGGAGTCAAGTGCTTGTCTCCGCAGCCAGGAGCCCTTTCCAAAGATTGCTCACCACACGCCTGCCCTCCCCTGGGTGTTGGGGGAGGCGTTGCACGATGTTTAAAAGGCTCTCGGCCATGGAGACAAGCGCTTGTCTCCATGGCCGGGAGCCCTTTCCAAAGATCGCTTGTCACGCGCCCTTCCTCCCCTGGGGGTGCAGGCACGCAGTGCATGATGTTTATAGGGCTCTCAGCTGTGGAGACCAGCACTTGCAATATTTAGAATTGTGTCCACCCATCCGACCTGCATCCGCATATTGTGGATGTTCAGGTATCACGGGTCGGGTGGGTCCCTAACCCCTGCAATAGGCGGGGGGGGTTACTGTATAATGTACAGTAACCCTCTGCCTATTGTGGGGATTAGGGACCTGACTCAACCTGTGATAATTGAAAATCTGCGATATGCAGGGGCGGGGCTGGACTATCTGGGGCCTCTTGTACTTACCTCAGGCCTGGCACTGCCCCAAACGGGTTTCCGATGGCCTTCCCAGGCCTTTCGAAGGCCCCGAAACTGCTTTCTAGCGATCCAGAGGTCACTTGTGGTTTTTCACAAGTCACTTCCGGTTTGCCAGGAAGCACTTTTGGGCCCCCTGATGGGCCCAGGACGGCCATCAGAGGCCTGTTCAGGGCAGTACCAGGTCTGGGGTAAGTACAGGAGGCCTGAAACAGGCCTTTCCGCGATACACTGGGACCGCAGTATATGAACCACGAAAGGGTGGGTGTTATTTTATGTTTTTAATTGTTTGGAAAGAATTTCAGTACACAAAATATGCCCCCAAACATGTCATTAACTTACCTTCTTCTACCCCCAATAACTAACATCTTTAATTCTTCAAGACCACTTCTGTTCTTCATGGCTAAAAGCAGCATATCAGAAGCTGACGTCTATAGGTCTCTGCCCACAGTCCTTCCTTACCATGAGATTGAATAAGGCCACTGCATTTGTCAAACAGAGGTTGTTTGACACAGATCGATAAGAAGCAAAACAAGTTGAGGAGCCTTGTAGCCATCACCAAAAACCAAATACAGAAGTGGAACAGGTGATACCTTTAGGCTACTAGAAAATTAACAAAAACATTGCTAATATTTCGGGGGCGAAACCCCCTTCCTCAGAGCACTACCAATAAGTTATAACACAGCAAAAGATGGATTTGCCAGGAGTTATTACTTAAATGTAAGGTCCTTGGCAAGATGGAAGAAAAGCCAGGCAGTTTCTTAGTTGAGGCTCGGAGGTTGGGTGTTCTCAGGCTGCATCCAAAATGAAGGGAGGGAGGTGTTTTTATTGTCCCAGTCCTTCCAAAGACATGTCGTGTCTCACATCTCTTTTCACAAAAAACCTTTGCATTTCTCTCTCTCTCTCTCTCTCTCTCTCTCTCTCTCTCTCTCTCTCTCTCTCTCTCTCTCTCTCTCTCTCTCTCTCTCTCTCTCTCTCTCTCTCTCTCTCTCTCTTTCTTTCAGGCTTGGGAGTAGCAGCACAGAGAGAGGATTCAAAGAGGAGCCTATTATTGACTACTTTGATGTGCAGGATTGAAGAGATGAACATGAAATTACACGGTTGAAAAATGAATGTGAAGCTGTTAGTGTATTTAGGATACTTTTTGTCACCTTAGTCTGTTTAGAGTTCATTATGGACATGATGGATGCAAATAAGTTATTCATCACACAGTTTTGAAAAACAATTTGGGGGTGGATGGGTGTATTTTTTTAAAAAATGAACGTGGTGAGAGCTGTATACAGTATGTGCATTCATATCCAGCTTTTGATGTGTAGTTTGTAACTACAAAAATCCACAAATGGTATCTAATCCATTGCACTATATAAAATAAGTGGATTCCTTCTCATTAGGGTCATGCACTTGTCTTGGTGCAAGACTAGATTTATAAAAAAAAAAAAATAGCCTTATTTCATTGATCCGCTCATATGGTTATAGTTTGCCATGGGAAGAATGGGACTGAACTCACAGGCACTGCCCCGTCTCTCTTTACCTAATCCACAGTCTTTCACTGGTCTAAAAGGAGAGCAACATACTGTGCATCTTCTGCCCCTCCTTGAGTGATTTGGAGCACTGATCTTCAGTACCCTCACCATTTCAGAATACACCCACGCCCACACATGAGCGAGAGAAGAAGACTCGGGGCAGGGGTCAACACCATTAAAAATGTTGTGTTGAAGCACACGTATAATTCAGTTATTTTCAGGGGGAAGTGTAAACGAAGGATTCACATCATATTGAATAAGACAAAACAGTCAGAATAGTCAGGAGTTAACAGGAGATTAACTGCTGTATATTTGACGTCAGCACTGGACCTGGTGAGTCACCATTTCTAGACGTCATTTGCCTTTCCTGGAAGTCCTTAAATCTCGCTTTTAAAAAAAGAACAAAATTAAAATAGATTCTTCTCTATTCATGTAAGATGGCATGTAGAGCTATGTTCGGCGTTTTAGTGATAAAACATAAACTGCATTTGCCACGGAATGTAAATGCGTACCTCTTAATTCAAGGAGAAATTGTGTTGAACAGCAGCTAGCTGTTGATGATGGCTGTTGAATTTGGAGTGACATAAAAGAGCCTTTTATCCCCCCCCTAACAACAAAATTTCTGCTTCTTGGGCCTCTTAATTTTATTAACACCCTTCCTGCTGTGAGATGCAGACTTGTTAGATGCCATCCTGCTTCATCTTCTCTTGGGCAGATTCTGATGCTAACATGTACAGATTTAAGAGTGCCAAGTTTGATACTCCTTGCTGAAGAGGTTGTGTGGGATGGTGCTGTATTATGGCATTTCTTAGTCAGTTATATTTGTTTTACTCTGTTGGGATCCAGACTTTCCTTGAAATATCTAAGATAGCATTTTGTTAGTGTGCAGTGTCCTCGACGTGCCACTTCCTTGACCTGCAAGATAAATCTTGATTCAACCCCTATAGTATGTATGCTTAGACTGTGAATACATTCACATGTAAATTCTTGGGGCATTGTGGTTTGAGGGGGGGTGACCTTTTCATATGGCCAGAAGTCTGAATATGAGAAGGGGGGAATTTCATAATCCTGGCAAAACTTTTGAGGTGCTAAATAAAGTGGCATGTAATATATTTGCCCCAATTATTCTGCATTTTGACAATTAGTTTATTTACTGTGTATGTATTCACAGATGATTTTAACTGTCCCATGACAAGCTAGCCTTCTTCTGGATACATGCCATTGAAGGAAAGGTGGCATTTCATTTTGTAGAGCAAGGATGAATGATTATTTAATACGATTCACCAAAATGCCTAAACATTGAGTCCAATTGTGCCTTTTCCACACATCCCAAAGGAAAATCCTGTTTCCTTTTCTACACATATAATAAAGCTAGGCCAGTTTTGCCCAGTCCAAGAGACAGATCTTGTATGGTAGAGAGTTTGCACACCCCAAACAGTTCTGATGGCCCTTCTTGGCAAACACTGCAGCTTTTAGCCAATGCATTTAATTGCTCATCAACAAATATTTTTGGCACAGCTTATGAACTTATATTCAGAGGAGAGGGCTACGTCCAAATAAGCCAACAAATATGTTCATGTGGAATGCATCAGTCAGAGAGTCCATGTGGATAAAGAGCCCTCTGCTCATCGCATAAAGCACAGTTCAGAGGCAATTTTCCACTCCTGTCTTATTCTGTTGAGAATGTTCACATCTGCATAAGCTGAAAAAGATGCCCCGGGAAGTGGTTCTCATGAGGAACTACAATGTCTTGCATATGAACTCTTTGGGTGAGGGTCCATGTGTGCAGAGAGATTTATTCCCTTTCATTACAATGTTCACATATGGCACTGTGCTTTCAGTGTGACTGGTCCTGCTGTTGTTTGGTGGAAATGCCATGTAAATATTGGGGATTGACTTGGTATTTCCCTTTGCTGGTTTAGTAAAATTTTGGTATGGCTTTTGTGGAACTAAGCTCTTGGTCATTGTTTTGAAATTACAATACTCATTTTTTTCCGTTC
Organism: Phrynocephalus forsythii; assembly: GCA_029282475.1. NCBI lineage: Eukaryota > Metazoa > Chordata > Lepidosauria > Squamata > Agamidae > Phrynocephalus > Phrynocephalus forsythii. The sequence continues at coordinate 18,806,153 of JAPFRF010000003.1, forward strand.
TCACCTGGTTTTTCATTATTCGACAACTGAATTGGAAGGAATAAACTTGTTCAGAAGCTTGTTTAGAGCAATTCTTGAAAACCATTCTCTTACAGTTATGAGAGGGGCAGTTAGGTTTACATAAGCAAAATTCTGATGCAGGTAGAAATTCAAGACTGAGGCTTAGTAGTATTTGCATATATTCAAAACAGCTTGGATTACTCAGTGCTCTATGTGCATCATTTGTGTGTAATCTGAAATTGTGAATTGCTATGGAGACCATTGTGCCATTTCTCATGATGTAATTCATGATGAAGTGAAAAAAATATTGATTTATGATTGTTTTTTAAAATCAGATTATTTGTTGAATCTTTATATGCACAAACACATACAATCTGCCTGCTTTCAAGTTCAATGGTGTAATAATAAATGATTGAATTTCTAAATCTGTAATATATATCTGTAATAAAGTTGAAAAGTTCAGATGAATGTTCTCTGGATTTTCTTAACTTTTTTGTAATAGGCTGCTGTTGTGCTGAAAGTTAATCATGAGATAAAATTGGAAGTTCTTACAACTGTCACAATGAAGTGCAACTGTTCTGCCTTGAATAAAACATAATAAAGTACTTTAAAGCTACATTCAGGTATGATTTTCTTTAAAATAGAGGTTTTAGTTCTTGCTACTAGAGTTGGATAGTGTTTTGCTAGGATTAGACAAAAACTAATATGTCATGTTTAATTCTCTTCTCGACCTGTTTTTCTGACATTAAGGCTAGACTAGCTTCAATCGGTTCCTGTTACTTGAAATTTGCTTCTGACTTTCAGCCCCCTGAACACCCTACAAATCTGCTCTGGGGTGGGAGCTGAAAAACTACTGTATATACTTGAATATAAGCCTAGTTTTTCAGCCCTAATTTTGGGCTCAAAAAAGGAGCCCTCGACTTATATGCGGGTCAGTACTTTTAGCCACTGAGGCAAGTGCTTGGGTCGGTGGCTAAAAGTCATTTTAAACATTGTGTGCCGCTTCTCATGACCCCCCTCTGCATCACAGGGGAGCGGCGCGCGATGTTTAAAATGACTTTTAGCCACTGCCCCAAGCACTTGCATCAGTGGCTAAAAGTCATTTTAAACATCACACCCCACTCCCCCAGCTCACAAAGGAGGAGCTGCCAGGCCTTGCTGCATTTCCCACCCTAGACTTATACTCGAGTCAATATGTTTCCCCAGTTTTTGGGGGTTAAATTAGGGGCCTCGACTTATACTCGGGGTCGACTTATACTAGAGTATATACGGTATCTGGAGCAGTTGTTTGGCAAAATGTGAATTATTTCCAGCAGCAGATGCAAACACATCAAAAGGTTTCTACTGTGGCATCCTTTGATAAATGACATAGCATTTTGTTCCTATTTCAACATAAATCATGAGCCTTATTCATTCCAAGAATATAGAAACAAGGACATAGTCACAAGAGAGAAGCTGTCGCCCAAACCTCCCTCATTGATTTGCTCCCAGGAGCAGCAAGTCTGAATGGAAAGATGATGCTGCCTTTGTGTAACCTCTAAACGCAAGAGAGAACTCTGAATTTTTCTGTGCAAACCCCAAAAGCCTCTTCTTTTCAGCCACAGCACTGGTCTCATAAAGCAGAGCAGTGGGAGAAGGCTTGGTTTGTTTACTGTAACCAACAACTGAATAGGGCTGTTTATTGTTGGGCACCCAGTGTGGTATGGCGTTCATCGTTTAAAATAGTAACAATAATAATGTGCCGTCAAGCTGATTTACCACCTTGTTATCCTTTCCACCATACTCGAAAGTGATTTTATCATTCCGTTATTCTGGAGGGCTGTCTAGAACTCTGCTGTTTGCCAAGGCTGCCTGTTCTAGGAGGAACACGAGGGATCAAACTCTTGACCCCCTGGCTTCAATCCAAGTATCCAACTCACTGAGATATCCAGCCAGCTAAATAACATCACGCCGTCAAGTCACTTCCAACTTATGATGGAATTGATGGGGTTTTCTAGTTATAAAGTATTCAGGAGTGGTTTGGCATTTTCTTTTTCTGGGGACAGTCTGAGATTGCGCAGCTTGCTCATGGCCACAAAGACTGGCTCTTTCCTCAGGAAACACCGGGGTGATGAACCCCAGTCTGTAGCTTCACAGCCAATGCATCCCAACTCAGTGAGCTATTCCACTATCAGCTGCTATGAGATTTTGTTTTAAAGTCTGAAGGGATTTTTTAATGTGTGTGTGTGTGTGTGTGTGTGTGTGTGTGTGTGTGTGTGTGTGTGTGTGTGTGTGTGTGTGTGTGTGTGTTGAATCTGGTCTCTGGGTGTCTGAATTTCGTATGTTTATACTGTGTATATACACACAATGACAATAATAATAATAATAATAATAATAATAATAATAATAATAATAATAATAATAATAATAATAATAATAATAATCCAAGCAGGCATGTACACAGAAAAGAACAGTGGCAATTGACAAAACACTATTATCAGAGGACCATATCTTCGCCAGAGTGCCGCCTGCCCCTTGCCTGGATAATAATAACAGTCAGGACTCATTAAAGTTTTCTGGTAGTCTCAAAAAAGTCAGTGATAGTAGCTGATGCTTGAAGAATCTACTTGCCCCTGCTTGTGGCATTCAGCAATTACTCTGTATTTTCCAATTTGTTTCTATTTGAAAGAGGTTATCTCAGAATCAAAGGCAGATTATCCCCACTTGTCTGAAGATTTCCATTATCCCCCTCCTTCCAACCCCCTATGAAGCTGTGCAGCCACAGATCCAGCTATTAAAACTGACTGCTCTGTGCTTAGCTAGTGCTGAGGTGTAGCAGCAGGGCCCCTGATTTTTTTAATTTCAATAATACAGTAGATCTGAGAACAGAGTTAAGTGACTCAGATGGGATAACAACCAAATTCATTTAGATTCCAAATTAATAATAAATTCATAAAAATCGTAAGTGCTGATATATTTTTCCCTTCCCACGCTTAATGGTTAAATCACCCTTTTATCTCTTTTCATGGTTCTTTAGTTAACTTTACTATCTGTCCATGCATCCAATGGATTGTTCCTCACTTGTCCATGCCATAGTGGGCCTGCCACCATGATCTATTAGCTCTTCCACAGCTACTTAGTCCAAAACACTTGGAATGGCCTTTCCTCCCCTCTTTGTGAATTTCTTCCTTTCCCCCTTCTCCTGCATACTGTAATTAAAAACTGGTATGGGGCGGTATATAAGCAGACCAATTTGCTTTGCTTTTCTGTTATAACCTAAAATACTTTAGCTTCACGCTACTATTTTCTGGATCCCCAGTGCAATTACTTGATCTATTTTGGTTCTCCTAATTTTAACAAAACTACCCTGCTGAATACCACTGTATGGATGTGAGTTACTAGGGTCCAGTCTGGTTTAAAATGTGCTTTTATGAAGGTCAAATATTCTATACTCATATATGTGCTCTGAGAATATACTGTGCCTAGAAATCCATTTTACAGAGATACAGATTTATCGATGCCATCAAAACAAAAAGGGGTTTGAGCCATGTGACCATCACAAAACGCAATTGCAAAAATAGGTTATAGGCGTTAGATTTATAGGCCACTAATAAAAATAAAAAAAAAGAACATTGCAAGCTTTTAAGTGTAAATCACTCTTTTTCAAAGCACATCCCAGAAGTTCAGACATGGTAAAAGATATGCTTTACCAAGATGTTGCTTTTAAAGTATCAAAATATCAGATTTTGGGGGCAAGAAGGTGCCTACACCTGTTTTCTAATTACATCTCTTCACTCAGATCTTGTTTACTCTGTTCAACCTATGTTTTGAAACCTCAGTCTTCATTATGTAATAAAGTTAGGCTTTTAATAAAATCCCCTCATTCTTACACTTGTGCTGCTGCTTTTGCATATTTCTTGTCTCTCACACTGTAATTTTAAGACATTGCTTGCTTTTTGTGTACCAGTTCCAAGGAGCAATTGGCAATCTGACTTTACTAATCAGACAAAGACGTTGTCATTATGTCATTGGCATTAAAATGCCTCTAGTGTTCTTGTATGAAGCTTCTGACCTTGCTAATACTGCATTGTGATCTTACTGATTACAGAAAGAAGATCCAGGCTCTGAGTGATCCCTGTCAGGGGGAAGAAAAACGTATCCCTCCATTCTGACAGAGAATTTTGCTGTCCTTCAGATGACATGTTGTTGCAGAGATATTTTAGTGCAACCAACTAACTATTTTGATTAGGGCTACGGAAAATAAAAAGCTTATTTTAAAAGAAGCATTGAACAAAGTTGGAATATTTTTATGTCAGATATTGTCTGATAACTATGAGGACTCCAAGATCTGTCAAGTCAACAAAGTACAGCTCAATTTAGTAAAACTCAACTTCTGACATCAGGCAAAGCACTACGTCTGTCAATACACTTTATCAGGGTACACCACTGTGATTTTTATCAGTACTTTTCATCAGGACCTAGTGACTGAAACTCTTAATTTGGGAATGGGCAACACGGGGTCCTCCAGATGTTACTGAACACATGAGATGTAGCTTTTCACATTCGGCCCCACTGGGTCTGCTGACTAGGAATGATGGAAGCCCAACCATATATGGAGGGCCACATATTATCCACACATGTATTCAGGTTATCTAAAGGTATAAGATAGGAATATGCATTATTTCAGGTTGCACTGAAAAAATTCAACCATGGTTTTAGAAGAAAGAAATCACAACACTGAAGTAAGCATTAGCCTCATCTAGGAATGCTTATAAAGGTTTTAAATCTAACTTTGTTTTAAAAATTCATCAGTCAATCCCCCCAGGTACCCAGTGACAACAAAGCTAGTATTTTAAAAGCTTTATTCATTAAAAGAATCCACACAGAAAATTAAAAACAGAAATTATCTCTTTTGGGCATGTAGCCAATACAATTAAAGAACACGTTTTACTTAAAAGTAATCTAGCTAGTAGCTCTGTTGATTTATTGTAGCAGAAGAGAAACTAGAAGTCTGAAGAAGTATACTGGAGCACACAAACATTTATGAAAATTAAAAACTAAGTACTGTATTCTTAAAGTTGATTTACTTAACACAACTGTTTGGTTGGTTTCAATCATGTGAAGTTTTACATGTGGACCTTATGGCTGGGTGCATTTGGCAGATGTGCATGGCACCATAATCTGAAATTTGCAGTGCCACTATATCAGCCTCTCCCTTTTACCCTTGTGGATTGATTATAAGCAAGGACACCAGCCCAATCCTACTGAAGGAAAAATGTCCAGTTGGTTTCCCATTGCTTGTTTGCTTGATGGAGTTGATGGCCCATGATTAGGAATAGGCAATGGCAAGGGAGCAGGCAGCAAGTAATGGATCAGAAGTAGTAGCAGGATCAGAAACACAACCTAAGCTTGGTGCTTCAGAAGGAGAACAGTATATATTAAGGTACTTGGAGACACAGGTAGTGAATGGAGTATGGTCTCATGCAGGACATGATTGCCAACAATTTAGTCTGTGGCTTTGCTATTTGTGTGTGGGAGTGAAAGTGTTTTATTTACCTGGCCTGCACAACTGGGAAAGGGTATAATTCATCCACACAGTATGCTCAACATTACAATTGTTCATTACAGAAATTGGAAGAGTAGGTCCATAGAGTTGATTTCTTCATGGCTACTGACATTATTTTACATCACACGTATCTATTCAGCCAATTCAGCATGTCCCTCCTTCCTTCTTCAATGTAAGGCTTATCTTGAGGGTTAATATCTTTATCTTTGCGATGTACAAAACCATGGGTTTGTCCAGGATAAATTTTCACTTCAAAATCAACTTTGCATTGTTGTTTTAGTTTCTGCTCCAGCTCAGCAACCTGTAACAGAGAATACTTTTTCATGGCCGAGACTAAATGCAGATAATACTTTAGGGCTGATAGAACTAATCTCCTATCACACCATATATAGTTGTGAAAAACTGATGAAATATAAGATACCTTTGGCCCAAAGCCAAAGCTGAAGAAGGATATTCAACCTCAAGTGATCCCTGGTTTGATACCCTATAATAAAGAAGATACTGTAGATAGATAGATAGATAGATAGATAGATAGATAGATAGATAGATAGATAGATAGATAGATAGATAGATAGATAGATAGATAGATAGATAGATTAGATAGATAGACTTCTTAAACAGCTAGTTCTGCTCAGCCCATCTGAATTTAGGAAAATCGGACATATGACATTTACAGGTACTTCTTTATTATTTTGTACTGTTCTTTTAAATTGGAAACCAGCAAAAAAATACGTGTAACAATTAACTGATACTAGTTTGGAAAGAAGTAACAGCACTAATCTGGTTTATCTTGCTGACACATGGTCCCAAATGCTACCACTGTTTCTTTCTTACACTCACAAACCCGCATTTTCTTCTCGTTAAGCTTATTCCCATAGGGTTACTGTAGTTATCCCAATGTAAGCAGATAATATCTGATACAATACAGTCTAGATCTTCTACCTCTAATAAGGTGGACAATGCAAAGGGTCAATAACTTTGAACGTGGCTTGAGAAGAGCAATAATGGAATAATGGTATAGGCAGGCACATGTTAATCATCTTCAAATCTGTCATGGGATCATCAACTGTATTAAGCCACGTTATCAAAGATACAACTAATTTTATGAGACATGGCAAGTTTATTGATTAATAATGTGATAACAGAAAGTTTCCCAATTGGGAAAGGTACGAGACAAGGGTGCCCATTGTCCCCATTGTTATTTATTACTGTATTGGAAGTATTGTTAGTCAAACTGAGGGACATGGGGACAATTTGTGTGTGGGGGATAAGGAATATAAATTTTTGCTGATGATTTAGTTCTGATGTTAAAATCAAAAGAAAGTTTACTGATTGATGAAAATAATTGAGGAATTTGGTAATCTGCTTTCAAACTAAATAAGAATAAGACAAAGGTCTTCTTGAAAAATGTAACAAAGAAAGATTGCTTTGAAAAATTGTCATGTGGTGAAAAAAGAAATATTTGGGAATTAACTTATCAGAACTTAAATCTCTTTGAGGATAATTATAATATGGTATGGAACTAAGAGAGATCTGGAAACATGGAATAGATTGAACTTGTCGTTGATGGGAAGAATTTCGGTGATAAAGATGAACGTGCTACCAAGGTTGTTATTCCTATTTCAAATGATCCCAATACTTAGAGGAATAGGCCACTTTAAGGAATGGCAGAAGACATTGTCCAAATTTGTCTGGCAAGGTAAAAGACCCAGAATAAGATTTAAATTACTAACAGATGCCAAGGAAAGGGGAGGATTTGCCATGCCAGACCTGAGTTCATTTATTTAATAAAAGATTGGATTACTTTTATGAGGATCTAACAATTTAGAAGGTCATGATAACAGATTTGGTTGGCACTTTTCGTTGGTATGACAAAGTGAAAGTACATAAAAGCTTTATGAATCATGTAATTAGAAAGTCACTACTTCAGGTCTGGGACCCCCTCTTAGAGAGACATACACTGGATGGTTATCCCCAATTGAGGCATTGGTGATCAAGAGGAAAGATAAAGAAGGAGTGGGGATCACCTATGGTGATGTGTTATTCTTTTCAGAAAAGGTCCTAGACTGAAGTCTTATGATATGTTGAAAGAGAAGTTAACAGGCTGGTTTCAGTACCATCAACTAAATGACATTTTTCAGAAAGATAGAAAGGTGTCTGGGTTTGGAGAGAAGGAATCTAAGTTCCAAACCATAATCACGAAAAAAAGAAATTGTTGACTAGATTATATAATTTTTTGTTGGAGTTGAACCTAAAAGATTTAAAGAATGTATGGTAAAATGGGCTATGGATCTTCATAATATTGAGTTAGATGTGTGGGAAAGACTGTGGAAAAAGAATAAAGTTTACCGCATGTACTTTGATAAAAGAAAATCTGTTGAAAATGATGTATAGGTGGTATATTACCCCAACGAAAGAAAGATGTATAGGATGAAAGATGACCACTGCTGGAAATGTAAAGAGAAACAAGGTTTTTTATCATATGTGGTTGACTTGTGAGAAAGTGAAAGAGTACTGGGCATTGAATGATGAACTCAAAAAGATGTTAAAGTGTACATTCCCAAACCCTGAATTTTTCTGTTGGGTTGTGGATAATGAAATTAAAGGAGCAGATAGGACTCTATTTCTATATGCAACAGCAGCGGCCCAATGCTCCTGGCACAGAAGATAATACCATCTTTGGATGAATGGAGGGCAAAATATTGGACTTTGCAGAGATGGCCAGACTGACTAGACTGAGGGAAATGACACAAAGTTCAAAAAGATTGGCAAAAATTTAAGAACTACATGGAGATTCATTGCAAGGAATTAAAGACTCTTACCGGATTAGGATAGAGCAGAGGATTACTACTTATTTTTCAAATCTTTTTAATAATGGTTTGTCTGAAAGGAAGGCTAGGAGATGAATAATCATCTTCAAATTTTAGTGATAGAATGATTTTGTATTGCTAATGTTTTGAACTTGACTTTTTTTTTTTGTATACTAAAATTTTCTAATAAAAACGTATTTAAAAAAAAACTAATTTTATGAGACATGGAGTCCTTGTGGGTGAATCCTCCCAGCACCAGCAGCCCATATAATTCTTTTCAATACCCGGAACAATTCTGCTTTTTCAGAATAACACCTTACCTGGCTAAGAGGAATGATGTCATCTTTTTCTCCAAAAATGTAAAATGTGGGGCTCTTCAGATCGTATTGGGCCTCTGCTAATTTGATCACTCCTAGAAAAGATGTCGACAAATTACACACACACACACACACACACACACACACACACACACACACACACACACACACACACACACACACACACACACACACACACACACACACAGAGAGAGAGAGAGAGAGAGAGAGAGAGAGAGAGAGAGAGAGAGTAAAATTGAACACCACCACAATTTGAATGAATAAATAACTTTAAATTTTCACTGATTATATCACAGATAGATGGTGTTCATAAGTGTCACTGCTTGGAGTCTGATCACAGTGGAAGAAACCATGTTGGTGCATTTGGCATTTGCCACAAGCATATTATCTGGCTACTTTACCAACTCCTGGCAGCATTCAGACTGCTGGAAAGATACCATATAATGCCACTTATGGACACCATATATCTCATACACAGAATAAAATTATGTACAGTATAACATTTGTATCACAGAAATCAGAAAATTGTGCCAAAGGTTCAAAATTCTAAGATTACCCATTTTTGCTCTGTACATATCTCATAGATACAAGAACTTAAGGAGGCTACTGCAACAAGTGTTGGTGTAACATGTTTCGATGTTCAGGTAAATCCCAAGTTAGGAGTCCCCTGAACTATTTTGACCTGCATATCAGCCCATCCTTGTGTTACTCGAATTTATGGAAAGCCTGACATTAACCCCTGATTTACATATGATATCCCATATAACACCCAAGGTGTCCTTCGTGAGATACAACAGGGACTTTTCATTTTGCAAAATATAGAGATAAACTATTTCACATCACACCTAGATCTCTTATTTCCAAACTAGGAGACCTGGTCCCTAGGTTACGGAAGCTGTAGCCTGACATTTCTCAAGGCCCAAGGAAAAGAGCTCTAAAAATTGTAGTTTTGTAAAGTAAAACACATTAGAATACATTAGAAACAGAATAATTGACACATTTTTAAAACCACTATGTGGAAGTTGTAACAAGGCATACATTGACATAAATTTAAATTAACCTACAATGTCTTCTGAATATTGCAACAAAACATAAACTTCAGAGGAAAAACAGGATGGCTACATGTTGACTGAAGACTTTACATTTCCTTAACTGTGTCCACGTCACAATTAAAAACAAACAAACCTGCATCTCTCTAGTTTCACCCTGGAGATCTTTTGAAAGGAGGAATGTAATCTTTCTGGCAGCCAAGTCAAAATGTATAACAACCAAGACGTAGCTTGAACAAGCTCTCTTTCACTCATAAAGTACAAACCAGGTGATGTGCAAATTGCTTCTGCTTAAATAGAAAGTACAAGTGATAGGATATGGAGTGTATCTATACCAGTGATTCTCAACCTGTGGGTCCCCAGATGCTCCTGGACTGCAACTCCCAGAAATGCCTTCCAGCACAGCGAGTGGTGGAGGCTTCTGGGAGCTGCAGTCCAGGAACATCTGGGGACCTAGAGGTTGAGAACCACTAATCTATACCATGTTGTTGCAGGCATCTTATGGAAACCTGGCATTTGACCATAGGTGTCGTGCTCTCTGCAGGACCGCTCTAGTGCTGCAGTTCAGCACAATGTGTGCTAGATCTCTCTTAAGTATCTATCCAAATTAGAAAATCCCAGGATGTCACAGGTTACAATGATGGAAGATAAAGTGGCAGACTGATATGACTGCATAGTGTAGTTTCATATTATACAAACAACTGGCTCTAGAACGTGGGACTGTTCTCACCCTTAACAACTGCATTCTATGGCAAACAAATACAAACTCCACCCTAAAAAAAAATCACCTTTGCTCCATAAACTATGTATCTCTGGAATGCATGCGGAGCTATCTATTTCCACTGACTTAATTGTATCTGGCACATACCGTAGATTGACACGCCCGCCCGAAATTCAGAATATTTCAACATCAAATGGTGAACAGCAGCTCCACCCCAACAGAACCCAACAACAGCTATCTTCTTTGCATTACATTGTTCCTTCAGATATGTCAAGACCACATCTATTTCCCTAAAACACAAAAATACAAGTGAATTTTAAAAAACCAACAAGAAAAACATATATCTGGACCATATAAAGAGGGAGCATATCAATATTGACAATTGTATAGTCAACACACAAATGTATGTACATCCGCACAAACACAAATACACTTAAAAGAAAGAAAATGCAAGTAAATTGTTCATTCTAATTAGTCTGAAGCTAGAGACTGTTCAGGAACATGAGATTTGGATATGTAACTTCAGAAATTCTGAATTATGATTGGTTAAATCCACAAACACTAGGATAGGTCATTTAAGGTCTTCCCACTCCACAATGAACTTTTAGTTGCAGAAAGCACACAATCTGAAGGGGCAACCTCATCCTGGAATAATGGCAACAGCTCTCTCTTCCACCAGTTCAGACCTCCACTTACCTATGAGTGCAATCTTTTGGATGCATTGTCACGTACACAATAGTAAACAGTGTTTCCCAAGGCCAGCCACTCAGCACTTACAATTTTTGTTCTGTAAGCAAAAACCACCTGGACAAAACTATCAAAGTTTATCATGGATTGTTGGCACAGGGATACCAGATAAAGACGTGTACTGGAATTTTTTTTTTTTTAAAAATCTCTCTTTACAGCAAGGGATAAAGCAGGAGGCAGAGAAAAGAGAATAGCTTTTCATATGGAGACTTCAGCTCACCAAAGACTGTTCTAATACTACAGCAGAAACATGTCCCATCATCTGCATACAGGAAGGTGTTTGTTTCATTTTAATCTCATAAATTATTGTATTTCTAGGCCTGTGTGGGGCTCCAGTGTTTGAGCATTATAAACCGCATTTGGTTTTGAAACCTCAAGTGTGCCCTTGTTGCGAAGTTTTATTCTTTCTTTAATTCCCAATGCAAAATGGACATTCTCACTGGGATTAGAAGATATCTCAGGACACAAATATTGACTGAAAACCTGTTGCTTGGCATAATAATATGTGATTCAAATACACCCATTGAACCAATTGAAAAATTTGACTCTCAGATCCAATGGGCCTAGTCTAACTGCATCAGGATTTCAGCCAGTGTCTGTGCTTTCAGACAGTGTATAAATCAAATTCTGTTTCTGCCTTCCTATCCCCAAGATGCCTTCTCCCTGACTGGTATTCCCACATTCCAATCTTGGTAAAATGGTATCAACAGTGTTGCATCTACGTACATACTGCCCCAAACAGTTAATCCATCAGGGTAACTAATGCTTTCTTTATCCAGCCAGCTCTGAGCCTTCACTAATAGTGATCTAGATAACTCTCCCCCAATGCAAGGCACTCTAGATGCATTGGATTTAAACTCCCTCCAGCTCCAGTGAACATGGCCCATGGCCAACAGCCTTGCTGGGAATTGTAATCCAATGTATGTGGATGTCGAGGGCACCACTTTCAGGAGTACTGACCTACAAAAACATTGTCAGCCAGGAAAACTTGGCAACTTGGAATACTATGTTTTCACATCTCTTGGAGGGGGGGAGGAAAGAAATTAGGATCACTTTATGTTTATTTTTTTTCAATTTTTAGAAAATTAGTTTTCTAAACATAGTTTTCTAAATATAGTTTTTAGAAAACTATAGAAGTCTGCAGGGCTTATTTAAAAAACGGTCTCACCAAAGGTTTCTTCCCTCTCCCTCAAGTAGTTGTGGTGAGTGGAATTTAAGAAGTGTTCAGCATTCAGCATTCAGCTGTGTCTTGTTCTGGGCATCACCAGAGAGTTTCTACTCAATGTGCGAGGTGGCTGGCAGTTTAACAATCACAGCAAAAGATAACATGCAACAAATGCAGCAAGATAGACAAGCCTTCTCACAATCAAAACGTTTGAAATTGATCAAGGCCTACACCTGCACCTCACCCTTGCTTGATGTATGAAGCTCAAACATACCAGTCCTCCCACCAGCTTGGAATATCAACAGTCGAGAGAAGAGTAAACACCATTTCTTTTAAACTCACTTATCAACATTCTTGGCACTTCGTGTTTTAAGCCAGTCATCAAAGCAAGACCAGTCATTGGATGGTTTCCAAGGTTCTTGCTGCTTAAAGAAGTCTGGTAAAATTGATCTGTATAGGAAATAAATATAAGTTAAGAAATACTCTTTCAAATTCTTTAGCTTCAATCCATCATCCAGAAGGCTCCTCCACCATCCCCACAGCCTCATTAAAATTCTTGAAGAAAAACAACTCAAGTTTTCTTAACAGGATTCTTCTGTTAAGCTTTACAAGTACAGTATCTATTTTAGAGCACAGTGGGAAGACAGAGACATTTACCACAGAGTGGCGGAAATGTTATTCTCCCAGTATTGCTGGATTCTTGGGTGACACAGATGGAGAACCTTTTCTCTCTAAAGAATGTGAGAATCTTTAGGCATCTCCTGGGCAAAACAATGCCACGTCAGCTGCTCCTTCCACTCTGGAAACACCACTGGATTGCTTTTTACGTGAACCAAGAACTTGGATTGCTGCTCCCATTATCCCCTGCCAGTATGGGCTACTGGTTTCTGGAGTGCCAAGCCACTGCAAATGCTTGCACCACCATGTCTGCTTTACAATATGGTAGAGGTTGAAGCAATGTCACCTTGCATAAGGTTAAATTATTTACCCTGATCTGTATTCAAGTTAAGTTGCCATAGTGGCACTTGGCAAAAAACAAGTGGGTTTGGAATTGCAGTTTGGACACTCGGTCTCTAAAAGGTTCATCATCACTTCTCTGGGGCAAAGTCTCCATTGCTTTTCCCCAGCTACAGCCTTATGTCGGCCTTCTGTGTGCTGCCGCCGCTTTGTCTTTTGGGTTTTAACTCCCATCAGCTTCAGGACTGGATGGGCACCACGTTGCTTGCCTCCCCCTCCCCCTAGATATCTATAATTGTGCAGTGGGAGCTGGCCTGCCAAAGTCAGCGTCCATTTCAAAAGCACACATTCTGCCCATGCTGCAGCAGTTGGGAGGGTTAATTCTCTCTGCCTGTTAAGGAGATGTGGAGTCGGGTTGTCATCTTTCCCTCCTCTGTTTCAGTCATGAAGAGAATGTGTGTAACTACACCCACCCATGCCACATTAGCAGTGGCTGGTAGATATATTTTAAAAAACATTAAATATACATTAAAGGCAAAGATGAATTCCCAGGTTTGCTTCCCAGGTTTAAGAGAGAAAGGAAATATGAGTCAAATCCATAAGTTCAACCATCTCCTGTCGGCATTCTATGGGGGTGGGTGGTGGAGATTTCCCACTTCTATGCTCCCTCTTTCCATTCCTTCTGAGCCCTCTTGTTTTACCAAATGGCAAGGGTCCTTGGAAGAAGGTGCTTTCAGGGAGCCTGATGACCAGTGGAGTGAGAGAGCACAAGGCAGAGTGGGCCTGCCCTCCATGTTGCGGGACACCCTGTTTGGGATGGGGGAACACCTATGAGGAAACCGACGGATTGTGAGGGGTTTGGAATCCATTTGTTCTGAGGGGAACTCCTAAAACACTGGACTGAGGAAAGTATTGGAATGAGTTAGATGACAGTTTTTATTAGTTAATTCCCACAGAGGTATTTGTGCATCCACCAACTGTTCAATGTCATAAAAATTTGTTCTTAAAATATCAGTCTCTTCTTGTGATGGGGGCCCAAAGGGAGGAACCACCTGAGGTAAAGTGTGAATTTGATCACAGAGCAACATAATCCAAAAAGGGGGGGGGAGGCCAGTAAGAAAAATAAGGAAATGTTGTTTACATGTATCCACTGGATGAAATCAAGTCAGCCATGTATCGGGTATTAGGTGTTTTCCATCCATATATATCATGGATAAGTATCACAGCTTTGTCAGTGCTGATGGATGGCTTATTCAGGTAGGCCTTGATGTGCCCAACACAAACCTCATTCCCAAGTTCCTTGTAGTCAAGCAAGTCTCCAAAGTCACATGGGCATGGATTCTGTTCGTTAGCCATCTGTAACATTTAAAATACGGCATGTAACGGTTAGTAACGGCTAAAGGCTGAATGTGGAGCTGTTCAGATAGTGATACTGCATATACATGTGAATGACTATGTAATTAGAATTAATGAAAGCTCGAGAGTCTCCTTGATGCAAAGTCATATGATGATTTTCATTTAGGGCTAGAATTGGTGTAGGATCAAAGCAGATGGGATATAAAACTGCAAAGAGTGGCTTCTTTATGGTAGATTCAGAGCCAGCCTATGGATCAGGAACCCAGACCAAAGTGATGCTGATTAAGACCATAGCACTTCGATATGCCACACCAGCAATTTCAATTTTAAAACCAGTACCTCATTAAAGCAGTGAAGGATGTAGATCAATATAAACTGGAGCTCCAGTCCAACCCACCAAAACCATTGTGTTTATAAGAATTCAGCATCTCCCTTCACATGTACTTCATAACAAGGTCCCAATCTGTACTTATTTCAGAGAAAAACAGAACAGACTGCTAACGGTTGCTCTAAAATCAAGTCTGCTTTTATCTTTAAGCATGCCTAAAGTGTAGTAGGCACACTGCTGATATAAGATGAAGACAGAGGTAACTTGGAATCGTAGTCACTTGCTGTGTGCAAAATAAATGAAATACATCTCTTCAGAAATGTCTCTTTTGAATTCAATAAGGCCTATTCTGTGTGCATGGTATTGCAGCTTCGTAGAAACATTGAAACAACATGAAGGAGTTCAGATAATCAATTCTGAAGGTGTGGATGAAGCTTCCCATGTATCAGCTTTGTGATAATGTAATAAGCCTCAGTAATTATTAGAGATGAGGACACGTCAGGAAAAAAATTGAGATTCATTTTGATTCATGATTCATCAAGGCTGATGAATCATGAATCACAAATTTACATTTTTTCCTTAGAAATGCATCAATTTGTTAAAAAAAATTAATTTATAACACACTAAAATGGTCCCTAAGGCATCTAGAGACACCAGTATTGCAGAAAAGTGTTCCCTGGTGCTCCTCTACAGGTCCTCCATATTTGGTGAAGTTTGGCTTCCAGATGTTCTAGATATCTACCCTCCCAATAGCCCCCCCCCAGTGCTCTCCTGGGACCTAGAAACACCAGAATTGCACGGAGGCTTTTCCCAACTCCTCTTTACAATCCCTCCAAGTTTAGTGGAGATTGGTTTTAGAGCATCTGAGTTGTACACCCACAAGGTGGAGGGGAGGGCTAGAAAAGTGCCCTTTAGCAACTGGCTTGGGAAACCCAAACTTCACCAAACCTGGAGGAATTTTAGAGGACAGTCAGATGATGCTTCTCTGCAATTATGGTGTCTCTAGGTGCCTTGGGAGCCATTTTATATCCCAACAAATCAAAAATCACTAACAGTTGATCAATTTGTAGTCGTTAGGTGATATCAGTTTGTACAAATACAAATAAACGAATTAGCCATTTTGAAGAAATTCATTTTTTAAATTCATGCCCATATCTAGTAATTATCAAAATCAACACACCCTCTTATGAGAAAAACACATGGATCCTCCTTGCAGAAATATAATGAAATAGGATCTCAAGCCTGCAAAACTGTTGGCACTGAAGATTATACAGGTTTCTGGGAATACATGGAAACTCACATAACGAGGAAACAATGCCTCTAACTATTTTTGATAAACAGATAAGCAAAAGAAAGGACTGTGCTACACCCTCTTTATAAGAACTGAGCTTACTTTATATATTGTATACCTTCACATATTTACCTATTTGTAATTATAATACATGAATACTATCTGATTCTAATTAAGTTAAAATATTATTATAGATACTAATGTGCTTCCATTTACAGTCTTTTATTAGTAGTCTACACAGGATGTCTGTGAATCTTCCCTCTTTCTAGTTCATTTGGAGTTGTACTGAAACCAGATAGAATCCATAGCAAAATTAAATGCATTTATAATACAGTATAGCCTTTGCAGTTTCTTAGCACTACTATGAAAAGATTAAGCCGAGTTAATTAGTAACAAGCGGCCCTCATGGACTTTGTACAAAAAAGGCTGTGCCATGGCTGCCAAATAATTTTACATCCATTCCTCTGCAGACACATGTAAGTGGCAAATACGGTACTAACTGCGGGTGAAATAATCAAGTTTATTTTCCGAGTATTATCTGAGTTTCCATGTAAATCTTTAGAGTTTTGACCAGTTTCTTTAAATTAAATTAAAATATTTAATTAATTAAATTATTATGTAGAATGTTGAATGTGTCCTCATGACTATAGACTTTAAATGAGGAGAACTCATTGCTCTTTGGGAAATTATACTTGTGGAAAAATAGCTATCATACTCACAGGAGTAGCTTTGTCCCGCATGTCTTGTGGTCACAAGCTACAATCAATGTGACCACAAGGCAAGCCTGGGCCCAGAACAGGAGGGTTTCTGTGTGATTCCCAGCTTCAGAGGATAGTGAGACAGAGCACTAACTGGAGACATAGTTTAACATTATTTTTCTGTGATTTTTAAAAAATTATATATATTTGCTACCTTTCTCCCCACTGGGGACTCAAGACAGCTCACAAGAATTGGAACTTAATCTAAAAATTCCACAGAAAAATAGATTCCACAGAAAAATAATTAAGCAATTAACAATATCAAATCTAGGATAAAAAACAATGTTAAATTAGTACTGCCTCTCATCCACCCGTATATCAACTGTAACCACTTTCAGTTACGTCTGTGTATGTGTGTGTGTTGTGTCGTTACAGCCGTGACTGACTCTCCGTGACCCCATGGACCTGGAGTTTTCTTGGCAGGAATACTGGAGTGGTTTGCCAGTTCCTACTCCAGGCGCTTACAGCGCCTGGTATTCCCTGGTGGTCTCCCATCCAAGGACTAGCCAGGGTCGACCCTGCTTGGCTTCCGAAATCAGGTTTGATCGGATGTTCTTAGGGCATCTAGGCAGCTTCAGTTACATGTACCTCAGGTCAATTGTAATAGAAGTGAAGGTAAACTGATGAGCAGACTCTTCCTGTCACCAGTGGGGAAACCCATTCCCTTATTATGAATGGATTGATCAAAGGCCCTGCCGTGCAAGCAGGATTATCCATCACCGTCACAGGCATGTCCACACTACATATAAGTACTCAGCACATGTATGGAAGAATTATCATTGTCCCAATGTCATTTCTACATGTTTTCTAGTTACAGTGTGGGATGCAGTAATTAAGGTAACGATTCTTCCTTCTGCAAAATATTTTGCTTCAATTCTAGAGATTAGACAGTTACCCAGCTGCAGCAATGAGGGTATCATAAACTTAAAGTGCTATTTTTGCCTGCCACTCCTCTGTCACTGGAGGGAGGCCAGTTGGGCTGTTGTAATTAAGAGTCTTCCTATTTCTTGGGAGATCAGAATGCTTGATTTCCCAATGCTCCCACATAAATTGGGCAGGGTGGGGTGGGGAAGAGAGGGAAATTACCTTGGCTGTTAATATGAGTGTTCCGGCTTCTACCACACCGCTTCCTGCAGAAGCTTCCCTGTGCTTGTTGCAGCTCTTCTGAAAAAATGAGCACGTGTTCGCTTGTTATGAAACACCCCCAAAGCTTGGCACAGAATAAAAGCAGCATGGAAGTGGGAGGGGACTTGAATTCCTCCTCTCTGGCTCTCCCTCCAGGCACGATTACTCAGCATATTAGAAGCAATGTCCTTCATTTCATTCTCATCCACCCCTCCCTTCCCCCTAAAGAAACACAAATCATAACCCTCTGACTTGTCACTGTTCTACTCTGCTTAGCAGTTCTACATTAGGATATTGATAAGGTCCTAAGCAGCATACCGTACCACAATATTCCTTGTTTAAACATCTGATTTATTAAATCACTCCTCTTGAATGTGCAGTAATTTAAACTCAATCTCATTACCCCTTGTCCACATATTTATATTAAAAAGCTTGGCAGTATTTGGCCTGATCCAGCATGGCTCTTCTTATGTTCTTATGTTCTTAATGCTAAAATTGCCAAACTTTTTATATAAACAATATTTGGAGTTAATATTTATTTATTTATTTAATATTTATTTATTTATTTATTTATTTTTATTTGTTTGTTTGTTTGTTTGTTTGTTTGTTTGTTTGTTTCATTTTTATACCGCCCATCTTCCAATCTGGAACTCTGGGCAGTTTACAAGTTAAATGATACGATGCAGTACAAAAAATAAATAGATGAAAACAAATAAAGAAAAACTGGTAAAGCAACAGCTGTTTGTTTACAGTTCTTCTGGAGAACTGTATTGCACTGTTTATTTTATTGACTTTAAAAAAAATGATTGAGCAAAAGGTATTTATTTTGTAACATTTTGGTATCATCAAGGCCAGTCTGCAACAGGGAACGTTTGCTGGCAGTTGGTAAACTGTAGAAATGCCTTGTAAAATGTGATGTATCCGTTTCAGTGTATTGTGGAAATCAAAGCAGGAGATGCATTTATTTTAATTATATCAGTTTCGAAGGTACACGGCTTGATACAGTATTTTTGAAACTGCAGATGACACATCTACATTAGTCAAAAACAAATTGACTTTCTTTTTTTAATTTGGGAAATAGAAAAAAACAACTATGCAAAATCAACATTCATAAAATAAACAGTGACAATAAATTTGCATTTGCATCAAAGTGTTTGGGCAGATGCTGCATGAGGTGCATAGAGTAGAAAAAGAATTATTTATTTATTTGTTTGTTTCATTTGTATACCACCCATCTTCCTACAGGAACTCTGTGTGGTTTACAACTTAAAAGTTAAACAAGTAAAAACAACAATATATGCAAAAAGAGGGGGGGCTCAGCAAGATGCATCAGGGGGCGAGGAAAAAAAACAAAAAACAAATTAAATGAATGGAATTAAATAAAATTAGAATTAAAGGCTGCCATATGCCTCCCTAAAAAGCAAAGTTTTCAAAGGCTTTTTGAAGGCGGGCAGGGACTGTGCAAGGCGCAACTCACTCGGAAGATGGTTCTATAAGGATGGGCCCACAACAGAGAAGGAGCGGTTGCACGTAACCGACCTCCGCGCCTCCCTAGGAGTGGCCACCCTGAGTGAGTGCGCCTGCGACATTCGAGTGGGCCTGACCTCAGTTGACCTCTGAGAGATACGCTCTGACAGGTATTCAGGACCCAAGCCATGGAGGGTTTTGAAAACCAAAACCAGGACCTTGAACCTTATCTGGAGAGCCACGGGCAGCCAATGCAGGTGTGCCAGAACTGGGGTGATGTGGTCGTATCTATGAGCACCCACCACCAGTCTGGCTGCCGCATTCTGCACCCTTTGGAGTCTCCGGGTAAGGGTCAAGGGCAACCCCACGTAAAGTGTGTTGCAGTAATCAATCCTCGAGATCACGAGGGCCTGCACAACTGTCTTCAGGGAGGACTCATCGAGGTACGGACGGATCTGGGCGATCCTGCGGAGGTGGAAAAAAGTGGCCCTGGAGACAGCAATCACCTGGGCTTCCAGGGAGAGGGCTGAGTCTAAGACCACACCCAGATTCCTAGCCCTGTCTGTAGGCTGGAGGGAAACTCCCCCCAGCTTAGGGAGGGGGCCATTGTACCTGGATGAGGGCGCCCTGAAGAACAGAACCTCGGTCTTCTCCGGGTTCAGTTTGAGCCTGTTGGTCCTGGTCCATTCCAAGACCGCCTCCAGGCACAAATCAAGGGAGCATACTGCCTCTGCTGCAGAGGTAGAAAAGGAGAGATAGAGCTGTGTATCATCAGCGTATTGAGATTCTGCTGCATGGTTCATGCAATTGAAACCCCCCAGGGCAGCGCTCTTTTCTGTGGGCCTGTATCTTTGGCCAAACCATTTCCCAGTAGCCCCTGGAACCACGACTGCTTGAGCGGCCACCGCCTGCATGCTACCCCCTCCGCCACCAGGATTCAGGGGATACACCTCTGTGGAAAACTGCCCTTCCCACTCTCCTCAGCACTTACGTTGGCGTAAGCCTGGCGAAGGTGGCCCAGTAGCTGTCGCCGGGTGTCTCCTTTGTTCCGGAGTTTCCAGAGTGTGAACTGCTTCAGGATCTTGCTGTTGCTCCTCCCTCCAACACGCACAATCCCTGTATCCAGGAAGGTGTAGATCCCTTCAAAATGCTCAGCCCTGCCTTGAGGCTCTTTTTAATTTTGGGACCTTACCCTGATAAAGAGGCTGAAAATGCTTTTTCCAAGCCCTGCCTTTTTTTAAATTAAATTAAAAATGGCAGTTTTTCCTTCCATGTCTGTCATGCAATGCCTTTGCAACTAGGGGCCTTTTTACACGACCCCTAAGATCCGCTGGTCCCTTAAATTCGGACCAGAGATCTTGAGGGTTCGTTGCTGTTCTTCCCTCCCCACCCGCTCGGCACTTCTTTGTTCTGTCTGCGGGAGGGGGGGAGGGAAAAAAAAGCCTTAGACAGAGACAAAAGAATAAAAGGCTTACCTCCCGGTGTTGGGGAAGTTGCTCCGACCTCGACCTCCGTTTACTTCCTGGTTCCTCTTTAAGGGGCGGAGGCAAAAGAAAAACAACTGAAAGAAGAGAGGAGACCTCAGGCAGTCTCTGGATCAAATATTTTTCACCATAAAAAGCAGGTACAAGAAAACTGCTGTTTGGTCACGCTAAGTGGGCGGGGTCGCACTTAATTGTCTGCAAAGTCCGGAGCTGGTGGGTAAACATTTTTATCGTCCGGAGCTTGCAGCCATTTGCGGCGGAGCTTACGCCCTAGGAAGATAAACTGTTATCAAGTGAACTATAAAAGCAGTGGAGAACCCATTTCCTTGCTTGGTTTTATTTTCTTCCCTTTTTTCTGCAAGATGAATGGGGAGAACCAAGAAGAGGGTGACACCTTCTGTTACAAAGTTTTCACCTCTTTCTTACCACCTAACAATATTGTTATGGGGTGATACACATTGTTTCAACAGGCAGACAGAATCGGCATTTCTGTTGTTCTGAATAACTTCGGTGGGTCTGCTGTTGGTCTGCTCCTTTTCCTCCATAGCATTTGTTATGCTGGAGGATTAAATGTATGCTTGTGTGTGTATGTGCTGTGTCATTACAGTCGTGACCGACTCTTCGTGACCCCCTTGTAGTGCTGATTTCCCCAACTTCATGCAGTCTTGGGCTGCTATCCCACAACCACTAAAAATGCTTCCAACTGCTTGAAGATGCGGTTAATAAAATTCTGTCCCCATGACCAGCGGACTTTAAAGGGCAAAAAAATGTGACCATGCCCACTTAAGCGCAACCCAGGAGGTTTTACAAGTACCTGGTCTTGAGGTGGTAGAAAGCTTGTCCAATGTTCCAATGCAGATTTTAAACTGGTATTGAGTCGGTGGGGACTCGGAAAATCTAAATCATTTGGAAACATCTAGGGGTAAGGGGACTGAGTTATGAAACTCCAAAGGGGGTGCCCCTAGGAAAAAAACTTATACTCCAAAGCTGATTGTGCAGAAAATAAGGCCGCCCCAGTTGGAGCCTCTTACCCCCAAATGTTTCCAAATTTCAGGGGATTCCCTAAAATCTCTTTCTTAAGGTAGCCCTGCTGCTGTGGTGCCCCCAAGGTAAGTAATTTCTGAGTGCATACTTTTAAAAATAATAATATGCACTCAAAATTATTTTAGAAAATATGCAATCAAAATTTACTTAACTTGGGACCCCAAGGTAGCACTTCAGAAAGTGATTTTAGGGAACCCCCTGAAATTTGGAAACATTTAGGGGTAAGGGGGCTGTGTTATGAAGCTACAAAGGGGGTGCCCCTAGGAGAAAACCTTCTACTTCAAAGCTGATAGTGCAGGAGATAAGACAGTTGCTGCTTCCCATATGATTCTAATTAGAAGGGGGCTTTCTTAAAATCACATTCTTAAGGCTTTCTAAAATCACTTTCTTAAGATACCCCTGCTACTTTGGGTGCCCCAAAAGTAAGTAATTTTTGAGTGCATATTTTTAAAAATATGCACTCAAAATTATTTTTAAAAATATGTGATCAAAATTTACTTACCTTGGGACTCCAAAGTAGCAGGGTACCTTCCTGAAGTGGTTTTAGGGAACCCCCTGAAATCTGGAAAGATTTAGGGTCAAGGGGACTTGGTTATGAAGCTCTAAAGGGGCTGGGGTAGTATTGGCAACTGTGCAGGGACTGTGGAGGTAATCAGGGAGTTTATTCTATGGTATTAACTCCCTAATGGCCTCCACACTCCCAGCACACTTTGCCAGTTACTACCCCACCCCCTTTAGAGCACGGAGAGTATACCATATATACTCAAGTATAACAACAAACAAACAAACAAACAAACAAAAATGCCCTCAGCTTATACTCCAGTCAATAAACTTTCCCAGTTTTTTTGTGTAAAATTAGGCCCTTGGCTTATATTCGGGTCGGCTTGTACTAGATTATATATGACAGTGTTGGCAAACCTATGGCACGGGTGCCAAAGGTGACACTCGGAGCCCTTTCTGTGGGCACCCGACATCGCCCCTTCACAGCCACCTGTATTCAGGTTAAATTGCTGCATTGGCACTTTGCGAAAAGTTAGTGGGTTTTGAATCGCAGTTTGGGTACTCGGTCTTTAAAAGGTTCGCCATCACTTATATATGGTATATTCTCCCTTTTGTTTGTACCTGAACACATTACCCTTTATGAGTTTCATTCTAATTTGTAATAAATAAACTTGTTTTATCTTTATTCAATTTAAAACCAGTCTGAAGGCGTTAATTTACTAGAGAAACTAGTTAGTGGCAGCAAAAGGAAAAAAAATAGAAGCGGTGCTTGTCAATAGCCTGTGAAAGGGCCGGGGGCAAAGCACGGGGTTGCTATACTGGCTCCAGATACCTAAGTCTGCTTTTACCAAGTAATTGCAATACAGTGGTACCTTGTATAAAGGACATCTGGAAGTTGAGTCATGGCTACTGGACTTCTTTTTTGAGAGATAGAAACATTTCGCTGCTCATCCAAACAGTTTCATCAGTCTGAATCCCTACTCTCATTGCAATAATAGTTTCACTATTTGGATGAGCAGCGAAACATTTCTGTCTCTCAAAAAAGAAGTCCAGTAGCCATGACTCAACTTCCAGATAAACTCACCTGGATGACTGAGAATCTTCACAGACATCTTGTATAAAGGAATTAATTCGTTCCAAATGAAATTATGTTAAGCAAATTTTCCTTTATACAAATTTCCCATAGGAATGCATTGAAAATTGAGTAATCCCATTTTTATATTGTACAAATTTGCCCCATAGGCGATTATGTTAAGCAAATTTTCCCTATCTCCAGATTTTTTATGTTGTACAGATTTTATGTGATACAAACTGTTTGTTATACAAGTTTCCACTGTACTTGCCTCCTTAGAAGGATCGGCATGTAAGAGGAAGAAATACATATTAGGCCTCATGTGTTCCCTGACCCTCAGAAATGAATCCTTTTAAGGCTCTTCTCCCACTAGTAGAAGGAATATAACTGGAGTAAATAAATACAAGATACTGTAAATACTTTGAGTAATACTCCCATCCTCGTCTCTTGTTTATTGATTCATTTATTATTTTGCCTGAGAGTTGAATACTTTTCCCCCAGCTGTGCAATACTATTGTTGTTGCTACTGTTGTTATTTGCATTGAATTAATTTTTCCTCTGCTCTCAGAAAGTAACCATGGCAACTCTTCTAATATTGAATTAAGGGGGCAGTGTTTGGGGTGAGCAAGGACTATGGATTCAGGTGATGTTGAAGGGTTGGGATTTTGAAAAATAATAATAAATGGAACCAAGGTGAAAAACTCTGCTGGTATACAGCAATTAATGCTGAGATTTAATGTTTGATATAGTCAGGGAAAGATAATATCACACATAAGGAGAGGACAAAAACAATTGTACTGCCCTCAGAAAACAAAGTCACAAGATATAATGTATCAGAAATGTATGACAGTGAATGTTTGACACTGGAAGAGAAGTACAATTGTATTTGAGGGTTGCTATTTATGAAGGTTGAATTAATCATTGTTACAAGTTCTGTAATGTGTGGTTTTACTATTCAAACTGTTGGCTAACACTTCAGTACATGAGTGTTTTAACGGAGGCCATGCGAACTGCATTAGTAGGAGGGAGGTGGGGGAAAAGATACATATATATGTTTCAAATGCATTATTTCAAAACATAATATATTTATTCAGCCAGTTTATTATATCCATTCTTGCTTCTTCCATGTATGGCACATCTTTAGGCTTCATGTCTTCAGGTTTACACTGGGCAAAGCCATGAACTTGTCCAGGATAGACTTTTACTTTATAGCTCACTCTGCAATAGTCTTTCAGTTTTTTCTCCAGTAAAGTAACCTGTAAGACACAATAAACTTCATTATATATACAGAACATATCTCCAGGAAGAAAAAGATTACACTTATTAATTATTTGCTTACTGGCAACTTAGACTCTGTGATAATTTTGTTTAAATCTAATTAAAAAGTATTTTGTTATTTTTTGTCTTTTGTTTTATCTTTTTGCAGGCACTGTTGGTCATATTACCTCTGCCCTTTTCCTTCAACATTGATGTATTTACATTCCCTGACCTTTGATGGAAAGATGTACACTGACACATATAAGAAGTGCTTCTGAATGTTCAGAGTAGATTATTTGTCTTTCACTCCTGAGAAGCTACAATTTGTAGAATTGGCTGTTTCAAGGCTAAGGACAGGATACCATGCAGCTCTAAATCCTGCATCTGCCCCAATAATATTTGAGAAAATAATCAAACATGTACCTAGAAAAATAAATTATTATTACCAGGGACTAAATTTGTTACATGGCATCTTCTGTGTGCAAAGCACATATCCCAGCATATCATATCTTTGATGTGTTTAGATGGGGACTCCCTGAGAACAGTGGTGCAGGCGCTGGTGATCTCGAGGCTGGACTTTGCAACGCTCTCTACATGGGGTTGCCCTTGTCTCCTCCGGCATTGCAGCGGGTGCAAAATGCAGCATGAGACTTGTGGCGGGTGTCCTGCACTTTATCAGGTGCTGGCCATTCTTCCATCTGCCTCCCGGATCAGATTCAAGGTCTTGGTTTTAGTTTATAAAACCCTCCATGGCCTGGGTCCGGACTACCTGGCGACCCGTCACCCAGCGGTCAACATCGGACTCAGTCGTGAGCGCACTCGCTAAGGTTCCATCCCCTGAGAAGCCAGGCGGTCCAAACAAACTTGACAGTGGCCGATTAATCCTTATGGAACTCCCTACCTGCGAAATGCGCTCTGCAGAGTCCCTGCTGGCCTTTCGATGGTGAAGACCATCCTATTCCGCAGGCCTTTGACATCAATGAAGCCCTCCCCCTTTTTTTTTTTAAATCCGCCATCGATAATTTGCTGAATTTGATCAAGAGAGCTCAGAATTTAAGTGTGCGCTTTTCGCCTCTGCTCTTTTAATATGTTTTATTTTAACTCATGTTGATTTGTTGGTTTCGTCTCTTACTGCTCTGTATTGTATTTCTTGTCTGTATTTGCTGACTTGTTCAGCCATGTTCGCCGCCCAGAGTTCCCGTTGGGAAGATGGGCGGGATATAAATTCAACAATAAATAAATAAATAAATAAATAGATAGATAGATAGATAGATAGATAAATAAATAGATAAGTTTGATGTGTTTATCAAAGGCAGCCGGCCAGTGAATGACCACACATTTGAAGCACCTACTGTCTTAACTGTTGTCTTCACATTGTTGCCAATATGCACATGAATTTTGTTTAAATGTCCTGCACTTTATCAGTCCCATTCTTCCATCTGTGGCCAACTATTACTGGCTATTGCTTGCTAAGAGGTCCCAGACCCGTGACAAGAGTAGGGACTCGAGTTAAAAAGCCAACACATCAGCCAAACAAACATGACAGTGGGATTAACATGATTCTTTTGCTCCATATTCCCTCTGATGTGTATGGCAGATGCACCAGACATCAATGAAGTTTGAATGTGAAATCAATGGCTTACCTGATCAAGAGAGATGGTGTGATCTTTTCCGCCAAAAACAAAAAATGTCGGATTCAGCAAATCATACCTATCTTCAGAATTCCTGATAATTCCTAAAATATAGACATAGAGTATATATATAGCAAAGTACACTGTAGATGAATTAGACAGACTGACAGACCGACAGACCGACAGACAGACAGACAGACAGATAGATAGATAGATAGATAGATAGATAGAAAATCTAAGATTCAGATAACAAAATCTTTTTATTGATCTCTCTCACTTTTCTTATGCTTTCAGTATACAAGGATGCCAAGGTTAACAGCACCACAGCAACAAACAACAGCAAAATGATGATGCATTCAGACACATCCAGGGCAGAATCTCCAAGTTTTTGGAGGAAGTCTTATCACCAACCCCAGAGCAGCGGTTGATATTCTAGACCACCACTAGGACATTGAGGCCTAGCAACAGTGATGTACAGAGCTACTTAGACATACTGTAGCTCCCAATAACATCTGATGAAAAACCTTCATATTCCAGAGGATCCTGTCCAGGGGTTGAGGTGGGATGGGGAAAAGATGGTTGGCCCAGAAAAATGAAGGTAAGCTGAGTTTGTTTACCTGGCTGTTCAGAAGCCATTGGGAGGCATTGGATGCTACTTCTGGCTACTTTAGGACTGATTTGTTTTTCCCTCTTTGTTTGTATACTTTGGATGGCCAGCTTTGAGTGGTTATAACAAGAGATAAGAAGGCCAAAAGCCTTCCCCCGTAAAGTCTGTATCAGGCCAAAGGCAGGCGTCTGGTGCTTCCTCAGTTACAGCCGCTACAGAAAAGAGGATCGAAACCAAGTTTGAAAATGTCAGGGAGAGGGGAGCTATTCGTTACTATTACTGCTACTGTTAGATCTCTCGTGGAGATGTTTTGTGTGTGTGTGTGCTGTTGAAAAGGTGAAAGCGCCCAATGTCCCAGAACCATGATGGCTTCCTCACCCCCTGAACTGCCTCCATATTTTCTGAGGCCTCAGAGGCCCTCCATCTTTGCTCATAAGCAGGAAGGTGTTGTCCCAGGCATTTGAGCTAAGGAACTATAGGACTCTTTATTGGCTTGGCAGAAGTAAAATGGAAAGTACTACACTGACCCCCCCCCGCTTATCCGCGGGGGTTAGGGACCCAACCTGACCCGCAATAATTGAAAATCCGCGATATGCGGATGCAGGTCGGTTGGGCCTGAGGCGCTTACCTGGGGGCTCTTGTTCTTACCCCCAGCCTGACGCTGCCCCAAACTGGCCTGTGAGGGCCCTCCAGGGCCTCCCTGTGAACCAAAAATCACTTCTGGGTCACCAAATATCATTTCTGAGGCCTCCGACAGGCCTCGAAAGGGCCTCTGAGGCCTCAGAAATGATTTTTGGTGAACCGGAAGTGACTTCCGGTTCGCAGGGAGGCCGTTTTGGGGCCTTCAGAAGGCCCTGGAAGGCCCTCGCAGGCCCACTCGGGGCAGTACCAGTCCTGGGGTAATTAAGGGAGGCCTGAAACTGGCCTTTCCCCCTTACCCCAGAGGGCCTTTTTTCATATACTGTGGTCCCGCGATAGAGTGGGGCCGCAGTATATGAACCACAAATGGGTGGGGGACCACTGTATACCTGAGTGCAAAACACCATTTCAATACAAACCACAATAGGGCAAGAAAAAAATAACTGCACAGAAGCAAGGAAAAGGTATGCATAAGGGAACAATTTTTCTATATAGGCCCAGAGGCTTATAAAATTCACATTGTGTGGGTTACTTGTACAGTAGCATCTAGGTCACATGATAAGAAAATGTACACAAATAGATTTACAATATATGTAAGCCACAAATGATTAACAAGCACATCTGTGGGCAACTGAGATAAGATATATATTGTTCCCTGAATTAATAATAACATGCATCCTGGTTTTGCAAAGCTGATATATGGCATCGTTTTTCTCCTGCAGCATGGCCAAATCATGTGACATTTGATAGACCGCTTTACAGAACCAGTTGTGTGAGGAAGGGGAAGCGGAAATTTTTGTAAAATTTGATGGTATAAAAATATACAGACAGAGCTGTAGAAAACCTGGCAGGCACAGACGGCCAGCAAATGGAAGGGTGGTAAAACTATGTGTAGGTTTTCTTCCTGTGTTTAGAGTTGGGTGCATGCGGCTCCCTACCACAAGGCCATTTTATCTCAATGATAAAAAATTCAGGCTCAGCAAATCAACCTACTGCAGTAGCTCAGGCATTTAATGGACACCACCAGCAGAGTGGTTTTTGCAAAGTTACTTTGGACACGTATCTTTCTCAGCACCACTTTCATTCAGACATAGCACTGACACTAGCTGTTGACCAAAGAGGCAGAATGCTTGCCTTGTTTGGTGGAGTCCTTAGATATTTAGTTGGTACTACATTTATATTGAACACACTACCAGCAAGCGATGGTGAAAAGACAAATATCATGTAGATGGTAGGAAAAAAAATACTGGTAATAGTGCAAATGAGGTACAATTTAGGAAATAAATGTTTCAGATGAGAGAGAGGAAATGGCTAAGATTTCCATTGCTTCTGTCACGACAATTGTGCTGTCAAGACATTTAGAAAGGTTCAGCAGCAGGTGGGAAAATATATTCTATTGCTTTCATTACTGCAACCATGCACTGAATGCTAGTGCATGCTGTGATGCAAGACCCCAACATTCCTTGAGCTTTTCTCCCAGGCAAGTAACTTTACCTCCTTGTTGGATCAACAGAGAATGAATGACTGAAACAAATGATCCTATTGATCCTTGCAGATAGTCTTTAGGAGTTAAGTGTTTAAATATTCAACCGCTTAGGAGCTTTTATGTTTTAATAAGTATTTTTCACTACCGTAGGCAGATACCCCAGCTTTCAGTTCAGGATTCTTCAGCATCAAGTGATGTACCGCCATGCCACCCCAGGAAAAACCAACAATGCCAATATTCACAGCATGGCACTTCTCCTTGAGATACTTCAAAACCGTAGCAGCTGTCCTAAGACACAGAAGAATAAGAGATATAACAATAGCAGAAAATCCACCACCACCCCCTCCGACCAGCTCCAATGTCATTCCTATTAATTAAAAAAACCTGCTCCTTATATGAAACTTAAGCAGCTGCTACATGTCTTAATTGTGGGTTATTAGAGGATCCATTTGGATGAAAGGTGGACAGGGGCCAGTTGTCTGCCTCCAGGATTTCCCAGGGCCCCTGCTCACCTCCTAAAAGGAAGGGCAGGGAAACAAAAGAAACCAAAAGTAATGAAAACCAAGGTGCACTTTGTAAAAATGCTGTTTTCAGGTTTTAAAGCAACGAGGGCTGCACTTTCCACAAGAAAGCCGCATCTGCTTTTGGGGATAGTTCTTTTCTTTGAAATCTCTCTCAGCTGGAGAAGGAGGCCAAGGAGCCCCCAAAACAGCCTTGTGGGCTATGTGTTCCCTACATACCCCAAGGATCCCCGTGCCTGTTTTAGCTTCTCAGTTTGAATCCAGGTCTTTGGGAACTGGTATGAAATGGCACCATTGGTTGTGACTGGCATGTGCTCTCTTAAATGTCTGGGTCTCCCAGGGACAAACTTAAGAAGCGGAAAATATGGAAGCCCCAGGTACCCATTTCTGAGTGAACACAAACACTCAAAAAGGTGGCATTGGGAAACAGTTCTCATGCCATACCTCCATTCTGTACTTGTACTGGAACCAGTGAACATGGAGGAATGGCAGACAGGAGTGCTATTGTCGCTCTCATGTTGAGGGGACTAAGTTGTGCTCAATGCACTCAACACCACTTGTGGATTAATTCCCCAAACTGTATCATTTCACTGTTGCTCATTTAACTACATGCATTATTGAATAGACACCTCTTAATTACTTACACTTTTGCAATACATAGTATTAGCCTTACTTATCCACTTTCATGGGATCTCGGTCCTTCAGCCAGTCTCCAAAATCATGCCAGTGATCAGTAGTTTTCCAAGGTTCCTTTCCCAGAAAAAAGTCTGGGCAGATGGTTCTGTGTGAAAAAGCATCTGTGTGACTCAATTTTCTTCATAAAGAGATAAAAATATCGTTAACAATTATATTATTAATGGTTACTGGCACATTACGGACACTGTTTCCCCCATGAAGTGGCCAGAAAGCCTGGTAGAGGCCACACTATTTCTTCCAGCCGGTATAGGAATATGGATGTTTGCTGATCCAAAATAAGAGAATATTCTTCGTTCCAATTAAAGATTGAATGTTGCAAAGCTGTATTGTGGTGTTATTACAAGGAAGAAGAAAAGGAATGTGTCTTACTATTGACGTGTTTCCCTTTCTCTGGCCATGCTTCTCTACCAGTCCATGGCCACCAGCTACCACTGTATGTCACTTTTGGAAACAGAGGTTTAACAGAATATTCTTCACCTCATATTTAAGATTTCTAGGCATGTTTAAAATCAAGTCCTTAGTAAGAACACTTACGATTGCTAACTTACTGGACATGTCAGCAGTTTAATATGGAGGGCCTAAAACAATTTTCAAGTACAGTGGTACTTTTTACTGTATAAAGGAATTAATTAGTTCCAAATTAAATTATGTTAAGCAAATTTTCGTTTGTACAAATTTCCCATAGGAATGCATTGAAAACTGATTAATCCCTAATTGCAACCATTTTTCTGTTGTACAGATTTGCCCCATAGGCGATTCTGTTAAGCGATTTTTCCCTATCTCCGGAAATATTTTCTTTAAGCAGATTTTCTGTTAAACAAACTACTTATTATACAAGGGTCCACTGTACACATGTACACATTATCCAAACCCTTGAATAATGTGTACAGGAAGTGAACAGATCCAGGCCAGTATCCGGTTCAACAGCTAAAATCTTATTGGCTGAGATGTGGTGCACTTTGAGGATTAGATCATCAGTTGTGACTGCATCATGACTGATTCTCTGCAATAAGTATCTTTCTTGGTTTTGGAGATCCCTTCATTCTAGGGGCAGCCTTTGGGTGCTGTAGAACAAGAAGAGGGACCATCTTAAAGATCCCAGATAATCACTGCTGCCAGGACTGGGATTGATGATGAAAGTTTTCCAGCTTTAAAACATTCCCTTTCCTGTTCCAGAGCTACCCAAACTTGCTCTAGGACAATGAAATCCCTAGGGATCCCTAAAACCTGAGGGAGCTAAATAGCCAAGTATAGTCATAGCTGATGACATAAATCTCCTTGCATAACATAGAGTTGCACAACAGGATTTCTGTCCATCTCTATGTGTGCAGAGCGCTGACAGTTGTTGTGGCAGTCTGCAATGGAGCTGGTTGTGCACCACCATTCACATGATCAGCACCCAGCTTAGCCCTGTAACAGCCTGGTAGTAGGCAGTGGGAGCATCTTATGCAGACATATAAAAGGGGATAAAAGAAAAGGGGGAAAAGGGAAAAAAACAGTCCAAGCTAGGAAAAAATTCTGGTCTAACAATTATTGAGAAGAAGCTGAGGACAATGCAAAAGGGCAGATTAATGTTTTGCTCTGCTCTTTCAGTGTAGGCTTTTCTGACAAGCCCTACAAGCTTGCAGTGTTGCTGCATTTCCATAAAAGAACGGAAGTTGTGCAACTTAAAATAATTCTTACAGTTGTTTACTATGCCTGCCGCACACTTTTATCATCTAATGCGCTACATTTCCATTCATTTCATATACATCTGCATTGTGAAG
The DNA here is from genome assembly GCA_029282475.1 of Phrynocephalus forsythii. Taxonomy (NCBI): domain Eukaryota; kingdom Metazoa; phylum Chordata; class Lepidosauria; order Squamata; family Agamidae; genus Phrynocephalus; species Phrynocephalus forsythii. The sequence goes on from JAPFRF010000003.1 coordinate 18,838,514, forward strand.
ACGTAGTTTATAAATACTTGAACTAACAATGATCATATCAATAACAACAGTAATACTCACACATATCCATTAGCTGCAAGTATATCAGTAATATATCTGGTATCTGGAAACTGCCACCCGTATATGTCATGAACCAGAATCACAGCTTTGTTCGTGTCGTAATCAGGTTGGCAAATGTATGCTTTGATGTGTTCAACTTGTATTTCCTTGCCACGGCCCACATAAATGCTTCTTCTTCCAACGTCATATTGAAAAGGTAAATCCTTACTAGTCATTTAAACAACAACCTGAAATGGAAATAAAAGTAATTAATAAGAGTCAAATTATTACAAACCATATGCAAGAGCATGCAAAAATGAGATCAAATTAAATTGTCCTTTCATTGGCAGTGGCCAGTTTCCCCCACCTACTGCTGAGTCTGTTCCCCCCAATTTCATTGCTATCAAGGCACAAAAAGTCATGCTTTACTCTCCTTTTCTTTCATTGTTTGGAGGAAACAGCCATACCTGGTAAAGAAAAGGGAATTCTCTAAGATCTAGAATCTGATAAGTGTAGTCATTTGAAGTACATCTTATTCTGTAAATGTTGGGCTAGGATGGAAAATTAAGTGAAACCTTATATCCATCCGGTCATCTTTTTGCCCCAATCCTTTATGATCTCTCTGGGCTTTCTTCCTATTTGTTTGAAATAATCCTAATGCAATCTAAATGTACTGCTACAAAAAGATAAAACTAAAAAATGGCAGTCATACATGTATACTAAGCCATATCTTCCAGTGAACGAGTACCAGGCAAAATTGGAATGCAAGGTATGGTATGACAAACAGAGGTCTTTTACCAATTAAGGGGGCACTGTTTTTAAAGATGAGGTATCATGCTGTACAAGGGAGTCTGCCTCTCCCTCCTGCACATAACCGACATGTGTGGTTCCTAACCTTTGGCTTCCCAGATCTTCTAAACCCCCCAGAAGCCTTCAGCATTAGCTGTGTTCGACAGGATTTCTAAGAGTTATAGTCCGAGAACATCTGAGGAACCAGTGTTGGGAACCACTGCAACCATATAAGAAAAGTCACAGGAGAGAAAGGAGTGATCATTGTGCTAAGTCTACCTCATAATACATTGATGGTATGACTGTAGTGCATGTGCATATTAAAAACAAGGAGTACTAGTTGAGGCACTGGTAATAATAATAATAATAGTTGTTAATTAATTATATGCCATCAATTTGATTCTATTTATTGTGACCCTTCAAATAATTTCCCAGGTGGGCAATATGGTTTACCAGCTGCTCCTTCTACTCCTGCCTAGGGAGCATGCAGCTTGGCCAAATCCAGACAGATTGGGTCTTCTCCTGAGGACCTAAACGCCCGAAACCTGGCTCCACAGCCAGGTCCTCCAACCCACTGGAAAGCAACAAAGAAAATCAGTGCTCTCCATAAATACGATCCGGTTCTCTTTGGCATAAAGTTTCATGGACTCCCCAACCCCTTTCATCAAACTGCAGTCCATGAAAGTTGATGCCAGATAAAACTACTGCCATGAGACCCTTCCTTGTTTTTACTTCAACAGACTGACGCAGGTGCCCTCAACAGTAAGGGCGATGTTCCTGCGAGTATTGAAAAGGTTGTCCAGTATCCCCGAAGAAACAGTATGCAAATAAAGAATGGACACAAGGAACACCAGCACGCAGCTAAAATTGACAAGCCACATGCAAATCAGAATGCTGTTGTTGCCATATTTTGAGTGGATGGCCAGAGGGCAGGGTGCATCAAAGTGTCACTGCCCGGGAAAAGCATTACAGACAAAAAGGTGGGGATGATGATGAAAGGATCATAATTGTGTTGTGTATACAGAATCCTCAGGTGCCTCTTGACAGCTTACCTCATTATAGGAATCCATACTAGAATTGGATAAATGACACAAATTGCTGAGCAGGAGTAAAAAGCATGGATTTGCTGTCTACAGGCCAACTTAGGCATTGTTTTTTTTTTCTTAACTCGTGCTACATTGTGTTTATAATACCTTTCATTGAAGCTGTGTCATACATTGTGGGCAAGTGCTCTGAATATATTTTAAGCAAGTACTGTATATGACTCCACCTTTGAACATTTTTGTCTCTATTACAATGCTCGGGACTCCACATTTGAATCCAAGAGGGTTCTTACTCATACTGAATGGCAGAGTCATACCTCACTGCTTTCCAAGCAAAGAATTTTCATTATACAGACTTGAGTGGCATCACTGATTCATGGTCTGTGGGAATATCATTATTCCCCCATATTTCTGGGCCCCAACATTGGTCAAGCACAGAGGAAACTGAAGGCCTGGGAGGCCTGCATGGAGGCCTGCATTGGCCTGTATTTCCCAGCAGCCCCAGGGCCGAGCAGACACCGATGTGCTGATGTAGGCAAGAAGGCCAGAGGAAAACAGGATGGCAAACAGGATGCCAGACCAGGGGCAAGAACAGGATGTCAGGACATCAGGGCCACCTGTCCTATCACCTTTGACCCTACAGCTTCCTTTCCCCCAGGTCCTCATCAATACCAGGCAATATGGTCTTACAGATAGGCGTGCATTCCCCCTCCCACTGAGGGATGTCTTCCTGTATCTATTGTTCTTCTCTTATTAATAAAGACTGATCCTCAGGCAAGCCCTGATAATCACACACACACAACACACATGCTCCGCATGCTCATATATTCATTCACACACACAGATATCCATGCATGACGCCCAGATAGAGAGACAAACAGGAATGCTGCCTGAGCATCAGATCCTCTCACCCTGAAGCTCTGTGTCTGTGTCATTTGTAACGCAACAATGGTCATTTTATTGTCCACTGCTAATTCTTTTTAAAAAGTCAACTACCAGCCAGTAGCTCATCATTGTAAATGCTCATTTTATATTAGCTGATCTGCAGTTTAGTTTGCCTTTCATCCCTGCCATTCAAGTTGGCTTCTGTAAAGGCTTTTCCATCTTCTAAAATATTGACCATTCCTTCTTATTTCATGTTATCCCTGGGATCAGAAAGCACTCTGACCATGCCTTTGTTTGTTCACTGAAATAATTAAGATCAACCACTGAAAAATGTTGGCTTCGATTATATTTAAATGTAGTCCATCAGTTCTCACTGTGTACCACAATGTTTGCTAAAGTCATCAAAAAAGCAAATGTTGGAGAGGTATGATACTTTATATGAGGATACCTTCTGATGATTTACATACCATTAAATTTTTGTTCAGTTTAATAGCTATTGTATGCCTCATAACTGCTGTATTCATAGCAAGTGAATCCTATAAAATATTAACTAACTTTATCATTTATATGAAGAAATATATTGGTGCTGGGCAAGTAATACAAGGTTAAAAACAATAGAGGTCATAATCTTCTAAAACCAAGAAGCTTCCAGAATTAATATATTGGTTCTGCAGTGGAAATTGTTCTTTTAGAACAGAATATAATTTGTAATATTATGCAGATAATGGTTTTGCGATTGTGGCTTTCTGAAATAGTGAATAAAATGTGTGTTAATTTGCCAGTAGACCAAGATGTTTTGCTAGCTGAGGCAAATCAGTAAATGTCACCATCACCAGCCCAAGTGCTAAAGCCAAGGTTCAAGGTACCCAAGGCTGATCATTTCTCTTGTTTCCAGAGGCAACAACCGAAACAGAAATCTGACCAGGAGTTAAAATAAACAGCAATGAATTAAATAAGCTACAGATTCCTGAGCTTTCATGACATCCCAAATCAGCTGTTTGGGGCAGGGATTTACTCTGCATAATCACAGGCTAGTTTTTGACCTCTTTGAAATAAGTTATGACAAAACAAGAGTACTTATTTAAGCCATAAGAATATAAGAACATAAGAACAGCCTTGATGGAACAGGCCACAGCTTATCCAGTCCAGCATTCTGTCTCACACAGTGGCTCACCATTTGCTTCAGGGTATTCCCTATCTTAAATAAGCCCCCTTAAACAGAGTGGTGGGATGGGCATAATTCTGAATGAAACATGTCCAAGATTGTACTGTTGATTCCAAAGCACCTGTTTTTCTTTAACTTGAGAATACTGTCACTAGGGCTGGCCTTGCCAGTAGGTGAATTGTGGTGGTTTCCTCAGATGAGGAAGCTCTGGGATGGGCGAATTCGCCATTTCTCTCTTAGGGTGCAGACTGTGACTGAAGAAATGGCCATTTCTTAAATCCCTTTGCCTGAACCCACCTGGTAGTCCTAAATACAGTGGACAATTTCATCAAAAGGATTTACATGTTTACTTATCATTCAGCGATTGATTAATTGAGTCTGCTCTAGGTGGGAGCAGCAAACGGATCATTGCTAGTAGGGACACCAGCTTCAACTGTAGCTCACTGCTACTGCCACTACACCATCTTCTGTGGTAATATCTGCCACTGTCTGAACCACTTGCTTCCCTCTTTTTCCACAGTTCTATAGCACTGTAGCTTCTCTTCCTCCAGAAAGTGTGAGAGACAAACATGACCTTCTTGTACATACCTGGCTTGGAAAGACTAGGGTCTGAACTGAGGAAAGGCTTCTGTGGATGATGGCAAAACCTTCAGAGATGCCAACCGATGTGAAAAAGCTCTGACAAGAACAGCTCTGAAGTTTGCAGTTTCCCTTCCCGCTTCACTCACTTCTCTTTCAGATGTTCTGGGACATTCAATGTTGTATTGGGGAAGAGGTGTCTGCCTTTAAAGTTAAACGCTTGATCCAGAAATACAGGAAAGGTGAGGAGTCGTGATTCAACGAGGCAGGCACCTCTTGCTCCCAAAGTTTTTTTTTCCCTGGGACTTTCTTTGAAGCTGACAGGGAGAGGAATTTCCCAACAAAAAGCTGCCACAATAAGCCCTTTCCTCCTTCTCAGTGTTAGTATTTTTTCCCCTTTCTGTTTAAAACAAGATGATAGCCCTACAGTGACAGTGTGTCCAGCTACATACATGGAACATTTCCGGCTACTGTACCTTATCATCCATTGCTTTTTTGCTTCATCTGATACAGAAGGGCATTCTAAGTTCAGCAAAAATGTAAAGAAATTACTGGATTTTTCAACCTGTAAGATGCCCCCATGTATAAGATGACCCCTGCTTTTTCAACTCAAAATTACAAAATTTTGTAACAATGCAGTTCTTTCTTCGGCTTACTTCTGTGTATAAGATGACTCTCAATTTTTAGTCTAGCAATTTTAGACAAAAATATAGTCTTATACATCGAAAAATACTGTATTTCCACATTTTGTGAGCTCTAGACATGCTGTACTGCGATTCCCTCTTGAAATGGGAATAAATTTGAATTATGATATGGCCTGAAGTTAAGACTGGAAAATTTAGTACAAAAAACATTGAAGATTAGAAAAATAGGAACTACAGTGGACCCTTGTATAACAAACGGTTTGTATAACATAAAATTTGTACAACATAAAAAATTCCGTAGATAGGGGAAATTTGCATAACAGGATCGCCTATGGGGCAAATCTGTACAACATAAAAATGGGATCACTTTGTTTTCAATGCATTCCTATGGGAAATTTGTATGAAGGAAAATTTTGCTTAACATAATTTCATTTGGAATGAATTAATTCCTTTATACAAGGTACCACTGTAATAGGAAAAAAACTGATTTTGACAAAACATTGGCAAGAATTTGCCAACAACAAGAACTGTTTGACACTGCCTCAGAGCGTGGTGGAATGTCATTTACAGGAGATTTCTACAAAGAAATTGTGTGGCCTCCTGTCAGGGATGCTTTCAGGAGTAGATTTCCTAAATTGGCAGAGAGCTGGACTCAATCAAGGTCCTTGGGGTCCTTTCCAAACTATTATTATTTGATCTATCTCTATGCCTGACAACTTTCAAACTGCCAAAGGCTGGCGCAGCATTGTGTGTTTTTACTACAACTTTTGAACGTTACAAGGAGGATCAGACAGACATATGGCTCATGACTTGGTTCACTTTGGTTCGGCACATTTTCTGGTGACCACATGTGTTTTCAGTAACAGTGATTCATCCTGTCCCTTTTACAGAGTGTCCTGCTCCTTTCTGGTACCCCATCCCCTCCTTGATGTTGTATACGGTTTATCGCACGTTCTTTCTTAATCTGGGATTAGCCTAACAAGGAATTATTCAGAGCAACTTTCCACCAAGTTACTTTATACACTGGAAAAAACATACTAAAGTGTCTTGCAAGCAACCAGAAAATCACTCCTTTAAACTCCAAATCTTTCTTTCTTTCTTTCTTTCTTTCTTTCTTTCTTTCTTTCTTTCTTTCTTTCTTTCTTTCTTTCTTTCTTTCTTTCTTTCTTTCTTTCCTTCCTTCCTTCCAATGTGTCCTCCAAGTGGTGCATAACATTTGTTTATCATGGGATCTGATTTTCCTCACGTACATGTCCCACATTTAGTGTGCTTTGATAGCTAGACCCTGGAAGACATAATAGTCCAAAGTCATACTGGACTCCTGCTGGCAGAAAGGAAAGGGTAGTATTCTCTACTATGTTCCTCCTATTTTTAGTTTTAAAACTGTTCTACTCCACATTGCACCCAATGGGAGTGAAATACTGTATTCAAACTAGCATTCGGGCTGGTTTAAATCTTCTTGGTGCATCAAAGGCATAGTATAGGCTGGGAAGACTTTGATGTATGGGGACGCTGCATTTTCCCTCCAGGCAACATTATGCTTCCAGTCCATTCACCTTTAATCTCTCTCAATGTCAGAGCTCAAATGACCACAGAAGAAAAGGCTGTAGATGCTTCTAACAGGGACAGGAGGCAGGAATCCCATTCTTGGAGAAGAACCTGATCTGTGTTATGACCTTCACAGATTCTATATAATGTCTCTCTCCATAATCAGAAGACTAGTTGGCATACAGTGGCCCCATTTGGAAATGCCAGTTTACATCTTCCAAGTGAGTCTTAAAGAAAAGCATGGAAAGAGGAAGATTTTGGCACCATCTAATATTAGTTTGGATAATTACTATAAATGATTAAAAACACTAAAAGGTTCAGCACATTCTAACATTTCACAAGTCCAGGCAAGTATTTGTGCTGATGCAGAGGTGAATAAAATAATAAGGGATGCTACAGAATTGCAAAATTATGATTGTTTTAAAAAGCAGCCATTAAAGAGGTTGCGCCATTTCAGAGATTTCATGACAGAGATTTCTATTTTGCCTTTAGCATATACAGTACCAATTAATTTTATCATAAGGACAAATTTCTATTTTACATGCAGAGATGTGTAACATAACTCTTGGGAATGAAAATGGACAGATGGCTGGAATCGGAGGGGCCATCGCCCACTCTTTCCCTTCCCCATATTGTCTTGACAATGGTCCACCCACAAGAGTGTAAATGGAGCTAGCCCTGCACTGAAATCTGGAGCCTGGCTTACAAATCTCAGAATCCCCAGGCCTGCTGGTTGTGAGGATTTCCTGAACCGTAGTCCAAAAAATAACTTTTCTAAGTTCTCCTTCAATCTCAGTTGGGTCAGAAGGAAGGCAAGTGTAGGTCTGTGTGTGTGTGTGTGTGTGTGTGTGTGTGTGTGTGTGTGTGTGTGTGTGTGTGTGTGTGTGTGTGTGTGTGTGTGTGTGTGTGTGTGTGCGTGTGTGTGTTCATTCTGTGGTGTCAAGTTGGATCCAGCTCATAGCAACCCTAATAGAGCTTTCAAGGCGAGATATTGAAAGAGTGGTTTTCAGTCCTCCAAGCCAGTTTCCACAGCCAAGTGGGAGTTTGGACCCTGTTCTCCAGAGTTCTAGTCCATCACTCTATCCACTATACCACAATCGGAAATGACTGGCATGGAAGGGAGAAACACTTTATTCCATGACCACTTTTCTAATCCCTGTGCCCCCAGTAGTGTTTTTCAGCTTCCCAAGGTGACATTAAGTGAATATGCCCCCATGAGTTGCTTGTTTGCCCTTAATTTCACTGCCTTCATTATCTTAGATATAAGTTTCACCTTTACCTAGAAACCACATTGGCTGCCTAAACTGAGCTAACTTTACCAGTGACATGTATTCAGGTAAAGAGAGCTGCTGGCACAGTACATAGCAAATTGCTAAAGTATGTGGCTCCCAATCTGTAATTATATATCTCAGGATTTCATTTAAATTATTATTGATTAACTGTTTATACATTGCATTTGTGTTCCATCCTTACTTCCTGGAATTTGGGTGATGCAAATGCTGTCTGCCAATCGTTTGCCCCAGACTTGTTAGACTTACACTTGGCGCAAGGTCACCAATAATTTCTTCACCAGAAATCCATCCTTTTGGCTTCCCAATGCACTACACTTTCAAAGCAGACACTTCGGCTCACATCATGGCGGCCTCTGCCTGGCACTCACCAACAGTGGCAGACTTTTGCAAACAATGCTATTGATAGAACTAAGAGCCTTTGTACACGACCCCTAAACTCTGCCGCAAATGGCTGCCAGCTTCAGAGCTTACAATTGTTTCCCCACCAGCTCCGGAGTTTGCAGAAAATTAAGTGCGACCACGCCCACCTAAGCGCGTCCCAGCACACTTTTCATGTACCTGCTCTCGGAGGGTGAAAATCCCTGACGCGGATTTAAGGGAGTGAGTGCCGGGCTCTCCTCGCTTCTGTTTGTTGTTGTTTTTTGCCTCCCGCCCCTTTAAGAGAAGGAATCAGGATGACGACAGGGCTCCGGGCAGCTTTGGAGGTGACCCTGCATTTTTTCTTCTCTTTTTTTCTCCCTCCCCTCACGCAGACAGGAGCAAGGAAGTGCGGAGGGGTGGGGACGTAGGAAGAGCAACGAACCCCCAAGATCTCTGGTCCGAATTTAAGTGGCCAGCGGATCTTAGGGGTTGTGTGAAAAGGCCCTAAGAAAGCGTGTGGCAACTCTGCATGTGTCAGTCTGAGGAATCCTTCCTACACCGACAGCTTTAGTGTCCTGGCACCTACAATTTTGATTCAGCAAAAGAAAGAAAAAATGGAGGAAAGGAATTTTTGGAGTAGATACATAAAAATAAACTACAGTGGTACCCTGACTTAAGAAATTAATCCGTTCCGAGCATACACTCGTAAGTCGATTAGCTCGTAAATCGGGGAGAGCTTTCCCATAGGAATGCATTGAAAGTCAATTAATCCATTCTGGATGAACGGATTTCAATGTGTTCCTTTGGGAAACCACTTTAAACCACCTGCAGCTCCCCCCCACCAGGTGTGTTGGGGGGGAGAAGTGATGGGTGGTTAAAATGTCTTTAGCCACTGAGGCAACCACTTGCCTCCATGGCTAAAGACATTGTAAACCACCCTCCACATCTCCCCTCCCAATGCACCGAGTGGTCGTGGGGAAGCAGTGGATGGTTTAAAATGTCTTTAAGCCACCGAAGCAACCATTTGGCTCGGCGGCTCAATGACATTTTAAACAACCTGCGCTTTCCCCCTCAATGCGCCTGATTGAGGGAGAAAGTGCAGGTTGTTTAAAAATTGCAAAAAAAGGACACCCCCCATGAAACACACACAAAAAAGTACAATACAGCATATAAAAATAACAGAGGAAAAATCAACCTACCTTTCTCGCAGTAGAAAAGTGCAGGAAAATGGTATTTTAAAACCTCTCAAATGCAAAATGCCACAGGAGAAACAGTTTTCGAAAGAAAGAAAAAACGTAAGTCGGGGGAACCCTATCTTTTGCTCGTAAGGAAGTGGGATTTAAAACCCAATGGAATCCTGCTCGTAAGTCGGGATTTCCGTGTGTCAGGCGTGTTGTAAGTCAGGGTACCACTGTATGCTCAAAACGTAAGGACAGTAGTGTTTTTAAATTTGCTCATCTGGAATCTGCTTTAGGTCACTTCCAGTACATGTACTCAGTGCATCTGGAATAACCATACAGTATCTGCTGTCTTGGGTTCTTAGCAGTTGGCATCTTGAACATTGCTGCAAGGAAATTAGGGATGATGGGACATAGTGTGATTCCCCAAGCTGTGATATTAACTGCACATTCCGGCTTCGCATTAGACTCTTATCTAAGGTATGTGAAATATAGTCACAATGAATCTCTTAGAGCAGAGAGATACAGCTGCCATTGGCCAATTACATCATGTGACATCTGGAAGCGTCTGGGAAGAAGACGAGGAGAAGAGACAGAAGCTATGATTTTGCTTAGTATTGCTTTGAGCAATGAAGCTTACTTCAGTTAGGTAGAGCTAGAACTAATGTAGAATAGTCAGAATGACTCAGTGTAACTAGTCAGAGAGAATAACTGAGCTTTGTAATTGTTTTCTAGGGAAATAAGTCCATATTTCTGGTCTGATAAGTATTTTGGTCTTTTTTGAACCTTTTTGCAAGTATAACTTTCCTTAGTAACTTAGTCTAGAAATAAAACTCTTTTTTAATAGATGGCCTCAAGAAGAATTTTGTTTTGAAAAAACACCCAAGGTAAATAAAAAGTGAAATGTTTGTATTTTGACCTTGACCAGTAATTGATCCTTTTGTTTTACTGGGCAGTATAACAACCTTCCTGGTGGCGACCTTATTCTGTATGTTTATTTTTCTTGAATGCCTAGGTCAGTGATGGCGGCACCTTTTAGCGACCGAGTGCCCAAACTGCAATTCAGAACCCACTAAATTTTTTGCAAAGTGCCAATACAGTAAATGAACCTGTGTACAGGTGGCTATGAAGGGGCGATGTTGGGTGCCCACAGAAAGGGCTCTGAGTGCCACCTTTGGCACCTGTGCCATAGGTTCGCCATCACTGGCCTAGGTGTTTGGATGCTCTGGAAATGTTTCTGCTTCTTAGCTTGAAGAATCGTTGAGTGTGGTTTACTCAAATTTACTGTTACCTGCCTTGTTTGTTTGTTAATGTCCATCAAGTCAGAACAGATTTATAGCAACCCTAATAGGCCTTTCAAGGTGAGTGAGATATTTAAGGAACGTTTTTGTTACTTCTACACCAACACTGAATTTTCAGGACCTGGATATTGAAGACCTCTTGAGTCCTAGCCCTTCACTTGGTATTGCTTATACTGTATCTTCTATCAACAATTATTATTGGACATATGCTGGATATTTCATCTGACAGTCCACGGACTCCAGAGAGCCCATAAAGTTCAGCATATATTCTAAAAAAGAATAAGACAGGTGATGAAAACAGAAGCAGGAGTTACCATGGTTCATGTCTGTGAATATTCACAGTCATCCAGGTGAGTTTATCTGGAAGTTAAGTCATGGCAACTGTACTTTTTTTCTTGAGAGAGCGAAATGTTTCGATCTCTCAATAAAAGAAGTCCAGTTGCCATGACTCAACTTCCAGATACCATGGTTCATCTGCACCTTTTGCTTAGATCCAGCTGTTCTAAAGTTTCAGATGTCCCCAGACCTTTCCCTGGACCTCACATGTGCTCTCTCTCCCCTCCAAATAAATCACACAAAAAGAAAGTAAGCTTTGCCTTGTGACAGTGATGTGGACTTGGATTACTTTTTCTTGAATTCTTATGTATGGCAAATGAACATGAAAACAAAAATATTTTGGTGCCTTACAATCTGACAATTTTTTTCAGTGTGAACATTTGTAGATCAAAATTGACTTCCTCAGACAAAACTAATAAATGCTTAGGCATTGGCTTTTATTTGAGTATATACTGTGGGGTGTGAGACTGAAAAGAGACTCCAAGGAATAATAACATTAATAACATCTGCAATTAAATTGGGGAGATTACAGAAACATCCACACCATGGTTAGAATGCTTAACTGTCTGCCGTTTGAAGTGTGAAAATGTTGATTCAGGAAGAAACTTGGTGACTTTTATAAATCTACTTCGTACAAAACAAATTTTGGCTATAAATAATATTGTAAAGAAAATGGTTTATTCCTACACACAGTGAAGTAAAAAGCCTTGGTCTTTTTTAATCCTATTAAAAATACCATGGATTTACTTCTTATGCCTGTAGTATCAGCTTAACTTCATGTGCTTCTCTGTTTCATTATACTAAACTTCCATTCAGTATTGATCCCTCCTCCCAAAACCACTTCAGCTGTATCACCCAAAGGTGATGCATTTTAGCAATATAGAAGCCTCATCTCCTTCAACTGGGATGATCTCAAACACTGAAGTCTTAGCTTTACAGAGGGCCTTCCCCCTTATCAGTGCCTTCAGGAATCAAGCTGAAATGGAAGATTGTCCAGTGAAGTCTCAAAGGGGTGGTGGTGGAATTAATGTTGTTTGTGAGCAATTAGAGACATCTACATGTTTTAACATAAGCCATGGTGGTATGTGTGGGAATACAAAGCATTGGTAGGTGGCTTGCTGTGTCACCGTAACAGTAGGTATATCTAAGCAACAATTGGAATAGCGAAAGTTGTCCTAACTTTATTGTGAGGGGCCTTTCCAGGCAGAAGACCCAACCCAGGGTGCACCGTCCGCCGCATCGTGCAAGGGTGAAGAAGAGGGGTGGTACGTGACCGTGCAGACAGAACACTCTGTCGGGCTGGAGGGACTAGCACGTAGGGACCTGAAGAAAGAGGCAGCGGAGGGATTGGTGGTGGAAGGATTCTGGGTGACGGAGGAGGGGGAGGAGCTAGAAGATGAGGGAGATACAGTATAAAAGAGGAGAAGGAAGAGAGGAGGGAGGCCTGTCTGAGAGAGTGGGAGAAGGAGGGTAATGAGGAGGAATGGAGGGTGTATGTCTTCTGCAACCCCAAGGATCCCTGGAAGAGGGATCCTTCTATGGGCCGCAGACAGGCCAATTCCCTGGAGTGGGTGGCGGAGTGGGCTCACCACCCGTGCTGTGGAGCCCTATGCATCGGGCGTGGACCTGCCCTTCGGAACCCTTACAACTGGGAGCGGTTCCAGAAACTTGTTTACCCACAGGACTCATGAATTGGGAGTGGACAAACTGGGACTACCCATTGGACATTAAAGTTGTGGAAGGCACCAGTGACCCCACCGAAGTTGTTATTCATTTGCTGGGAGTTATTGATAATAAAAGTTTACGTTTTGAATCACCGTCTCCATCTCTTCCTGGGACAGAGGAATCAGAATCGTCTGTAACTGAACCGAACCCCACTTGTGGCACAGTGGTTAAATGCCTGTACTGCAGGTAAAACTGTGCTCATGACCAGGGGTTCAATCCCAGGTAGAACGCTCATGGTTGACTCAGCCTTCCATCCTTCTGAGGTCGGTAAAATGAGTACCCAGCTTGCTGGGGGGGGGGCAATGTGTAGCCTTCATACTGTAATTAAAACTATAAACCGCCCAGAGACTACTTGAAGTGGTATGGGGCAGTATATAAGCAGAACACTTTGCTTTTTCGATTTAGTAGTAAATTTATTTACAGTCAAAGAGCATATTGGTGCTAAAAGCTCAGATTAAATAGCCTAGAACAGAAAGATCTTGGAATCTTTAACTGAGCATTCTCACTGAATGCCACCTTGAAGGTTTGGGGGAAGGGATATCTTTGGCAGTGGTCGAAGGTAGATGTGCTTAGCATGCATGCTCACTGAAGCTCCAGCTATTGAACTCCTCCAAAGGACTTCAGCATTCTGGCAAATAAAACATAGGAAATCAATTACACTTCTTAATAAGAGGTGTTATGCAGAACAATAATTGTTGCTGTTTTTGTTTAGGGAAAAGCAATATTATTTTCCAGATTTCATCTCTGCAGGACAAAGTGTGTTTTGAGGCCTGATCAATAATGGATTCACCTGTTTCCCAATCAGAGGTCTGTAAAGAAGCTCAGAAGGAAAGTTGCTGAATGTGCCTTCCTTCTTTCATCTGAAAACTGCAGTGCCCCCTGGAGGCCTGCTCTTGAATTTTAGATTGTGTACTTTTGGGGCAAACCACTCCAGTATTCCTGCCAAGAAAAACTCCATGGACATGGAGTCATGAAGAGTTGGTCATGACTGTAATGACACAACACACACACACACACACACACACACACTGTTGGCTTCAGTATACAGGAATTGTAACTTTCTCTCAATTAAACCTACCTTTCCAACTCTCTCGGCAGTATTTTCCCAGGTTTTCATTTTGGTTACAATTATAATTACAGGCTGAACTGTGCAATCCCAATAGAGAAGGCCCTAACAGAGGGCGGTCAAATGCAGAAAGGCTGGATACAGCGATTCCAATGCCACTCTCCGACTGGGTGAAACTCAAAGTTGCACAGATTCTATCCCTCCTTCAGCTTGGGAGACAATATGTGTGCAATAGATGTACACATAGAAAATTGTGGCCAAATGTTACCCCATCCAATGGCATCCAGTTTCCTTCTTGGCACAGCTGAATCTATCGGCTCCAATTTGAATTAATTTGCATTTTGACCACACCTTTATATAACTTTTAGGACTGAGATTTAATTGCAGCAGTTGTGCCATTCCCAGGATGCTGATGGCAATAATGATAAAAATGCTAGTAATATTTCCTGGTTTTTTCCAGGTAATCCCCCCACCCCCCTGTTGATTTTTCTAAAGATAACTGTGCAGCAATTTAAAAAAAAGAGCTTTGGACAACTATAGTTGTATAGTGCCAGGGCAATGTGTCTGTGAAGATTCTCAGTCAACCAGGTGAGGCTATCCAGATGTTCAGTCATAGCAACTGTACTTCTTTTCTTTTTAGGACTTTCACACACTCCTGGGCCTGGTCTATCTAACAAGCCTATTCGGACCAGGGATGAGTGAAACTACATGGAGGGTAAATGGGATGTTTCCTATATTTCCTACCAACCTTCCTCAAACTGAAGAAGCCTCTTGGACAAACTTTTTGATCTAACAAGAAAAGAAGTTCAGTTGCCATGACTCAACTTCTGGATAGACCAGGGCAATTAGTGGGTGACTAATGAACAACTCTTGGGTTATTCTCATCATGATGCAACCTAAGATTATTTTCATATGTGTTGTTTAAGGATAAAGCCTATATTTAAGATTAGCTGGATGAGGAACTCAGCAGTGTTGGCGAACCTTCAGCAGATGTTTTGGACCGCAACTCTCACAGTCTTTTGTCATTGGCAGTCCAGGCTCGGAACTCTGAGAGTTGTGGTCCAAAAACATCTGCAGTGCCAAAGGTTCACCATCACTGAACTAAAGAATGCAGAAGAGGGGAATGAGGAACATGAAACATGTGATGTTAGAGGGAGGAGAGAAATTGCCATTTCAGTTCTTTGTGTGGGCAGAGGAAACATAATGACCAGGAATAAAAGATCACAGGGCCGTGGATCTGCAGGAAAAAAATGCTGCTGCTGGAATCTGTGAAGAAGTCATATAAGCAGTGCAAAAGAACCAGCACACATGGTTGATCTCTAATTTACATCTAGCAAAAACCGAATAAGGGAACCAGCTGAAAATGAAGGGAAAGAGGGGGGAATATTCTCCTCATACATTTAGCCTTGATGAAACAATAATGCCAGCCCTTCCTTACTCCTTCTTCTGCTGTTAACGCTAACAGCAAGTTAAGAATTAGAAACAAGCCCTTGTATAGATTCTTTTTTTAAAAAAAATAATTGGACACAAATTATACAAAATTGTTTAATATGATCCCTAAAACTATTATCCACTGACTTGTTAAATACTAATAATAACTGCCTGTGTTCAAGCTGACTCCAATTTATGACGATCCTCTTCAAGGTTTCTATATATGCATATCTGAGGTCAATCGGGACTATGGAGGCTGGCTGTTTTCTTGACCACTATCTCCATAGCCAGGTACACAACTCAGTGAGTTATCCCATTAGCTCCAGCTTGTTAAACCAATCTGCTGTATTCTGAGAGATGAAAACTGAGAGTCTCCATTAATTTCAGGGTAGTGGTCTCAGTCAACCTCCATTAACTTCAATAACCATTTTGCAAGCAATACCTACTTCCAAACTTCTATCTGTCTTCATAACTACTGTTCTACTCTCCCTATCATTAGTTTCTCTCTTTTTAACAATATCTCTCCCCGTTTCCGTTCCCCCCCCCCCTGAGCTCTTCCAGTGGATCACACTGGTGTCCTCTGCACTTTCCCCTTGAGCTGGGGGAAAATCCGAAGAAGTGACCAGAGGCAAGGGGTTTACTCTTACTAGACTCCAGAGAGGGAATTATCATTTGAGATGCCCTTCATCTCCCTTAAGCTGCTACCATCACCACCATTGTTGCTTTCGATGGGTGACCAAATATGTTCTCAGTGTGTTCTTGGAACTCTCAGTACCTCAGCATGAGAGGTAAGATACTGGATTCAGAATCAAAGGTCCTCTGAAATGATGCCCAGACCAAAGGTCTTTCAACTAGAGATGGGTACCAAATGAATTTTTTTTGTTTCATTATTCGTTATTAATTTCATTACATAACGAAACGAATAACGACCCTAGGAGCAAATGTAACACGAAACGAAACGAACCAAGAAAAATTGGTTCATTTCATTTCGTTTCGTTAATGGAGGGGGCAGAGATATCTCCTACCTGGTGCTGGTATGGAGGTCTGGTCTTCCTGGCTTCTGGGATGGCGACCAGGAAAAAAAAGTGGCCATGTGCTCGGCAGTAAAAAAATAAAATAAAAAGAAAAGAAAAGAAATAAAAATAATAAAAAGGAGTGCCGACCAGGCCCCAAGGATGGCCTGGTTGGCACCCTAAAATAATAATAATAAATAATAATAATAAAAAACCAGCGCCGACCGGGCATATAAGAACATAAGAACATAAGAAGAGCCATGCTGGATCAGGCCAAAGGCCCATCTAGTCCAGCTTCCTGTATCTCACAGCGGCCCCACCAGATGCGTTTGGGAGCGCATGAGACTAGATATCTGTCTCCTGATACCACTCCCCTGCATCTGGCCCTTGAAGTATCCTGGTTTAAAGCCTAGAGATTACACATCTCCATCATGGTTTGTAACCCGTGATGGACTTTTCCTCTAGGAATCTGTCCAATCCCCTTTTGAAGGCATCCAGGCCAGATGCCATCACCACATCCTGTGGTAGGGAGTTCCATAGACTTACAACGCGCTGGGTGAAAAAATATTTTCTTTTGTCAGTTCTTACTCTCCCAGCACTCAATTTGAGTGTATGTCCCCTAGTTCTGGTATTTTGAGAGAGGGAGAAGAGCTTCCCTCTATCCACTTTACTCATACCCTGCATTATTTTGTATGTCTCAATCATATCCCCCTCAAGCGCCTTTTTCCAGACTAAAGAGGCCCAATTGTTTTAGCCTTTCTTCATAAGGGAGGTGCCCCAGCCCAGTAATCATTTTAGTCGCTCTCTTCTGCACCTTTTCCAGTTCCACTATGTCTTTCTTGAGATGCGGTGACCAGAATTGTACACAATACTCCAGGTGGGGCCTTACTATTGTTTTGTATAACGGCATTATAATGTTGGCTGTTTTATTTTCAATCCCCTTTTGGATAATCCCTAGCATGGAATTGGCCTTCTTCACTGCTGCCACACATTGGGGAGACACCTTCATGGAGCTGTCCACCAACACACCAAGATCTCTTTCCTGATCCGTCACGGATAACTCAGAGCCCATGAGTTGATAGATGAAGTTTGGATTTTTTGCCCCAATATGCATTACTTTACATTTGGTTACATTAAAACGCATTTGCCATCTCTCAGCCCACTCCCCCAGTTTGGAGAGATCCTTCTGGAGCTCTTCACAATCTTCTCTGGTTTTTACCACATGGAAAAGTTTTGTGTCATCTGCAAACTTGGCCACCTCACTGTTTATCCCTGTCTCCAGGTCATTTATGAACAGATTGAAAAGCACCGGTCCCAGGACCGAGCCCTGGGGCACACCGCTTTTCACTTCTCTCCATTGTGAAAATTTCCCATTGACACCTACTCTTTGTTTCCGGGATCTCAACCAGTTCTCAATCCATAAGAGGACCTGCCCTCTTATCCCCTGACTATGCAATTTTCTCAGCAGCCTTTGGTGAGGGACTGTGTCAAAAGCCTTTTGAAAATCCAGATAGACTATATCCACCGGTTCACCCAAATCCACGTGCCTGTTGACCTTTTCAAAAAATTCTAAAAGGTTTGTAAGGCAAGATTTACCCTTACAGAAGCCATGCTGATTTTCTCTCAGCAAGGTTTGTTCTTTTATGTGTTTTAAGATTTTCTCTTGGATGAGGCCTTCCACCATCTTCCCTGGGACAGATGTAAGGCTAACCTGCCTGTAGTTTCCTGGGTCCCCCCTCCTTCCTTTTTTAAAAATTGGTGTGACATCCGCTATCCTCCAGTCCTCCGGCACTGTGGCCGTTTGAAGAGACAAGTTGCATATTACCGTTAAGAGATCTGCAATTTCATTTCTCAGTTCCCTAATAACCCTTGGGTGGATGCCATCTGGGCCCGGTGACTTGTTAATCCTCAATTTATCAATTAGTCCTAAAACCTCCTCTCTTTTAACCTGTATTTGATTTAATTCTTTAGTCAAGAGGGGCGGCTCAGGCAGCGGAATCCGCTCAAGGTCCTCTGTCGTGAAGACAGACGCAAAGAACTCATTCAATTTCTCTGCAATGTCCAAGTCCTCCTTAACCTCCCCTTTTCCTCCCTCACCATCCAGAGGCCCAATTGGTTCTCTGGCAGGTTTTCTACTTCTAACATATTTAAAGAAGCTTTTATTATTACCCTTTATATTGCTAGCCATGCGTTCCTCAAAGTCTTTCTTTGCCTCCCTTATCATCTTTTTACATTTCTTTTGCCAGAGTTTGTGTTCCTTTTTATTTTCCTCATTTGGGGAGGATTTCCATTTACAGAAGGACCTCTCCTTGTGCTTTAGAGCCTCTCTAACTCCACTCGTTAACCATGCCGGTGTCCTCTTGGACTTAAATGAGCTCTTCTTTCTTTGTGGTATGCACTTGTGCTGGGCCTCTATTATTGTTGTTTTAAACAGGCTCCATGCACTCTGAAGAGATTGGATTCTTCTAACCCTCCCCTTCAGTTTCTCTCTAACTAGTTTCCTCATCTGAGGGAAGTTTGCCCTTCGAAAATCAAGGGTTTTTATGTCTGATTTGGTTGACACTCTTCCTCCGACATGCATGGCAAAGGTAATTGCAGCATGGTCACTGTTCCCCAGAGGCTCAGTGACATTCACATCCCTGACGAGGTCCTGAGTATCACACAATATTAGATCTAGAGTTGCCTGTTCTCGGGTGGGCTCCATGACAAGTTGCTCTAAGGCACAGTCATTCAGCAAGTCGAAAACCCAGTTTCTCTTTCTTGCCCGGAGCTCGCATTGGCCCAGTCAATGTGGGGATAATTAAAGTCCCCCATGATTACTATCCTATCCCTCTTAGCCACCTCCATGATTTCTCTCCTCATTTCAAGGTCCCCCTCAAGTTTTTGATCTGGTGGACGATAGAATACTCCAACTATCACATCACTCTTTGGACCTGGTAGTTTAACCCACAGTGATTCTATGGAGGAGTCAGACCCTCTGTCAATCTCCATTCTGCTGGATTTTATGCCTTCTTTGACATAGATGGCCACTCCTCCTCCAACCTGCCCCTCTCTATCCCTTCTATAGAGTTTATAGCCTTGGATTGCTGTGTCCCACTGGTTCTCCACATTCCACCAGGTTTCTGTTATGGCTATTATATCAATGTTATCCCTAGCTGCCAGATGTTCAAGTTCTCCCATCTTTGCTCGGAGGCTTCGAGCATTGGCGTAGAAGCACTTGTACAGTGGGTCCCGCAACAGCTGCTGCCTTGTTCTTCTCCCCCCACAGCTTTTATTTTCAGTAGACGAACTGTCACATTCCGCTATTCTGCCAGTGTTAATACTTGCTATGTCATCTCTATGTGATTCTCTACCCTCTCCAACCTCATTCCCGAGGATGAGGTGTTCAACCGGATGCCACACAGCTCCTGTCGGCTTTCCCCAGTTATCAGTTTAAAAGCTGCTCTGCTGCCTTTTTGAGGTTGAGTGCCAGCAATCTGGTCCCATCATGATTCAAGTGCAACCCATCCCTCCTGAAGAGGTTTGGCTTGTCCCAAAATGTTCTCCAGTTCCTCACAAATCTAAAGCCCTCCTCTCGACACCATCGCCTCATCCACGCATTGAGGCTTCTGAGTTCTGCCTGCCTGGCGGGACCTGCACGAGGAACAGGTAGCACTTCTGAAAATGCTACCTTGGAAGCCCGGGACTTCAATCTTCTACCTAGCAACCTGAATTTGGCTTCCAAGACTGACCGCTTGGCCTTCCCGACATCATTGGTACCGACGTGTACCATGACCACTGGCTCCTTTCCAGTTCTCTCTAACAAGCTATCTATATTTCTGGTGATGTCTGCAACCTTTGCACCCGGCAGGCAAGTGACCATCCGGTTATCATGCTCCTCACAAATCCATCCCTCCGTATTTCTAATGATAGAATCCCCTAGCACAATGAGCTTCTCTCCTGCAGCCTGCTCATCAACATGTACCTGATCTTGTATCTCATCAATAGTGATGAGGGAGAGATCCTCCGGCGGAACCACTTCTTCCTCTCTGTGTGCCTCATGAGGTGTGCTGAGGGAAAGAGCTTCAAATTGATTGTGCAAGATGAGACTCTCTGAGCGATGCCTTGGCCTTCTACTCCTTTGAGTCACATTCCTCCACCCATCCACCTCCTGAGTTGGGGGAGTGACTTCCTCCTCTGAAGTGTGCCCTGTCTCTTCTTGGACCTGGATAGTCTCTTCCGCTCTGTCCAGGAACTGCTCAAGCTCCTTAATATGTTGCTGGTCCACTATGCGAGCCTCTAGCTGCTGGACCTTCTCTTCCAATAGCGCTACCAGCTTGCACTTGCAGCAGATGTAGTTCTGCACACGCTCTGTCAAGATAACAAACATGGCACAAGTACTGCAGGTAACTACAGCTGCTCCCTGCAACTCCATTTTAACGATTACAATAAAATGTATTCAAGGTCTCAAAAATGTAAACTTGCACTTTTTTTTAATCTAGTAAGGCTCTTTTCTTCTTTTATTGTTTAGTCAAAATCTAACAGTGTAGGGGCCGCTAAAGCACCTCTACTCCAACTGCAAGCACGTCAGGAAGTGTAGGACCTCCTGAGGAGTTGCTTGGCTTGGGAACTCAATTAAACCCAGAATTATTTTTTTTTTTTTTAGTTTGCACGCGCCGTAAAAGCGCGTGCTGGCTAAAAGCAGCTATTTAAAGCTAAAACTCCGCCCCTTGCTCCTGCAAAAAGAAGAAGTTAGCTCTGCCCTTTGTTCTGTGCTCCTCTGACCAGCTCCTTCCTCTCTGCTGCTCTGCCAGAAGAGGACTGAGAGACTGCTGGTAGCAGCTATTTAAAGCTAAAACTCCGCCCCTTGCTCCTGCAAAAAGAAGAAGTTAGCTCTGCCCTTTGTTCGTGTGCTCCTCTGACCAGCCCCTTCCTCTCTGTTGCTCTGTTGCTCTGCCAGAAAAGGCCCCAGGGGCCGTGCGGTCGGTGCTGAAAGAAAAGGGGAAAAAAAGCCCGGTGCTACAACTGTAGCGCGGGGCCTGAACCTGGAACTGGGGGTTGGGGGGATATAAATATAAATATAAATATAAATATAAATAAATAAATAAAAAGGGAGCGCCAACCAGACCCCAAGGGTGGCCTGGTCGGCACCGTAAAATAAATAAAATAAAATAAAATAAAATAAAATAAAGAAACAGCACCAACCAGGCCTCAGGGGCGGTTGGCGCTGAAAGGAAAAAAACAAAAAACAAAAGCCCCACGCTACAGCTGTAACGCGGGGAAAACCCGGAAGTGAAAAATAAAATAAAATAAAATAAAATAAAAATTTAAAAAGGAGTGCCGACCGAGCCCCAAGGGTGGCCTGGTCGACTCAGCACCCTAAAATAAATGGGAAAAAACCCAGTGCCGACCAGGGCCCCAGGGGCAACGCAGTGGGCGCTGGGGAAAAAGGGGTAAAAACGAAAAATGAAACAATGAAACAACGAAATGAATTTTTTTCCATGAAAATTCATGAAAAATGAAACAAAACAAAACGACCTCCTTAATGAAATGAAACGAAATGAAACGAAATGAAACGCCATTTTTTGATCCGTGCCCATCTCTACTTTCAACTGTTTATTGAAAAAGAATAATAAGAAGAAAATGATAAAACAGATTAAAAGTACTGTATAAAACTAGGCTAAATCTTACATTTAAAAGAAATTGCAAAACCAATAAAAGGGCCTTTGGACATAAGCAAGAATATTACCAACATGGAAAACAAGAAAAGTCTAAACTTCCCTAACCCGTATACTTAATCAATAATCTGCCTCTTTTGCATCAGTGTGAAGGTGAGCCATTCATCTCCATCTCTAACTCCCTTCTCTTCCTGCACTATGTTTCTCTATACCCTCATTTCTCTGCTCATCTGTCTCCAATTAAAAGGCTCCTAACTCCATTTAGCTGCTCTTAACTACCAAGCTACCTTTACAGCTTTATTTTGTAAATTGGCCTGATATGAGCAAGTCTTAATCCCCTTTGACCTACACTTAGCTAGAAACCCATGAATAACTACCCTTAATGGGTGTGAATCACTATTCTCCACCTAAGGAGCCTACTCAGGCCATTGTCCATTTTATGAGTCTATTTCAGACCAGGATGACATGAGGTCAAAGTGAACTATAAAATGGAGGACTCCAAACTAGTTTTCTTCAGACTGACGAAACTATTTGGATGAGCAGCGAAACATATTCAATCTTTCAAGAAAAGAAGTCCAGTTGCCATGACTCAACTTCCCGATAAATTCACCTGGATGACCGAGAATCTTCACAGACTATTCTCCCAGTGTTTAGACAATAAACTACTCACATTACTGCTTTACCCTTTGGGTGTTTGCACTCCAGGACATTGTACATTTAACAAGCCTATTTGGGCCACCATTGAACTTTTTCAGACCACAGTGATCTTGTGAAATCAAGGTGAACTATAATTTGGAGGCTTTACCTCTAACTTCCCTCAGATTGATGAAGCTGCTTGAATGAGTAGCAAAATGTTTTGATCTCACAAGAAAAGAAATCCAGTTGCCATGACTCAACTTCCAGATCACTATAGATAGAATGTTAGGGCTTTGTACTGAGCCAAAAGGCACTAGGTCAGTGATGGCGAACCTTTTAGAGACTGAGTGCCCAAACTGCAATTCAAAACCCACTAATTTTTTTGCAAAGTGCCAATACAGTAATTTAACCTGTATATAGGTGGCTATGAAGGGGCGATGTCGAGTGCCCACAGAAAGGGCTCCGAGTGCCACCTTTGGCACCCATGCCATAGGTTCGCCATCACTGGCCTAGGTGTTTGGATGCTCTGGAAATGTTTCTGCTTCTTAGCTTGAAGAATCGGGGGGAAATCTGTTCAGTTTATTCTGGCTTTAAAAAAGATGAAGCCCCAATGGAAGAAAAAAAAGGAAACTCCACATCAGGAGAAACCAAGGGCAGACTGATTCAAAATGGTTTTTGTATTGTGTGATCAGAGAAAAACAATAAATAATTTTTAAAAAGACAATCACCGAACCACATTTGTCCATTTTATAACTGGAGCAAATCCTGTGAGATATAACCATATAGTCACAGCCTTAGGTCTTCACATTGCAACATCTCAGTATGATTTTTGAATTTTCTTGTTTCTCTCTCCCTTTCCTCTTAAGCACTGTGATGGCCAGTCTGAAGAAAGTTTCCACTGGACTCAGGAGCTCACTGGATTGTATTGTGTTCATAATGACATACCTTGCATACCGGAATGATATTTTATTTGACATACATGGTAATGCATGTAAAGATTGAAAAGGAACTTACTCTTCAGAACCAGGTTGTCTTTGCTGCAAATAATTTGGTGCATTGTATACCAAGGTACTTAGTACCACACTGTAATTTCCTCTGTATGTTGTGTTGAAGCTGGTGTGATTAAATTCAATGTATTTACCACCAGCTACACACCATCCAGCTAATTATAAGCCCAGTCTATTTTCATGGCCATTGGTTGCTTCTTGTTCAGCTGCCAGGGGATAATGTAAGGACTGGTAAATGGAGCACCCAACTCTCTTGGTAGTGGTGATGTGTGTGTGTGTCCAACGTGTAGACTGAATAATTAAAGTGAAAACTACCCCAAGAATGCTTTAAGTGCTATGGGGTGGTAAAAGCAACACATTTTACTTTGGGAACTTTTTGCCAGCCATTCCACTTGTGCCGTCTCTTTTGTCAAGTTACCGTATATACTCGAGTATAAGTCGACCCGAGTATAAGTCGGGGCCCTAATTTAAAACCAAAAAACTGGGAAAATTTATTGACTCAAGTATAAGCGTAGGGTGGGAAATGCAGCAGGACCTGGCAACTCCTCCTTTGTGAGCTGGGTGTGTGTGTGATGTTTAAAATGACTTTTAGCCACCGAGGCAAGTGCTTGAGTTGGTGGCTAAAAGTCATTTTAAACACTGTTTTAAAATGACTTTTTAAAAAGTCATTTTAAACATGGGGGGGTCAGGAGAAGTGGCGCACAATGTTTAAAGTGACATTTAGCCACCGACCCAAACTTGCCTCAGTGGCTAAAAGTATTGACACGAATATAAGCCGAGGACCCCTTTTTTCAGCCCAAAATTAGGGCTGGAAAACTAGGCTTATATTCGAGTACATACAGTACTTGTTTCTGGTTAAGAGAATGGCATAAAGCTTGAAATACTCTATGCCTCCCAAACGCCCTTTAAAGTGCCCTTGAAAAGTAATTTTTAAACCACACTACTGAGGTGTTACTCGTCACACGGAAGAAACAGTGGGACATTTTACACCTAAAAACCCACCGTGTGACCGACCACCAGCCGCACGACTTCTTGACAAAAATAGAGAACGCTTGCCCTACTAGTGCCTCTCAATTTATTCTCTAGCGTTTGTCTGCGTGCAGTATGACGTGGGTCGCTGTGCCACCATCATTGCCTTATTATTGTTTGGTGATGACAAACCACCCACCACCACGAAAGCTTACTTTAAAATATGATAGTTGGTCACTAAGGTGCCACATGTTCTTGTGTCTTTTGTGTCTTTTATTTTGTTTTGTTTTTATTTGATTTTTTTTTTTGGCCTGGAATTAAAATATGATAGTTAGTTTTTTAAGGTGCTACTACACGTTCTTGTCTTTCATTTCGTTTTGTTCGGGTTTCTGCCTGGATTTCTTGCACAGAGACGCACACGGCGACCTGGCACAATAACCGCAACAACACAACCACTAAAAGAACTCGCTCTGTGACGTTTCCCGGCCAGGCGGCGGCGGCGGCGGCGGCGGCGGGAACAGTGACGCGTCGGAACCTCCAGGGGGAGCCCGCGGGAAGACCATCCTCCTCCTCCTCCTCCATCTCCCCGCCGCTCCCCCACCCCTCGGGCTCAGGCTGGCAGAGGGAGCGGGGCCCGGCTCTGTACACGGCTCCCTTTCGGCCTCCTCTCTATCGTGCGCTCCTCGACGCTCTAGCCCTGCCCCCGCCCCCGCCCCGCTCGCTCGCTCGCTCGCCCGCCCGCCCGCCCGCCCGCCTCACCCCGCCTGCGCGGCCGGCCTGCGTCACCCGGACAAGATGGAGACCGCCGAGGAAGGTAACGGCCTGGAAACCGACGGGCTTGGCCAGCGGAGGAGGAGCCCCCCCCCTCTCCCCCGGTGGTGGGGGGTGGGGAGGAAGCCGAGGGAGAGTCGGCGGGTGGGAGGGACGGTGGTGTGTGTGGGAGGGGTCGCCTTCGCCGACCGTCTTGGGAGAGCCCCCCCCCCCAAACTGCGTTCCTTTGCCGCTGCCGCCGCCGCCTCCGCCTCCGCCGCCTCCTCTTCCTCCGCCTGGGCCTGCAGGGGAGCCTCCGTCTGCCCCCGCGTTGCCGTGTAATGGTGTTGCTGGCCAGAGAGCAGGTGTTGAGGCAGAATTGGGGGGGGGTGTCCGAGGGCAAGCAAGCAAGCAAAGCAAGCAAGCAAGCAAGCAAGCAAATAAATAAATAAATAAATAAATAAATAAATAAATAAATAAATAAATAAATAAATAAAAGGCAAGAAGGCGGGGTGGTGCACGTGCGGGGCCTCCCCGCATGTGTGGATCTGCCCTAAAATACAGGACCTGCTTGTAGGTCGGTTGGATGTGGCTGCCCCCCGCCGCCCCCCCCTTAGAGAGGTTCAAATGGCGACTAAATAGGATATTTTGTGTGTGTGTGTGTGTGTGTGTGTGTGTGTGTGTGTGTGTGTGTGTGTGTGTGTGTGTGTGTGTGTGTGTGTGTTCGTGGACGTGGAGGTGTCTTGGGTCGGGTGCTCGAGGGGATTGGTCGCTGGGACCTTCGACGGGGTTACTTGAGTCCAAAGGACCCCCCCCCCCCCGTAAACACAGGAGGAGGAGGAGGAGGAGGGAGGAAGGAAGAGGTGCGTGTGCCTATTTGTGTCAAGTGCGTGTGCGGCGATGTTTCCTGTGTTGTGGCAGCTGATGGGTAGGATTGGAGGCGAAACGTGGCTGGAAGTGTGTGTGGGGGGTGCCTTTTTTTTTTTTTTTTTAAGTGTGTGTGTGTGTGGAAGAGAGAGAGAGAGAGAGAAAGGCAAAGAGTTTGGCCACCCTGGGCAGGAGAAAGGTGTGTGCCTCCGGGTTAGATCGAGCCAGGTAAGCAGCAGTTCTGGTGGCGTGAATGAACCAGCGGCCACCCCCTCTTTGTTTGTGTTTGTTATGTAACCTTTCAGGGAGGTGAGATTTCAATGAAAAGTTGTACTGGGAAGAGGACCTAGTGCGGCCTCCTGATTTTTTGTTACCTCCTAGTAAAAGGAGGATTCATCTGGGTTGTTATCTAGGAAAGCTCACTCCAATGTAGAGCTCTTAGACTTGGAAATGCCACAACTCTTTGTCCCCCCCCCCCCGATTGTTATGCTCATTTTAGCAGAGTAACATGGTTACCTCTTTGAAGGTTTCAAAAACAGTAAGAGTATGAGTGCTTCTACCAAAACAACACAGTCATTCATATTTTGGCATGAGCTCATAGAGTTTGGAAGTCTACTTCATCAGAAGATTAATGTCAAAATAAATTATTAGTGTTTCAGATGCCACATAGAGATACAGAAAGCTAATGGAAGCTGAGACTCTCATTCTTTGATCAACATAGACCAAAACTTGAATGTACGTTTTAAAAAATCTTATATAATAAAAATTCTATTCATCATTTGAATGGCACAGCATACAGTGCACTGTGCAGATTTAACATTAATCATTTTCTAAATGAAGGCATTAGTCTGCTTTTTTTTTTGCATGTGTGAATAACTGATTTTGTGAACTGGATATTGATACTGAAGAAAGACTGTGAATTGGTGATGAAGTCATAATCCAGAGCAGATATTGGAGACAGTAGATAAAATAGTTCCTGTCTGCTGACTTGGTATTGTGAGGGTTCAGTTAAAGCCACCCATAGTTCTGATGAATGAATTCCGTAGTCAGTTTAAATCAAACTTTTATTCGCGGTAACAGTGGGCAATACTTCTTTATCATTTTCAGTTACATATTCCACATTGTCAAGAGAAATATCTTTCGAACTGTTTCTATCAAATGTAAGCTTCTCAACATTAACATCTGGTTTGAATGGGTTATTATTCGTAATTAATGGGGTTGGGCAGCTCTTGCAATTAGGGGAGCAGAGCATCAGGTCCTGCAACAGTGGTGTCTCACACAATCTGGTTGCATCTCCCATCCCCATCCAGGGATCCATCTTGAGACCGCTCCACCGCCTCTTGAAACTGTGACCGTTGTTCGTGGTCCTCCCCGAATTGCTTGTCACCACCACAGGTGGGGGCAAAGGCAAACCCACATCTTTCACCGTCAAGACCCCTTAGTCTGTTTGAATCCCTCTTTCCCTCAGGATCCTAGGTCTGTCTCTTGATGGTTTGTGTGGCATTATCCCTGCCTCTGGTTTTGGTCTGAGTCCCCCTGTCTTGACAGTTCTTTTTAAACCTTTCAGTCTTGCCTATCTTATCCTTCAACAACATGTTCATCAGCAGAAACCCCTCTACTATTGGTTCCACTTGCACCCCTGCATTTCCCCATTTGTCATTCATACTATAATTTTTCTCCCACACTATCAGAACTTTCTCTGTTAACATCCTCAGATCCTGTTGATCTGTTTCCCTTCCCTACATCCACATTCAGTCCATCCTCTATATCAGGGGTGTCCAAATGTTTTGCAACAAGGGCCAGATTTGGTGAGGTGAAAATGTGTGGGGCTGAACATTCAGTGACATATGGCCCCTGGGCCAGACTTTGGACAACCTCTAGCCTAGGACATGCAAGGAGGCGGGGAGGACACTGCAGTAATGGGGTCAGGGGGTAGGCTGGCCAAGTGTCTGGGGGGGGATGGACAGAGGCAGGGAGGGTAGGCAAACCATAAAACTGCAAGCTGACATCTCCATCCAGTATGGAGAGAGGCCAGCTGGCAGTGATGCCTGACAGGCTGAGCTGGTGGGGAGAAGAGGCCATGGGCAACTCAAAATTTTAAAAACGGGCTGTATTTGGCCCCCGGACCTGACTTTGGACATGACTGCTCTATATTTTTCACACTGTCCTTTCCCTGTCCAGCTTCTGATCTTTTGGACGGCACACCTCCTTTCTCACAGGTATATACACAGAGAAAAGAAATGATTAAGCAAAGGCTGAGGGGGGAGGAAGAAACTTATGTACTGGGTTCCTAGATGAGTTCAGCAAGTAATATTTCACCCAGTCATTAAACTGGATCTGAGCATGATGGAAATTTCTTTCCCTCTGATAGTCTCAATAATAGCTTTTGGAAGGTGCACATAGGACAGGGGCCTTGACTGAAGGTGTATCAAGCCACAATGGAGGTTACCAAATTGCTATATTACCTGCTTCTTATGGCCTCTGTAGTGGCAGGTGTGTGTGGGGGGAAGATCTCAAATGAGGTTTCTGGAGTCTGCGGTCTATCTCTGTCTCTAGTTTCTCTTTTGCCATGTTTTCGCTTGTTATTAAAACTACATACTGTGTGTGTGTGTGTGTGTGTGTACACACACACACACACACACACACACACACACACACACACACACACACACACACAGAGTGGAACCTTGACTTACGTCATTAATCCGTTCCAGAGGTCTAGACACAAGTCAAACAAACCTTTCACATAGAAAGTAATGGGAAAGTGGATTAATCCGTTCCAGATGATGAAAAAGACCCACGAAGACAGCAATTTAACACAAATTTGACTGGGATAGGAGATTCCTTCCAGGGATGTAAATGAAATGTCTCTTCAAAGAGAGGAGGACGCAGTGGAGTTATAGTCCACAAGTTATATGCCTCCACTTTTAAATGTTCATAGCAACAATGTCTAACATTTAAGTTTTATTGATTTTTAACCTGACGTTCCAAGTTCTGAACAATTCTATGATTACCATTAGAGTCCCACAACTTTACAGCTCCCCAACTAAAATGCTTCTATTGTGGACCAGACTTCTGCAGCCAGATTTTTTACAAGACTGAGCCGACTGTCTAACCAGCGAGGCCAGCCCCGAGCTCCTGGCCCTTCTTCTCCTCCGGCAGCAGCGGCGGCTTTGGTGAGGCCGAGGACCAGCTCCAGGTGCTCTGAGCTGGCCTCTCCGAAGCTGCCGCTGCCGGAGGAGAGGAAGAAAGCAGGAGCAGTTTGGAAGCAGCAGCCACGATGCTGTGTCGTGGCTGCCGCCCAATTCCGGTGCCTTGCGCCGGGGCTCCGAGCTGTAAGTCAAAGCCTGCGACTCAAGTCAAACAGGCCCCTTTGAAAATAAGAAAATGTGGAAAGGCTGGTTGGATGTAAACCTGTCTCTGCCACAGGGGTTAGATGAAATGGGAATTAACAATTTAGGGTGGTGCTTACTTCCTAAAGGATACAGTATAAGTTGCAGTGTTAAGTTTCATACTTCTCATAGAAAAAGATAGATATGTTCTAGACCTCAGTGTTGAGTTTCGAGAGGGCTCTAAAACCATTCTGCAGTTGATGTTTTGTTCTTTCTAAGTAGACACAATTTTGCAAAATAGAAATAACATGATCATTACAACTTGTGCAAGTTCAAGTTGCTTATCATTCCTAGTATTTGAAAGAAATGCTGCCTAGTGAAACAAAAGAATTGGATGTTGAAGTTTCAAGGATAAAAAGATAGTCCCTTGGTTGAAATCCTGTACTCACTTACTTTGGAGTCAGTAATGTTTTACAGTAGGCATGTATAAGATTGTGCAGTCAAGTAACCTTTGGCATATGTTTCATACCCTAACATTTCACAGGACTTTGAGATCAGGGTGACCTCATGTATACTTTTGTAAGTTTCCTTGACAAAAGAGAAATATATTTTTAGTGTAGAAAGAGATCTTGGAGTACAGTAAATGCATAAATCCAGAAATCTGTAGCTGAGAATTGTTCCTGAAGCAGAGAAAGAAAGACAAGGGTCTGTGCATATACAGTGGTACCTCTACTTATGAGTTTAATCTGTTCTGAATGCATCCTCTTAAGTCAAACAACTCTTAATTGGAGCAGCCCTATATAATAAAATAAAATAAAATAAAATAAAATAAAATAAAATAAAATAAAATGTAAGTAGAGCAGACTGCATCTAAAATTTGTAAAGCAGCAGTTAAAATGTCAATGGTTTTTTGCTCTTAAGTCAAATTGCTCTTAAGTCGAGCTGTTTGTAAGTAGAGGTACCACTGTAATTGTAAACTGTGATTTAATGTTGCGTCTAGATCAGATAAAAGCTGAATTATGTCTGGAGCGAAATGTGTTGAAACTGAGGCTGTTCTACTTTGGGCACGTTGAGAGAAGAAAGGATTCTCTGCAAAAGGTAATAATGTTGGGAAAGGTTGGGAAGCAGCAGGAAAAGAGGAAAACCAAACATGAAATGAATTAATAGCTGAAAGAAACCACAGGCTTGGGTTTACAAGAGATGAGCAGGGATGTTGAGGACAGAACATTTTGTGGATTGCTCATTCATAGGGTTGCCATAAGTTGAATATGACTTAACGGCACATAACAACAAATGAACGTTGAGTTGAAGACTGTTTTGTTTGTAAATGATTAAGCCCTGGTTAGAATTATTTGTGTGCCTTTTGCTTAGATAATTGCCTGTTGTGTGAGTTGTTGGACAGTTTTTAGCATATGCAAGGAGATATTACTGGATACTGTACCATATTGTGCAAGCTTGGAAATTGTCCAACCAGTCATAGGAGCAAAAGGAGCAAACAGGATTCCCTCCATGTTTTAGTATTTGAAATGCCTTGAAGTACCGTAATACAGAGAAAATAGTAGAAGATGGCCTAGAGCAGGGGTGTCCAAACTTCGGCTCTCTAGATGTTTTGGACCACAACTCCCAGAATTCCAAGCTTGTATTGCCAATAACAAAGGACTGTGGGAGTTGAGGTCTAAAACATATGGGGGGGGGCAAAGTTTGGACACCACTGTCCCAGAGAGTCCTGTTACTTATGCTAGCTTACAGAAATGCACTGGTGTAAATTGCAACAGGATATTGCCCCTTGTTATGAAGTCAGCAGTTACATTTCTTGTTGTGTACTACTAACTCACATGATTGGCAGGCAACAAGAAATAACATACTTATTACTTAACCAACAGTAATTGACTGCTGAAATTTATACTGTAGACTTTATGCAACTGCAAGTGGTAGAATTCTGGTCATTGTATTCTGTATTAATAAGTGGCTTAGGTTTTTCTGTAGATACAGTGGAACCCCAATTTACGAGATTAGTCCGTTCTGAGCACACACTCGTAAGTCGGTTAGCTTGTACGTTGATTAGCGGTTCCCCATAGGAATGCATTGAAAATCAATCCATTCCAAAGGGAACAGATTAATAGGTTTTCAATGCTTTCCTATGGGAAGGCTGTCCCATCCCCCCTCAGTCAAGGGCAGCTGAAGGCTTCTCTCCTGCAGCCCCGCCAAACAGCTGACTTTGACAGATTGGACCTGTCAAAATTGGCTCTCCAGGGGGGTTGCAGAGAGCAGCCTTCGGCTGCCCTTGATTGAGGGGGCAGCCACCTCCTCTTCGCCTGGGTCTCTGTGCCGAGACTAGGGTGAAGAGGAGGAGGAGGAGCCCCTCACAGTGGGGAGCGGGTTTCAAACGGACAGAGCCATGACAGCTCATCTCTGTCCCTTTGAAACTCGCTCTCCCCACCATTGCACCCCACTTGCTGTCATGGCTCTGTCATTTTAAAACCCACTCCCCCTGCCACCGCAAGTGGGGCATGATGGCAGGGAGAGTGGGTTTCAGAGGGACAGAGACGAGCTGTCATGACTCTGCATTTGAAACCCTCTCTCCCCGCCATCGCACCCCACTAGCTGCGGTGAGCAGGGGGGTCTGCAAAGGGCTCCAGCTGAGCAGCCATTGCCTCAAGCCCTTTGCAGATCTCTGGGAGGGGTGCATTGCATGTGCAACTTGGGTAGGTTGGGAGGGAGGTGCGCTTTCCTTTCAACCCACCAGTGTTGTGCGTGCATGCGTTGATAGGGTTAAAAGCAGCTGAGCTTGTGGAGATTCCTAGAGAGAAAGGAAATAGGGGAGAGGTGAAATTGGTCCTCCTGCTTTTGCTCCTCCCCCTGCCCTCCCCACCCCATCCACCTCAACCTATGTAAGGGAATTCGTGCTTATTACTAAGCTCTGCAATTTTTCCACTCTTTGATTATGACAATTTGCTGTTTGTACACAAATAGTGGTAGTTTATTTTATGACCATCAAGTACTGTTTTCAGTAACCACCAACCAGCCATTTCTTCAGGAAATGCCTAGGACAGGTCCTATCTCTAAAGAAGCAACACATATGCAGTGCTTAAAGGTTGTAAATTCCTTTGCATTTCTGAGGTTGCCTTGAAGCCTGCAAAGGAGTTGTTTAATATATGAGAAGAAGCATACTCTACTGGAACAGAAAGTAATTACATAAACAAAGGAGTGCTGCTCTGTTCTGTTTACAGCTTCACTTGTTCCTAAGCTTTATTAAATGTTAGGGATGGGCAATTCGACCTGCGCAAGCCCAGGTGGTGTTCCGAAGCCTCCAACACACACACAGCCCATGTCTTACCTTTCTTTGTGTTGCCATGGAACTGAGCACCAATGAGGAAGCAGGCTGTGACATCATCTTTGCTTCTCTGTTGGTGCTGTCCAGTCAGACAGGGAGGCGGGGTGATACCTGTCTCTGCACAGCTGATTGGCCAGCACCAAATATGACTTCACAGTCTGCTTTCTGGTTGGAGTTTAACTCTGCACAAGCCCAGAGAAAGGTAAGACATTGACTGTGTGTGAGTTGGAGGCTTTGAAACAGCACCTTGGGCTTGTGCACAAAAACGAATTGCCCATCCCTAGTTGAAACTATCATGATTGCTGCCTGTCTTGATTCCAAATTATGTAAATGCTAGATTAAATTATAAATTAGTTTGTTCTACACAGGTTATATTACCACACTCAGCATGCATCATTGTTGAAGAAGTATATGAAATCCATTTAGGAAATTATTTACATGTATGAGTTAAAATTAACTTGTTGCAATTTAAGTTGCCTTGGTGAGGAGTTATGCATGTTCTTCCAGCCATTCTTCCATCTATTATAATAGTGAAGTAGGAAGGGAGGAACATACCTTCTTCTTTCAACATGTATTGGATGTTTCTGTGGAATTGGGATTGCTGGCTTTCCAGGAGAGCTGTTCCTTGGTGTGGTGCCATCAGATGTAGTTCACAGCATTTGTCAGTGCAGCATTTCAATAATTTAGAACCTCACTTTCTGAACTGTTATTTGGGAGTGGGATGAGAGGCTGACAGGGCCAGGAAGCCCGGTTTCTCATTTATTTATTTTTTGATAACTAGATAAAAAATATTCTCTTTTCTTCTCCTCCTCTGCCTCCAGTTTCCTCTTTTCCCTGGAGGTAATTTCATTTTTGTTGCCATTTGTATTGTTCTGCAGTACAAATATTTGTAAATGATCCCATCTTATTTTCACTGAGCTCAGAGTGACATTTGTGGTTCATCCTCTGTCCCTCCTTTATCTGTAAAACAACTTTGCAAGGTATGTCAGGCCTTGAGAGAGTGACCCAAGATCACTCACTGTTTTTCTCAGCTCATTAAGGGCTTGAAGGTCAGTCTTCTGAGTCACAGTCCATTGCTCTAGTCTAGCCTATTTACCACATTGACTGCCTTCTCACTTTTCACTAGTTAGTTTGTTTAATATCACAGCTATCTGGCCCAAAAGGTCACTCTGGGCAGCTTACAACATTTAAAACAATAATAGGAATATACACAAATAGCATACAACTACAATTAATAAACAAGAAAGTATATACAGTGGTTCCCTGCCCTTTCGCAGTTCATATACTGCAGTTTCCACCCCAGCGCCAATCAGCTGGAGCCCTGGCATCGCACGCCACTCCCTGTTCCCCGGGGTGGTGGTGGTCAGGAGAGGCGGTGCACGGTGTTTAAAATGTCTTTAAGCAATGGAGCCAAGCTCTTGGCTCCATTGCTTAAAGGCATTTTAAACATCACGTGCCACTCCCCTGCGCCCCGGGGGGTCGGAATAAGTGGTGCATAATGGTTAAACATCATACACCACCACCACCCAGGCCTGACCCAACCTGCATCTGCATATTTCAGAATTTCAGTGAATGCAGGTCAGGTGAGTCCCTAACCCCCATGATAGAGGGGGGGTTTACTGTAACCTTAAAAAAACAAGGAATAAATAATAATCATATTAATAATAACACAATACAATATCAGAGTTTAAGACTTAAGATGGTGGTTAAAAATGCCTTAGCAGAACAGGCCATTGAGATCTAAGTTACCCAGGGAAAGACTGTTGAAAAAGCCATATTTTAGATGCCTTTTAAAGGAGTCCAAAGAAGGGGCAGTTTAGATCTCGGCCACCAGATTCTTTCAAAGATTTGGGGCAACAGCTGAGAAGGTATGTGATCTTGTCTTATCCTTCCATGCTTCCCCTGGGGTTACCAATTTTAGCTGCCCGGTTTGAGAATAATGTGTGCTACGGGCAGAATCTGGTATCCAAAGGTGTTCTCTCAGGCAGGAAGATCCCAAACGGTTTATGGCTTTATAAGTAAGAGTCATATCCTTGAACCTGGCACAGAAGCATACAGGTAACAAGTATACAGGTGCAGCATGACCAGTGTTTGGAAGAGGTGATCATTTCATCTAAACCTGGTCACTAATCTGGCTGCCACATTCTAGTTCTCCTGAAGCTTCCACACTAGCCTTGCAGGACCTCCATCTTGCCCGGATTCAGCCCCAGTCTATTTTCCCTCATCCACTCTAGTTCGGCCCCAAGGCAGCTCTCAAGCCACAGAATGGGATCATCTACAGAAGGATGGAAGGAGAGGTAGAGCTGTGTGTGATCAGCATATTGATGGCAGGAAGCTTCAAATTTCATGTAAATGTTAAATAGCATTGGTGAGATGATTGACTTATGAGGGACTCCACGATTGAGAGGCCACAGAGTGGAGACCATCTCGTCAAGTTGCACTCTCTGGGGATGGTCCTCCAGAAAGGAGTGGAGTCCCGCCAAAGCCTGGGCACTAATTTCCAGTCTGGTGAGCCTCCCCAGGAGGATACCGTGGTTGATTGTATCAAAGGCCACTGAGATGTCGAGGAGGACCAGCAGGGACATATTGCCCCTGTCAGTCCCTCAACAGGTCATCATGCTGAGTGAGCAGTGCCATTTCCATGCCATGGTGGGGCCAGAAGCCGGGATGGAACAATTTGAGGGTATTGGTCTCCTCCAGAAGTGCCTGGAGTTGGTCCGCCACCACTCTCTCCAGGACCTTACCAAGAAATGGGATATTGGGAATGGGTCTAAAGGTGTTGACATCCATTGGTAGGTTTGGTTTTTTAAGGATATGTCTAATTATTATTTCCTTGAGGGGATGGGGGACCCAACCCTCAAGGAAAGATCCATTAATAATAGCAATGGCCCATTCTGTGGTAGTTGGCCCAGCAACGTTTATAAGCTAGACCGGACAAGGATCCTGAGAGGAGGTGGTGGCATCACAGTGATCAAGCACTCTGTCCACCTCTTGCAACGTCACAGGCTGAAACTGTTCAAACAATGAACTCCTTTAATGAGTTGTACAGATGCTTCTGTATAATTGAAGTACATAATTGGCTGTAGTTCTTAACTGTCTGACTACTGGGAGTCATATGTAGGAATATAATATAATTAATATTTTTGGTTGCTCCATTTGTAGAGATTGTGTGCATCTGCTTTCCAGTGACTAGATGACCAACTGGAGGAAAGTAGTGTTACTGATTTTCTGTTTGGGTTATCCTAAATCACATTTTTAGCTAATGTTAGATTCAAGGTGCTGCATTTAATGGGCTTGTCTCATCTGTTCATCCAGGCTACACATGGCTGTTGGTATAATAGCTGAGTTTCTACTTAGTTTTCCCTTTGGAATTCAAGACATTCTGCACATTTTATACATTTCCAATAAAAACCTTTTGTGCTCAGCAGAAAATTTACTTTGTTAATTGTCATCTCTGATAGTTCTTGTAGCTATTCTGAAGATGGTTGTAGCTGGGCTGCACATGCCTGGGTCAGCCTGGGGCTTATCCTTGTAATGCTAAACCATTGTTTTATGTGAGCATAATTCTGAAAATGACGGCTGGGGCTGGTGGATAAAAACCGATGATTCTTAAAAACCAAACTGATTTAAATCATGGTTTAAATTTTAAAAAACCAATTATGTTGATTCACAGAAAGATTAGAGTACGCTGGTATAGTATTGGAGTGCCCTGTCTGAAAAATATCATGTGAATGGGTGGCTGGAAAACTGTGTCAGTTGTATCTTTGAGATAATACTGTATACCATTAGAGCCTCTCTCTCTCTCCCCCCCCGCGCGCGCGCACACACACACACACACACACACACACACACACACACACACACACACACACGCACACACACACGCACACACACTGCTGCAGATGGAATAGGCCATGCTTTGATATTGTATGCTTTTTTTGTTTCTACTTGACTCATATATAACATTCATGCAAAATGTTACTTCATACTGCTTAAAATACATCTACATTTAATTTTAGGTGTTATTTTAATATAAAGGTACATCTTTGCTTTTTCTTTTCTTTTTTAATGAATTGGTTTTAAAAATCAGATTTATATTATGTACTGAGAAATAAACAAGTCAAATGTTCTAAAGCAAAGTGTTCTGCTGAGAAACTAAAGTATTCTCGGGTTTACAAAATTACAGTGTGCAGGCTCACATTGCCCCCAGCAAGCTGGGTACTCATTTTACCGATGGAAGGCTGAGTGAACCTTGAGCCTGCTACCTGGGATTGAACCCAGGTCGTGAACACAGTTTTACCTGCAGTACAGGCATTTAACCACTGCGCCACGAGGCCCAGTACATGATGGCAAGAATCCTATTCAGAATGTATGCAGCTATAAGTGTAAATCGGAAAAATAGTACAGTAGTAACTAAAGCAAACCCATGGAAATTAATTGGTCTTGTTATTTACAAATCAGAATGTATTTTGAAAATATTGTTGAGGTCAACAAGTGTGCTTTAGTTGTGATTAAAATTGGATGTACTCCTAACATACGTACATAGAGACATTTTAGACTATTTTAAAAACTACAGTACAAGTATCTTCGGTGATTAAAATGGCATCCCTTTTAAATATCTGTTAGAAACAAAAAATATAATTTTTCATGTTTTTAATGCATAAGTGCAATGGGATGTGTTCCAGGCAAGAAGGATCAATTGAAATGAGAGGGGGACTTCGGAAACTTCTTCACTGTGAAGAATCTGATTAATTGTGGAACTATTGTAATATCCTTCCTAGCAACAGAATCAAGAAAAGGGTTGTGAAAAGAAGTTTGTGGCAAAAATTGTCTAATAACATAGGTTACAAAACTGAAGAAGCCAGTGGGCTTCAATTCCAAACCTCTCCCAAAGCAGAACATCTCGGACCAAAAGAATATGCTAGCTGTTGACCTGTTCTGAATCATCTGCCAGAAAACATTGCTAGTCTTTCTGGATTAGCTGTCATTTCAGGGCAGTCTTAGTGATTCTAAACCAGGCCTGCCCAAAGTCCGCCCCGGGGGGTGGGGAGCGCGCGTGGGCGGCAAATTCGGCCCGTCAGGCCATTCTGAGTGGCCCCCGGCTGGCTGGCCTGCCCCTCCCTCCCCCTCCTTCGCCCCATTTTTAAAAAAATCTTCTGCCAACACTGACGCCGCTGGGAAGCTTGGGCGGCTGGGCGGACGGGCAGTGGAAAGTGTGGGGGTGGGCAGGCCAGTGGGCCTCTGCCACCGCCAAGGAGCTTTGGGGTGGGCTGGCGGGCGAGCCATCGCCACCGCTGGAGAGCTTGGGGTGTGTGTTCAAGGTCGCATAGATCACCTCTTCCAAGGGGCAACCTGTGGCCACGGCTCCCTGTGCTTCCTTTGGTCCTCACCTTCCTTCTTTCCTCCCTCCCTCCCTTTCCTCCCTCCCTCCCGCCTTCCTTCCTGCAGGTGGGGTTGCAAGGGGCCGGTGGGTGGGGCTTATGGGTCAGTGGGTGGGGCTTGCAGTGAGGTGGCAGGGTCGGGGAGCAACCGGCCCCTGACACATTCTCAGCCACCAAATCTGGCCCTCCTTACAAAAAGTTTGGGCACCCCTGTTCTAAACTAAAGTAGGCCATAGGGTGTCAGGTTCAAAATGAAAAAAAAGATGGCTGTTGACCTTGTTCTAATGCTTTTTTCCAGTGCTGAGAAAATGTAAGCACACCAGGGCTTCAGGAAGTATCTGACAGATTTTTATATTATTATTTTATTGTTTGCCCATTCTGCTTATTTGTGTCCAACAGACATATGCAGAGTCTGCCGGTCAGAAGGAACTCCAGAGAAACCTCTTTATCATCCGTGTGTATGCACTGGCAGTATTAAATTTATCCACCAAGAATGGTAAGTTTTCCTCTTTGAAAAATGTCCATGTTTGTTCTTAAAGTAGAACTTCTGTCTTCATTTTCATATGGGTGTTTTAGCAACAGTGTTGCTAAACAATGATCCATTATTTCGTACAAGACTGTGGCATATTGGGTGTTTATTCTGAAGTCTGATTCAGATTTTAGTAGGCAAAAGGAACGAAAACAGTGGTAGAATCTTCTAATATTTTAATAGGGTTTCACACAAGCATTTACTTTAGTGTCAGGGAAGTCACTAGATGTGAAGGGGAAGTAAAAATGGCTTATACTGATGTAATTCCAGTATGGCTGATAGGGTTGCACTAAAGCCTATTAAAAAGTTAAGCCTGTATAACTGTGATGTATTAATGCAGGCATGTCCAAACTTCGGCCCTCCAGATGTTTTGGGCCACAACTCCCGCCATCCTTTGCCATTGGAAATACAAGCTTGGAATTCTGGGAGTTGTGGTCCATTACTTTTTGTGAGTGCTTACATTTGCCATGGTCAAGACTGAAAGAGACTCCAGAGTGAGAATTTTTTCTCCTTGTGGCAAAATACCTCAGTACAGGCTATTTTAACCTTCAAGGTTTGTTTTTTATTAGGGAGATGCAAATCAGCAAATATCTACAGGAATATTTTTAAAGCCACGAATATGTTTTCTTTATTTTAAATATTTTGCACAACCCTCATGTCTTCACTGGTATTTAAGAAAGTATCCTAGAACTGTGACTTAGTATTATGTGTGGTTTCTAAAGATTAATTTTATTAATCTACAGGTGTAAGTTTATGCACTTGAAGTGTGCTCACTGATGTAGCATTTTAAATGATAAAAGTGTTTAAAAGAAAATATGCATCTCCACTACGTATATAAATTCCTAACATTTTCCAGTTTAAAAGTATGGTCTTCCTGCTAGCTTTCCTTAATTCTTTCTTGACTGTAAGAGATATCTTGTGCTTTTAAAGCTGTAGATTCATTGTTCTTATACATTTTATTGCAGCTTAGTTCAGTGGCTCAAACATAGCCGAAAAGAATACTGTGAATTATGTAAACACAGATTTGCTTTCACACCAAGTAAGTGCATTGCATGCATTTTTTTGTTATTTTAGTATCCAGAGAGGCTTTAGCTATGTTTCCAGCTTGATTTGCACCATGTTTTTCTCTCTAGAAAATGTAACCTAATGAGCACTGCCCTATGTTTAAGCCACTTGAATGAGGTAGTTTCCCATGTTCAATGTTGTTTCAAACAGCACCCATGCTACTAGTTAGTGTTATCAACCCAGTCTTTTGATGTGCTACTGATTTCATCTTTGTGTCACCACTTTCATGCTTTTTAAAAAATTTGTTATGTTTAATGTGTTTCATTGCTTTTATAGTGTTTTCCAATTTTCTGAGTATCCTGTGCAGAGAGCAGGAATGCTGTTTGATTAATGTTGATACTTTGATACCCAGATGCTCATTTTGCAGATGTCCCAGTGGCTGCATATGAACAGAGACTTTTCAACAGTTCATGCAGATGTCTTTGTAGACCTGCCCCCCTCTCCAAACCTGACTTAAGCAAAGCAGTGACACTCTATGCTTAGATAGTCGTACAGGTCATGCCCTTTGCCCAGTCTGAGTTTGAAATACCTAAGAAAGTGGTGTAACTTAGCTGTAGAATGCATGAGAGCTGGTTCAATCCTCTCTCTGAAAGCCTGAACATCTACTGACAGTCGGTGTTGGCAATGCTGAGCTAGATGAACCATTGGTCTGAATTAGTATAAGTCACTTTCTGATGTTTTGACACCGATGACAAACTGATAATGTTTTAATTGTTGATGTTTTAATTGTTTTGATTGTGAGCCGCCCGGAGACCTTTGGGTAGTGGGCGGCATACAAGCTATATAAATAAAATAAATAAAATAAATAATGATAATGATAATGATAATGATAATGATAATGATAATGATAATGATAATGATAATTCAACATCTACGTAAGGCCGCTGGCTGGGGTCATTAGGAGATTCGGAGTCTGCTGTCATCAGTATGCTGATGACATGCAGCTCTATCTCTCCTTTTCCACCTCTGCACTGGAAGCTGTTCGGACTCTCGACGGGTGCCTGGATGCCGTACTGACATGGACCAGGTCGAACAGGCTCAAGCTCAACCCCGGGAAGAC
Organism: Phrynocephalus forsythii; assembly: GCA_029282475.1. Taxonomy (NCBI): domain Eukaryota; kingdom Metazoa; phylum Chordata; class Lepidosauria; order Squamata; family Agamidae; genus Phrynocephalus; species Phrynocephalus forsythii. The sequence goes on from JAPFRF010000003.1 coordinate 18,879,495, forward strand.
GGAGGTCATGTTCTTTGGGAACTCGCCATCGGGGTATGGAGGCTCTCTCCCCTGCTTGGAGGGAGCTTCCCTCCAACTCGCGGAGAGGGTGCGGAATCTAGGCGTGGTTCTGGATCCAGCGCTCACCTTGGAAGCCCAGGTGGTGGCTGTGACCAGATCCGCTTATTACCATCTTCGCCAAATAGCCCAGATCCGCCCGTATCTCGATGGCGATTCTCTGAGAACTGTGGTTCAAGCGCTGGTGATCTCGAGGCTGGACTACTGCAATGCTCTCCACATGGGGTTGCCCTTGACTCTCCTCCGGCGTTTGCAGCGGGTCCAAAATGCGGCAGCCAGGCTGGTGTGCGTCGTTATGACCACATCACCCCAGTTCTGGCTCGCTTGCATTGGTTGCCCGTTGCATCCCAGATCAGATTCAAGGTCTTGGTTTTAGTTTATAAAACCCTCCATGGTCTGGGCCCAGACTACCTGTCAGAGCGGATCGTCCAGCGATCAACCTCGGCCCGACCTGTCCGGCAGTCGCGAGCGCACTCACTTCGGGTTGCCGCTCCCTGAGAGGCCTGGAAGACGCTCACACATAACCGGGCCTTCTCGGTGGCAGCCACCTCACTTTGGAACAGCCTCCCAAGCGAAGTGCGCTCTGCAGAGTCCCTGCTGGCCTTCCGTAAAGCCTTAAAAACCCTTCTTTTTCGTGAGGCCTTTGGCGAGCTTTAATTTTTTTTCCCCATCCCTTCCCTCTCTCCCACCATCTTCACTCTGCCCTCAACTATTAGAAGGTGATGCTGGGGCGCTAAACTGTTTAAATGGTTTTAATTATGCTTAGTTTGTCAGTTTATTGTTGTATTGATGTTTTGATTTGTTGCGCCTTTTGGCTGCTATTTTTGTAAGCCGCCCAGAGTTCCTACGGGAAGATGGGCGGGGTATAAATATAATAAATAAATAAATAAATAAATAAATTGTGGGGAAACATTCCTTTAATGTTTTTGCACATATATTGATGGTAGTGTTCCTATTTATATTTTCTTCATTTGCATTCTTCCTTTGATTAGTTTATTCTCCAGATATGCCTTCCCGGCTTCCAATCCAAGACATATTTGCTGGACTAGTTACTAGTATTGGCACAGCAATACGATACTGGTTTCATTATACGCTTGTGGCCTTTGCGTGGTTGGGAGTTGTACCTCTTACAGCATGTAAGTTTCTGATGCATTTATATGGCTGGAACAAATGATGTGAAGAGCATTTTGTCAGTGGACCCTGAGGCAAACAGTAGGATATTGCTCATTGTAGAAAAAGCCGCCATTAAAGCATTGTTCACAATTCTTCAAAGGTGAAACTGTGGTACTATAGCCATCAGTAGTGTCAGCCCAGTGGACCTTGGCACTGCTAAATTGGTTAAGGCAAGTCATGAGGCACTTAGGAAGCAGTGTAGGAGTTCACAGCAATTAGCTTTGTTCCTTTGTAGTCATTTTAGATGGTGGTGAAGGCAAAATTCAAGATAGAGTGCCTCCGTAAAGGAAGTTTCAGCCTGGAGTTTGCAAGAGTTGAGTAGGGCTGTTGAGGAGAGGGCATTTTGGAGGTTGCTGATTCATAGGGTCAACTTAAGTCTAAGACAACTTGATGACATGTAACAGCCACAAAAAAGAGATGGCATTGTTCTTTGCTGTTGGGTTGAACAGCCTCTTTTGAAAAGATATGGGCCACATGGCCTTAATAAATGGCAAGAAAAAGGATTATCTCTGCCTGTTACAAGATTCTGTTTGAGTAGAATCTAATATATTTTTAAGTTATAATGACTGAAATCCAGTTGCTTAGCATGCTAAATCACAACTGGAGTATGCCCATGGAATCCACAGGGATTTGGTGGGTCATCCCCTCTATAAAGTTCCATTAATTTAAATGGCCTAGAGGAGTGGAACATACTACACTAAGAAACAGAATTTCAGCTAAGAAAAAGGTGGGAGTTATTGTGTATCTTAAAATGTTTCTCTAATCCTCAGTTTCCCTGTATTTTCTGTTTGCTTGAACAGCTGTGTTGCATATGAAATTTGAGAGATAACTTGCTTTCCTTCATTGTATAATAGGAAAAAACTAGTTCAAGTAATTTTGTTTAGTGGGTTTTCTTCTCTAAAATTGTACATACAATAATCCCCACTATCGTCGGGGTTACGGCCCCACCCCACAATAAAGAAGAATCTGCAATATGCAGATGATGGATTGGGTTGAGACTGGGGGGGGCTGTCTGGGGCTTCCCAGGCCTGTCGGAGGCTCCAGAAGTGGTTTTGGGTGATCTGGAATGCACTTCTGATTTGCCGGAAACCACTTCTGGGGCCTCTGACAGTCCTGGGAAGCCTGTTGGAGGCCCACTTGGGGCAGCGCCAGGCCTAGGGTAAGTGCAGGCGGGCTCAAACAGACCCACACGGCTGGCCTCAGGGGGCCGTGCCTTCATCTAGTGTGGTCCCGTGATATATCGGGATTGCAGTATATGAACCGCGAAATGGCAGGGGGATGACTACATGTACAGTCTCATAGAGTTTTAATTTTTTGATTACCAACCTGATAGAATGGAAATGGGAGCTTTTGCTCTGTTTTCACTTAACTTTCTACAGGTCCTTTCTGGAACATGGCAGCATTGGGCTGAAGGAAAATCCTCCAACCCGCAGTTCACTCACCCATGTTCCCCCAATTTCCCAGTTGTTGTATCCTACTACAGTATAATTAATCCTGGTTATAATGAACCCTCAAATTCTCCAAACCCTGTTATAAAACCCAGTTTTAATTGACAATATTTTTTATCATATTGTTATTCTTTACTCTACAGGCCGTATCTACAAGTGCTTGTTTACAGGCTCCGTGAGCTCACTACTGACACTACCATTAGATATGCTATCAACGTAAGTATTGGATAAATAATAAGGGTCCCCCCCCCGTGCTTTGCTTCTAACCGATTAGCTGTTCTTCTCTTATATTGATTATTGTGAAACAGTACTTTGTGTGTGAACATAGTTCTTGACACCTGAGCAATGTTTTTAGGGAACAGTGTTTCAGTTTACAGTATAGTAGTCACACAATGCAGAAGTATAAATAGAATGTTTTCCTCCTAACTTCAAAACTTTCATGAGATGGTGGTGATGGTCATAATAATAATAAGTATGCATATTTAACACTGCTACATTAGCATATTAATAGAATCAAATAATTGAGATTAATGGAAACTCCAAAATGTAAAAATATGAAGTTTTAGTAAATTTATTTATTTATTTATTATTTTCATTTATATACCGACTGACTTTCCTAAATTGCTAATTGCTAATTCCCAATTGCTAATTGGCAAATAACTTGTAATAAGATCCAGATTTAGTTTCATTACTGATATTCTCTATCTCAGAGATAATTCTGCAGGAGATTTATCATTTTTCTCTTTTAAAACGGGTCTCCTTATAGGTCTTATGTAAGCAAGAATGGCTGATTACAGTGTGAATCAAGAGTGATACTGCACTCAAATGGTTAACAGTTGGATAACTGTCATAAATAATGTGTTCATTCTGTTTTTTAACAGAGAGAATTTACTGGCAGACTGTTTGCAAGGTTGTTTTGTGGTGACATGCACACTCTGCGCATTTATCAGCCTTGTATGGTTACGTGAACAAATTGTCCATGGAGGAGCACCACAGTGGCTAGAACAAAATCAGCAGCAAGCCATCAATGGTGTTGGGCAACAGAATGAGGTAATATGTCCTTTGCTTTTTTGATGTAATTTGTAGGTTGAATTCTTTGCTGCACAACAGATTTTACTCTCTCCCCACAGTTCAGTTTGGAATTTTTTGCTATTAAAGTATTGTTGTGCCTTAGCATGTCTGGTTTTGGAATGAGCAAGATCAATCTACGTGGTACTGTTTCACCAGCAAAGCAGTGGGAAGGTACTGAGGGATTTGGCTTCCATTTAGATTAACTGTAGCTATAACATTAACACCCAGACAGATGTCACTTAATGTTAACTGTGGTTTATTGAAATAAGTGCCCTTCAGAGTTTATGGACTAGGCTTCTTTCAACAGGTGATATTTAAGCCTTTCTAAATTGCACCTTGTGTCTGTACAGAGCAGGAGTATCTTAATGCTTGTGAATGTGTCTAAAGCGGTGATACAGGAAGTTATAGAAGTCTACAGGATAAGATCAGGAAGAACTCCTAAGAAGAAATGTCTAACTTCTGTAAGAAAGAAGTAACTCAGGATAGTGATATTACAGGGAATATGTAGCTTGAAGAGGGCATTCCAAAAGTTGTGTAGTGTTGACTCTTTGGGTTTCTCTCTAATGGTACATACTATCACTTTTGTATCTTTAGTTGTTCAAATGGTAAGGGGTATAGTATAAAAGAAAAGAGGACACATGATTAAATATTCAGTATTCATTACCGCTTTGCATAGTGTCAGCGTGTGAAAATGTATCAAATGCTTTTGTTTTTAGTTCGTGCCATTTCAGTTACAATATCTTCCCACTTGAAACACATATAATAATGTCCAAGTCTGGGTTTTAATGTATTAATTCAAATCGAAGAAGTTGTAATCCTTTGCTTTTTTTACCAACTGCGACTGGCCAGCATCCTGTTCGTGTTTCTGTAAAATATATTTAATACAGTGGTACCTTGTATAAAGGAATTAATTAGTTCCAAATGAAATTATGTTAAGCAAATTTTCCTTTATACAAATTTCCCATGGGAATGCATTGAAAACAGAGTAATCCCAAATAGCGACCATTTTTATGTTGTGCGGATTTGCCCCATAGACTATTCTGTTAAGTAGATTTCCCCTATCTCCAGAATTTTTTATTTTGTACAGATTTTATGTTACACAAACCGTTTGTTATACGAGCGTCCACTGTATGTATTTTGCCTTGGGTAATTGACAAGGTACCAGAATCTCTTGGTCTTATGCCACATCACACGACCAGTTGGGCAATCAAGATATGCATCTTCACACCATCAGTTAATTCCCATTAGTCATGGCAAGTTATACAAATCTTATACAAACACTAATAAGATTTTGACCTCTGGGTTTGTTTTGGTTGTTTCCTTCAGTTTTCAATTTAGGACATTGTTTCCCAGGAAAATCACTAGCTTCTTTCTTGGCATAAACAGTCTGATAAATGGAGTATAAATGGTGAAGCGGGTATATCAGTTTGCTGGTGTATGAGCTTGTGGTCTTTCCCACAGCCTACACTGTAGAAGGAGTTAGGGAGAAACTGGTGCCAAATAAGTTTTGTTTCTGAATATATTACAGAGTATTTTAAAAAAAAATTATCCAAACAATAGCATCATCAATAACTTCTTGTTTTGGTTAACTTTTTTGGATTCTCTTCTGGTCTTTGATCTCCTGTTATAGACAGTATGGTGTAGGATAGGGTAGAAGTCATGATTCTTATGGATATTTTATTGCACTGTGTGGTAATGCAGCCTTAGTACATGCTCACAACCATACTTGTGCAGAATATGAGATGTTTTTCTTGCATGCGAAAAAAAATATTTTAGATGCTTGACTTCCTTTATCCAAATAAAAGTATAAAGTCAGAAACATATAGAAATAATTTGCTAACTAAAAGACGGACTACCCTTTATGTGGCAAACTATTTCATTATTGCTTCGGTTTTCCAGTTTCTATTTAAGTCTAATAAAAAAGCAACTAAAATCACCTTTGCCCAAAATATTTGTATTGCTGAGGTGCAACTGAAAGTTCTTATTGTACAGATGATCAAAATGCAGCTGGTACCTCTTAATTTAATGGGCGGAAATATGTGGACTTTTCCCTGTATAGGTCCAAGGTGTAGGAAATGGTGGAGCGGAAAACGCTGCACTGGACCAGCCTGCGGACCAGCCTGCAGATAATGCAGTTGTAGGTGAAAATCCAGAAATTCAAGAGGAACAGCCAGAAGAGGAGGAGGAAGACAATGAAGATGAAGAGGATGTTGTAGTGGAAGATGCAGCGGATGCCAACAATGGAGCACAAGGTAGACCAGCTCTTCTAAACAGCCTTGTCTGTCCATGCGAATGTGCTCGAATAGTGGGAATGTAGTTTGACTGGTTTGATTTCCTGTCTCTTTGGCAGAAATAATTCAGTTTTCCTGGGTATTCCTGAATATCAGCTATGGGGCCTAAGCAAAACGACATTGTTCAATACAGTGGTCCCCTGCCCTATCGCGGTTCATATACTGCGGTCCCACTATATCGCGGGACCATATTATATGAAAAAAGCCCCCCCCCTTGGGTAAGGGACAAAGGCTGTTTCTGGCCTCCCATACTTACCCCAGCACTGGCGCTGCCCCGAATGGGCCTGCGGGGGCCTTCCCAGGGGCCTCCAGAAGGCCTGGGAAGGCCCTCGCAGTCCCATTCAGGGCAGTGCCAGGCTGGGGGTAAGTACAAGAGCCCCCAGTTAGGGTCCCCACACCCGACCTGACCTGCATCCGCATATCGTGGATTTTCAGTTATCACAGGTTGGGTGAGGTCCCTAACCCCAGTGATAGGCGGGGGATCACTATACTTCACCATGGGCTTTTTACCATAGAAAAGGTAGAAACATTTGGAGGGTAGGTGTGCATGTCAGGATGGTAAAAATTTCTTGCATTGTGAAGCTGGCCAAAAAGAATTACTACAGTGGATGAACAGCGTTGAAGAAATCATAAAACATGTATAATACAGAAACCTACAATACTTCAGATATGTAATGAAAAACAAAGAGAACGGGTATCATTCAAGGTAAAATGTATGGAAAAAGACGTGCAGGGAGGGGAGAATGCACAGTGGTGCAAGAACAGCGGAGACCAGTTCAAAAGCAACACAGAGTCGTTTTAAAACTATGATGATGTTTGATCTCCATTGGGGAAGGACCTAAAAGAAGAAACAAAACAAAAGCTTTATTTGGCTGTACACTTTCATGCAAGCCTACTGTTAGAACAGTGCATTATAACAAAAGGTTTGTGAGAACAGAGATGCTTTAATTGTTCAAAATGCTTAGTTAAACTTAACCTTTTGTTCTAGTACAAGCTGCATACTTAGTAGCCATCTGTTTGAACATTAGAAACCCCTAATTATATTTTGTTGGTACAACATTATGTATCTTAAAATAGCTATAAAAGGCCTCTCTAATTAAGCAGCTTTGACACATTAGTAGAACTTTGTCCCTAGCAATCTCAAAATTACAATTATTTATTTAGATGACATGAACTGGAATGCTCTGGAGTGGGATCGAGCAGCAGAAGAGCTTACATGGGAGAGAGTGAGTAAGGACCATATATTTAAGAGACTTTTTGCTTTAACTATGTGCCTCATTGCCTTTTGTTCTCTTATAATTTAAATGTTTATGGCAGACCTTTGCTGAATTACAGTACAGCATTGATGTGGCACTAGCAATACCTCAGTGACTGCAATTCTGTTGACATCAGTCTGCCCTCTAATTTTCATCCCTGCAGCACTGGGCATATCAACATTGATTGATATACATGTATATTCTTGGGGAAGTCTTTAGGAGCTTGAGAAGGAGGGGAAGCCTTTAATAGCAAAACATTGCATACTACCAGTAGTGGTGTTTTTTTATCTATCTATCTATCTATCTATCTATCTATCTATCTATCTATCTATCTATCTATCTATCTATCTATCTATCTATCTATCTATCTATCTATCTATCTATCGATATAGGTATAGATATAGATGATAGATAGATAGATAGATAGATAGATAGATAGATTGATTGATGATAGATAGATAGATATAAAAATGTCTTTTTCCCTGTCCCAAGCTCCCAGAGTCTTCCTCAATGATAAAAGGGATAGGAATATTTCAGTTTAATTAGAAGAAAGCTATTGTGTGACATAAATTAGTGGCAGCAGAATTAGAAGAAAGCTATTGTGTGACATAAATTAGTGGCAGCAGGATTGAAAATAGGGTCCTGGAACAATGACCTGCCTGCTTGTCTCAGAACTGGAAAGTTTTTGTAATTGAGTATGACACGTAGACATATAGAAGAATGCTTTTTTGCAATGAGCACAGCTATTACTTTTCTGAAAATTTGTGGGGAACAGATCTCCCTTGAAGCTCTAAAGATTGTTGACTCTTGTGGAGAGAATTTTACTGATTTCAGAATCATCTCTTGTTCCTAGATGCTTGGGCTTGATGGATCCCTAGTATTTTTAGTAAGTGTCATTTTATCTTATTAAAACAATTTTTATCGATATATCTTGCAATTTGTCTATTTCTCTTTGGTCCAGCAGATAGAACCCCAGTACCATTATATCTGAGAACTTGCAATATGATTTGCTGCCTATTATCAGAATATGTTGCGCTCTTGCTTTTGTGTGGATATGATAAGTATTTTTAATCCCCCCACCTCTTTCTCTATCTACAGGGGTACCTTGGTATATGAGATTAATGCGTCCTCCATTACACTTTGTCAAGTGGAAATTTCATAAACCGGAAACGCACGGGGGGGGGCACAATGCATCCTGGGAAAGGAAGTCCTTTGAAAATAACTGTGAACTGAGGTTTTTTCAGGAAAAACATCATAAACGGAGGCACTATTTTCAATGGATTTCCTTTCATGAAGCAAAAATGTCATTAACTGAGGTGTTCTGTCATAAACCAGGGTACCACTATATTTCTCTTGTTCAGCTCATGTATCAGGTTTAACTTACTTTATGAGCCTCTGTCCTCTTGTGAGGAGCCCTAACACGGTCTCTTATGGTAAAGATAGGCAATGTTAATTTTTGAGAGATGCCACCATCTCAGTTGCATCAAGATTGGGAAAGAAATTGGAGGGGCACTGATAGCATATCACAGGATAAGAAATTCTAGCTGCTTATCAGATAAGTTTTGATGTTGTAAGTTCTGATCCCCATTTTGTCCTTTCAGGAACATGTGTTTTGGGTGGTGTCATTAAATACACTATTCATACTTGTCTTTGGTAAGTGAGTATATTTTGAATTCTTTTACTGTAGCTACTGTGATATCATTGTAATTGATCTAACTCAATTTCAAGCATCTATTCTATATTCCTCATAAGAGAAATTCTGATTCTCTTTGCCATCGTAGACTACCTACCTACTGTGTCTCTATATCAATCTGCCATACATGGCTACACAGACTTTGTGTTTATAACCACTTGTAACTTTGTGTTTATATCTCTCCTTGTGTGATTGCACTGACACTATGTTATCAATTGTTAGTTTTAATGTTGCCATCTAATACTGTAAGATACCCCTCAATTCCCTGTTTCTTAAACTGAAGATGTCTTTAAGTATAATGGACTGTATATTGTCTCTCCTTGCTGTATGCTGCCTTGGTTCCTTTTCTAAGGAGAAAGGTGGGGTTAAAATGGTCAAAAATAAAATAAAATAAAATAAATAAATCATTTCTTTTGTACAAATTGTAGATTAATCACACCAGAAGTTTGCTAATGGTTAAAAGAACCTTGAGAATTTGAAAACATAGATTTCCATCCAGAGATGATGGCTCAGTTAGCCTGTTGTGGCAAAACAGTGAAAAGTCTTTGGGGTTTTTTAAAAGCAAGTTTTATTTGATATACAATTTCAGGCACTGTTAGTGTACTTGATCAGACAAAGTTGGATGCAGCTGATGAAGTGAGCTACAGTCTGTGAAAGCTTACCCACATTTTCCTAACTATAAGATGCCCCCATGTATAAGACGACCCCCAACTTTTCAGCCCAAAATAAGTTTCTTTACTGTGTGTTTCTCTCATTGGCTGGCTTCTGTGTATACGGCAACCCTAAATTTTTAGTCTAACAATGCTAGTAAATATCTTGTCTTATACATGGAAAAAGTACAGTATGTTACATAAAACCTGATAGCGTTAAGGTGTTATAGCACTCTAGACTATGATTAAAAATACCTGGAAGCTAGAACCTTTTGTATTACACTTTATTTATTTATTTATTTATTTATTTATTTATTTATTTATTTATTTATTTATTTATTTATTTATTTATTTATTTAAAAATAAATAATCATGCCCCCAACACTAGCAAGACAACCTGCTCAGTAGTGGCCAAGCATTTGCCTTTTTTTTTTTAGGACTCTTCTTTAACACATTTGTATTTTGTAATGGTAGTAGTGGTCTTTTGGAATGGTTTGAGGTCCACCATAATATAAAAGCAGCTACGAGGCTTGATTGAAAAGTAATGCCTCCATGGTTGTAACTTTTTTATTTGTTCACCGATTTTCAAAATTCTTTTTGTACCTGTTAGCTACATTTGTCCTCTGTGTAATGCGCTATTCCATTTTCGATATAGTCCCCATCTCTTTCCACGCACTTGCGCCAATGTGTGACTAGTCAGGGAAACCCATCTGAAAAAGAATTCCGGTGGTGGTTGTCGACACCAGGATTGAATGGCAGCTTTCACCTCGTCATCAGAATGAAAGTGATGTCCCTTAAGGTCCTCTTTCATCTTTGGGAAGAGGTGAAAGTCACAAGGTGCAAGGTCGGGGCTGTATAGTGAGTGCAGTAGAACCTCCTTGAACTGTAGGCACTGCAATGCCTCTTGTGTTTTGCGACTTGTGTGTGGCTGGTCATTTTCCTGCAGAATAGGATCCAAATTCTTCTAGGCGTGGACAGTTGTGCGCAGAGCTTCTCCAATGTTTTACAAATGTAGCTTTCAGGTACAAAAAATAATTGGTTAACAAACAGAAACGTTACAGCCATGGAGGCATTACTTTTCAATCAGCCCTCATATTTTCCATAACACTTGTTTCTTGTCTGTTGAATGTAGGTGTGATGCAAATGTAAGAACTTGTGTATTCACAGGAAACAAACTATAAAACACGTTTTTATCACGTTTTGCTGATTAATTTTTGCTGATCAGTTTTGTCACCACTGAAATGAGCTCCAGAGAGTCTCGTTAGTTGAATGTTGCCATACACAGATTCCACGTTTGCACTACACGCTGGCCCAGAATGGAACATGTTTTGCCCCTTAAATGTTGTTGGGCTGCAATTCCTATAGTCCTTCAACATTAGTTGGCCATCAACAACTGATGGTTGTTGCAGCAGTATTGGGAGTGCACCATGTTTTCTGCCCCATTCTTAAAGAATAATGCAGAGCTGTAAAGGAGCATGAACGCTAATGAACCATGGGGAGCTGCAACACTGTTGTAAAAATATTCAGATTTGATTTGAGACTCAATTTTATAGTGACATCACACAGAATTCCCTCCCTTACCATGCTGCCAGCAGAAGAATTTGCATGTTTTCATTGATGCTTTTAGTTAATCAGAGCTTTCTGGCTCATCAAAGCTAGGAATTATGGTTAACATAAATCTAGTGAGTTTGTAACTAGCCAGCTTCTGAAATTGTGGTTTGAAATTGCTGTTTTTGTGAATTAGTTTTTTGTGAAATAGTCCCCAACTATTTGGTGCCCCAGATATGAGAAATTGTGATTAAGAGGCAGCAGAAATTTCCATTTCCCCTCCATTTCAACTGTTGTAGGCAAATGGGAGGAGTGAGTGAATCTGACAATCACTGTGTTATGTGCTGAACTGTGATTTACAAGTGTGTAATTAATTCAGCTGGAGAAAGCTTTGAAATAATTCTTTCTTGCTAACTGATGAAAATGATCAATGTGAAGTCATATATGAGGAATAATGAAATTGAAAATTTTCATTACTGCTTTGATTTATTTTGATTTCCTCCCTAGCGTTCTGTCCTTATCACATTGGACACTTCTCTATTGTTGGGCTTGGTTTTGAAGAATATGTAAGTACATTTATTTAAGTTCAAAATGAAAAATGCTCTCTTTTCCCTCCTTGAAGAAATCAGCATGTAGGGAGGGGTTTCTCTGTGCTGCTTCTGTCTAGCAGAACATGGCTTTCCTGCTACTGTCCTACCCCTCACAAAAGCTCCAAGGGAAGCAAGCGATCTCCGGCATCCTTGAATGAAAGAATGGCCTGTCTCCCTCTGATATTTGCCATAGCAAGCCTAAGAAATGCCCCCAATTACCAACGTTGACTGCATGGGCTGTTGTGTTTGCAGGGAGGCATAATTGGTGTCAACCAGAAATAATGGTTTTGGAAGTGAGCAAAGCCAAAATAGATCTTGACAGGGGGTTATTGTCATGTCTGAATATTATTTTTATACACTGTTTAATTTGTCAGATTTCTTTTATTTTAGTTTAATAATTATGCTAGATTTTTATATTAGTAATGAAGCTATGTATATTTTTGTAACCATGACCTAAAAGAGTAGTGATGGGAGATGCCTGGTAGCCTGTATGGTAGTGTGGAGTTTTCTATTTTTCCTCTGGAAGAACAAGATTATTTTTTAAAAACTTCCATTGCAAGCAAAAAGAGTAATTTTGCTATGTTGGCTCCAGGCTGGTGCAGTTGTGGGGCAGACCCAGGTACCCATCAAGTGACCTGTGCTGTTTGGGATTCACCATCCCCAAAGCTATCGACATCTTACTTCTGAAAATAATCTTTTTCAGAACCTTATATTTGCTTCTGCTGGCAGTAAAGGAGCCGCCCATAGCTTTCCAACAGTGGAGTTCAAATTGCAGTTTTATGGTGAACAGCTGAATACCCCTAGACAGCAGATCTTCTCTTGTCCAATAGAAAGGCATCTCTGCATGAATTTCAACCCCTCCCTTTAGTCACTTCCAAAGTGCACTGTTACAGTTTGTATTTGTAGTTAGACTGGGTTAGTCATCCATAGCGACATGTTTATATTTGTGATTAATCCCTTATGTTTAAAACATGGTATTGATCAACTATTTGGATGTTACGGGACTGATGATGAAAATATTTTGTAAATCTTGACACATTCAGTAGTACCAGTGGTTACAGAAATCACTTGAATTATTTGGAATGGCGGTAACATTTAATATAAAATTGAAACAACTCTTGATATACTAGGTGTTTTAGAAACGGTTGCATGGAAAGATGACAGGTTCCGCACACATCATCGTTAAGAATATTCATTATGTGCTTTTCTGTTTTTCAGGTTCAAGCATCTCACTTTGAAGGCCTAATCACAACAATAGTTGGCTATGTGTTGCTGGCAATCTCATTAATTGTTTGTCATGTATCCTTTCTTAAATAGCCCACTTGCTCATATAATAAGTGTTTTAATCTAGCTATCGTCAAGCTATGTTCTCATACTCAACAGGAATTGTCTTTGTCTCTTGTGAGGAAAACCTTTTTTTTGCGGGGGGGGGGGAATGATACAGCCACCCGAGTGGGAATCTCTTGATTTCCTTTAAGGTACTAGGATTGAGGTACAAGATTGCTCTATGCAGCTCTTTCTTTGTAAAGCAGGAATATTTTCTGCTCCATCTCACTTGCCTTAACTGGAGCTAATTATGTATTGATATTAACCTCCCCTGAGTGTGTCTGACTTCCCATTTTAAGTAAGATTTTATACCAATTTCAAATCCAGATAAAGAAGGACATTAGTTGTAATGATAAAGAGCACTGGTGTTAATTAGAGGTGGGCATGAATTTAAAAACAAATTGCAAAATTCATTTAAAACTTGCAATCAATCTATATTTGCACAAATCAACCCCTGACAAATATGAATCAATACATTTTAGTGATTTTTGATCGCCTGATTCGTCAGGCTATAAAATGCCCCCCCAATGCACTTAGAGACATCAAAAAGTATTGGGAAGGTTCTCCTGACTCTTCTATACAGTCCTTCCAAGTTTGGTAAAGACTGGATTTCTGATGCCTGAGTTATGCTTCTCCCTACCCCCATCCTCCAGCACCTTGAGACCTCAAATCTGCAGAGAAACTTCCTTTGACTCTTTTCTACAACCCCTCTAAATTTGGTGAAGATTGGGTTTCCCCACGCCAGTTGTTGAAGGGAACTTTCTTTTTGGAAGGGGGCATTTTATGGATGTATAACTCAGATGTCTAAAACTTAATTATCACAAAACTTGCAGAGGCTATAAAGGAAAGCTGGAAGCTTCTATGCAATTTTGGTGACTTTGCATGTCTGGGGAACACTTTCCTAGAGGGCTCTTTGTGGGGGTATAACTCATACATCAGGCACCCAAACTTCACCAAGCTTTCAGGGCTTGTAGGGGAGAGTCAGGGGGAAGCGTTCCTGCAATTCTGGTATCTCTAGGTTCCTTATGGGGCATTTTATAGGGTTTTAAAGTGTCCAATCCAGTCCAAGTCTTTATTATGGTCATTGATCAGTGCAAAGGGTTTTAAAGTTAAAAAAAATGAATTGACAAATGAATTTGTCAATTCATAAGAAAAAAAATCATAAATTCATTATTTGTGATTCTTTAACTTGGATGATTCACAAATCACAATGAATCACCGTTTCCCCCAATTTGTGCCCATCTCTGCTGTTAATGTGATGTTTACAGGCAGGAAGGGATTTGCTGCAGTGAGAAGAAGCTCTGAGTAAAAGAATTCCATTCTTCAGTTCATAATTATTGATAAAGGATCCCTAGTTTTAGTTCTGCTTTGACCATATTATGTAATATTTTTACATTTATTGAACTCATAAGTAGTCTCTGTCTCTGAGCGAGTAGCTGAAAACCTAGCCTTCTGAGAAGAGAAATTGTTTTAATGTTGCAATTTTGTGTGCGCTTATTTGAACTCAATAGGATGTGCATTCAAATAAACATGTGATCAGACTGGGAATCTAATCCATACTGTATACACTAATCAACTATTTAATATAATCTGTTTCTTTTGCTGTGATTTAAACCCCCCTTTTCCTTTCTCTTCCCTCTAGATCTGTTTGTTTACTTAGCTTGTAGCTGAGAACTCTGAATTGATAAGTAGATTTGAGACCCTTATAGCATGTTGCACAGCTTGATATTAAATGAAAATGCAGTATATTTGAAACTGTTCCAAAATAACATGCCCCATTTAACATGCCACCACCCAAGGAAAAAATTGACTGCAGTTCAAAGTGGATTAGTTTTCTTGGAAGTAATGTAACATTTGGAATTTGCTGTTAGCCAGCATCAGGACCTGTGGTTGTTAACAATAATATCAGGAGGGTGACATGTTTTCCGTCCCATTCTTAGAGCATTACAAAGAAACATGACTGAGCATCAATGTGAATGAATCACAGTGAGCCATGAGTTCAAAGATAGTCTCTCTCCCCATGCGACCAGCAGAAGTGTTTGGAAGTTTTCACTTCAGCCTTTAGCTAACCACATTCTTTCCTGTGCCAATAAAACTAGAAAATGGGGTTAATGCTAATCATAGTGAATTTAAAACAACCTAGCCTCTGAAACGTATTTAAATAGGCTGCTTCGCATGTGAATTATACAGTTAACATTAGCAACCATTTGTTACTCCAGATGATATGAGGAATTGTGATTAAAAAGAAGCAGAATTTTCCAAGCTGTTCCTTTCAGCTGCAGTAGGTAGATGAAAGGAGCAGGCAAATTTGATATTTCACTCTCTTTTATGATCTTATGTTGTATATATTTTTAAATGTGCTGGTAGTCAGCAGTATTTCCTGTGACATATCAACTGTCTTTAAAAAACAAAACATACCTGTTTCCTTGACCATGCTCATAGGGCTTGGCCGCACTTGTAAAATTCCAGAGATCACGACGCTTACTTGGAGTATGCTATATAGTAGTCAAGGTATGTTAATCGTTAAAGCAGACGTATTTATTTGAATACACTCATATTGTCATTGTATGTCTACATCTGAAAAAAATATCTCTCTTTTGCTCCTCCACAGGTATCATTGTTAGTAGTAGTAGAAATTGGGGTTTTCCTCTCATCTGTGGCTGGTGGCTGGACATATGTTCACTGGTAAGATAAGCATCCATTAAGAGATCACTGCTTTGTAATACCTTGTAAGGAAACAGGAAGATTAATTGTGGAGGTTATATCTGCAACGTAGACAGAAAAATCCATAATTGTGTGTAAAGATTGTGTAACTCTTAACAGATCAATATTAATAAAGCCCTTTAAGTAAATGTCAGGTAGATCTGCTAGGAACCTGGTTATCTAAGCAGGTAGAAATAAAATATGCTTTATATCAGTGTTTTTCAACCTTTTTTGGGCAAAGGCACACTTGTTTCATGAAAAAAATCACGAGGCACACCACCATTAGAAAATGTTAAAAAATTTAACTCTGTGCCTATATTGACTATATATAAAGTAATTCTCTTGAATCAAATAAACACAAATAAAGTATTTTATAATTACTTTATTATGAAATATTAAACAGAAATATGAAAAATTATAAAATACTTTATTCAGTGCGCAACCTGGGCCTGTTTGGCTGAACACAAAGCTGATATTCTTCAGCTTTTCCAACGGCACACCAGGCAACATCTCGCGGCACACTAGTGTGCCGCGGAACAGTGGTTGAAAAACACTGCTTTATATCATTCCATGAAGACGTTTTATTTAAAGCTCCACAGTTCTGTACAGAAAAAGAACATTTTACACAAAAGTCCTATAAAGTTACTTACTGAATGTTGTACTAGTAATAATATTTTGTTACAGAAGAATCTGCGACAGGACTGCATGCTTTGTTTGATGACTGAATGCTATATACAACTTTATTTTTCCAAGTTGATTGTTTTGCAAAAGTCAATTCTATTAGGTGTGGACTCTGAAAAAAGTCTCTTTTTATATAGGAAATGTTTGATGCTACTTTAAAAGACAGAGAATTGAGCTTTCAGTCTGCCCCTGGCACGACAATGTTCCTACACTGGCTGGTGGGAATGGTATATGTCTTCTACTTTGCATCTTTTATCCTCTTGTTGAGAGAGGTAAGCTAATCATATGCAGTTTCTTGAAGACATAAAGAATGATGTAGGATTCCAAATGTTTACACACACACACACACACACACACACACACACACACACACACACACACACACACACACACACACACACACACACACACACACACACACACACACACACACACACACACACACACACACATGTCAAAATCTGTGTCATCTAGCCTTTGAAAATGTTAGGTTGTTTAATTTCAAAATTATTATTTACACGACAGCTGTACAACTTTGGGAAATAATGGTTAGAGTATTGGAATGTATGTGATTTTTTAAAAGTATCTGGTTATATTTCATAGCATAGCAGAATGGGAACAGACAAGAAGCTGGTAGGCAGACTCTTAAGAAATATTTTGACTCAACTCCTCTGCCAAAATGCTTATCAGACTAGATTGTAGAATGAGCAGAAAGGCCATGCACAGATTGTTCCCAAGAACCTGGTGTGATCCCTTAGTGTGGCTCTGCACGTCCAGAACCTCTTTTCAGCTGCCTGGATTTAAATGCCTTCACCAAACCATGGAAATAAAGGGCATTTCACATACCACAGAGAAGGAGGTAACATAAGAGCCTAAATTTCTAGTCTTTAAACTTTTGTTTTGAGTTTGGAAACTGTAGCCTCTGAATTAAGTTTTTGAGTGTTCATAGCAAGAAATTATTCGCACATTGGTGGAATCATCTGGGTCAGCAGTTATGCAGTATTTATGTATAGTGTCCTTCAATTGGTTACTTGCTGCTCTGAATTAATGAGGACCCACTGATTCACACTTACTTTAGAAAAAAAAAAGAATACCTCTTAGGTTAACTTGTGTGAAGTTGATCTGATTTTGAAAAAAATAGCAAATAATTTCTAAAAGAGTGGTAATATTCCCTTTTGATACTCCTTTTTAAAAAACCCTAGAAACCCCTAAAATGCACTGAATGCTGTCTGCCCTTTTTTAAATTGAAAAAGCTCCCAGGAACATTGAGAATTCAGGGAAAAATTTGGTCTTATTCTCACACAATAGTTACTATACAAGGCTGATCACTTTAAGTCTTTTAAGGTCCCTAAGCACTCATATTCATGTGTCTGCTGCAGAGCCATAATACATGTACCTGTTACCAAATATATTTCCCCAGGGAAACCTTTACCTGTACCTTTGCTCTCTTTTATTAGACTTTCTGCCAAACTTTGAAGTAGTGATCCTTCGAGCCTCTATTCAGCCCAACTCTTGAATTCTATTTAATCTTTTCTTCTGTCTTCCTCCCCCCCCCCCAGCCTCAGTAAAGTGGCCTGGATTCTGTGTTTTTGTCTATTGGGAAGCATTTTTTCTCCCACTTTAACAGTGTTCTATTTCAGTCAATATGGGTTAAAATGGATTTGTTTGCTTTAAAGAAGGTGAGGGGTTAGACACAGGAAAGCTAGAGTTTTGGTTCATCTAGTGCAGTGTTGGTGAATCTATGGCATGGGTGCCAAAGATGGCACGTGGAGCCCTTTCTGTAGGCATGCGACATTGCCCCCCTCACAGCCACATCACTCCCCCCTCCGCTCAGAGTATGCCACCGTGCTCCGTGCAGAATGCTGGGTGAAGGAGAGGCAGTGGCTTCTGGGCTCATTCATAGCCCATTTATTCTCCAGCCACGCTGCTCTGGGCACCCCAAAAGAGGTGCGGCTGGAGAGTAAACGGGGGCTATGAAGGAACCCACAAACCACTGCCTCCCCTTTGCCCGGCTCTCTTCACGGAGCCATTTTGGCAGTCTCAACGGCTCTGTGAAGAGAGCCAAGCAAAGGGGAGGCAGTGGTTTGTGGGCTCCTTTGAAGCCCCCTGTTTACTCTCCAGCATTGCCGCTTTTGGAGATGCCCAGAGCAGCATATTTGAAGAGTAAACTGGGGCTACGAAGGAGCCCACAAGCTGCCGTCACTCCCCCTGGGTTTCCTGACAGGGCAGAGAGGTGGATGGGGTGCTAGTGTTCGGGAAAGCGAAGACTGAAGAGCAGGTTTTTGAATTTCCTGCGGCCATAGCAAGGATGCTGTGGCTGTGGAAAAATCAAAAGCCTGCTCTTTGATCCTCATTTTCCCAAAGGGTAGCACCCAAAGCATTTGTAACCAGGGTTACCACTGTATTCAGGTTAAATTGCCGTATTGGCACTTTGTGAAAAATAAGTGGGTTTTGAAACGCAGTTTGGGCACTCAGTCCCTAAATGGTTTGTCATCACTGATCGAGAGGCTATTTTATACATTAGTGGTTTTGTAAAATTAATGATTTCTAAAGTAATTCTAAAGTAATTTAAATTAAATAATTGGAATAATTAATTTCATAACCTTTAATCCATATACGTTCATTTCAAGTGTTAATTTTCTTTTCTTCTCAGGTTCTAAGACCTGGTGTCCTTTGGTTTCTGAGGAATTTAAATGATCCAGACTTTAATCCGGTTCAAGAGATGATTCACTTGCCTATTTATAGACATCTCAGGAGATTTATTTTGTCAGTGGTAAGGATACATTTCCAGGTTTTTCTTTTCAGTATCCTTATTATAACAAATGTCTCTCTTATGCTGAGAATGTAAAATATAAATTTCACTGTATGTATTTACTTGTAAACTCATGAAATAATGAATTATAACTAGATCTGTGTTTCATATACTACAGATATTAGATTAGTTAAATATATGTTACAATGAAACTGTAGTATGTAGCTTTGCTTAAACTACTTATGCAAGCTAAAAAAGAAAATAAACTAAAAAGCTGTGTCAGTTGAGATAATTTTCAAAACTGAAAAAAAAACGGCGAGGGGGATTGGCAACTTTTATGTGTGCTAACTGTGTTATGCCATGAACAGTAGCTTGTCCTTATCCTCCCCCAAATAAACTGAAATCATAGTTTAGGGTGGGATTTTAATTCAGGTTAGAGAGTAGGTGAAGAACCAGAGAAAGATGTCATGATCTTTCAAGATAGTTTTGCAGGAATAGACAATATAGGAGAGCTATGATACTACAGTATATTTTTTTTTCTTAATTGCAGATTGTCTTCGGGTCAATAGTCTTGCTCATGCTTTGGCTTCCTATACGAATCATTAAGTATCTGCTGCCTCATTTCCTTCCATACAATGTCATGCTGTACAGGTAAGATGAGCTCATTTAGGTAATAGGATCTGACTTCCCTAACTTGCTCTTTTACTACGAATAGTATGGAGGCTGCCTCTGTTGTTAAGGCTTCCTTCCCCCTCGAGTCACAGGGCATCCTTGCAACTTGCAAACGGTGCAGCTAGGCGCTTTCCAGAGGGAGTGAAGAAGTAGCATGGGAACAGCAATGGGGGGGGGCAAGGGGGCTGCTCTGTCCCTTGCCATTTGTTAGCACCCCAGCCTCATAATTTAGCCGGGGGTTTCCCACAGAATTTTGGGACTTGGAGTTTGTTTTCCTCTGAAAGTCCCATCCCTAGCGACAACCAGGGCACATCCTGATCATCCACATCTTATATGTAATACTGTGACATTCTGATTATGAGAGACATACTTATTCAGGTTTTATTTCTACAACAATTACATTTTGTTTGGCAAGCACAACATGACTTAGCAATGAAAGCAAATAGGAATGTGTAAGGGAAATCAACCTATACCTTTTTAATAATAGCATATATACAGTGACTATTCTACGTCAGCATCACGATAGAATTGTTTACATTATTTGTGGTTATGATACTGGCTTCTTTTTGTTACCCCAGCGATGCTCCTGTGAGTGAGCTTTCCCTAGAGCTACTTCTGCTTCAGGTGGTGCTGCCGGCGTTGCTTGAACAGGGACACACAAGGCAGTGGTTGAAGGGTCTTGTACGAGCATGGACCGTTACTGCTGGGTACCTACTGTAAGTGTAAATCATTTTTACTCCTTTGTTTCCTTGTCTTTCTGTAAACCTTTTTATTGCCAAACAATCTACACTATGAAGACAGCACAAGTCACATGTGCACCCTTGTTTTGCACGCACACCCTCCCAACCGCTTGCTAATGTAGTGCAGCAACAACTACAGCCCATACATTTTTATTTCAGATCTTTATACCAGGCTTTGCTCACAAAGCGGTTAAAACCACTCATTTAAAAAAAAAAAAAAGGATTGAGCATGAAGAGCAAAACTACATTTTCAGGATCCAGCACTAAATTTTGGACTGGGGGTACAGCCCTGGCAAGGTTGTGGAGCCCACTGAAGCACTGCTTCCTTTTGGATATAGCGTAATAACAAGTAGTAATTGCGACGAACACATATTCTAGCCAGCAACAAGAAGTGGAAAGAGATTAAGATGCCAGAAAAGAGAGCCAGTTAAGAAATGTCAGGAGGTGTTCTATAAAAAGAAAGGACTAGAATTGAGGAGAAGGATGTTGATGGAGAGCCGAGAGAGAAGTTAGAAAGATTGTATCAAGTGATGGAAATTGGAGGTTTACATGGGAGCTGTATAAAATAATTACTTTGTTTCAAAAAGCTAGTTCTAGCATGGGGAAGTATACAGTGATGCCTCGAATTATGAATGATTTGAATTACGAACATGTTGAGTTACAAATGTATGGTGGAGTTCCATCCAGTACGGTGGAAATCTGAGTTAAGAAAATTTAGCTCTCTTTTTTTTTCCGAGTTACGATGCAGGCAGCGGCTGCAGCTCTGATCTCCCCAATCACCACCACTGCCGCTGCTTGCATCTGGGAGAAGCTGTTAACCTCGCTTCCACTTCAACCAACTCCTTTTCAAGCGGAAGGCTTCGGGGAAGGTTTCCTTTGGCTTTGGAGCACGCGAAAAGGAGCGGAACACTCCTCACCGCTACTTCAGTCAGCTCTTTTTCAGGTGCTCTGAAGTCAAAGGAAACACAACAGGGAGGGGGAGGATTGTCTTTTAAAGGCAGATCCTGCCTGCACTGACCCACTTGTACCCTTGATGCATCGGGGCAGGCAGGATAGGCTTTTAAAAGACTCGTGCTATGCAAGGGGGAGGCTGTGAATGCAGGTCTTTCAAAAGCGATCGCAGTCCAGGATTTGATCGCTTTTAAAAGGCCCATACTCACAGCCTCCCCCCTTGCGTGGAGCATCCATGCGGGCCTTTTAAAAGCAGATCCTGCCTGCTCCAACTTGCTTGATGGATTGGAGCAGACAGGATCTGATTTTAAAAGGCCCGTGCAGGAAATGGTTCGCAACCTACTACCAGCGAGCAGTGGGTGAAGGGCAGCCAATTTGGTGAGGAGCAAAAGCAGGTGGCTGGCTGTGATGCCCAGTGATGCCTTATGTTTTCAGGAGTGTCTTTCCTCTCAGAGGCTTCACCTCCCTGCCACCCTCCTTTTCAGGCACCCAAAAGCTGAAAGGAGGAGGGTGGCAGGAAGGCAGTGCCGCTGGGCATCACAACCAGCCCCCCCCCCCCGCTTTTGTTCCCCACCAAACCAGCTGCCCTTCGCCCACTGCAGCGACTGATGGGCGAAGGGCAGCCGGTTTGGTGGGGAACAAAGTCAGGTGGGTGGTTGCGAAGCTTTTCCTGCAGCACAGCGGAGCTTGTCAAAGTCAGCTGCTTCTGGAGGTGTGCCGACAGCCAGGTGGCTTTGACAGCTCGGTAGCCTTGGCTGCTGGTTGATCGAGGGGGTGTCCTGCCAACCTAGCAAAGGAGGAAAGCTCTTCCCCTGCTTTGCTGGGTTGGGGCAGACTTCCCATAGGAATGCATTGAAAACCAATTCATCTGTTTCCCCCCTTCCCCCCCCCTTTTTTTGGACCACCAGAATGGATTAATTAGTTTTGAATGCATTCCTGTGGGAAACTTCATTTTGAATTACGAAGATTTTGAGTTATAAAAATTCATTTGGAACGGATGAATTTTGTAATTCAAGGCATTACTGTACTAGTATAATTCGTGTCACTTCAGGGTTAAGAATGTGTCTTAACTGTAGTATTATTCAAATAAAGAACTTGCTTTCATTTTCTATTTAAAAATCTCCTGGATCTGATGATTTGGGATTAAGGGTAGCCAGGAGAACAGAGAGGGCAAGTTTAAAAGTGATTAGCCACGGCTGAGTTGGTCATAGTGATTTTATCTTGTGTATGTAATATTTGTTACTTTTTTACCTTATTTCTCAGGGAGCATTTTGATGACATGTTTTCCAAAAGTAGTTTAGGGCATTTTCCTAATGTTTTGGATGAGTTTTGGTTCTCTATGCCAGTTTGTTTTAAAAATAAAAAGGAAAGAGAAAATTCCCATAATTTAAAAATATTTTTGGATAATATAGCTTAAGGAGATAAATATTTTGATTCCTTAGTAAATTACCATGGAAATGATTCTGCCTTCTCTAGAAGTTTTTACTTAGGTTGTTTGCTGGAATAATATTCTTAACAGCATGTCAATTTGGCTTCGTTTCAGTGGTAAATAATTCTGTAGTTAGGGCTTTCCCTCCATGTGAATGGTTCCTGTTAGTGATTTTGAGCTCATTGCTGATAGAGATATTTTATCTTGCTAGAAATAATAGTGAAAGTACAGTATTCTCATAGATTACAATATTCCATATACCATTGCTTATTGTCATAGATTGCTAGCTGCTCTGAATTCTTAAAAGAAAGATATGGTATAAATAAAATACATAACTATCAACAAATTGTTAACAGTGACTAATTGTCAACTTGCCTTAAATCTTGTTCCAGGGATCTGCATTCTTACCTACTTGGAGATCAGGAGGAGAATGAAAACAATGCAAACCAACAGCCTAATAACCAACCGGTTCGCAATAATAATGCCATTCCAGTTGTGGGGGAAGGTCTTCATGCAGCCCATCAAGCCATATTACAACAAGGAGGACCTGTGGGTTTTCAGCCTTACCGTAGGCCTTTAAAATTTCCACTCAGGGTAGGCAATATTAAATGTCCCTTCAATCCTTGGCTTCCTTTCATTGATTCTGTACTTGTATCTGTGGGACACACACACACACACACACACACACACACACACACACACACACACACACACACACACACACACACACACACACACACACACACACACACACACACACACACACACACACACACACTATCTGCAGGAAATAATTCTCGAGGCAGATATTGTGTGTGTGTGTGTGTGTGTGTGTGTGTGTGTGTGAGAGAGAGAGAGAGAGAGAGAGAGAGAGAGAGAGAGAGAGCATTATTTTCCCCACTTCCCCATTTCCCTAGTTCTCATCTGTTTTTCCTTTGAGGTAAAACTGAAAGAGCCTTTTCATTGTGTGGGACACACTGGTAATAATAAAAAGATTCTAGAAGAGCAAGCTGTGTTAATTTGTGCTAGAGGTTCAGGTCAAAATGAAAGAAAAATAAGTGGACTTGTTCATGAAAATCCTGTTAAAATCTAGCAGTTAGTCTTTAAGGTGCCACAACATTTTTGTCTTTATTTTTTATTATTCTTTTGTTTTGGCTCACTGTGACGGCTGCTCTCTCAAGAATGTTAATGTAGGATTTCCATTTTTCCTGGAAGAAAATATATAACTGAAAGGACTGGGTCCACAAATGGTCAGAGAAATAAGAGGTCTCTGCTGCCACCCATTTCCCTCCTCCAGTTCACATCCTAGGAATTGGCATCCTGTATTGATAATATGCTAACTCGATTCTTTGAAGTCAGAACCACCCAATTTGTAGGAACTGAGCATTGAAATCACAATTGCCAAGTTTCTGAGCCAAATCCTAGTGTTCAAGGTCTGACAGTCAGTAACCCAAAAATATCTCTGGATGCACAGCCAGAAGTTGGGAGATCAATTCCCCACTTGAGAGAGGCTGTACGTACTTGATGATCCATGAGATGCCTTCCAGCTCTGCAGTTCAAAGATGATGATGATTTACCTGGGTTCAGATACAGAATGTATGGTTTTGTAGTAGAGTATTTCCGTGACCCTTGAACACAAAAACTGTAGGGCCTCATCTAAAGATGCAAGCCCAGGTATAGTCTGCCAAGTAGCAAGTCCTGTTGAATACATTAGGATTTTATTGTGATGATATCTATGCCACTAGTCATTCTCTCCTTTGTGGTTTCAATTTTGTTTTTCAGATATTTCTGTTAATTGTTTTCATGTGTATAACATTGCTGCTTGCAAGTCTTATCTGCCTTACATTGCCAGGTAAGTATTTTGCTTTTTACAAACCCACACACTGTACCAGTGCAGTTTGCTTATGATTATACAGTAACCCCCCCGCCGCCTATTGCGGGGGTTAGGGACCCACCTGACCCACGATGACTGAAAATCCGCGATATGCGGATGCAGGTCGGGTGGGGCCTGAGGTGGTGGGCGAGATGAGATACCCCTGCCTCCGCCCGCCCACACAGTCCCGAGACTTCTCGGACCAGTGCGTGCTGGCGGCATTCGGGGATCTGACCTCCCGCCGCCGCCTGCCCGCCCCGCCCCGAGACTTCTCGGACCAGCGTGCTGGTGCGCTGGTGGCGTTGGGGGATCTGACCTCCCGCCGCCCGCCCGCCCACACCGCCCCGAGACTTCTCGGAGCAGCGCGTGCTGGCGGCATTGCGGGATCTTTCCCGGGAGGAGGGGGAAGTGGCATCTGGGGCCGTCTCCATTGAAATGCATTGGCTCAATGCATTTCAATGGAGATTGCAGGGCAGCGCTGGCCCCAAGCCAGTGCCAAGCAGCTGATTGGTGCTGGCTGGGGGAGGAATGACACCTGCAGCAAGGGCGGTGGTGCCTTTGCATGGGCTGCTGGAAGGCTTTTTAAAAAGTCTTCAAGCAGCCAGGAAGCGGCAGTGATGTTCCCCCAACTGATTGGTGCTGGGGTGGGGAAATACCCCAGCACTAATCAGCTGGAGCCCCAGCATGTACTCTGGTCCTGCAATATAGCGGGACCACAGTACATGAACTGCAAAATGGCGGGGGGTTACTGTATCTTCTTATGTGCTTTGAAGTCCTCTCCAGTTTCAGGTGACTCCTCAAGAATAAGCAATCTCCAAGATGCCTTCCTCCTTTTCCTGATTCCTTCCATCTTTCCTAGCCTTTACTGTCTTTTCCAGAGGATCCTGTCTTCTCATGATGTGCCCAAAGTAAGACAGCCTCCCCATCAAAATTTCTGCACCAGAGATAGATTTGATCTGGGACCACATAACAAAATACAACATGCCTTTCTTTGAACAGCTAATCTATAAGCTGGAATGCAACCAGCTTTCGAAAGTACCATATTTTGAAAGCATGGCATATAGCTTTCCAAACATGGCATTTTCAAAAGCAGGCTTATTCTGATGGAAGTTGATTGGAGGGAGAGGTTGAAGTCATCCTGACTACAGAATTAGTTTCCCATTTCTTTGGATCATGGCCTAGAATATTGTGTTTTATGGCAATGTAATCTCCCTAAAATAATAACCCAGTCTTTTTGCTTATAGTCTTTGCTGGCCGTTGGCTGATGTCCTTCTGGACAGGGACTGCCAAAATTCATGAACTATACACAGCTGCTTGTGGATTATATGTTTGCTGGCTTACCATTCGAGCTATAACAGTGCTTGTTGCATGGATGCCACAGGGTCGCCAAGTGATTTTTCAGAAAGTGAAGGAATGGTCCCTCATGGTAAGTAGTTTTGGAGAAATTAATCATTTCCATTCGTTTTAATAGCCTGCCTTGGTCACTCCCTTGCTTAGCAGTTGCATACGTGGGGTGCACGTTGCAGAAGCTGCCACAACAGTTTAACAGGGTTGCCAGTCCTGTATCTCTGGCAGTCGTGACACCATGTCAAACCACCGTGGCAACTTATGTGGTTGGAGCTACATGCGTGTGCAAATACTACACTTGATCTTAGCCAAAAGGCCGAGAAGCGATAGGTAGGTTTACGGGGATTCCGCACCAAGAAAGATTCTGCCCATGTGGAAACCAGTCCCCGGAAATTTATCCAACATGTGCTTTTATTTTGCCCTTTTTATGATCATATTAGAAACAACTTAATTGCTCCATTGCTGAAGAAGTTCCAAGGTCACCCTTCTAGATGGTTAGTCCAATACTGTTAAATAGATAAGAATTCTTATGTTACAGCCCAGGTAACAAAGTTTTTTTCTGGCCACCATATGCAAGAGAGCAGAGATTACCTTGACCATTCATCCATCTTCCTGATGTTTTTACCCGTTCGTAGTTTTATTCTTTTTCATTGTTTTTATGATTTACTGTATATTTGTTTATACGGGTCATATGACTGCAATAAACTTGAAACTTGAAGCATGTGCAAATATTGAAGAGAATACTGTCCCTTATGTGTGGAGAGAATGCTAGTTAAGTAGTTTATGCTACATCTATGATTAATATAATCCCACTTGAGCCATAATTAACCTAAAGGCCCTGAAAATAATCTTCATATTTGGGCAAGAAAAAGATGGGGAAGTTGAAAAAGGACCCTGAAGGAGAATTTAACTTTTGCTTGCCTTTTATTCCGCTTTGCAACTCCTTCCTTCATCTCCTGCTTATCCGGGTTTGGGATGTTGAACCTCATTCAGCATCTATTAAGAAGCACATCCTTTTTGTGTTTTCAAGTATTCTGGAGAAATCAAACTTTCAAAACAGACTGCAGACTTAAATTAATTTGGTTTAAATTTAGCTAAGAATTAGAATATGGAAGTGAGAGGGAGGATGCCTTCTGTTGCATAAGTGTTTTGGCCTCCATTGTTTCGTTTCAGCTGGCCGCTGGATCTGGCCAAAGAGCTTTCCTTTGCAAATTATTGATTCAGATAATCTATTCGGCCCTTTCTAAGTCTGGTTGTATGTATTATTATTTTAATCCCTGTTTCTCTGTCTTTGAAGTCTTCCTAATTTTAATGCTAAGAGGTACAGAAGCAAACATTTTAAAAAAGTATCCTAGGACATTATTTGCAGATGAAGCTTTCTCTTTTTTTCTTCCTTTAGATAATGAAGACATTAATAGTTGCTGTATTGCTGGCTGGGGTAGTTCCACTTTTGCTTGGCCTTCTATTTGAGTTGGTTATTGTTGCTCCTTTGAGAGTCCCCTTGGATCAGACACCATTATTCTACCCTTGGCAGGTCAGCTTTATAGCTTTTCTTGTTAATGTTTTACTTTTGTCGTTGGTCTCCTAAATCGTCATGTAGTACCTGTCTTTTGCAGTGTATGACTCTAATTAGTTTAGCTTTAGTATAGCATACATAATTGTAAGTGAAGTCAGCTATACTAATATAGGGATTTATTCATGCATGCTTTGCCTTAGGGCAATAACAAACGAGGTAGCTTCAATAAAACCAGTACAGTACAAAGAAAGATAAATCCAGCAAGCACAACAGTAGTTTAGAAGGACACAGAATTATTAAAAGCAGCAGAATGCATGAGAAAACTGCATCTCTAAAATGGCCTGCTTAAATAAAACAGTTTGCATTGCTCACTTAAAAGCCAGCAGGTACACTGACTACAGTAGGAATATTAACATATTTTAATATAAATATTGATGTTTTGAACTTGGCTGGAAAAGGACAAGATTAAATATTGTTGGGTGACTTTCAGTTCAAATTATCATATCTGCTTCCCTGAGATCCTTAGAAGGAGGAGAATGTAATCAGTAAAATGGTGTACTTAAAAATGGTTTACTTAAATACTTCAGTCTCATTTTAAAATTCTTGGTTGAATCTCTTTATTAGGAATTCTCCATTTTTGTAAATAGTTTTAATATATCTGGCTATTATTAATAATGCCTTTCATTGAAGAATAAGAAAAATATTTTAACACATCTAACTATATAGTGTACATTGCCTTCCACTCTTACAACACAGATCCGGCACTCGTTCCTTTCATTGTTTTACATAGAAATAACCAATTTTGTAACGGCACCATAAAACTATTGGTACTGTGCTGATTTTCATTGAGTAGAATTTTTGTTATTTTGGTTATTCTATGCATTTGGCGTCCCTGCATGTTGTATGTGTTTGTGTCCTTACAGTCGTGACCGACTCTTCGTGACTCCATGTCCATGGAGTTTTCTAACTAAAGTTAAATACATGCCGCTGAAACAAGACACATTCTTTGTTTATCTCACCTTCCATCTCCCACCTCTTCTGTTGTATCCTTGTATAAGTTAGTAAGTCTTCTTATAATGTGCAAAGTAATATGCATGTTGATGGGGATGTAAAAGTAATAATAGCTCTTTCTGTTTCGAACTAGGACTGGGCTCTTGGTGTGCTTCATGCCAAAATAATTGCGGCCATAACTCTTATGGGCCCTCAGTGGTGGCTGAAAACTGTTATTGAACAGGTTAGAAATCGTTACCTTTTTGTATGGGGAAACATACAGAACCTACCAGCTGTTGCCTATATACTGTCGGCCCTTTTCTTAAAATATTTGTATTTACCCTCGTTGCTAACAGCAGTTAAAGCCAGTCATAAAATACAATTCTGAAAGCAGCGCTGCATCAACAAATTAGAGAAAACATATAAGAAGAGAGAAAATTGAAATACCTCTGTGATATTAATGCATCCTTTTAAGTCTAATCAGTACCTCCGTTAACTTCAGTTTACCCATACAGTGGAACCTTGACTTACATACTGCTTGACTTGCATCATATTTGACTTGCAGCAAGAAGGGGCCTGTTTGAGTTGAGTCGCAGGCTTTGACTTACATCTCGGAGCCCCGGCGCAAGGCACCGGAATTGGGCAGCAGCCACAACCCAGCATTGTGGCTGCCGCCTCCAAACTGCTCCAGCCTTCCTCCCCTCCTCCGGCAGCGGCGGCTTCGGTGAGATCAGCTCAGAGCACCTAGAGCTAGTCCTCGGCCTCAAAATTTTACCTCGCTGGTTAGACAGTATTCTTGTAAAAATCTGGCTGCAGAAGTCTGGTCCACAATGGAAGCGTTTTAGTTGGGGAGCTGTAAAGTTGTGGGACTCTAATGGTAAGCATAGAGTTGTTCAGAACTTGGAACATCAGGTTAAAAATCAGTAAAACTTAAATGTTAGACATTGTTTCTATGAACATTAAAAAGTGGAGGCGTATAATTTGTGGACTATAATTCCACTGCCTCCTCCTCTCTTTGAAGAGACATTTCATTTACATCCCCAGAAGGAATCTCCTATCCCAGTCAAATTTGTGTTAAATTGCTGTTTTCGGGGGTCTTGTTCATCATCTGGAACGGATTAATCCGCTTTCCCATTACTTTCTATGGGAAACGTTCGTTTGACTTAAGTCATGTTTGACTTAAGTCTAGACCACTGGAACGGATTAATGACGTAAGTCAAGGTTCTACTGTATATTGCACATTTCGTATTTTTTCTGCAGATGGAACAAATCAGTGTTCTTTTACATTAGCTTACTATAATGCTTCCTAATTATGTCAGCCTTACAGTAGACGGGCTGGCATATACACACTGAAGCACCTCTTCAGATATTCTCTTATTTTACTCCATGAAACAGTAACTGCTTCATTAATTGCTAATATTTCGTAAGGGCTGTATGAACAGTCCGTTTCAGTCAAGACATTATTATTGAATTATATAAAACAATTGACAATACTTACTGAACAGTCTTCTTTTCATGCATGCTGTCCTTTGTTTTCTAGGTTTATGCAAACGGGATTCGAAATATTGATTTACACTTTATAATACGGAAGCTTGCAGCCCCTGTTATCTCTGTTTTGTTGCTTTCGCTCTGTGTTCCCTACATCATAGCTTCTGGTGTAGTCCCTTTATTAGGTAAGTAAAGTGCAGATGGGCATGCAAATTTCATCATTTTGGCTTTGAATAAAACAGTGGAAGAGCCCAAGCACCATTCTTATTTTTCATTGTCAAATATTCACTTTGCACACTTTAACTTAGTACTCTGTGAAGCATATTTTCAAGCCTCTCTGTATAAATAGGCCCACATTATTTCCTATATCTCTTGTGTTGCACAGAGTTTCAAGACGTGTTTCATTTGCTAGTTAAGTGAAACATTATGATTTGGAGAGTCAATGTAGCCTGTGTTCCACCTGCAGACTCTGAAGCGGTCTTGTTTTCATTGAATATTCCATAACCAATTGAAAAATATGATTCAAATGTAGCATAATTTGAAGACTACATGCTTGCCACACCCCAGGAACTGATGGTAAAGGGACTAGTGCTGTGATGTAAACAGAATCATTAGGTAACAGGGAACAAGAGCAAGACAAATGGCAAAAAATCTGCAAATTATAGTTTGATATTGCTATGTTTGCACTTGTTGGATACTCCAGTTAACTATGCCTGCTTGGCCTTCATGTGAAGCATATCCTATTATTATGGTCCTCTGTCAGTTCTTTCAAGGGGCGTGGTGTCTCAGTGGGCTAGAGCACTGAAAACTGTCGGCTGCAAGGTCAGCAGCTCAGCGGTTCGAATCCTAGGTGCCACACAGCGGAGTGGGCAAAGAAAAAGTGAACAGTGGCCAAAATCCTGTTGCTTAGAATAATAAATTGGACTAGACCAGAACCAAGTGAGGATTCAGTGTGCCACCTCACTTGCAAGTTCCATTGATTGAAATAGACCTACTCTAACTGCAACTTTAGCATAATAACTCACAATTACAGTGAGCTCATTTGCATTAGTGGAGTTAAGGTGCTGACTCACTAAATCCCTGTTGATCAGTGGGCGTACTCTTGTGTGATTTACTGTGCTAAGCAGCAGGATTTTGACCAAAATTTGGTTTGACAAGAATTTTATCAGCATACTTGCTGCAAATATAGATAAACCTTTAAACCCTCTTTGCAATGTTTATAGTACATTTGCCAGCCTGTAATCCATTGAAAAGGAATGGGAATGAATGAATAAAAACTATTTCTTCAAAAGCTTTATACAGCTTAGTGCAGGCCTGCCCAAAGTCCGGTCCGGGGCCCAAATCCGGCCGGTCAGGCCATTCTGAGTGGCCCGCGACTAGCTGGCCAGCCCCTCCCTCCCCCTCCTTCGCTTATGGGTCAGTGGGTGGGGCTTTCAGTGGGATGGCAGGGTCGGGGAGCAACCAGCCCCTGACACATTCTTAGCCACCAAATCTGGCCCTCCTTACAAAAAGTTCGGGCACCCCTGGCTTAGTGTTTGAAAAGCAATGACTAAACTCTAATTTTTTAAATTTACACTCCCCCCTCTCCCTCTTATTCTCTCTTTATTTACAGGCGTCACTCCTGAAATGCTGAACCTAGTGCAGCGTCGGATTTATCCTTTTCTACTCATGGTAGTGGTTTTGATGGGAATCCTATCCTTCCAGGTCCGTCAGTTCAAGCGCCTTTATGAGCACATTAAAAATGACAAGTGAGTAATAATAATTGTCTAAAGCTTGAGGAAAATTAGATGCTGGGGTATGCTGGACAGAGTTAAAAGCATTGTGGAAGGTGCTCAGGAATACTGTTAGACTTTTCTGCCTGCTAGGTGATGCTATGTGCTCTATGCCATCAAGTCAGAACCAACCAACGTATAGCTCCCTAATAGAATAAATGAGATATTTAAGGAGTGGTTTTATCAGCCCCTCCTCCGCTTCCAACAAGTTTCGTGTGCCAAAATGAGGATTCAGACCCAGGTCCCCTGGGTCCCTCACTCTGCTCACACCACCACCCTGGGTATCCAAATGATAGTTTACTGGCTAGATTTATTATAATCTGACTAGATCAGGATGGGCGAAGTGTATCCCACAAGCCACACATGCAGGTCTCAAGTACTCCCATTCCCAAATCCCAAAGGAAAATTTCTTTGTCCAAAGGTGCATCCTGCCTTATGAACATAGCCGCTTCCTGCCAATCGATTTTAGATCTTTTTTAAAAAAATTGATCTGATGGGCCTGATGGCAAATGTCATCTCCCTGAGGATCTTGGGTACACGATTTACCATTTAAAAATTATTTTTGGTTTTTAAAAGTTGTGTATTCCAGGGTTAGAGGAAAATATCTTTCTTCCTACTGCTGTTGAAAACGGTTGAAGTTTTTATTTACAGCTTGAATTGTAAAGGGTTTTTTTTTTTAAAATTAATAGGTATTTTCTGTTCTTGTAGCCACATCTGGGTGTCCTACATTTGGAATGTGTAAAAATGATGAACTACATATATTTTTCTTTTAAAATATATTCTTTTAGGTATCTTGTGGGGCAAAGACTCGTGAATTATGAACGAAAAACTGGGAAACAAGGGACATCACCGCCGCCACCTCAGTCTTCACCAGAATAAAAATGGTCACTTGGAATTACTTGACGTTCCCTTGCCTTTGTGTCCTTTTTTGTAGACTGGTCTTCATTCTATGGGTGTCTTTCCCAACAGTCCTCTCAGCTGGGTTTTATCTTTTAAATTTTGGCTTCTTTTTTCATGATATTCAGAGAGCAGTCAAGGCTGTGTACCTTTTATCTGCATTTTCTGAAGTTCTCACTGCTGAGATCTGTAAATGTGTAAATAGCAATATCCCAAATACCCTAAAACCTTGGATTAAAAATGAATGTTCATTGTACATCTTTAAAAGATTATTAATTTATTAAATCTAGTTGTCACTTTATTTTGAACTTGTTCCGTTGACACATGTGCCACAAAGCAATATTGCAAGAGACCAGACTTTACTTTTCAATTAGCTCCATTTTTATGATGGCTATGGCAATTTCCAAAATGTCATGTTGGCAAGGCTGGGAACTCATCAATGATATGGAAAAAAGGAAATGGCCATTTCAGTCAGCAGTAAAGTGGCTGTGGCAAAACACATGAGCTTAATTTGATTTTTTTTAAAAAAAATCATTTTGTATGACATCAAAACTGTTGTACATTTCTGTTATCTGATTATTTTTTCCATGTGTCTGAGTTTGTAATATTGTACAGTAATTGGTAGATCACGAAAAAAAATTCTCTCCTTCAGACAGCATTCGTATTGCTTTATTTGGCTCTCATGCATTAACTCCTTGGCACCACAAGACAACATTTTAATGAATTTCTCAGCACTTAAAGTTCATTAGAGCTAACTGAGAAGGTTGTGGAGGAATAGGTTTACAGTGCATAAGCCAATATTTGCTTTTTAGCATCTTTGAAACCTATATGGTTTCACTGCATACAGGGATTTATTTGCTGTAGGGAACAGTGAAAGTTAAATGTCATGTCGATTGAAGAGCACAGAGGATGTAAGGATGGAATACGCTTTGGAATACCGTCATTTCTGAATGGCACGAAACTTGTCAACCAAAGCTGCAAAATGTTCCTGGACTTCATGCCATCTTACATTAAAGAAGAACATCTATAAATCTAGAAATTGTCAGCATTAGTTCCGCATGGCAATAAAGATAATTGTTTTTATGGATTCTTAGGTCACGTGGAAAGGGCCATAATAGTATTATCTACAGGAAGAAAAGGAGCCAAAAAAATTAAACAATAAAAATCAGTTAATCTTTGCAATGATAGCACCAAACAATCCCAATCAAGTTCACCAGGATCGGATACTTTTATGTATCTGTATATAATTATTTCCTGCAGGTAATAATGCATTTTTAATTTCAATAGTTCTGAGACACACATATGGAATAATTCTAAAGCTTTAAGTATAATTCATGTGTGTGGTTATACATGCAATATCCAATTTAAAACAGTAATTTTTTAGGTTTATTGGCTAGCATCCTCTTGTGTGCAAATGATGCGCGTTTTGAAGGTGAATTGCCCCAAATTAGGGGTAGACTTTGTCAGTTGTACGCTGAGTAACCATACACGGTGTGCCACTTGCAAATGTCTATGCTGATTTCTTCTTAACATTGGGGAATTTGTTTCCAGAAGTTACGCAGCTTTTGATCAATCAGCATACTTTAGTAAGGGGATATGGGCCATTATACTGTTTTAAAAAACAATGCTATGCAGTTTTATGGCCGCTCAGAACTGTGTCCCTGAATATCATGTGTAGCTAATTATGTGTCTTGGAATAGAATATCAACAAGTTTATCTGCTTCAGGATATGTCTTTGTGCTTAAAATGAAAAAAAAGAAAAGAAAAATGTTAAGGGCCTTTTTGATTCCTTATTTTCTGCAGGAATTTGGTGTATAGATTTCAGACAATCTGCACCCATGCACAGTGCTGATATAAAGTAGAAAGGGGACTGGGCTGTTCAAAAAGAGGCCTACTATTGGTATTCTGCAGCATTACCTCAATTTTCGGCATCGGGGCTATAAGTACGTTGAATAAATTTATTTTTGACATAGTTCTTGGTAAAAAAGCATTATAATGAGAAGAGGGCCAAAAACATTTGCTTCTTTAATTCACTGTATGCTGATCTTAATTTTGAGTCTTTGGTGCCTGATTCTTTTGGACATGCAACTGCTTCATATTTTGATATAATTACACTGGGATGGTGTACCTTTCTGTAGAAAAGTGTATTTTATCCCATAATATTGCATTTCTGATAAAAGACATGTTTAGACAGTTGCACAACAATTTGTCTTTGACAGTCTTTGTTTTAAAACAAAACAAAACAATTCAAGCAGTCTTACCACTGGGATATGCCAGCAATGCTCTGCTGCTTCATGTAGCATTTTGCAGTATATTGTATTTTTGCGTTTTTATCCCAGACAACCTGGTCCTTGAAGATTATTAAAGTTTGTTAAGAAAAAGCCTTGGCACTTGGTTTCTTATTGCTCTTGTTTTAAAACTGATGGTGACTGGGAGTGTTCAATGGCATTGCAGTTTCCTTTAAAGCAAAATAACCATTGTACTCCTTCTCTCTGTGAATTAGTGACATAAGAGCAGGCCTTTTGTGTGTAGCTTTAAGAAAAAATTGTCAGCATTTCTTAGGAGATTTTCAGCTCCTCCATATTACCACCAGTTTTTACTCCTTTCAGGACTAGAAACTTGTTTGACGCCAGAGGGGTGGGGAAATCCTTAAGCTTTCAGGATGCCAAATTCTATTCCCGGTATTGAATTCTGTGCTTTGCAATGAACTCACAGAATACATACAGATGTAGGAAGGGAATGTGGGATGTAATAGTAATTTCTAAGACAATTGGCAAAGGATTGGCAATTCATCAGTAAATTAAAATACTGTATGACCAAATATTATAGAGCACCTTAAAAGGTTGTGCTCTTTAAAAAGATGTTTTATTCATAAGCATTTTAACAAATTTCTTTAAATATAGAGAACTGTACCAATAAAATAGTACCTTTCTGTGGCTCCATGCATGCATAATTCAGTATTTGGTGCAGTCTTTAGAACTGCTGTAGTCTCCTTTGTATATAAGCAAGTTTCTAATCCTAAGGGTTATAGACAATGTTTTGGATTAACATAGACACTGTGTTCTGTTGTGTATATATTGCTTCTATATAAGCAAATTTCACTGTTCAGTGAAAGAAATATGTGTATGTCCCTTTCTGCACATGCTATTAACTCTTGCCTCGAGGCAAATATGTACAGGTGAGTTCTGAGTATTCTAGAGAATTCAGTACTTGAAGATGACAAATATGTGGCAAATCAGTATATGTGAGGAGGGGAAATTATGTGTCCTCTTCCTGCCCATCTAATTTTGTCGTCCATCACTGACCCACAAACCTCTCACCCCAAACTTAATACTGAATTTTCATATACTGATGTGCAATTTTACATTTCTCTGACATTGAATATTTTCCACTTCCTTATGTCTGTGCCATGGCTCATCTTGTAAAAAAAAGTTGTATATAATCACTTTAATGATCTTCACCTCAAAATACGATGTTCAATACCAATAAAACATAATTTACAAATTTTTAAAAATTTTGACTGTTTTTTAAACTGCACATTTTGAGAACAACTGCTGTAAGAAAATGTGTTAAGAGTTGTATCTGTGTTAGTCTGTTTAAGCATTTCAATAAGAAACACACAAAACTCATGCAATTTAAAGACTAATGGGATGCAGTTTTGTTTGCATTTAGTTAGATGTGTCATTGTATCTCCTGCAGCTTTCTTTGAGATTGATGCTGTTACATAGGCAGCACTTTTCATTTGTGGAATATTTCATATTAATACCCAGATCCAAAACGGATTATGGGAGGCTTTCAACTGATTTTTATACAGTGGCCCTCCATGCCTCATGCCAAACTGCCTGCTGATACATTGTCTTTTTAAAAGCTTAATTTTTAATGCATATCTTTAGTTATCAATATGATTTTTACAAATGAAGTGGAACGTTTTGCGTTTTCCACGAGATTTGATGGACATTTGTTCTTCCTGGTACTCATTCATTTGGGACTAGTGCAAAAACCAGGCATAGATAGGGTATAAGATAGGGTAACGCGTCGTGTTTAACGACGCTGCCCAGCAATTTAGGTTAGGAGAGTTGACCGTGTCCCGATTGAGGAGACGCCAGGGGGCTCCCAGGGCACAATGCAGAAACTAGGGTCGAGAGAGGGAAAAATACAAATGCAAAAATACATTTATAGACCACTTTAAAAATCACCAGAAAATATACGAGCTTTCGTGGAATTTTTTTTTACAAAAAGCATCCGAGAGGTGGACATCCCGCCATATAGATTGTGGGTCCGCTGATGACAGTTTTAGGATAATGATTTTAAAGAAGGTTTTTAATTACTGTTTGATGATTTACTGATATATTATTTATAACTATTTTAAATCGTTTTAATTCTTTGATTGTAAGCCGCCCAGAACCCTTTGGGTAGTGGGCGGCATATAAGTTGAATAAATGAATAAATAAATAAATAAATATTGTTTGGGTACCATGAACCCAAATTCTGCAGCTCAAGTTATTGTGTGGCTTGAGACATCAGGTCCAGGAAAGCGACGTCCGCTCCCCACGCCGCCGCCGCCGCCGCCGCCCCCCCTCCCCCTTTGGGCAGGCACGTCGTAAGCGGACGGGGACCGTTATATGAAGCCTAACCGTTGCACTCGCTCTCTGAGGGAACCGATGCGCTCGAGCTCCACCCCCCCCATCCCCATTGTCGCTCCCGGGAGTACTTCCGCTCTGCCTCGGAGCGGGGCTCCTCCTAGAGAGGTTCCAAAGGACAGCCTCGCCCTCTCTATGGTTCTCGCGGTTGCTAAGAGACGGAGAGGGAGGGCTGGTGCGCGCGGGAGGCGGGCGGGGCTGGCGCTGCCTTGGCAACCAACGGCGAGCTTCAACCGTTGCCAGAGCTGTGAGGGAAGCCGAGGCGAGGTAACGGCTTTGTCCGCAAGACAGACAGACAGACACACACACACACACACACGCGCGCGCGCGCGCGCACACACACACACACACACGCACACGCACCTTTTTTTTGTCTCTTCGTTCGGGCAGCGGCTTTGGGGCTGTTGAAGTGGCGGGGATTGCGACCATGGGGAAGCGGCGGGTGTCTGCGGGAGAAACCCACCCCCCTACACACACACACACACACACACACACACACACACACACACACACACACACACACACACACACACACACACACACACACACACACACACACACACACACACACACACACACACACACACACACAGTCACACACGCTCCCGCCCTGTTTTGTCTGACCCGCAACCGCTCCCAAGGTCGCCCCATGAGCGGGAAAAAAAAATCTCACCATCCACACAGGCAGAAATGCCGGCTCTCTTCAGGGATTTCGAGGCCGCTTTCCTATACCGGTAGCGGGATCCCACCCGTTGCGGGATCCCACCCGGCTCCGTGGGGCTTACTTAAAATATATGTGCACGCTCTTTTTCAGCCTATATCCTTTAAAAATCAGGGGAGGGGGGGCTTCCTGCCAAGTAACTCTAACCCCCTACCTATATGCACTTCCTTATTTGTCAACTTGTTTTATTTGTCTATGCAGTGGACCCTCATACAACAAATGGTTTGCATAACATAAAATCTGTACAACATAAAAAAAATCCGGAGATAGGGGAAATTTGCTTAACAGAATCGCCTGTGGGGCGAATCCGTACAACATAAAAACGGTCGCGATTAGGGATTACTCCGTTTTCAATGCATTCCTATGGGAAATTTGTCTAAAGGAAAAATTGCTTAACAATTTCATTTGGCACGAATTAATTCCTTTATAAAAGTTACCACTGTATTTGTAATCTGCTTTGCTTTACCAAGAGCTCCGGGTGGCACCCGTGGGCTCCCATTTTTTTTTATCCATTAGTTAGCCTGAGAGAGCCCTGGACCCTGGAGGCAGAGAACTGCCCCTGAACACTTCTCCCATTCAGTCAATGCAATGCAAACCCGTGGTTTTCCCCTCAGGGCGCCAGGAAATTACCAGAAGACACTGGTCAGCTGTAAAATTGGCTGCTCTTGCTGTTCATGTCCCCTCATGACTGGGAGATCCCTTCTGATCTTTTAACCTGTAAAATGATTTGCCATTGAGGTTGCTACCAAGACTCACAGAGAAACCTGTTCTCCAGGAGCTGCAAGAAGAAGTGGGTTGAGGAAGGGGACTGACAGGTGTAGATTACTGGAGGGAGAGAGGGATCATCCACAAACAGAAATCCGGCCACTGGGAATAATGTCATTAGTAGTTCAAGACTCTTGTGGTGCCTTAAATGTACTAACACATGTATTGTTTCCTGGAGAAGAGCTTATCGGGGAAGATCAGCCTATCCTTGGCTATAAGCCCAGATAACTAAAAGTGGTAACTGCTGCTGTTGTGCCAAGTCTAAAGGAGGACTTCCTATCCTTGTTACAGCCCCCACCCCCAAGAAGTACTGTATCTCACTGGTCGGTTGAAAATAGGACATTGGATTAAAGTATTGGGTTAAGTGGACTTGTGGCTTGATCCAGCAATGGTTTATGATTCAAGTGGCTTTAAAGTAGAACAATGCATATGGCTTTCTGTCAAAATTCATCTATCAACTTTGCCTGGGCTGCTTTGGTGAAACTGTTCTCTTTTGTCCTAGGTTACTATGAAGACAAAATATTATTACTATATGCCATTCTGCACTGCTTGGTGAGAAGTGGCAGATCACTTGATAGATTTTTTTTTCTAATTGCAAGTTTTCTATATGTAGAGAATGCAGTTACAAAATGATAACCTTTTCTGTTTTTTTAAAATTCTGGTTTTGAATCTAGAATAACCATGCCTGTTCCAGATGTTATGTTCTGCGCACAGCAGATTCATATTCCTCCTGAACTGCCAGATATTATGAAACAGTTTACCAAGGCTGCTATCAGGACCCAACCACGTGATGTACTCCAATGGTCTTATGGGTGAGTAAAAACTCCCAAGTTCATTCCGAAGTGGCTAGATTTGGCTGCCAAAATGAATCATTTCTTTTTTAAAAAAGCAGTGGTAGCTCAATGCTATGTCCCAACAATCTTTTATGCTTTCCGTACCAATCAAAAAGAGTGCTTCATATAAGTGAAATTTCTCTTTCTGTACCTTTGTTAGATTGAGTAGTAGATGCATGGCCTGTTTGCAGTTATTTAGTTCACTAGAACCCTGATGAACATCATGATACAGAAGGGTAAAAGTACCCAAATGTATATTAATGTCTCCATTGACAATCAATATAAACTTGTGAATTTGAATCACACACTTTGGTGTCAAGACATAATGATCGAAAAGATAACTGAATGCTGAAATCTAAAAGGAAGTGTGTTATGCATATTAACTGCTTTCGCAAAAGGGGTAAACCTGCCAATTTGCATTAGCCCACACAAAAAACATTACAAACTTCTGATAGCCTTTTATTTTACATAGTGTGTGCGCAAGTGGATCTTCT
This sequence comes from Phrynocephalus forsythii, assembly GCA_029282475.1. Taxonomy (NCBI): domain Eukaryota; kingdom Metazoa; phylum Chordata; class Lepidosauria; order Squamata; family Agamidae; genus Phrynocephalus; species Phrynocephalus forsythii. Next base: position 18,919,862 of record JAPFRF010000003.1, read on the forward strand.
GCTGATAACCTTATTTTTGTATTCGTGCTGTCATTAGGTATTTCTCTGCTATGTCAAAGGGAGAGCCACTTCCTGTGAAGGAACGTGTTGAAATGCCAGTAGCCACGCAGAAAAATGACACAGGTCTGACACCAGGACTCCTTAAAATTTTGCATAAACAGGTAAATTGTTGCAGTACATCTATGGGATTTTCAAAAGCAACTGAACCCTGGAAAGAATAGATTTTACATGTCTGAGTGTTTTGTTAAATATGAGTTGATTTCTCAAAATGATGTTTTATGTTTTATATATGATTATCTCCCCCCCTCCCCAGCTCTCTGAAAAGGGAACTGTGGAGATGTCAGAACTTCAGAAAAAATGGAAGAACTTATGCCTGCCAATGGCACAGCTACACAACCTCCTGCGCCTGGACAACTTTGTAGATGGAGTAGAATGGATGAAATTTTTTTCCCTTGGTTGTAGTGCACTTGGTGGGGTATGTAAGCTTGTTAAAGTCTTTCTTATCCAAAGTTCAATTGTACATATAAACTGAATAGCTTTTTGAGAACACTATAGATCACTAGTAATATTTTGCTTATTTTAATTACAGCCAAATACAACAGAAGGTCTTATGTGGGAACACATGTACACTTACCACAAATTATTGTTTCCACAGTATTTGAAAATACTGTACTTGTTGCCTGAAATAAGTTTTGTAGATTGCTTTGGGGCAAACTGATAACTTTTGGGTAAACTTTCTCTGGAGGTAACTGTAATAGACACTAAAGTAGAAATAAGGTCCTTTCTGTGCATATCTGATTCAAATTATGTTCTTCCTTCCTGTTTTTTGCTGTCCTGGTGGCTTTATGATCACATACATTATTAGTATGCACCTGTTACACATCTTTAGCTATATTTACAATATTAGGACTCCTAGAACTGAGCATCTGAAGTTGTCTTGCAATCTCATGTAGAAGACATTTGTGTTTGTTGTTGATCTTCTCAGTCTTTGCTCAGTTCCATGAAGCATGCCTGTGAAATTCTAACAAATGATCCTGAGGGAGGAGCAGCCCGCATTCCATATGACACATTTGCATATATCTATTCCTACCTCTCCAGCTTAGATGAGGAAATATCAGAGGAATCAGTAGAGGCTTTCCTCAAAGCTGTTAAAGAACAAGTGTAAGTATTAACTGGATATGTGCATTTATTACCGTCCAGTTCTTGTTCATAAGATTTGCATTTTAGTAGAACAGTGTGTGTTGTGAAGTGATGGTTTCCACAAGCATGTGAGCAGTATTTCTCTGCTTTAAAGGGTGGCTCATAAGAGTACTAGAATTACCAAGCTATTTCTCCCTTAGCTGCTTTTTACAGTATGCTACTTGGTTACTTTGTACATTAGTTTGAAAACTAGATGGATTAAAAAGAGATCATGAAGCATTACTTATACTACTTGTATCTTATAGCTTTAAAAAGGCCATAGCAATGAAGAGAACTGGAAGACATTTCTCCTTTTCTTTTGAAAAGGCACAAATTTCAGGTCTCAAAACATGACCATATCATATTTTAGCCTCCCGTCTCTCTGTTTAATGTTTCTTAGTCTCTCAGTTGAAGTACTCCCTCTCCTTCCCTCCTCTTGCCCATCATATATCCCTCCTCCTTGCCTGTATTTTTATGCTTGAATTGCATCAATGTGAGAATAAATTTAGAATATTAATGGAATTAATGTAGAATTAATTGAATGTAGGCTTATTTATGCAGGATTAATTATTTGTGTTTTGTTTTTAAATATAATTTAGGGCCTGTAAGGAATATATGGTTGGAGTTGCAGATTTTTCTTCTGTCCAGAAGAAGTTTTAAGACAAGAATGTTAAAACATCAGTACTCTACACAATGTGAAATAATGAAATAATATATTATACACCATATAATCCATGCAGTCTATGTTTTGTGTTCATAAAGTGCCAGTAATGTCATGCCTTGCTATTTTTGGTTGCTTGAAGTCAGACTGTGAGCTTTGTAGAACATGGAATGTTAGCCTTCAAAGAGAAGCATTCAGAGTAATTGAATCAAATGTTTCAAAGAAGAGCATTCAGAGTAATTGAATCAAATGTATAGTAACTACCGTTTTAATTGCTGGAGATATTTCCCTATCAGAACATCACCATCAAGTTGGCTATTCAGTGACCCCTATGTAAGAGCATATAGCACAAAGTACAACCACCTGGTTTTGAAGCATAAATATTTCAGCACTATAACCTACCATGTAACTGGTAGACTGCTGCTTGTTAACTTGAGAGAGGTATAATACAGATACTTTACCAATGGTTTCTGTGAATGCATGTTACATATAGCATTCTGGGCCATACTGTCCACTGACTGTTACTGGATTGTGTTCACAGTAACGTAGTGTGAACAATATGGACAGCATCCATCACTTGATGTGGAAGTGGGACTAGCCTGAATGCAGTTTCACACCAGAAATCAGTGCTATCTAAGCTATTAGTACTAGCCTCTTGATGTACACATATGGGCCCAGTTGTATAAATATCTACAATGGAGTCCAAGTGACTTGGTTATTTATATGTAGTGTTAGGATGTTTAAAACATCATACTCTTAGTTTATCTACCAACATACTTTGACAACTACACAAACATTTCTTTAATTTTCAGCAGTCGCTATCAGCTAAGAACTGTGTTATATGCCAGCTTTTTCAAAATCACAGACTACATTTTGTGCTTATAAATTAAAAATAGTTTTGTTAAAAGCTCAGAGCAATGAAAGAACTGGTAAAGAGAATGTGACAGTTCTCCATTGGCTGTGGGTGGAGGGTTTTCTAGTTCTTTTTTATGGTCAGACATCCATGACACATTTTCAGGTTTCAAATCAACACTTATTTCAGGCAAATCTAGAAAACAGTTGACTTCAACAGGAATAAACAGTCTCTGTTCCTCATGTAATGGTGTGAGAATTCAATCCCTTTGAAAAATTCAAAGGGACTGAATTTTTGTTCCAACATCAATGTCTTAATTGTCCAAGATCTTTCCCAAGGTGAAGTCTGTTAACTGCGAGTCTGACAGCAGTGGCATTTACTACTTGCAGTTCATTGTAGATTACAGACTTAAAAAACGTTAGAAATGTGGAACCAATTTCTAAATTTATGCAACAACTTTTTTTTCCAAGGGACCCTTGGACTGTTTAGAAACACAGAATCACATTCACAAATGACACATTCAACCTAAGATAACACTGCAGCAACTCAGGTTAAGCCAAATGGTATCAGTTTTACAGATCTCCAGAAGTCAGTAAACTTTGCACCGTATTTTATTTATGCCCTTTATTGATATATTTTATACATAGTTCTGACAAAAATAACAAAGAATTAAATACATCTCACTCCTTTAGCACAACAAAATGTGATAAAACAGGTGTTATACCACATTGATTTATTGCACAGGCAGCTGGTATATTGCAGCTTAATGGACACTACTGGTAAACTGCAAAATGATACTACAGAGATGAAGTTGATACAGTTTAACTTTTAGGCCTTTTATTAACCATGTACATTTAAGGAAGATGTCAATTTTATTTTCTTCTTTTGTGGCTATGATGTCTATCCTCATCTCTGAAACAAAGATCAAGAACCACAGCATTACTTACAATTTCACTAGACTGAAAAAATAAAATCTCTTCAAAATCCACCTCTTCTACAAAGTCTTTTTGTCTTCAATCTGACTGAAATAAAGCCCAGAAACACACTGCTCCCTATACTCACATTTATCCCTTGATACTCTTTAATCTCCACACCCAATTGCTAAAGTTTAGACTAAGATTTTTGAAGCTGGAGAGTAATTTTCCCCTGCCAGTTTTACTGTCAAAACTACATATTCACTGAGTTCAATATGAAATGAACTATAACTACAGGAAGCTGTTTTTGTGGAGCAACATGGAGGCCGAGTAAAATTTTATCACTATAAAGTAGTTGGGCATTCCAGAATGTATATGATTTTCACATCTTAGGAAGATTAGGCATGGCACTGTGTAGAAATTAATCTTTGTAACTGTAATAGGTTTTAGGTATAGATAAAGATACCTATGGATAAAGTTGCATCAGAAGTGAAATTACTGCCTTTAAGTAAGCACTGATCTAATGGTTTAGCACTGTCTAAGTGGCATACTGTGCTATTTCTAGATCACCTACCTTCTGGCATGCTCACCTGAACCTTTATAATGAGTTTCTGACCTTAGCTATTGTGATTGCTGGCATGAATCAACAAGAGTCAGAGATGAAGGGTATTACTTGCCTTTCTCTTTTCCTTCGAGAATCTCTCTCCCTTTCTCGACTTCTCTTTCGTTTGCCTGGACTTCTGCTGGAACTTCTCTTGTGTCTGGAATGACCAACATCCCTTGAGCTTCCAGAAGACTGTCTTGAATCAGCAGATGCCGACCTCCGTCCTTCCTTTCTAAGGAAAGGAAATGATGGCTTCAGAACATGGATTGCTTAGTTCAGGGGGAATAAATTGTGCCTGTTTTGTATGGTCAGCAAGCTAGGGTTTAATAAACATGATTGAAAAGAGTCAACTCTGTTGACTGTCATCTTACAAAATCCTTTGCATGCTAGCACCCATCCAATATTATTTGCATGAAATGTCCTCATGTCGTAGCATACATATTGGAGTTGGGGAAAAGGTGAGGAGTAATCTTACTATGAAAGAAGGACATGTTTTTATCCCCCCCTCAGTCCCACCACCTTCCCAAACTTGTTCAGTGATGTCCCAAAAAAGCCTCCTCAGTGGGTGTTCCCAGGAGTTTGAAATGCACTGCCTGAGAAGCAAGGCTGGTTCCCTTCTGCTTGTCCTTTCATCCACAGAAAAAAACTTTCCTTTTCAGGCAGGCTTTTAAGCAATAAAGGTCTCTGGGGTCATATTTACTCAACACAGAGATTTTAAAAAAATACTTTAAAAATTATTTTTAATATGTTTAATACTGATTTGTGTTTGTTTTTAATATAGTTTCCTTTATATTTTAAGACAGTTATTAGATAGTTGTGATCCCAGCTAAGCCTCAAAGCCTTCCAGTTGAGACTTTCTCCTAAGTGAGCCTCATTTAGGTGCATATAAGGTGTCAAGTAGGTAGAACCCACAGTGTGGAGAATTATGGTATCTGTGGTCCAAAAAACAAAAAAACAAAAAACTGAACATTGCATTCCTGGTTCTGCTGCCATATGGATACATATGGCTGATGGCAAATAAGAAGAGTGTAGTATTCTTTTCAGCTTTTATTTTAATAACACTATTTTGCAAATTTTACTGCACTTGTAATTCAAAACTACTAGTGGATAAGCGGGGGCGTGTTGCAGTAGTAGTAATTCTTACCTTCCTGAAGACTTTGCTGTAAAAGAGGATGCATCGTCTTCACCAGCTTCTGCATTTCTGTTCTCCTCCTGCCAGTGACTGGCAAGTTCTTCCATGTGCACTCCAATTACATCTCTTATTACCTGGAGAGAAAGAGCAAACTGAAATCAGCCAAAACATGGGTGTTCTGTTGGCTGGGTGGGAGGGGCATTATTTTTCATCTGACAATAAACCAGATGGAAAATCAAAACACTTCATTTTAAAAGCAAGGCATAACATTATCTGTCTTTGTCTGATGGTTACAATGCCACCCACTACCCAAAGGTCTCTGGGCGGCTTACAATTAAAATGAACAGTTTAAGCAAAATCTACTTTAAAACTTAATAGGGGCAAGAATTAGTTTGTGCCACTTTGTAGAAATCTGTAGGTACAGCACCACAGGCCATTCCCCCCCGCAAGCTGGATACCCCACTCACAATCTTGGATACACTACTTGGCTTGTCCTTCTCTGGCTGCACTCCAGTCCAGGTAGGAGCTTGGACTGCTCTTCCCTGCTTCCTCCCACAGCTGACCACTCAGATGGGGAGGTGGGTCAGAGATTCTTGCTGCACATCCAATGAGTGGTTGGCTGTTGGAGGACCTAGGAGGCATGCACCGGATTGTGAGTGGGGCAGCCATCCAGGATGGTTGGGGGTGGGGAATGACAAAATACCACTATTTTATTTATTTATTTATTTAACTTATATACCGCCCACTACTCAAAGTGGGCGGCTTACAATCAAAGAATAAAACAATTTAAAATAGTTAAAAGTAAAATATCAATAAATCATCAATAAAAACCTTACACTAAAATGATACTAAGCAGTATGAATTAATTTGTGCCCATTTCTATTTAAAACAGATATAAACATATAATATGTCAACATAAAAGTAAAATAAACCACAAGTGCTCCTGTATTTATTATTAAATATCTATCTTTTTTTCATTTACACTCCCCATCCAAACATTTGTAGGCACAGCGGGGAATTTTCAGTAAGTTTTCCTGGTGTCTTAAGGAATCTCCCTAACTAGGGTGGATAAAAACCAATGGTTTTTGGTTTTTATTTTACACACACACACACACACACACACACACACACACACAGATTTTTTAAATTTAAGTCAATTTTTATTTAAATCAGATTTTTTTAAATTTAAATGCTTTTTGAGGAAAAATCTCTCTAAAAATCATGTTCTAGTTAAGATACATTTATAGTCTAAAGGTTATTCATAATGAAATTAGTTTTTAATTATGTAGCATAAGGCTATATTAATCCATTCACAATATCATGCTCTCCCAGAGGTGTCTGATTATTTGGGGCACTTTTTCTATCTAGAAGATATTATCAACAATGCTTGGTTCCAAAACTGTGCATTTGGGTCTACAACAATAACATGCCTCCTTCATAGCAAAAAAAAGTTATAAAATAAGCATCAGAATTGAGAAAAAGACATTAATCCCCTTGTTCCTCTGCAAATCGATGTACACAGAATCAACCCCCGTACCTCTTAAGTGCTACTTATCAAGAAATTCAATGAATAGAAAGTTGTTTGAAATGGAATAGGTCGGAGCAAAGTTTGAAGAGGGAGGGGCAAGCAGAAAATGAAAGTGAAACCTTTTGAGCACAGTACTCCACATCTTGGGAACTTTATGGGTATAGTGGCCTGAGGGTTATATTATTCTCACTGTCTACCTTAGGGAGAAAAAACTGTAATATTGTTTTGGTTAAATAAAACTACTTAATTTTTTATTATTAAGGTAATAATTATTTTTCCCTTCCAATAAAGTACAACAGAACAATACAAATATGAATAATTAACCTATTAAACTGGAGACAGTTCACCTTGTAATAATTTCGTAATTATCTATCTATGTACTGTATTTCTAATGGTATATAACCACCAAATAAGCAATTTTCTGATATAACTGTAAAACTAATCTGAAAAGTTATTCTAAAAATGCAACCTTCACCTGGTTGTAAATATTAAGATTAAAACAACAAAAATGAGTCTTTATGCAGAAAATCGTGATTTAAATCGAGCCTTACTGACTAGTGATTTATATCAAAGTGATTTAAACCCAATCTACCCTGTCCCTAACCAACCCCTGAGGTCCCCTTTAACACTAGTTAATTAAACCACTGAGTGTTCTGTGTTTAAGCAGGCTGTGGTATAGGCTGTGTTGCTGTTGTTTAAAATTGTAACATTACTATAATGCTGAAAGTTTTGTATTTTTGCTTTCATTTCAACTACTTCAGCGGCCCAATCCCATTTGAGGGACTCGTCTCTCAAGAGCATCAGCACTGAAAGAAGTGCACAGTCTGCTGTGCTGCACTGAAGAGAACTCTGTTATGGTGACAATGCTTGTTGCCACTGGATATTACAGAGCTTCTGGCTCTTCAAGTTTAAGGTACCCTTATATGAGGAGTGCTCTGTATACAGCAAGAAACCCAGTTCAAGGAGGGGTCAGTGCCTTTAACATACTTGTTTGGGGGGAAACTGGAGGTAGCTCCAGATAAAGAGGCACGTGACAAACTGCAGCATTCTTAAAGAATATATTGGTAATACTTCCTGGGAACAGCGTTCAAATGTTCCTGCTAACCTGTGATTTAACCCATGGGAATTCTCCATTAACTAATCCATTTAACTAATCCATTGATCCGTGTGAGAATTCACATTTCCCCCAGCTACTCCCAACTCACCTCTGTGTAGGATTTTTTTGTTATATGTACATTCTTAGCTCTGTAGGACTGCCGCCGTCTTTTGTAGTCCCGCATCTCTGCAAGAATTTCAAGATGGGACTTCGGGCCTTTCTGACCGTCATCTAAATGACAAACAAGGATACGTTTGTTCTAACAGCTGCTTTACTGTCACATTAGTATAAAAACATAGATAGGTACTCAAGGTCATCCATGTGGCTCTGTTTCCACTATACAGTTCCATCATCAAAATAGATCACTCAAGGAAGGGAAAAGAGCACAGTACCGTGGGGGCTGCTTTTGTAGATTTTTCCCTGCTGCAGGGGACTAGGCGGGTAGATAACTACTGTACAATGATCACTTCCTGCAATCCAGCCTGCAACACACATGCCCAAGTGCTAATAATTTTAACAGGACTGAAAACATGTACAAATTTGGGCTTCTGCCTTTTTGCTGGCTTGACCCGCTCATTAACCCAAGAATGTTACCATGTACAAGGCAGATCAGTGTGATTTGGGAGAAAAAGATGCCTCAGCAAAAGTACCAAATCCCACTTCACATGTTCGGCAATTTTACAGCTCTCACTGACAACACAGCTTACAACATTTTCGCCCAGACCTTGGCTGATTTTAGCTGCCAAGTCTACGAACAAATCGCTGTCATTTTCCGTCAGCTGGGATCTTGACCTCTGGTTCTTCGTCTCTGCAAGGACGTAATCATAGATCGCAAGACGGTCAGCTTGGGTCAAATCACAGATGTAACGCTTGTGGTTTTGTGGAACTTCAACCGGCTGAGAGGAGTAAGCACCTGAAATGTGCAAAGAGTTGACTCGGCTATGACAATCAAATGAATTCTCTGAGCCCGAGAAGCTCTGGAAACATAAGGAGCTCTTGAAAATCTAGTTGCTCAGTTGACAAGCAAAAGTCAAAGCTTCCTTGAAAAACACACAAGACACGCAGCCAGCTACATTCTGAACATGTTTTGCCAGAAGAAAGGGCCCTGAAAACTAGTAAATTATGCTGCCATATTTAGGATGCAAAAAGGAAAAAGTGGTACCATCTGCACTGTCAAATTTTGGTTGCAATCAGGGGCAGTATTATAATGGTTGTTCATATGGCTGCAGTACAGTGACTGCTATTTACTTCTGTAATGTACTAGCTTTTATTGGCTTGCAACAAATTATGGCATCAAACAGAGAAAACATGATCAGAAGAAAGCTAGCTACTTGAGCCCCCCCCCCCAAATGATCCCAGAATTCCGGTGGTGGTGGTGGGATGATGGCTTATGGCAGGTCTTAGTGGGCACAATGGTCACAACAGAGTTGCCCACCTTGTGAAGGAAAATGCCTGTGGGATGGAGAATGTTGCAATGTTCTTGTCCAGTAGGAAAAACAAGGTTTCGTAGCAGCACAGCTTTGTTGACTGGTGGTTTTTGCCCTAAGTCTGGGTTTAGGATTAGGATATACTATACTGTAGGCTGCTGCCTAGATGCCCTAAGCACATCTGATCTCGCCTGATCTCAGAAGCTGAGCAGGGTCGGCCCTGGTTAGTACTTGGATGGGAGACCTCCAAGGAATACCACGTGCTGTAGGCGCCTGGAGTAGGAACTGGCAAACCACTCCAGTATTCCTGCCAAGAAAACTCCATGGGCATGGAGTCACGAAGAGTCCGTCACGACTGTAACGACACAACACACACACACACACACACTGTAGGCTAAATATGTGCTGGTAAAGGGTAGGGTGTACAGAGAATCCTTAATGTGTATCCATTAGCAAGGCACAGAACATAATCCTAAACTAGTGATGATGGACAAATAATGCAGGGCAACAATTTACAGTGCTCTCTCTATCTAAGGACGACTATGACAGCAATTCATACAATGTAGTTTAATGCATTTTTGTACCCGAATCCTGCCTTTTCTTTAAGCATTCAGAATTTCATTTGCCCTTAGAACTTGTGCGGTAGGAAAGTCAAGTTGGGATGTGAACCTGAATTTCTCCTTTTCATATCAGACATCAGAATTTGTTCTTCCTTTTGAGATCCAGGCCTGGTTTTCTTTATCCAAGCAAACAAGGCACTTTCCATTTAGCCACAATAATGCAAATTAGATGAATCCCACCTCAGCCCCTGGCATCATTGGCTAGCTATCAATAAATCACAGCCTGGGCTCCATCAATAAAAGGGACACTTCCGTGACCTACTTTGTGTATAAATGAAGATTAATACAGAAACAATGCACATTAAAAGTGCTATATTTAGTTGAAAGAAATAATACTACATGGACTGCAAGTCTAGCTTCATGGCCATGGATTAGATCAGTGTTGGTGAATCTATGGCACGGGTACCAAAGGTGGTCCTTGGAGCCCTTTCTATGAGCACCCAACATCGGCCCCTCACAGCCCCCTGTATTCAGGTTAAATTACTGTATTGGCGCTTTGTGAAACATTAGTGGGTTTGGGCACTCGGTCTCTAGAAGGTTCACCATCACTGGATTAGATTATGCTGTACAAAAACAAGAGAGGGCCTGAATAGGGAACAACTGAATCTCAACAAGGTAAGCATTTTTCAGAAGTTTCAAATGAAGACACAGAAGGAGAACTCCCCATGAGGCTTCATCCATGATGGAACATTCAACCACACATATGAAAGATATGAAACTCATCCTATTCCCTGGGTTTCCCAGGTAGAGAACACTCATACGTGGTCTACAATTCCCTTCTTTTAGGGCCACCCCTGGGACTGTACAGTTTGCCCAAGGAAAGGCTGGCTGTACACACAAAAGACACAGTGGAGAATCAAAACTCCCAACCTCGGGTTGTGCAGCCAGACACCTAAACTCACTGAACTATGCAAGATGGGGCCTCTGGAATGATAAAGAGTTTCTGTACCAGGAGAACACTTGTGACAACCTGGCCTTACCATTCCTTACCTGCGTAATAACTTCCACCTTCTTTAGCAATGGCTTGCTTAATAATGTGGAACTGCAAATTCTTGTCTATAGCAAAATGAAAAAGTACAAGTGTGAGGTGTATATGTAATGATTCTGTGCACTTTAAAGACAGATTAACTATGCATGGAATGCACAAACAAGCAACAGTTTGTGATAAAACAAAATGATCTTGGCTATCATATTTTAAAACAGCTGTTTACATTTGAAGACCAGATGTTTAAGAGAGATTTTTATGAGCCAAACAATTTTAACAGAAACTTGCTAGGAGTCTTTCATGGCAACTGGGAAGTTTTATTTAGCATTTCCTTTTATCACTTTTAAGTGATGACAAGATTCTTTCCTGTTCTTGCTCCCCCAGACTAACAGAGACGTGAACCTGAATTTCAGAGCTGCTTCTGTCCTGGAAAAAAATTAACAGATAACATAAAATTTCTAATATTTGAATTTTCCAGATGTATAAAGCCATTTTCTTTTTACCTTGTAGGATTTTTTAAAAATATTCAAAGGTTCCTCGGACGGAATCATCATGAATTTAATAGAAGGCAACATAATATAGCATCAGGTTTCAAAGAAGTTACATCTAGTGGCAGACACAATATCCACTTAGGGCCTTTTCACACGACCCCTAAGATCCGCTGGTCCCTTAAATTCGGACCAGAGATCTTGGGGGTTCGTTTCTGTTCCTGCGTCCCCACCCCTCAGCACTTCCTGCTCCTGTCGGCGTGAGGGGGGGAGGGAAAAAAAGGACAAAAGAAGCCTTTACTAACCTGCCGGTGCCGGTCGAACTTGCCACGAGCCCCGTTACTTCCTGGTTCCTTCTCAAGGGGCTCTTAAAGGGGCCGGAGGCAAAAAAACAACAGACAAGCGAGGAGAGCCCGGCACTCTTATCCGCATCAAATTTTTTTCACCTCCAGAGAGAAGGTACAAGAAAAGTGCGCTGGGTTGCGCTAAAGTGGGCGGGGTCGCACTTAATTTTCTGCAAAATCCGCAGCTGGTGGGGAAACATTTCTAAGCTCCGGAGCTGGGAGCCATTTGCAGCGCAGCTTAGGGGTCGTGTATAAACGCCCTTATACACCACTGCATTTCAAGGATCCTGACCTACCACAATGACTATGATACACATTAGGTATTTCAATGGTAGAAAAGCAACACACTTTATAAATAAACAAGTTGAGGTTCTTCCACAAAAGTCCCTGTCTTTCTCAATCCTTATTTTCAGAATTTGGGAAACTGCCACCATTCATTAAAAGTTGATACCAAGCTTTGAAAACAAACAGCTCAAGACATGACCTTCAACAGTTAAGCCAACACAAACAACACATAACAACTCGGGGAATATAGCCACCTGGGCACAGATATTACAGTACCTTCCAAACATTACCAAAACTTCCAGTTGGGATCAGCTGCCTTACTGAACAAAAATAAAGCTAGCACCTATTGAACTAACTTTTATGAATTCTGCAGAAGGAAAAAAGAAATCTACATAATCTGCACAGATTTTTCCTCAAAATTGCCAAAAATGTTTTCACTCAGTGGAACATGTAACACAGTAACAATATCTGATAATAATTGCTATTATGTTTACTAGCACAATCACACTCACCCATTTGAACCTTAGGGATTCTTGCTTTCTCATAGAAAAAAGTAGAATCATACATTTCAGTCTAGAAGACAAAATGTACAAAACACACACGGTTCAGTAATTATCATAGTCCCTATACTGAATATTCCACATTCCTCCTTAATCATGTGCAGTCTTACAGATTCTCAGTCCCCAATTTGTGGTTCAGGACATAAAATCTGCAGAACTCTCAAGGACTGCAAAAACACAAACCCACACACTTAGAATTTTCAGTAAAGTACATGCAAACAAAACCACGGCTAACTCTATCCTTTTGCATGTTCCCAGCACTACTAGAGGACACTCTAAACAGGTTTGCATAACACATGCTTTAATTTACTCATATAACATTTAACCTGAGAAACTGAATATTGTTTCTACTGAATTTAATTTACACAGCAATGTATTTTTTCATTCATGACTCATTCAGGAAGATATATAAATGCATGCCTTCCAACACAATCAGATTTAACTTTAAATTATGTTATTTAGAGCCACAGAGAATGGATATGGTTTTAGTTTTTTTAAATGTGTTTACTGACTTGAACTTTAAAAATTGCCCTCCTCTCCATCCTATGTACAATACAGCTTGGAAACTTTCAAGTACAGTATTCAGAATGAAGAAGAGGTAGCCAAGTTAATTTGTTTCCAAAGGAAAACAAAACAAAAGACAAAAAGACAAAAACATTTGGTACCTTAAAAACGGATATGATGCACAAAGAGTCACATTAAAATGTAATAATAGCCTTTAAGGTGCCACGTGCTTTTGTCTTTTTCATTTGTTTGTTTGTTTATTTTTTGTCGGATTTTGCAAAAATCAAGGGGATGCTTCTTATCCCTGAAACATGAAGAACCAAACTAAGAAAGAAGACTGCACAAGAATATTACCTCCTCCTCTTTAGAGTAGTCTAGTTTTCTCAGCCTACAGGATACCATATGCTTCTCCATGGAAGATTTTGGCATTTGATGATTAGCATCGTAGGGACATGTCGCTTTTTCACACTACAAAAATTTACAAAATATACTCAATAGGTAGCAGAGGAGAAAAATTCTGGAATACTAGAAAAGTTTGATGCAAGATATGAATTAAAGAGATGCTTCCTTATCTCCTTGTTTCTCCCCTCTCCATATTAAAGCTGTCACCCATTAAACCTTTCAGTCTGAAAGATCTGGTATAGACAAACAACCCACAAGGAACGTTTGTTCTCCCTCAGGATCCCACAGATCCCAACACAAACTTCTTAAGAGGGAATCCTCATGTGCAGAGCTCTCATCATGCAGGTTTCGCTCAACAGGATGTCAGGAGGAGTGAGGAAAAGGCAAGCCATTAACTGCATCTGTGGCTTTGAAATTTGGGTCCCCAGATGCCTACGTATGGAGTTCACTTCCCAGAAGGCGCCATCAATATGGCCAATGCTCATCAATTTTGAACAGAGGAGTAACAAATCTGGAGTTACAATGAAGTAACATTTGGAAACTTTTAAAATTAAGATGTGAGTGAGAGATGTTTACTACGTCTGTTAGGCTATTTTTAAGTTTGTTCCTACTTCTTATAGGAGTGTGGAATGTGGTAACCTGTCTTTGTACACAGTATTTGGATGATGCGTCTATGGCCGTATTAAATATTCCGAATACTTATACTTCCATAATGCAAATAGAGATGGTGAAGGATTGGCATGAATCGCTTATGATCAGAAGGCTAGCATACGAGTTCCATGGCTGTCCTCATTTTGTTCATTTGGAAACTCAAGTCTGGGAAATACAGAACTGCAGCTCGAGTGACGGGACGCAAAGGACAGCCAGGGGCTCCATGCCCAAACGCTGCAAATTGTATTGCATTTATTATCATAGCATTAAATAAACGACACGGCCCGTCACCACTCGGAATAAAAAACGCAGTCCTCAAGAGTAACTTCTAAGAGGATGGTGGCAACCCTTCGGGTCGTGCCAAAAGCGGAGAAGTGTGTGCCTCTCTTCCAATGCAAAGGACAGCGGGCGAGCCCGGTCCTTCTTTGCACCGCCAGCTCCCCAGTTCTTAAGAGGATGATTACTGTCATCATCATTATTAGGAACCCTCAATTCCTCGGCAGGCAACTTACTGGGTCTCCAAACCACATCGCCGAAGAAAGACGAGTCTTCCCCACCCGGTTGTCGGCGGCGTCAGCCATGTTTGATACGGGCAGCCTCACGGCCCGCGCCGCGGTTTCAAACTCGGCGAACTTCGAGGCTCAGCAGCGCCATCTTTACTCCTGGCAAAAGCGGCGCCCCGTTTTTTCTTTTGATGAGCATCCCGGTCTCTGCGGTCGCTCGCGGGTGGGAGCCATTCAGAGAGTACAGCGAGCCTCGGGAATTTCGGAATATTTATGTACTTCGACAGCCGCCCACACTCGGGCGAAGCAGCGGCGGCTTCCTTTTGCGGTCCTTCTGTTCCCTCTAAAACAGGGGCCACCACGACGAACTCTCGCGATACCGACGAGCACAAGGGGACCACAGAGGCGAGTAACTCTCAATTCGTAACAGCGGCCCCCTTTGGGCGTTGTTGGGCATTGCAAGTCAGTTTAGCTCAAGTCGTATCGTTACAATCCCTTCTCCAGGTGCACTTGGGATCAGAATTCATTGGTTTATCCCTCATTTAGAAAATCATGCTGTTAGGTCATGGTCATCGTTGTGTTTGGCTTACGGGATTTGAAAGTGTACCTCTACGGGAAGAAGCTTTCCTTCTGGCGAAGCAATCAAACAACTAAGGGACATGCCTCTCTCTCTCTCTCTCCCCCACCTCCCCTCCCCATTATTTTTATTAAAGCAAAATGTTCTGCTTATATACCGCCCCATAGCACTTCAAGCTCTCTGGGCGGTTGAAAATTTAATAATGCAGGCTACACATTGCTCTCCCAGCAAGGTGGGTACTCATTCTACCGAGGAAGGAAGGATGGAAGGCTGAGTCAACCATGAGCTTGCTACCTGGGATTGAACCCCAGGCCGTGAGGACAGTTTTAGTTGCAGTACAGGCATTTAAGGAGCCCCGTGGCGCAGTAGTTAAATGCCTGTCCTGCGGGTAAAACTGCTCACCTGGGGTTTGATCACAGGTAGCTGGCTCATGGTTGACTCAGACTTCCATCCTTCCAAGGTCAGTAAAATCAGTACCCAGCTTGGGGGCGGGGGATGTGTAGCCTGCATACTGTAATTAAAAACTGTAAACTGCCCAGAGACTACTTGAAGTGGTATGGGGCGGTATATAAGCAGAACACTTTGCTTTTTGCTTTAAACACTGCACCATGAGGCTCCTTTACTAGTCATTCTAAATCTAAAACATACAGTACAAAAATAAGCTCTATAGTAGATTTTTTAAAAAATAAAATTCTCTAGGCTCTCCAAACAGGATGGAACAGTTTTTTAAAACTGGAATCAATTTTCATACATGTATGGCCTATACTGTACCTACAATTAATTGACATTGATGTACTGTACATATATATTTGCTTATTAAGTTATAACTGCTTTAATTAAAAGCCAAGTGATGGGCAGCAAGTGGTGTTTTTCTTTAAAGGCATGAGTGTGTGATGTATTCTTTTATCTTAAAATGCTGAGTTGACGTAGTTCAATTTTGAAAATGCATTGAGATTATAAGATTGGTAAAAGCCCCATAACACCAATAGGACACCACGATATCTGGCCAAAGACATAGGACCTGCTCTAGTAGAAATAGCACCCTGAGCCAAGGATGGCTTTCCTACCCCCATCAGATATGCTGGACCCCAAGAGGCCTGGGGCAGGTGTGATGCTAGACACCTGCTGCTGCTTTCCAGTACATCCCATGCACCTGCATTCCACTGCTCTATACCTAGTGTAAAGGATATCAGGCTGGAAATAGAAAAAGGAATTAGCCTTTAAAGCTAACTGAAGGACGATGGTCTGTGGTTAGTAGAAACAACCAGTAGAATTTAGGGGAAGATGGTTACATACACTTTGGGCCATGGTGCAGCTACAGACAGCGTGTTTAAAAAAGCATGTTGAACTCAACTTAGCGACCGTTCAGTTTGAGTGCCTTCCTCAGCTTGGTGCCCCAAGGTGTCCGTGTCAAGATGTAATAGCAGAAAATGTCTAATATCCTCACAAGATGACTCCAATATACAACCCCAGACCTGGACCTCATTTCTTTTCCAGTTTTAAGGGACGGAGGGGAGCTTCCAAGATATCTCCACACCCACATTGTCATCATTTAGCACCGTCTGGTTGGCAACCAACCACAGCACGTTATTATCAGAAGATAACACCTTTAACCCAGTAAAAATCAAACGACAGGGCATGCTACTGTATCCTTCTGGTACCAATACATATCATATACAATGTATCACAGGAGTACACCCCCTCACATTTCCTAAACATATTAGTATATCTTTTCATGTGGCAACACTGAGGATATGACACTTGGATACAATGTAAAGCAGTGAGTATACAGCTTGTGAAACAGCATAAATGTGTTGTCCCCTCAAAATAATGTAACACACAGCCATTAATGTCTAAACCACTGGCAAAAAAGTGAATACACCCCTAAGTAACAATGTCCAAATTGGGGACAAAGTGTCAATATTTTGTGTGGCCATCATTATTTTCCAGCACTGCCTTAACCCTCTTGGCCATAGAGTTCGTCAAAGTTTCACAGGTTGCCACTGGAGTCCTCTTCCACTCCTCCATGGTGACATCACAGAGCTGGTGGATGTTAGAGACCTTGCACACCTCCACCTTCAGGATGCCCCCGAGATGCTCAATAGGGCTTAAGTCTGGAGACATGCTTGGCCAGTCCATCACCTTTAGCCTCAGTTTCTTTAGCAAGGCAGTGGTCATTTTGGAGGTGTGCTTGGGGTCACTATCATGTTGGAATAGTGCCCTGAGGCCCAGTCTCCAAAGGGAGGGGATCATGCTCTGCTTCAGTATGTCAAAGAGCATGTTGGCATTCATGGTTCCCTCAATGAACTGTAGCTCCCCACAGCCGGCACCACTTACGCAGCCCCAGACCATGACAATCCCACCACCATGCTTGACTGTAGGCATAACACACTTGTCTTTGTACTCCTTACCCGGTTGCCGCCACACACGCTTTGACACCATCTGGACCAAATAAGTTGAATTTGGTCTCATCGGACCACAGGACATGGTTCCAGAAGTCCATATCCTTTGTCTGCTCACCTGCAGCAAACCATAAACGCCTTTTCTTGTGCATCACCTTTAGAAGAAACTTCCTTCTGGAATGACAGCCCTGCAGAACAATTTGATGCAGTGTGCCATGTATGGTCTGAGCACTGGCAGATTGACCCCTCACCCCTTCAACATTTGCAGCAATGCTTGCCGCACCCATACGTCTACTTCCCAAAGCAAGCCTCTGGATATGACGCTGAGCATGGACACTCAGCTTCTTTGATTCACCATGGCAAGGCTTGTTCCGAGTGGAATCTGTCCTGTTAAACCTCTGTATGATCCTGGCCACCATGCTGCAGCTCAGTTTCAGGGTCTTGGCAATCTGCTTATAGCCTAGGGTAGTGGTGGTGCACCTTCGGCACTCCAGATGTTTTGGACCACAACTCCCAGTCATTTGTCATTGGCAATACAGGCTTGGAATTTTGGGAGTTGTGGTCCAAAACAATTGGAGTACCAAAGGTTTGCCACCACTGGCCTGGGCCATCTTTATGTAGAGCAACAATTCATTTTTCCTGATCCTCAGATAGTTCATTGCCACGTGAAACTTCCAGGGACCAGTTCGAGAGAGTGAGAGTATTACCACCAAATGTGAGAGTGATAACACCAAATGTGAGAGCAATAACACCAAACAGAATGGAATTTGTCGTAGTTACAAGGCTGTAGTAAAATGTTAACCCTTCCACCTGAAAAAAGTATCAAGTACGATGCTTGCTTCATGATTAATCATTCCTGGGGTTGCTTCTGCTATTATTATTTTTTTACAGGAGTCAATGTTAAATGCATTACATATTTCTAACTATTTCATTGCAATGTTTTCATAGCTGTCGTTTCCCAGATGGTGTTTCAGCAGATGTAGGTGAAGGCAGTTGGCAGAGGGACAGACATAGTTACACACATCTGGAAATGATACACCCACACCTGGTGAGATATTTGTTTGCCCAGAGCAAAGGGGGGGATCTGCAGGAGGGGTCCTGTTGGCCACAGTCCAACAGCGGGATACGGTTCCGAAGGCCAATGGGATGGAGTGGAGGCAGGGTGGAAAGGGAAGAACTGGAGAATCTACCCCAATTTTGACACCATTCAAGAGGGGATTCTGGACAGCTCCCATGGATATACAGCGGCACCTTTAAAAAGGAATCAATGTGTCCCAAATGAAATTCTGTTAAGCAAATTTTCCTTTATACAAATTTCCCAGAGGAATGCAGTGAAAGCAGAGTAATCCCTAATCGCGACCATTTTTATGTGGTACGGATTCGCCCCATAGACGATTGTGTTAAGCAAATTTCCCCTATCTCTGGAATTTTTAATGCTGTACAGATTTTATTTTAAACAAACCGTTTGTTATATGGGGGTCCACTGTAGAGGGAATTTCACAAGGATGTTGAGAGGTAACACATCAAAGGGCTTGATGGAGGAAGTAGTTTTCAATCTTTTTTCAAGAGGAGAAAACCAGAAGTCATAAGGAAGGACACCCCCCCCCCAGGCACTCTGAAATAACAAGGCTTTGAATGTAGTTTGTTTTGCTTGGTTTTAAATTTATGTTACTGTTATACTGTATTTTAACCCATTCTCTCCAGAGACTCAAGGTAGGAAGCAGGATATCACCATAACAGAAAGTTATAAAATCACATATGAATTACCATTTAATCCAAACAAAAAAACAACTGTTTCTGGCTAGGAATCTGTTGTGACTTGAATGGTAAGTAAACTGACAGTATAGCCTCACTATTCCAGGGACAAAGCAGGTTTCATACAACTAGAGTTGCATTTGGGTTGTACAATAACCCACTCATTCAATATTTGGAAAACATGCTTTATTTTCTTAAATATAAAGCATATTTACATATATGTTTAAAATATAAGTTTCAACATGAACAAAAGGAAGTGCACAGTTGTCATACCAACTATAAACATGGCTAGATTATGCATCCTGACCTTGAGGGGATATACAGGCTTCTGCTGTTGTGGTACTTTTTGTTTTTCAATTGCCTTGCTGTTGACAATGCTCCCCGCCCCATAATATTAATTATGCAGGCCCGTTTAATAGGAGAGCAAAACAGTCTTCAGAAGCAGCTGGATATCCATGAAATAAACATATTTTTGGAGTAATTACTGTAATTAGTGTTAGATTTTGCCTCATTGCTCAGGTTTTTTTTTAAGTATCATCAGGTATTCCTTAAAAGTTTATGATGGAGTGCATCCAAGACTACCCCCTTGTGCACGGTCTCACCATATTGTTTTGGAATGAGACAAAGGTTTTCTTATGCTCTAGGGCTTGTTGTTAAAACACTCTCCTGCTTGCACTGATAATGAACCCAGACAGCTCCATCTGCACTGGATGCATTCCAATAAAATATATCCTCATGGTAAATTTGGGCAAGGCATAACATAGGGATAGGAACCATATGACCTTCCAGATGCATTTCAAATATTGAGGGGTCAAGGAGAGCTGCAGCCAGCAACATCTGGCAAGTCCCATGCTCCCATCCCGAGCATAACAACTGCCCTATCCTATTAAAGTATGGAACATATTAGGCTTCTAAGAACTCACTCTTGTTTCTGTTATGGGCCTGGTCGTGTTTATAACTAGGTGGGGAAAGTATAACATACATCTTCCAGCAGCTGCTGCATCTCTCTTTGCAGTTGTTACTGACCCACCATGTTCAAGATGGGGAACACACCTCACGGCATACAACCTGCACACTCTTGTGATGCTGCTTGTAGTACAATGCCCTCAAACTCCTTTCAAAATGTCCTTAAAGTAACAAATAGATCAACTATGTAAAATAACGACTTGTGTAACAATGACTTAATAAATAGATTTATTGGAAAGGGAGATCTTCACATACACACATGGAACTGAGATATGGGTTCTCCCCTCAAGGAGCACATCACTGTTGTGGACAGATTTGGTGGATAGGAGAGAAGATAGTAGAAGGAGGAGGACAGGTTATCCCATCAGAAAGGGGTGTGCACACATAAAAAGTGTGGGCTCTTTCATTTCTCATATAATCCTATTAAGATGCTCTGAGACCTCTGTTCAGGTTGTCCATCGGCAGAAAATGTAGCATCTTGCCCATCTTGGTCTCTAAAAACTTGATCTTGGATGGGCCTGCCAACGTTATACATGTGATGAAGATGAGGCTGGATGAAAAGCCTGTTCAGTTAGTTTATTCGAGCTTGACTCGGAGGCCTTCAGCTTTCATTTAAAAGATGATGACACATTCTCCCAGAGCTGCACTTTGGAGCGGTCAGAAACGCTAATTAAGCCCATATTCACTTTCTGATCACTAATCACACAAAACAAAGCAAGCTAATTTGTGCCAAAAAAAAGCAAGCATGGAAAACAGCAATCTCTTATATCACTTGCAAGAGCTTCACTTCTAAATTCAAGAAGTCATCTTATTTTATATGTAAAATTAGTTTGACCCACAATGTTCTGAAACCTTGATTACCATGTGCCTTAACTTAATCATGGTAAACTTCCATGATCCATGGGGATATGTCAGTTTATCATGACATCTGTAATTATTTCCCATATGTGATATTTGATATAGGATCCAAAAACAAATGCCAAAAACAAATTAGCAAATGGAAGTGACTCACCTGTAAAACGTTTTGCTTGCCTTTTGGTTATTGGCAGAGGAGGTAACCTATTTAGTAGCTGCCTAGATGCCCTAAGCACATCCGATCTCACCTGATTTCGGAAGCTAAGCAGGGTCGGCCCTGGTTAGTACTTGGATGGGAGACCACCAGGGAATACCAGGTGCTGTAGGTGCCTGGAGTAGGAACTGGCAAGCCACTCCAAGAAAACTCCATGGACATGGAGTCACGAAGAGTCGGTCACGACTATAACGACACAACACACAACCTATTTAGTGCCATACTAAACATAAATAGCAGTAATAAAATATGCTTGTTCTGTGCACCTCAGTATAACAGCTGTACATGAACTATCATTTCTTGAATGTTCATCACATAACCACAGACTGGTGATTCTACTTACTGCAGACTTCAGAATCACTGTTGTGATTATAAATTGAACAAATCTGTGCCAAGATCAGTGAAACCAACAGGGATTATGTCAGAGGTAAAGCAGAACTATATCACTCCAGTCAAGAATATATGTGCAGTCAATACAGCCAACATCTAATGTACTTCTTCTTGATCTTTGGGGCCCCAGCTCTCTTTGGATCACTGTCGTTAGTACAGCAGTTGGGAATCTGAATCCAAAGAACATGTTTTGGAGCCTCTGCTGGTATTAGACATACATAGTTGATGGACAGGATGTCTCTCTCCTGCCATTGAATTTTGTGTATTTTCGCATTATTTTGGAGTTTGGTGCAGTTTGCAAACTTCCCATTAAATGGAGAGAAGCGTGTATAGGTAAGTTTTCTGACTAACTGTGCCCATATCATTTTGTATAATGGAAAAAAACCTGTCAAAGTTTCAAACAATGTAGGAAGCGTTATACCATCAAATATATCTAATGATGTCTGGCAACATTTCCTAGGAAGAATGTGTGTTTTGGAACATGGAAATCCTTTCTGTAAAAGAATGGATGATGCTTGAGGTATTGTTGTACTTTCATAATTTTATTTCAGATTAAGAAATCCAGCAAACACCATGAGAATATTGCAATAAAACCTAACAAATGTATTTCCTTGAAATATTGGCAGACTTCCAAAACATACTCAATCTGGTTTTTTTTCTTTTTGGGTGGGCTGAAATAAATTTATTTATTAATAACTGAGACTTGAGGTTCAGAGCTTGCCCATACCAGTACACCTGTGAAGTGCATAAAGTCTAAAGACTCTGTGCATATGCAGAGTGAATTTCATCTGTGAAGCACAGCAATATCGAATTGGTGAGATTTCATGTACAAGGGCTTCCAGGCAAGTTATATCAGGACTGAATTCAAGGGCACATCAGGTCACAAATTGTGAAGGACTACACTTGGCCATGTAGAATTATATTAATGGTGTCTCTTGTACAGGTCAAGGGTATAACTCTTCTTCTGCTGCATTCAGTTGTTAAATACACATAACCTTCTATTTTGTCCAGTTGTGAAGAAAAAAGGAGTGGCACTTTTAAAAACATTGTCCTCGTCTATCTAATCACACTGTTTGCACATCTAGTTTAATATTTGGTATTGTGATTGCCAGATGCTCTCCATGGTCTTGGGCCTTTCATGTCACCTGGAAACTCAGCATCTTGAATGGATATCTCAAAGATTATAACTTGGACCTTCTGTATACAAATACAGTGGAGTGTAATGACTAAGAATCAAGAGATCCAGGTTCAAATCCCTGGTTGGCTATGGAAATCCGTGGTGTGCTGGTGGCTGGCAATAGTCAAGCCAATCCCTGGACATTGTGCATACATTGAAAACCTTATTATGTTCACCATAAGTTGGAAGCAACCTCGTGGCACTAAACAACAGTGTATGGAGAATGATCCAGCGGCCCCAAGAACCAAAAAATAAGCAGTCTATTGAATTCTTTCAAAGTATCTGGTGGGATTATCAACATATAATGATTATGATGAAAATGTCAATTAAAACAAATGCAGTGGTACCTTGTATAAAGGAATTAATTTATTCCAAATGAAATTATGTTAAGCAAATTTTCCTTTATACAAATTCCCATAGGAATGCATTGGAAACGGAGTGATCACATTTTTATGTTGTACGGATTCTCCCCATAGGCCATTATGTTAAGCAAATTTCCCCTATCTCTGGAATTCTTTATGTTGTACAGATTTTATGTTATACAAGCTGTTTGTTATACAAGGGTCCACTGTAGAATATAGTGTTTCGTTCTCTAGTTGTGTAGAATGGTGTTCACGTGTGGAACAGGGTACTCATTTACTGCTCTCTTTTTTTTTTTTGCTGTTCTCTCCCCCCCCATTTTCCTTGCTTTATTTTTATCTTTTCTCCCCTTGCTGCTTTACTTCTAGTTTCTTCATCCCCTTACCCTGCTTGCCTTCATCAGAGCACACAAGCCTATGTAACTCAGTTTAGGAAGAAGAACCAACCACGGGAACTGCAACTGAGTACAAGGCTGCAGCTCCCTTGATAGAGAGTGACCCAATGGATAATTCCTTAGAACAAAAGTAGGTCACACTGTTTTCAGTGGACCTTCAGTCCCTTACAAGTACTGTATGTTTAGGATTCGATCGTCAGGGATTTTAGACCCTTGATACCATAACTTAGGCCCTTTGTACACGACCCCTAAACTCTGCCGCAAATGGCTCCCAGCTCCGGAGCTTAAAATTGTTTCCACACCAGCTCCGGAGTTTACAAATAATTAAGTGCAACCACGCCCAACTAAGAGCGTCCCAGCGCACTTTTCAGGTACCTGCTCTCTGGAGGTGAAAATTCCTGATGCGGATATAACGTAGTGACTGCCCGGCTCTCCTTGCTTCTGTTTGTTCTTTTTTTGCCCCCCGCCCCTTTAAGAGATCTGAATGCAGTGCGGGGATGGCAGAATGGAGGTGAGCAGCATTCTTTTCTTCCTTTTTTCTCTCCCTCCCCTCACAGCAGCCAGGAGTGCGGAGGGGGTGGGAACGCAGGAACAGCGACAAACCCCTAAGATCTCTGGTCCAAATTTAAGTGGCCAGCGGATCTTAGGGGTCGTGTGAAAAGGCCCTTACTGATGCCAGTTCTGACAGGATCGAAACCAACCTTTACAACCCCAGAAAAAGGAAACAAATAGCTTGTTTTGCTCCTAGATAAGATGACTCTCTTTGGCAGTGGCTCTGGTCAGTTGCTTACCCAAAGGAAGTTAAGCAAATAAGACTTTTCAAAGCTGATCTGAACTTTCTCTGCCAATCCAGTCATATATAGGTCTTTACCAACCTCGTAATGCATTTTTCTATGGTTACAAATCTAGTAATTCTTGTAGCATCCCTTTGTTGTTGTTCAGTCGTTCAGTCATGTCTGACTCTTCGTGACCCCATGGACCAGAGCTCGCCAAGCCTTCCTGTCTTCCACTGCCTCCCAGAGTTTTGTCAAATCCATATTGGTTGCATCAATGACACCGTCCAACCATCTCATTCTCTGCCGTCCTCTTTTCCTTTTGCCTTCAATCTTTCCCAACATCAGGGACTTTCCCAAGGAGTCCTCTCTCCTCATGAGGTGGCCAAAGTACTGGAGCCTCAGCTTCAAAATCTGTCCTTCCAGTGAACATTTGGGGTTGATTTCTTGCAGGATGGATAGGTTTGATCTCCTTGCAGTCCAGGGGACTCTCAAGACTCTCCTCCAGCACCACAGCTCAAAAGCATCAATTCTGCGCCGATCAGCCTTCTTTATAGTCCAGCTTTCACTTCCATACATCACTACTGGAAAAACCATAGCTTTGACTATCCTGACCTTAGTTGGCAAAGTGATGTCTCTGCTCTTTAGGATGCTATCTGGGTTTGCCATTGCTTTCCTCCCAAGAAGCAGGCGTCTTTTTATTTCGTTGCTGCAGTCGCCATCTGCAGTGATCAAGGAGCCCAAGAAAATAAACTCTGTCATTGCCTCCATTTCTTCCCCTTCTATTTGGCAGGAGGGGACCGGTGGCCATGATCTTAGTTTTTTTGATGTTGAGCTTCAGCCCATTTTTTTCACTCTCCTCTTTCACCCTCATTAAGAGGTTCTTTAATTCCTCCTCACTTTCTGCTATCAGAGTAGTATCATCTGCGTATCTGAGGTTGTTGATATTTCTTCCGGCAATCTTAATTCCAGTTTGTGATTCATCCAGACCTTCCTTTCGCATGATGTACTCTGCAGCATCCCTTTACTAAGTATTTAACATCATTCGCTGCCTAGATGCCCTAAGCACATCCAATCTCGCCTGACTGCAGAAGCTAAGCAGGGCCGGCCCTGGTTAGTACTTGGATGGGAGACCACCAGGGAATACCAGGTGCTGTAGGCGCCTGGAGCAGGAATGGGCAAACCACTCCAGTATTCTTGCCAAGAAAACTCCATGGACATGGAATCACTGTAGCGACACAATACACACACTAATTATAGTTTGACAACCTGAAAGTGAGAGGGTGTGTATGAAAAGACTTATTTACCAATTTAAAAAATCCAACAATATTTTGCTCTGACGAAAGACAACGGACTCAGAAACTTTCACAAGTTTTAAAGACCGATAATGGCGGGTCTGCAAGGCTTTTCTTCTCTCCTGGAGGGCAGGAGAGAAAGCAAGCAGGACTTGATCTACAACAATTTCCGAGGTTGGGGTGGAGAGAGGGAGAAACTCGAAAGAAAAGAACAGGCAAGCAAGTGACAGACATGGAATAAGCCAAGTATGGAATTCTAAATATACATCACTCAAGATGAATGGAACAGATCAGAGGAATTTAAAACTGTAATCCTATTAAACAGCTGTGCTGTGCTTGCAAAGGCTACCTTGCAACCAAACAAAACCACCCTTTACTCGGGGCTATCTCTTACACTGTTGTCTTTGATAAAAAGCCGCTGTATACCGGCAGCTGCTAAACTGTTTTGGTCCAAGAAATGCTGCAAGGCAGAAGGGACCCATGCCGGCTTTTCTACCTGCTCACATTCTACCAATGTGTAGCCTGCATACTGTAATTATTAAACTGTAAACCGCCCAGAGACTACTTGAAGTGGTACTGTATGGGGCGGTATATAAGCAGAACACTATCAGAACTTTGTAACTTCAAGCCCCCAAATATTTTGTTTTCAAGAAAACGCAGGTTTCCCAGGATTACTGTCAAACATATTTTGCTTTATTAAAAAATATACTCTACTTAAGTGCAAAGGTCCGAGAATAACTATCAAACGGTAATGAGATGCAATAGTATTACTATGTGGGTTTTTTGTTTTTCTAAATCCCTTCCCGCCAGACCTACGGGCTGCTTTAAAAAGGTATGTTCAGCCGCTGTAGCAACTCCATCCATGCTTAATTTAATCTTTCACCCATGGGTTCCTTCCCAGTCCTGGCCGCTCAGAAAGCGCGGAGACATCTGACAAATAGGCCGGAGGAAACGGGCGACGGCTTATTGTGGAGTCGTACTTGAGCTGTAAATATCGGCGAACTACTGAACGCAGGTGGGGTTGGGGGAAATGAAAGGAAAAAGCCCAGGAGGGGGTAAAGGAAGTTGCGGGTGCTCAAGGAATTCACATTACTCACCTGTCAATGGCAATTTTCTGCGCTGGGGTATGAAAGCCAGCATGGATAGCAGCAGCAGCAGCAGCATGTAAATCGCTTTTGCAAATGCGTCCCTGATGTCAACATGCTAATCTGAAGCCTCAATCTTCTGGTGATCGGATTAGGGGTCACTGACCAGGAGTTTTTTCTAAACGTGTCAGCCGCTCTTCCGCCTCCTTCCAGCCTCTCCCCGAACCATCTCTGGAACCGAGGACTGATCGCCGGCGGCGGCGGCGGTATCGTTTTTATGGTGGCGTCCCGCGTTTATCCGCCTCCACTCGCCCGTTTCTTCTTTTGCCGCCTTCCGTTACAGGATCGATCGCCCAGCAGTGGGGGGTGACCTCCTTGAAGGCAGGCGACGGCATGGCTCATCATCATCATCATCATCATCATGATCCTCCTCCTCCTCACGATCGCCTGGTGTTGAGACTCGGCTCCTCTGCTTGCTTCTGCTGAGCTGCAGAGGCGCCTTTCTTTGGGCAGGATTTGGCGTCGGGTTTCTGGCGGGAAAGGCGCACCTGGCGCGTCCTCACGACCGCAGGCCCGCTCTTTGGAGTGAAACGCGGGGAGGAGAGATCTCCAGCACGCACTGGGAAAACCCGAGAGCGTGGGACGCGGGTTGTTTGTTTTTTGAATTGCCAGCGGTCGTTTCTTCTTTGCTACCCAGGAAGAGGAGAAGTTTCCCTTTGGCGGGAAAACGCGCTCGAGGAAAGGCGGCGGCGGCAGGGCGGTCGGGAGTGTCACTTCTCGTGTCCTTCTGTAAACCCCCCCCAATCCCCGCCAAAAGTTCCCTCCTACTTGCAAGATTCAGATTTAAGAGGAAAAGAGGCGCGGTGGGTGGAGGTGGGCGGGTTAACGCACGCCTTCCTAAAACCCTGACAAAACCGGCTTTTTTATCTCCCATGGTGGGAAGCTTCGGAGCCATCATCCCCGTTCGCCTGACTTTTGCAATCCCATAAGTGGAGCGGGCGGGGAAGGGAGGGCGAGAAGCCGACCCAAAGGTGGTGGAGGCGGAGGATGAGCGGCATTTCGGCATTCAGGAACACCCAGACGATCTCGGGTAGAACCTGTCCGCCCCCCACCCCACCCCACCCAACTCCCCGAGGATTTCTTCTTCTTGTTCTGACTTGAATTGCCTGCTCGTGGGTCAGGGTTCCTTTTTGTCTTCTCTAGTCGAGGCGAAGGCGGCGCCGTGTGGGGACGCCGGGGTCAAGGAGGCCCCGTTTCTTTTCTAGCTGCCGGTTGCCCGACCTGTTTTTGTGCTGGGGAGGGAACCGTCCTCCGTTGCCCTCCAGCGAGACCCTCCTCCTTTCTCACTAGAATGGATAGGCCTGCCAGGAACCCCCTCTCCGTTCGCCCCTCTCCGTCTTTTCTCCTTTAGATCTCCGCAGGAATCGTGGGACTGTCCATAGCAGCCTCAGGGGGCAGCCCTCCACACCCCCCACGCCGCGTGGCCTTGCTCAGGCGTGTGGTGGTGGTGTTGTTGTGGTGGTGAAGGTTCGCCCCCCGCGGGTCTAATCGAGATCTCAGCCGAGTGGATCGCGGGGCTTTTGAGGATTTGGGATCCCTCCCCATTTATACTTTGCCCAGGGTCGGAGGATCTTCCCCAGGAACTCCTTGGGGGTTCGGGCAGGGGGTTCCATCTCTCTCTCTCTCTCTCTCTCCGTTCAAGGGTGTGCCAGGTGGTGGTGGTGGGATCTATATGTCGCGGGTCCTTCCTCCTCCTCCTCCTCCTCCTCCTCCTCCGCTCCGGAGGATTTCCGCGGAGTGCGCCCCTCGGTGCGTGCATGCCCCCGCGGGAGGCGGCGGGAGGCGCGGGGCCTTCGAAGGGCGCCCTTCTGCTTTCCGAGGTGAGCGCTCCCTGCCTTGCCCCGAGGGCCAGGCAAAAGCCGGGCGGAGGCGGAGGCGATGGTGCTGCTGTCCGGGGACGGGAAGGGAGTGGGCGAGTGCCGGGGTCCGGCCCCGGGGAAGCAGCTCCTGGCTCCGCCCGCGGCCCCTGAAGGGCAGCCCGAGGGAGCCGGAGGGGACCCGCCTGGCCTCCTCAGCCCGGCCTCCGCCTCCGCCGAGGGTGAATTAGAAGGCGAGGACGACGACGACGACGACGAATACGAGGACTTCTCGGAGCTCCCGGACACGTGCAGCATCGCTTCCGACGACTCTTTCTACCCGCCGCGGGCTGACGACGGCGACGGCGACGACTGGTCGCTGGGCGAACCCGACAGCCCCGAGGAGCCCGTCTCGCTCTTCCGCGCCTGCTGCACCAACAACGTCGCCGCCTTGCGGGCGCTCCTCCGCCAAGGGCCCGACGAGGACGACGTGAGGGAGACGGACCGCAACAAGCGGGTGAGGAAGGGAAGGAGGGAGGGAAGGAGGGAGGGAGGCGCGCCCCCGAGCACGGCACCCCCCTCCCCCGCGCGCGCACCTCCCTACGGGCACCCCCGGGCGGGGCGGGGCGAGCGGGAGGGGCACAGAGAGAGGTGCGCAGCGCCACCTCCCGCCAGGAACGTGGGCGTCCCCCCACCCGCCTCGACCTCCTTGCCCCCCACCCCCACCCCCAGGGACCTCCCTCTTTGGCCCTCCTGAGGCGTGGGCCTCACCCACTGAGAAAACCTCACCCCACTGCTCTAGCCCAGGTCAACAGCCCTCGCCCCCTGCCCGCTTTGCTTCTCATAACCCCACGGTCACCTCATGATGGGGCTGCTCCAGTGGAGGATGGCAAACTCAAGCCAGCGCCCCCCCCTTCCCCGGGCGGGTCTGGTTCTCCAGCCTTTCCACAACTAACAGCACTTCACCCTCCAATCCCAGCCGTTCTTTACTCCCATGCCCTTAGTTTCAAATCTTCAGATCCATACCCCTCCACCCCAACTCTCACCCCAGGAAGCCTAGCAGATGCCATAGACCAGTGATGGCGAACCTTCTGCCCTCCAGATGTTTTGGACCCCCAACTCTCACAGTCCTTTGCCCTGGCAATCTAGGCTCGGAATTCTGGGAGTCGTGATTCAAAACATCTGGAGGGCCAAAGGTTCGCCACCGCTGCTGTAGACTGAGTGGGACCATTGATCCGTCTAGTCCACTACTGTATTGTGGCCTGGCTTGGGTTCTCCAAGGTTTGGGGGCAGGAGCTGTTCCAGTTGTATGGAATGTGACTGAAACCCATGCAAAACCCATGCCCTTGAGGGTGGAGTTAGAACCCCTCTCCAAGCACAATAAAACCCCAGTCCTGCTCTGGAATCATTCTTTCCACACCTTCTTACCACTGCTGTCATGCCTCTTGCCCCATGTTCAATTTCTCTAAGAGACACGTGGTATTCTCTTGCCCTCCTCCTTTTCCTCGATTGCATTTAGCTGTTGGCCCTGTCTGCAGCGCATTGGGTTAGAATATAAAAAAGGACGCCCTTTAATGCGTTGCCATAGTCGCATTGGTTTCGCTATGTGCCATCAAGTTACTTACCAATGATGGCAACCTTAATTATGATTTTCAAATGGTAAGGGATGTTCCAGTGTTCCAGTGGTTTGCCATGGCCAACCTGATCCTCAGGGAGTTTCCATGGACAAAAGGGGATTTGAACCCCGGTTTCTTGAGACCTAGTCTATGCACTTGATGCAACACATCACAGTAGCTCACATTGTAGTCCTTATTTGGTGCACAATTTTGGCTTCTTCCACGTCCCTCGAAGCAACACATTATGAAGAACAGTTGTGTTTAGAGCCAGCACTTGGAAATATGTGAGATGTAATTTCACACACACTCCATACATCTCTATCATACTTCTTTTCAGGTAGTAAAGTCTGTCCAAATCACACAACTTCTCCTTCCCTTGCCATGGCCACTTTGTAGTATTTTTCAGTGCCAGTGACCTTAGTCCATTTGCTGATGTGTTGTTTTGATAGCGAGTATCTAGCAAAAACTAGGGGTATGTCTTATGGCAGAGCTAAGTTGTGACAGGTATATGGGATACAGTAGTTACTTTATCATATACATACATATAACAATTTAAATTATCAGTAACAACAACATCATTTATTGCCAACCATCAATTATACTATCATGGCTTCTTACAAGCATTGGCAAAGTGCAGTAAATACACAAAATGACAACAGCTGAAAACAATGAAGCCATTAAAAATGCATTGAAAAAAGCTTTCTTCTATTAAAAACAATATAAAAGAGTTAGCCAACCAGTATCAAAAGCACCTTGTAAAGCTTAAGAGCTTAAGATTTATTTCAAACATACGTACATTTGTTTATTCTCACACCAAGAATCCGATCAATGTGTCACTTTTTATCTGGATTAGAGATGGGCACGAAACGAGCGATTTTCCGTTTTTGTTTTTTTGTTTCGTTACGCAACGAAAATGAAAGGAATTTTTTTAAAAAAAAAACGAAAACGAAAATGAAACGACCAAATTTGCCGTGTTTTTTGTTTTAGTTGCAGCAGATGCATTGAACTAAAAAGAATGCTAACGAAACAGCAATTTTTCATTTTTGTTTTCATTTTTTCGTTTCTTTACCTAACGAAACAAAAATGAATTTTTTTGCAAAAAACGTCACAAAAATGAAAACAAACCAAAACGGACCCCTAAACGACCAAACGACAAACGAAACACCATTTTTTTGAGTCGTGCCCATCTCTAATCTGGATGGTATTGTTGCTGCTGTGTAGGTTCCACGTACGAGCAGCATTCCAAGGTAGTAATCCTTTCCATGAAATGGTGTTCAGGTGGCTTGGACCAAGTTTAAACATCCCCAGAAGCATCTCTGTTTTATGTGGTCAAGAGTGACCTGAACCACAAGCATGCAGCTAACCATCTGGAGAAATGGCTATTCACTAATTTGGTTTCCCTGTGATAGAAGTTCTTCCAGGATAATGTGCAAAATGAACTGTGATTCTCAAGCCTTTCCCACAAATAATTTCTGCACAAAGGTAGTAAGATATAATCACCTTCAAATTACATTACTACACCCAAAAGTGCAACTTGAGCCATGGGTAGTTAAGTTTTAGAAGTCTTTATTCCTTTTAGAAGTCTTTTAACATTTCTCCACCTCTAATGGTGAATACAAAAGAATGGATCTGTTAAAAGATATATGTAGTTTGTACTACAGTATCCCTGCATCTTATTTGTATATATTTTGAGCACCAATTATGTTAATGCAGGGGGAAAGCATCAAAATAATATGACATCTAAGTCATGCGTACCATGACATTATGTTAAAGTTTTACTTACAACAATCATCAGGACCAGGAAAATGCTGTCCTCCACATAACTCAAGCAGCTATTGTTATACTTTGCTCCCCTATTCTGGTGTCAACTCTGACAAAAGTACCAAATAACAAAAACTACAACTGACAACGGTAATGTTACAACAGATCATCAATAATTATTCGGTATCTCTAAGCATTACCTAGGGCTGCATTAACACAGAAATCTCATCTCATATTCCTGACAACATTTTCTAATACTGTATATCTTAATATTGTAACTATTCTTCTATTTCACATTTGAAAACAACAAATAGTTTCATGCCACTCATTTCATCGAGTTGTTTCTTATTCCTTCACCTTTGATGTGAGGTTCTAAATAGGTCTGACTATTTCTCTCATTCCCCAAAATATAAATAGTGTATAAAATGTATCATATTTAGGCTTTATTTGTTGCCACTCTAAAGAGGATGTACTCAGGGTTCCAAAATACCTGTCAAGGCACTAAGGAAGGTTGTATAATATGTCCTCACACCATGCCCATAAACATGAGATGTAGCAAATCGTTTTCCTTTGACTTGGGGAGGGTATCGTCAAGTT
Organism: Phrynocephalus forsythii; assembly: GCA_029282475.1. Taxonomy (NCBI): domain Eukaryota; kingdom Metazoa; phylum Chordata; class Lepidosauria; order Squamata; family Agamidae; genus Phrynocephalus; species Phrynocephalus forsythii. The sequence continues at coordinate 18,952,671 of JAPFRF010000003.1, forward strand.
TATTTCATTATTTCATTACTCTGTGTGTGTGTGTGTGTGTGTGTGTGTGTGTGTGTGTGTGTGTGTGTGTGTGTGTGTGTGTGTGTACACACACACGCGCACACACACACACACACACACACACACACACACACACTACAGCATATCATTATAGCTGTTATTTAATGACAAGATTTCTATTTTAGCATTTTCCATATCTTTAGAAGTATGCTTTACAGTACAGAGAAATTGTTTGTGTTTATTTTTACCTGTTTGTTTGCTACGATTCTACAATACAGTTTAGACCATAAAGCAAGTACAATTGTAATGGTTGGTGTCGTCGTCCCCCCCCGGTGCCAATTATGTTAGGCAGGATACGAAGATAATGGGAGAGAAGAAGCAGATTCTATCAATTTCACATAAAGGAATGATATACTCTATGCCATTTGTTCCACTGTGGTCAATAAGAAAAATGCTGTTTTAAACAGATGATTACTATAATGATTTGTTGTCAAAAATACAGAAATGGAACTATGCATGTGCATGTACCCTGTTGCCAAATATATGCCTGTGAAGAAATACACTAGAGTTAGGCATAGATGTGATAGTATATACTAGTATTCTCTCTTCTCTCTCTCTCTCTCTCTCTCTCTCTCTCTCAACTTTTTCACCTATAAATAAATAAGAAAATACTGTAATAGCAAATTACAATTTTAAATTACTGGTAGAAAACTTGTCATAGGAATGGGGGCTTGTTTCTATTACCAACTTAAAAAGTTAATAAGATTTGTAAATGGAATTAAATCTGTTGGAGAGCTTTAGAAAAAAAATAACTTGCAGCTTAACATGCCGCATTTATTTGTCAGATCAGATAACCTGAAGCTTTAACCTTCCCTACATAGACCTCCAGGGAAAAGAAATCAAAAGTCTGTGTTCACCACAGCCGTCATTATCAGCCCCAAAAATGTTAACTCCAGAATGAAACCAGTCAATTATTGACATTTTCAATTAAATAATATCAATGTTTAAAATGTAAATCATGATTTACTGGTAAATCAATTTGAATTTAAAAAATAATAATTTTAACCATCCTGAGTTGCAGGCAAATATGTAAGTCAGAATTCAATCCAAAATACAGGAACAAAAATGCAATAAAATATTTTAAAGAACATTTTAAGTTACATTCTGAAAAGGCAAGAAGTAATAGACTTAAATACTGTGGGACATTTAAAAACAAAACTCAGAGAATTCATCTCTTAAAATATTAAAATTCTTAGAAGGAAAAATATGTAAAAGAAGATAACTTTATTAGCCTCTAATATTAGGAACACACACAGAAAATCACTTTAAATGTTAGCCCATTCATGCTAGCCTTGTGCTAGCTTGCATCTATGGAGGGAAATCCAACACAATAAAACGGCAATGGGAGTACAAAAATTGCAGAGTATTAGACAATCATAAGCCATATCTAAATTGTAATAAAAACATAATTCAGCTGCTAGGATGCTTATAATTCAGTGACCTTGCTCAGGTGTAAAGCTGACTAATTGTTTTGATCCACTTAAAATGTTTTACAGTAACTGTTGTAAAACTATTTCCACGCTACATTTCAAAACACACTTTGATTTTCAGGACAACTTTTTCTGCAGTCCCTAAACTATATTTTAACGCTTGGTACATGCAAAGTTTCAAATATTTGATATTTCTGTATCTCACACTGAAGTTTATAATCAAGACTAGGTGTTGTTTACAGTTCTTTACATGGAAAAGTGGCCTTCCTGTAGTTAAAGATTTTATTCTGGATGAACTGATGGAACCACTCATGTTAAATGTATGGTCTAAATCTATGTAGATACAGGCTTGCTTAAACTGATATTATATTGGTATTATAAACCGGGAAAACAATCAGTTGTCATGTGCTGTTAGGTTGCACCAGATGTATGGTGAGCCTAGTAGGGTTTTTGAGCTATGTGAGACATTTAGGGGTGTTTTTCCCCCGTGTCACTCCCATGAGTTTCCAGCCACATGGCCATGGACCTGCACAACACTGGCTCTTTGGCTTAGAAACGGAGATGAACACCACCCCTAGAGTTGGTGATGACTAGCATGCATGTGCGGGCGGGGGGGGGAGCCTTTATCTTTTAATCCCATCAGACTTGTTTAGGAACTCAAAGTAGGCACTCCAATTCTGTAGCCTTATTGTTGTTGTTATTAACTGGACTATGCTTACCTTGTATAGATGGAAATGCTTCAATCCCAAACCTTCTGCTTCTGGTTTCATTGCTCTTCTATTTATGGATAGTGGTGAATGTAAAAAGAGGACAGCCTCTTTTAACAATAAAGGTTCTCTGGATGTGTTGGGATGCTGATTTTCCATGGTCCCAGCACGCGGAGGCACCCATGGATACTGCAGGATCTCTTCTTCAGATACATCACTCACCATAGTAAAGATATCAGCGAAGCTGAAAGCAGAGAGGATGGGGCTGGAGTCCTCTCCTCAACCCATGGTAGCTATACTCCATTTAATATCGACTGAATATGGCTTTTATCTCCTGAGCAAACAGAAGCATCACAGTGTGCCGACTTCTGTGTTTGGCTTTCCTTGGCTCATCACAATTTTTTGTGGGACTCCATCTAAGTATCTTACAGCTTTAGATCTGGTTTATCTTAGTGCTGCATCTGGCTTGATAGGTCAACGTTCTGTGACTGATATTTACTTCCACCATCAAACAGAAGATTTGTGGGCATGCTTAAAAACTTAACTCCTTTTTGTGACATATCATAGACATCATTACCAGAAGTCACTAGAAGCTTCTTTTTTGAGCAGAAAACCCCATTCCATAGTTACACTCTGAGATTTTAGATACTATTTACATTTTTTAAAAAATTCAATAGATTCCTGCAGTGTTTGTTAAATGACATGATAATGATTAATGAAGAACCATATGAAAACTTTAATTGCATAGGAATTACATAGTCCAAACTTCCACATCTGGAGCAAATTTGTATTGATAAAAAGCACATTATGAGACAAAAAAATAAAGACTTTTTCACATGTAGTCATCTAGTTTGTTTCTAATGGGACAGAGCTCAACATTGTTATGTGAAGCTCAGGCATACAATTGTCTGTGCAGATTCCTATCCTTATTTCTACTTTTTTTTCCTGGAGAGCCACCATGTAGCCAACTGTTTTACACAATGCAAATAAGCATTTTTAATGGCAGCATTCATGTTTAATTATACCCAAGGATCAAGGCTTGGAGGTTTCTATGTGACGGAAAAGCTGAAAGCTGTTCAAGATGAGAGAACTGAAATATTTTTAGGGATTGTACTGAAATTATTAAATTTTAACTACATTAACATCATATAAGGAAGCAGGATTGTAATAAGCACTCTGGTGTGAATTTGATGGACTCCTTTTTTTCCTAGACAGTTGGCAGATGACACCGAAATTAATGTTAAAACAATTAATAGCAATCTGTATGAAAATAAAATTCATCCATAACCCTCAGCAATACAAATGCACCATTAAGTACTTAATAATGCATTCCTTGAAATCTGCTTTGGCACATGGTTCTTTCTGTCACAAGAGCCAAAGCAGCATCCTTAACTTAGTAGCAATATCAGTATTCTTACTAGAAAATTATAATTATGTGTTTTAATATTTCCAGTTTGAGTACTTATTCCATTTGGGCTGTTGCTCTAGTACAGTGATGGTGAAACATCATGTTTTAGACCACAACTCCCTCAGTCCTTGGTCATTGGCAATCTAGGCTCGGAATTCTGTGAGTTGTGGTCCAAAACATCTGGAGTGCTGAAGGTTCTCCACCACTGCTATAGTATTATTATGCTTTCTATCTTCTGTGCACATGGATTATTTTCTAACCAGATGACACCAGGAGAATGAGATGCACGTACCAAGGGAAGGGAGTAGCTATTTAGGGGTATGGCTATATTGCCAAGCCAAATTGGAGCAAATTGACTTTGCAGTGGCTTGACATGCAGTCTTTTTGCATTTGGATTAGCTGGCAATGGAAAGACCATATTTTAGTGCCACTGCTCACACAGGCCTCTCAAGCCAGTGCGGTTCAATCCATACACACAGGCACCCTTCCTTTGATATCCTCTTTCTGCTGATTCCTGGTTCTCTTGTTGTGGTAAGGCAAATGGGAAGGTTTTCCAAAGTTCTCCATGCATGTGCAAATATAGAGAATACCACAGAAACACTGTAGTCTGCTGGAGTTTATTGCAGATGTTGCAATTTTATACTATTTCTCACACTTATAGCCACACAAAGTAGTGTTGTACCTCAGATATAACAAAGATGAATACAACACACATGGAATTTTAGGTCTTGTAGTATTGGCAGGATTATCCAAAACTGCAGCAAACAGCTCTAGTTCTCCACAAGCCTCACCATAAAATGTGTTGATTCTTCCCAAATATAATGAACAAGGCTAAGCTTGACTTCTGAAAATACTGTATTTGTATCTCAGAATATAAGTTGAACTATAGACCTGGAGCAATCATGAGGCTCTGGTGTCCTCAAAGCTTATATTGTGCATCCTAACACAGATTCTCTCTCACACCCTTTGTCACATAGCATTTTAAAATTAATTTCAAGTTTCTGGGTGTTACCATCAAGCAGGGCCTAACCTGGAGCGCTAACACCACTACTCTGGTAAAGAAGGCCAAGCAGAGGGCATACTTCTTCAGACTCTTAAAGAAAAACAATCTGAGCAGGAAACTGTTGGTGTCCTTCTACCGATGCCCCATTGAGAGCATTCTTACAGACTGTGTATGTCCTTGGTTCTCTGCACAGCCACAGAGAGGAAAGTGCTCCAGAGGGTCATAACCGCAGCCCAGAAGATCATTGGTCACCCTCTCCCATCTCTGGAAGAACTATACAGTTCCCGTTGCCTTAAAAAGGCAGATAACATCTTATAGGATTCATCTCACCATGGACATAGTTTGTTTGTACTACTGCCGTCAGGCAAGAGATACAGAGTAACAAAAGCAAGAACAAACAGATTAAAAAACAGTTTCTATCCAAGAGCCATAACCATCTTAAATGCTGTGACAAATAGTGTGACCTTGGGGAGTTGTGATGGGTGTGTATGAGTACTTTTAATTCTCTTTTCCTTTTAATTTTTTTTCTTTTTAATTCCACCAGGGATAGTATTAATTCCACCATGGATAGTATTCAATTTCGTTGTACTATGTACAATGACAATAAAGTATCTATCTATCTATCTATCTATCTATCTATCTATCTATCTATCTATCTATCTATCTATCTATCTATCTATCTATCTATCTATCTATCTATCAATCTTCTACATACTGTACAATGAATGTTATTTGCATCAGATTATTATGCCAGACAGTTTGTCTTGCAGCTAGATGAAATTTTGGGTCAGACAAAATGTTGTGCCATTACCAGCTTGAATGACAGTCTTCCCTAAAATCTACGTCCATAAATCATATTATGAATCATAATCATATACAGTGGTACCTTGTATAAAGGAATTAATTCATTCCAAATGAAATTATGTTAAGCAAATTTTCCCTTATACAAATTCCCATAGGAATGCATCAAAAACGGAGCAATCCCATTTTTATGTTGTACGGATTCTCCCCATAGGCGATTATGTTAAGCAAATTTCCCCTATCTCTGGAATTTTTATGTTGTACAAATTTTATGTTATACAAGTTGTTTGTTATACAATGGTCCACTGTATTATGGTAAGGTAAATTATATTATGTGATGAACGTTGGAGTTGTATTTGCAATATTTCATGCTGCCTTTAATTTGAGTAAATGGGACATACTTTTCTGGGCTGGGGTGATTATCTGTCTATCCAGCACTAACCAATAATTCCTTGCAGGCTTTGATTTCAAAGAGAGCCCCCTCCTCTACTGAGAGTTCTATCTTTCTCTTTAATCTGTTGGTGGCAGTTGTTTGTTTCCTGTTGATCTGTTCAGTTGGTTATTATTTATCTGTGCAGGAAAAAAGCATCATACACAAGTGTGTAGTTTCAAACTGTAAGTTCATAATGGTTTTTATTATTTCTCCTACAAATGCCTCAGAGAGAATTACTGAGACTCTAAATGCCAGTTAATGTGAAGGGGATGGGTTCTGGGAACTTGAAAGTTACTCTCTGCTATGGATCTCTATGTTTTTACTGTCTAGCAAAAAAGGAATTCTAACCAGAAATTCAAAGCTCTGCAAGAAGTTATGGGCCCAGAGAGCAGATAAATTGACAGATAGCTCACAAGTGTTTTACTAGATGAAGACAAGAACTTGTTACGTATTTTTTCTGAAATTCTGAACAAAACTTTCTCAGAAAGAGAAAGAGGAAAAACTGGATCTGGATCACAGCAAGACTTTTTGTGTGTGGAAGCTTCTATAGTTAACACCTCTGAATTTCTCTCAATATAAGGAGGAGGCAGCAATTTAATCTCAGAACTTCAAAGATTCATTATTTTTTTCCAAAGAAAAGACCAACAGAAGTGCAGGCCAAAGTTAAAAGGAAATATGATGATTCTATAGGAAAAGCAAGAATTTCACGAAGCCTCTCAGATAAACAATATATTAAAAACTGAGAAACAACCAAAGAGATGCTAGAAGCACTTGAACGATCCTGTGGTTTTTCCACCTGTAAATCAGAGGCATTTTTTTTTTTATTAAGGATCTATTACAGCTCTGTCTTATTAAGAAAAAGGTTTGTGAAATGCACATTTCTGCTCTGTTCAGCAGTGTTTTGACAGTTGAAGTTTAACTGGCTTTGAACTGTTAGTCAGAAAACGGGATTTCTCACAGCATTTCTTCAAGAAGGTGGCTGCGTGTGAGTTTAAGAAAGGGTGCTGAAGTCTTGTTTACAACCGCACATTCTGTCTGCAGTTTGAGGTCCTGGGAGAGACGTTTCTCAGTTGGGGTGATGGTCAGTCTACGCAGTACTGGCCAATTATTCCTTATAGCCTTTGACTTCAATGAGCGTCCTACATTTCTGTTCAGTATTCTCTCTCTCTCTCTCTTGGGTGGGTTGGTGGCAGTTGCTTTGTTTCCTCTTGATCTGTTCAGTTGGTTGCTAAGGATGTGTGCAGCAGAAAACCCCCTCAGCTTACACAAGTCTGTAATTTCAAGTAACTATAAGCAAAGAAATATTTTTTTTATTCCATCTCCTACAAATGCCTTAGAGTGAGTAATTGAGATTTTAAGTGCCTGTTAATGAGAAAAGGGTGGCCTTTGGGGAACAAGAAACTACTATCCTCTGTCATTTTCTGTATTTCTATTAGGTACAAAAGGAATTTTACCAGAAATTCAAAACTGCAATATAAAGAATTCAGGTGTGCCATAGCTAATATCACAAGCTAATACCACAGATAACAGTCTAAGAAGTGAAAGAAAAAAGATAACATATTATTACTGAAGAAGACAATTCAGAATATCCCAGAAATCATTCAAGTGGTCAACCTCCTAATGTATAGCATGAGTATGACTGAGAGAAATTTACAAAAAAGGTATCCATTTGCTTAACATAAAGAATCAGTCCATTAAGGAACAGACCAGATGATAAATGAGTTTCCTCTTTTATACTTGTCTTATATATATCACTGGGCTGTATTTATGTTCAAATATATCAACACCTTCCTGCTTCAATCAGTGGTTCTCCAAAGGTGTAACTAAAGCTTGATTTTGGCCTATGTTCATTCTCTAGTACATTCTTGGACTTAATACACTGCAATCTAATCTACTGTGATCTTTCTAAGAATAGAATATAGGACAGCTTTTTTTCCTAGGCTTAGCTAAGCTTACATTTCACAGTAGGTATAACAATGGCTGTTTGTGAAATAAAGATGCCAGAAAATTACATTATCTGGTAAAACCACAGATACAGTTATTTCCTTTGGTATCAACATGCCCTTAATGTATTTGTATAATAGTCTAGATGTGAGGATAAGCAAAAATAAATATCAGAAACATTTTATGTAAGAGATAAAGGGAAAGCTCCAGCACAACAGTAAATTCAGTTCTGGAGAGGAAGACAATAAAGGAAACTTCTCAAGAGGTCTTGCTGGTGGAGGGGAGCACAGTTGTATTGCATTTTGTTTTAGTCTGTATATTGTTGTGTTTATTTTATAATTAATTAAAAACATTTTAGATTTTAAAATTAACCTTCATACACCTCAAGGAACTGTAACGTGCAAGGATATGGTGGCTTTTGCTGTCATAGTATATATATGATGCATAAGAAAAAGATTGTGTTGAAGGTAGACTGCAGATCTATCTATCTATCTATCTATCTATCTATCTATCTATCTATCTATCTATCTATCTATCTATCTATCTATCTATCTATCTATCTATCTATCTATCTATCTATCTTCACCAGGTGCAGCCTGGTGACTTACACACAGTTAAGTAGTGTCAACAGATTCAAGGCCATTAATGGTAGAAACCTCCAGGGAAGCTTGAGTGGCACCACTCTTGAGACAGCTGTGGCCTGTTCCAGTTTTCATGTGTGGATTTCTTTGTGTGTGTGTGTGTGGGGGGGGGAGATATTCTGAACAGAGGATATTTGTCTCTCTCTGTGTGTGTATTCTCCATTCTCAGCTCTTTTTGGATGTAACATTAAACCGTGGGAGTTTCCCAGTAGGTAGTCTTATTAGTCTATTTCAGCAGGTGTAGCAAAAATAAATTAAAGAGTGATGACGTGTTAAGGACTAAACCATTTATTTCACTCTGGGCTTTTGTAGGTGATAGTCCATGGCTGCGTCCCACAAAAGCTCGCTCTGAAATAAACAAGTTAATTCTCATGTCTCTTTTTCTTTTAAATTTTCTATATGTCCCCAACTATTGTTGACCATTGTGTAGATTGGTCTGCATGTATTGAGGGTTTGGTTTGTGCAGTCCCTCTTGTCCTCTCTTTTGAGTTGCCATGGCCTGTTCATTTTGGCTTTTAGACTGACCACAGCTTCATGTCACACATAATCTCAGATCTCTACCTAATTTTAAAACAGGGTTGGACATTTTCAACTAATCCCAGTACAGTATTAGTCTTTTGCCTCTGGGATCTTCCAGGCCATACTAAAAAAATTAAAGGTGTGGCAATTAAAATGAATCATACCTCTTGGAATTGTTTTGTGTTTTTGTGTTCTGGGAAAAAAATAAGAATGGGAAATGTGGCAATCAAAGGTTGCTGAATCAACCATCTGAGTAGTGAATTTTGTCTTCTTCTGATTTAAGCTTCAGTTAAAGTACAGTACTGTACCATAATAATCCATGGTTTTGTAAATATTTTGAATTTTATGTTTTATAAAAATGTAACAGGAGTCTGGTAGAAGCAGGAAAAAGTCTTAAAAGTTTTTTCCTGACAGCTGTAAGACTGTCTTCAATATATTTTGAACTTGATATTTCTGAAATATAGAACCTAGTATAATTGCAATGAAGACTTATATGTAAATGCCCAGATGAATTTTGGAAATGCTTTATGATTATGATTTGTGATTTAATTCTGGGATTAACCTTTTAAATCTCAGCTATGACTGTGAGTGGCCCCAGCACCCTCCCCTGCATCATGACACAATGAGTACTTGTAGGAACTTATTCCTTATTTCTGTTTTAATAGGAGAAATACGTACTTTTGAAATGCCAACATGGCTCGACAATAAACAAGTCCACAACAACCCTTCAATGGGAGGAGCAGAGCCATGCCTCCTCTGTTAGCTTCAGAATCCCTTGCAGTGCTGGGGTTCATGGAGTGCTGCAGCAAGGATGCTGGATGCAGGCATTTATGCATTCCTGGAGTACCATGGCCTGGGCATCTTCCCAGGCGATGTCTCTGTCATCTCCCCTAGCAACGCCTGCTCCGTACATGCGGTGCTTCTCCTTGGAGGTATGGCCAAGGCCTATGTGGAAACGGCTGGACTGATGCAGAAGGAAGTGAGATGGGACAAAGAGGGCTGGTTGTCTGGTGTTGGTTATGCTGACCGGGAGGTCCTTACTGTGCGGCCACTTGGCCTTGCGGCATTCTCTGCTGAGCTGAGCCAGCCATGGGCTCTCTAGCCTCTTCGCCTCACCTTGTCTCACCTTGTCTTGAAGTACAGTGGAATGAAGAACTCCTCCCAAAGCTTGGTGTCAGGGTCCTTGTGACAGTTGTTGGCTGCTGTTTGCTGTGGTAATGTCAGCACTTCCTGGGCCTCAAACGCCTTCAGCTGACAGCAAATGCCCAACAATCCTCCTCTCCTTTGTTCTCCTTAATCCTCAGCTCACCATCCAATGCTCACTTAGGTGGCCTCTCGGTGTCACCTGCAGGAATCTTGCTCTGACTCTCAGAGAGGTGGAGAGCCCGTTCTCTGCTAGCAGGGGGATCCAGGGCAGTTCCATAGTGAGGGACATGGGCTTCTAATCTTTGCCCAGGAGGTCTATACAGTATCTCTCTGTAGGATGCTTGGGGGAGTTAGATTTTCCTCTTGAGGATCTGACAGCCTGATGCTGGTGTGTTTGAGCTAACTAAAGTTTGGAGAAATTTCATACAATTAGTTGCACAACAGCTTTTATTTTCAAGATGTAGCTTTTGTATAATGTCTGGGCAAGTGTGAGAGTGGAGAGCTGCACTGCGAATTGGCTGCCATAGGATGTGGTTATAGGTAGCCTTAAGAATTGATTGGACAGTTCATTCAGATATTGCCATCAGTGGGTAGACTAGCAGACAACTTGTATATTCTGCCTGGTTTCAGAGACCTTTCAGTGCTAATTTCTAAGGGCTCTGCATGGTATTAGGGAACTTATGTTGCCCTTCCTAAAGATGTCTGGTTGGCCCCCGTGGGAACAAAATGCTAGACTGCATAGACCTATTGATCTAATCCAACAGGCGTCTTCCTATTATCTTCTTAACAGGAAGAGAGTATACTTTATAATGTACAATGTTGTTGTCTTAGAGCTACTTAAAGGCATTGTCTGGCCAGATTTAAGCATTTTTAAAAAGTCCTGAGGAATGAATGAGTTGTGTGCTTTAAATGCTATTACATTTCTCTTTCTTTTTTTCCCTCTTTCTTTTTTTAACCTTGATATTTCTCTGGTCCTGATCATGTAAAGCTGGAGTGACCCTGTTGGGTCCAGGAGTTGCATCCAGTCTAGTCACTCAAAAACTGGGGCTACAGTGACTGTGCTTCATAGTTCTGTTTCTCAAAAAATACTCTGGGAAGTAAAACAAGGTGCAACTATATACCATCATGTGACCAAGAACTGTGCTTTCAAAGGCAAAATATTCAGTTCCCCCCCTTTTTTGCCAATTCCCTCCTCAGGTATGATGGTTGGGGGACTGCAGAAACAGAGGTCCATGAAAACAGCTCACAGGCTGCACACTTACCTTAGGTGATATAAATGATATTAATCTTTTAATATCTGATATTATTCAGAACTTTTATATATTAAAAGATTATCAGAACTTTTATATGTCTTTAGTGGGGATGCTTTAAGATTATTTTGCTGAATGGTTTTTATTTTTTTCTTTTATTGTCCTTATGAAGGAAAGGATGCTTTTATTTTTATCACCCTCCTGGAAATCAGAGAGTGTAGCATTATGCATTGTTTTTTGCTGAATGAATGAATTTTTATTAATTTGAGTTCAATAGACAGCATTTATATTGTGGGCAATTTTAAATACAATTTAAAATACAGTTTAAAATTTATTCTGGTCCGAAATAAAAGGTAAATTATAAAATAATACCTTATTAATGTATAAAAGATTATCTGATTAATCTTTTAGCTAAGTTTTGTCTTTGGAAACAGCTCCTGGAAATCAGAGAGTGTAGCATTATGCAGATAGGGCTGGAGAAAAATTACTTTTTGCCTTAAATGCTGATTTCTTAAGAAATTTTACCCCAACTGGGCAACATGTTTCTGGTTCTATATCTCTGATTCGCAAAAGTCTGCACATGTGAAGGTTCCTAAGTGGCTTTTATAACAGGAATTGAGGAGTGAGGTTTCACAGCTCATCTCACATGACTCTTTGTCAAGTAAAAATTCTATATAAACTATGACCTCTTAAACTCTTTTAAACTGGTTTCCATAGTTAAAGAACATTAACAAATGAATTACCTTTACCTGAGCCAAACTGCATTCTGTTTCTTAAGAGCTTTGAGGAAGGATCAGTCCCTTTGTCACAGCAAAAATATAACTAATTAAAAGAGGTCTCTCTGTTTGAGTTTGTGTGTAAAATGTACAACATTCTGGAAGCAATAATGATTTAAAGATTTTCATCTCCTGTGAGAGTAATGTGTGCCCAAGGGTATGCTTCCACACATGGATTTTGTGGCTACATTAAGAATACCCATACAGTATATCACAGGAGTAAATATTTTTGTATATCTTTTCATGTGACAACATTGAAGAAATGACCCTTAGCTACAATGTAAAGCAGTAAGTATACAGCTTGTGAAACAGTGTAAATGTGTTGTCCCCTCAAAATAACGCAACACACAGCCATTAATGTTGAAAAGTGAGTATACCCCTAAGTGACAATGTCCAAATTAGGCCCAAGTAACCGTTTTCCCTCCCTGGTGTCATGAGACCTGTTAGTGTCACAAGGTCTCAGGTGTGAAAGAGGAGCAGGGGTTATCACTCTGACTGTCACATTTGGTGTTATCACTCTCACTCTCTCATACTGGTCCCTGGAAGTTCCACATGGCACCTCATGGTCATAAACTATCTGAGGATCTGAAAAAAATGAATTGTTGCTCTACATTACGACGGCTTAGGCTATAATCAGATTGCCAAGAACCTGAAACTGAGCTGCAGCAAAGTGGCCAAGACCACATAGCAGTTTAACAGGATAGATTCCATTCAGAACAGGCCTTGCCATGGTTGACCAAAGAAGCTAAGTGTCCATACTCAGCATCATATCCAGAGGCTGGCTTTGGGAAATAGACATATGAGTGCTACCAGCATTGCTGCAGAGGTTGAAGGAGCGGGGGTCATCCTATCAGTGCTTAGACCATATGCTGCACAGTGCGTCAAATTGGTCTGCAGGGCTGTCGGACTAGAAGGAAGTTTCTTCTAAAGATGATGTACAAGAAAGGGTGCTTATGGTTTGCTGCAGGCAAGCAGACTAAGGATGTGGATTTCTGGAACCATGTCCTGTGGTCCGATGAAACCAAGATCAACTTCTTTGGTCCAGGTGGTGTCAAGCATGTGTGGCAGCAACCAGGCGAGGAGTACAAAGACAAGTGTGTTGTGCCTACAGTCAAGCATGGTGGTGGGATTGTCATAGTCTGGGGCTGCATGAGTGGTGCCGGCACTGGGGAGCTACAGTTCATTGAGGGAACCATGAATGCCAACATGCTCTGTGACATACTGAAGCAGAGCATGATCCCTTCCCTTTGGAGACTGGGCCACAGGGCAGTATTCTAAGTTTTCTAATATGATAACGACCCCAAGCACACCTCCAAAATGACCACTGCCTTGCTAAAGAAACTGAGGCTAAAGGTGATGGATTGGCCAAGCATGTCTCCAGACTTAATCCCTACTGAGCATCTTTGGGGCATCCTGAAAAGGAAGGTGTGTTTATGCAAGGTCTCTAACATCCACCAGCTCTGTGATGTCATCATGGAGGAGTGGAAGAGGACTCCAGTTGCAACTTGTGAAACTTTGGTGAACTCTATGACCAAGAGTCAGGGCCGGCGCTAGGGTTTTTCGTGCTCTAGGCGAGGGGCAGGGGGAGGGCGGGGCGGCGGCTGGGGCGGCTGGGGGGTGGTGGTGGCGGGGCTGTGGGGAGCAGGGGGCGACGGGTGGTGGTGGGGCGATGGGGGGCAGGGGGGCATCAGGCTGGGCAGCGCCCCCTGTCCATTTTGGCGCCCTAGGCAACTGCCTAGTTCGCCTTAATGGACGCGCCGGCCTTGCCAAGAGTGTTAAGGCAGTGTTAGAAAATAGTGGCGGCCACACAAAAAATTGACACTTTTTGCCCAATTTGGACATCGTCACTTAGGGGTGTGCTTTCTTTTGTTGCCTGTGGTTTAGACATTAATGGCTGCGTGTTATGTTATTTTGAGGGGACAGCAGCGCATTTACACTGATTTACAGTGAGAAAAGGAAGTCACCCTGTTGAGCTTCTGCAGATTCTTCCACTTGTAGAACTCTGGCAATGGCAAAATGGAACCAACCTAACAGAAGTGTATAATCTTTAATATTTGCCCTTTTTGGAAATGTTAGTGTTTGAAAAACATAAGTAAAACAATGTTCCTTCTTTGAAGTTGTTCAAAACCTCTTTTATTAAAGTGTGGAGCTAAAGCTCACTGACAGAATTCTTTCCTGTAAGTTTATGTAGTATTTTTCTGCAGTAAAGAGGCAGTTTCAAATTAAGAGAGCAAAAGTCCCATCCCCATTTAAAGATGTACTATTAAAAACACCACCTAAAATATAACACCCTGCCCTTAAAATCTTTCAGAACAAGCAAAGAAGGTAATATTTGGGGGGAGGAGGGGGGAGGATTAGAATGTCAAAAAAGAAATAACCAGGTTCCCAAACTATTTGGCAAATTGGTTATCCATATAGGGTCCCACTGTCCCAAAAGGATCCTGAAGGGGTATTACGTTCTTTATACTTTCCAAAACTTGGTTATGTTTCCATGTCAAATGCTTTGTCTCTGTGTGGTATTTTTGAATTTTTCTACAAGGTAAATTTGAGATGAAATATGAGAATATGTATGTATCATGTCATAAACCTTTACAAGCCTCTTGTGGCCAAATCCTGTTGCATGGGTCAGCACTCAACTGCAACCCAGAAACAAAGCAGAAACTGTTTAATGAGTGACAATCAGCCATTCCTGGTTATGTAAATTCTGCTATGGTGGTCGAGCTGTACGGTACTGGTCTATAACTTTACAATCTTAAAACCAGTCATTCTTGCATTAAACAAGAAGTTATGCTAACACTAAGTGCAGCAATACCTTGGATAACGAATGGCTCTGATAACAAATGTTTCGGATAGCGAATGGAAATTTCTTGGTATAGGGCTGCCTCGGATAATGAATGTTCCCAATGGGCTGCCTCAGATAACAAATGTTTCATCATGGCTTGCAAAAAAAAGTATACCCAGGATGCATAGCACCCCTATAGTTTGTGGAAGGGTGGGAGGAGTTAGAGCGTTTTTTCCCCATGGTGTTTTGGAGCCATTCGGGGCACTTTTGGCTCAGTATTGTTTTACTGCTACAGGAACAGCAGTTCACTGCGAATGGTTAGAAGTTCATATCTTAAAATATATTACTTTTCCCATAATGAAAAATCATAGTGCTGCGCTAAACTACCATTGATCACTAACTTTGTTAACTTAAAATTGGTACATAACGGGCACTGCGGATTGAATGTCCCCTATTAAAATTGTATGGTCACATGTTTAAGCACTTTTCAATTTAGCATTTACTAAAATGAAAGTAATCAGGTAGACCATTTTGGGGTGGTGGTGAACTAAATTGTCATAGAACCTGTGTAATGATAATACATCTTGTCACTTTGGGGACCTGCCATGTGTTTTCAGTTGCGTTTGGGATGCAGTGGAAGGTGGCAGAATAAGGATTTCCACAGTCTAGTAGCAAAAACAGAATGTTGCTCAAAGCTTTCGTAAGGGGATGGCAGAGGGAGAATCCATAGCAGGATTGGTACCTGCTAATCGTAGCTGTGCTTGTATCTAACCAAGCCAGGCTATGTATGTGCTTCTCTTTCATTGTTACATTTTTAATTTTGCTACCTCTGATTTCTTCCCATTGGTCTGAACAAGAGAGAGGGGAAAACAAAAGAATAAATCTGTCAGCTCTGCATTTCTTCTTGCTCCAAGGACATGTCAAGGGAAGAAGGGATTTGAAGATCCAAGGCTCCCCCCCCCCCATGATCTGCTGCTACTGTGGTCTCCAAAGTCCCTTAGCATAGCTGGAGCAGGAAGAGCGAAGCAGCTTATCTGTAGGGCAGTCCTGAATGGATGCAGATCTAAATTTAGCACTGCAATTATGTGACTTTCTCTCAAAGGAATCCCAACACCATAATTTTGGGGAGGAGGACAAAGAGCTTTTAAAATTATCACATAGACAAAAACCATTGTGTATGTTTCCCTCCTGGCATTGCCTTCTGTAGTCCTTAGTGGGGATGCTTTATTTTTTCATGCATTGGCTTGTTTTGCGGAATAGTTTTTATTAATTTGAGTTCACACGTGTCTATTGTGGACTTCTATATGAAGTACAAAAGATAGATTGTAAACCCTGCTGACAAATCATTTGATAATAGTCATGACTTGGCTTGGCACTTCGCTCCATTCTTGATTGAAATCAAAAACAAGATATGTGGTCAAAAGTGTCTGGGCTTGTTTCCTTTTAATAATCACCTTATTTTTTAATTTATTTATAGACTGGCCTTATTGTTGCTTGTTACCACGGGTTTGTGGATGTTGTAATAGCCTTAGCACAGTGCCCTCATATTGATGTAAACTGGCAAGACAACGAAGGGAACACGGCTCTCATTACAGCTGCCCAGGCAGGTAAGGAGATGTCTCCTCATTTCATTTCCATGTTCAACCATTTCTGTTTGTAACTTCTGATTTAAAATTGTTATCTTTGTGACGAGTGAGTAAATGTCAAGATGGTTCTCCAACATCCCATTCCACCACCACCCATTCCACTATCACTTCAATTCAGGTTGTCCCATTTCTCATAGTTCAGGACCGTAGCTAATAAAGCTGCCATAAATGTAGTGCATGTTAAGCACAGTCTACTAGATTAAAGTTAGTAACAATTGCAAATTCTTTTCACTAAACTAGGAGACAAAAGTACAAATTGGCAGGCAGTCTCTCAAGATGTATGAAAATATCAATAATGCAGAGTTTATTCTTATCTAAAAAGCTCAGGCTTGACACGTTTTGGCTGTGGCCTTCTTCGGGTGATAAGGATAAAATAAAAATACGTTCTTTTAGAAACAATTCCTTTCTGCATTTGCACTTTGGATTATTGTTGCAGCTGGTACAGACCAAACGAGAAACTAAAGTTCTAAAGGCTTGGTATGTATCTTAAATGCTGCCATTAATCTACAGTATACCAGGAGTTTATTGATCTTGTTTTGTTCATATTCATCCATATTTTATACTGTTAACTGTACAGATCGGGGGATAACAATTTGGTCTGATTCTTTCTGGCGGGAATTTCTTTTGCTGGAGGGGCAGAAGACATGAGTTTTTTTGAAGAGTCCAAAAACAATATATTTCTCTACTCCCCCAGCCACTTATTTCTCTCTGGCAGGGTATTCTGCTCTTATCCTTTCAGACACTTCATACACGTTTTTCTATTTTGCTTTTAAACTTTATATTCAACAGTTAGTAGCTACTAACCAGTCTACCTGGAGCATTTTTGGGATGGTCACTGTTTTTTGTGGGGTTTTTTGGAGTTTTTTTTTTAGAAAAATATGTATGCAAACATTAGAGTTTCTAATTTTTATTAGAATTGAACTGGGGGAAATACATTTATCATATTTTTAGAAGAGGCACCGCACAGCCGAGTGTGAGACATATTTTTGACATAGCACGTTGTTTTCATCAACTCTTTAACATGCAGTTAGGGTGTTTTTGCTTTATGACTGCTTTGTTTTTGTGATTGGCCATTAGGAGGTAAACAGACTTAATCCATAAGGGTGATTGCTGAGGCAATTATCTCTGAGGAAATCCCGTCACAAGAGGGGAAAGGGATTAATTGTAGGGAACAACCCCCCCCCATAACGCTGTATGACCTTAATTCGGCTACCTCCTCTTAACTCTCACAGTATGCTGCTAGAGAGGTTGTTAGGTGTCTTCATGTCAGAACTAACTTGTAATTACCCTAATAGGACTTCCAAGGTGAGATATTTGAGGAGTCATTTTACTAGTTCTGCACCACCAGTCAGTTTCCACAACTGAGTGCGGATTCAGACTCGGGACTCCTAAGTCTTGTTTGTTATTATTCCATCAACACTAGACAACATCGGGTACTGAAACTATTATAGGGATTATTATAATGTGTGTGTGTGTATTCAGTGACTTACAAAGGTGGAATAACTTATTTATAAGCAAGGATCCAAAGAAATGTTAAACCAAGTGAGCCTAAGGAAACTGTGAACTTATTTTACCCAGTGAGTGAGCCCTTTTCTGTAATGGTGAAATGCTTTTAAATGGGATGGACTTTTGGAAAGAGCTTATGAAGTGGCATATGGGCTTCTGCTTTTGGAAAGGAGACTGGTTTAGCACATTTCATAAACACCTTAAACTGGCTGATCTGGTGAGATAGAAAGTTCTCGCCTTTTAAAAAGGCCTGTGCTTGAGGACAAGGACCTTCCTCGTTAATATTCATAGTTTTTTTTTTCAGTTGGTAGGTTGGTGAATAACATGTCAACACTGGCATTCAGACGACAGTGCTGTCATAATTGTACAAAAAAAAAAAACACAGCAAAGCTATAATTTCACTAAAATGTTTTGAATTGTCTCTTAATGGAAGCAGGCGAAATGGCTTCTGGTACACCTTCCCTGCCCACAGTCACCTCTCTCCAGACCCACTAAGGTACATTTAAAGAAAACTAGGGCTTAGCAAATCAGTGGCTCTTGGTTCTTGGCCCTGGGCAAAGTTTAATATGCTTTACACAAGCGCTTCTCTACTGACTTTAGCGGCAGACTGCAGCGAGTTTTAAAAGGAAACGCTTAAGGATATTATTTTCAACTAAAAATCAGAATGGAAATGAAGTAGGCTAATCATAAGTTGTCACGTTGAACAAAAGCTGTGCTTTTCAAGTAGAAGAAACATCACCGAACCAGTGAGGTGCAGGTTCAAAACACGTAACCGAGTCTTCACTTCCCAATGAACTTAGTTATATTAGTTACGAACAATGTTATATTCATATTATAACTCCTGGTTTAAAATAAACTATGGTTAATTTGCACGCCAGCTTTTGAAATCAGGATTTAAATTTAGAATATTTATAGATTGGTTAAGGATTGTTTGCAACTGGGATGACTTTAAAATTGGAATGAAACTCAGAAGATGTCCTTCTCCCATCCTGTGCCAGGGGAGTGGGTGCACATGAGCTCAACACTTGATGGGGGCTGAAGGAGTCGCCTTCTTGTTAACAATGAAATATGCCAAATGGGGCTACAGTGTTCTGAAAATCTAAGCTTTGTAATTAGTGTATTTCAGCGTTCTTTCAAATTACAAATGTTAACAAAAAATTCATATAGTATGACAACCGTATAAATAGCAGAAGGGCTGAAACACATTGGGAAACACAATGGAAGCACTGACAAATTATATCCTCTGCATGCATAGTAAAAATTTATTAATCGGCTGTATTCTCATCTGGCAATTTTTGTTTGGTATCAATCGATCAATCAGTCAGTCAGTCAGTCAGTCAATCAATCAATATGAATGTGCTATGAGTTTACAAATCCTTATTATATAAATATATATTTATTTTTACACCTGCTGTTATAGAACAGCAGTATTTGATATACGGTACTGTACCTCTTAAACTAGGATTTGGTGGTCCTGTATACTGTGTAACCAGTTAGATTGTATATACCAAGGACCAATCTGACCAATAAAAGGATTAGACCGAAGGTTGCTCTTTGTTGACCCTTATACTTAATTATAATGAGCTCAGTGCTAATCCAGAGGGTTGACATTGACTTGATACTGTCTGTCAGGATTTGATATTGATCCTTAAAGAAATATGGCAGACCTTTGTCCAAAGAATGCACAGAGAGTTTCTGCATCATAGGGTGAAATTATTTTTTTCCACTTACAACGTTGAATAATAGTACTGATACACTTCATTTTATTAAAGATATTATTAGTGTTTTAGTGATACCATATTATATGGACGTATTTGTGTTGTTATGTGCTGTCAAGTCAGAAATGACTTCTAGCAACCCTGATAGGGCTTTCCAGTGAAGTATTTAAGGAGTGATTAATCTACACATTACACCATGCTGTGTGCTATATGGCAGTGTGCCTACTTTGAAAGTCTCTTAAAAATGCATTTTAATTTAAAATATATAAATTATTTGTAAGAGCGTTGCTAGTGTACTTCTATTAATTCATATAGCAATATATTCAGTATACTGTCACCTAGAGACAAAGACAACTATTACAATAATGAGTGCAAAGAAATAGACGAAAACCTAGAAAAAGGGGGCGATCATGAGATGTTTTCAAGAAGATCCAAGATATCAAGGGGAAACTTAAGTCTAAATTGGAAAAGCTCAATGATCAAGAGAGAGTCACACTGCATGACAAGGAGAAAATAGAGAAGGTGGGAACAGTATACTGACAACCTTTATAGGAGAGATAAAAGGCTGACAGATGTCATTGAAGAGGAATCCTATGATGAAGAACACATAGCTTTAAAAAATAAAGTGAAAGCTGTTCTGAAAGCACTAGAAAGTAAGAAATCACCAGAGGCAGGTGGAATACTAATACTGTAGAACTATTTTAAGACATGGAGGCGGAATCTTTCAGAATCTTAAGAAAAATCTAACAACAACTTTGGAAAACAAGACAATGACCCACAGACTGGAAGCGTTCACTTTGTATTTCAATGCCCAAGAAAGGAGATGCCAAAGAGCGCAGTAACGTTAGGACCATTGCCTCAATGTCCTATGCAAGCTAAGTGATGCTCAAGATGTTGCAACAAAGCCTTTTACCTTATATAGAGTGAGTAAAGCCCAAGGTTCAAGCTAAATTCTGAAAAGGAAGAGGCATTCGAGATCATATTGGAAATACAGTAATATCTCATATTACGAATACCCCATAGGATGAAAAATCTCGTAAGATGAATGGTGCTCCAGACAGCCTGACACCCAGCTGGTTTTGACAGCTTGGGCTGCTGGGAGCAGCATTCGCCTGCAGCTTGAGTTTTTCCCTCAACCCAGCAAAAAAAGGGGAAACGTTTTCTCCCTTTGCTGGGTTGGGTGTGTGTGTTGTGTCGTTGCAGTCGTTACCGACTCTTTGTGACTCCATATCCATGGAGTTTTCTTGGCAGGAATACTGGAGTGGGTTGCCAGTTCCTACTCCAGGCGCCTACAGCACCTGGTATTCCTTGGAGGTCTCCCATCCAAGTACTAACCAGGGCCGACCCTGCTTAGCTTCTGAAATCAGGCGAGATCAGATGTGCTTAGGGTATCTAGGCAGCTTGGGTTGGGGGTAAGCCCCCTTAATCAACCTGCAGAAGGCTGCTCCAGGCAGCCTGTGACAGACAGCTCGTTTTGACAGCTCAGAGCTGTCAAAATCAGCTGTCTTTTGAGCTACATGGAGGCTGCAGGTTGATGACAGTTGGGGTTGGAACAGCCTTCCCATAGGAATGCATTGAAAACCAATGTAATTGGTTCCTTGCAAACTTATTAATTGGTTTTCAATGCATTCATATGGGAAACCGTGCCAATTAAGATGAATTTTTTGTAAAATGAACAGATCCTTGGAACAAATTAATTTTGTTTTAAGGGGCTATTGGAGCACACCGAAGAATTTCTGAAGAAAAACAGTCTAGGATTTATGAATTGCAGCAAAGCCTTTGAATGTGTGGGCTGTGAGAAGCTTTTGATTGTTCTCAAATAGAATGCTCTATGGGGGCGCCTCAGCACTTGATTGTCCCAATGGATAACCTGTATTGTGGACCAGAAGCTACTGTTAGGACAGAATATGGAGAGGTACCTCTTACAGGTAAAGGTGTCAGACAAGGATGCATTCATCCCCTTATCTGTTAAATCTGTGCACAGAACATGACTTATGGAAATCTGGACACGATTCAGAAAAAGGAGGAATTAACATTGGTGGAGGAAGCATCAGTAATTTAAGATGCGAAGATGACACCATCTTACTGGCTGAAACCAATGATGTCTTGAAATGACTTTTATTGAAAGAAGAAAGTGTCAACCCAGGACTTCAGTTGAACATTAATCATGTTAGTGGGTACTAAAAAAAATATTGACTACAGAAGTATAGAAGTACTGTACTACATAACTAATACCATTAATAAAGAGGGCTTTGTGGATACCTTGTACTAGAAAGACAAATAAGTGGTGCTAGATCAAACCAAGCCTGAATCAACTGAGGATGTGATATTTTGGACACATAATGAGGCAAGATTCTTTGGAAGAAACAATAATGTGGAGAAGGGTTGAAGGCAGCAGGAAAAGAGGAAGATCAAATACAAGATGGACTAACTTCCTAAAGGAAGCCACAGGTTTGAATATGCAAGAGCTGACTAGAGCTGTTGAGGACAGGACATTCTGGAGATCTCTCATTCATTGGGTTACCGTAGATTGGAGGCAACGTGACAGCATATAATGAACAAATGCAAAACGATGTCAGGTTCAATATTTCTGTTCTTCTCGATACAATTGATGGTCAGTTGTCTTAAAATCGAAAGTCGATTAATTTCAGGCCGACTGACAAAACATGAAATGATAATGTTGGGAAAAACACTACCATCCTGAAACATGTCTGAACCCACAGTGTAGAATATCACTGCAGGCAGTATTGCTAAAAAATAAAGGAGCATTTCAGCCAGTGCAGTTCAAGAGCTGTCCCTCTGCTTTCTATTCACCGGCTGCAAATGCATAAGAGGGTCCACTCGTTGATTGCCATAGCTTTAATGAGCTCAGTTCTCTCTTGCTCTTTCCCAGGCAGTTCTGTTTGTTGGCGGCTTCTGCCAATAGCACTGCAACTGGGGAAACACTAATCACTGGGAAAGCTGTAATGTTCAGCCTTTTTTTCCCTAGAGAATTAGCACTCTGAATTAATTGTGCATTTGTTTTGGGGCAATCATTTCTCCTAGTCCTGACAACTTATGCTGAAAGAGCTCATAAAACCAGAGATTCTGATTAGCATCATCTTGTCTTTTTCCTGACACTTTACTTATGAGCAGATATGATAATATTTCATATTAGTGCCTTTGAATTAAAATAATTGGTTGCCTATTAATATCAGTAAGCACGCCTGACCTCGCATCTGTAGAATGCAGCCGCATGTACCTAAATTCAGATTAAAACAATGAACAATGGAGAGCAATGTATACATAGAGGTCCACCTAAGAAGGAGTAAATTGTACGACTCTTAAGTTTATAAAATGGCAGCGATTGATAATTATGTAAAACATAAATACTGTATATGCAAACCTTCACAGCATAAGAAGATTGAACATTTGGTTAAGAATAAAACAGTCTGCAAGTTTGTTACTGCAATTTAGCATTCATGAGAGAGAGAGAGAGAGAGAGAGCGCATCAGCATCACTGTTTTATAATCATCTTATTTGACTTCGAAGTTTTTCCATTTGAGAAACACTGCAATCTCTCTGCCTCCTTCACTTAAATTACTACTCCTGCCCACAGTCTTTTCGCCCCCCCTTGGCTCTTTCTCCTTCTGCCCATGTTTCATTCATGCCCTTTCCCCTGTATTGCCCCCTTTTTATCACATGAATTAAAGGAGGCAATGAGAATGGGCAGAGGGACAAGCTTTATGGGGAACATCGAAATTAGAGAAGAGGGTCTGGGGTGTGCAGTGAGTGTGAAATAATGTTTCTCGCCCCATGCATACAAAGAAGAAAAAAGAAGCAGTGCTCAAGTGTGCAAAGTCATTTCTTGTGTTGTTCTAAATTTTCTCTCCACATTTCAGCAGCATGATAATCAATGCTGAAAGTAAGCCAGAGTTGTGGATTAGGTGAGTGAACAGCTTGCTGCTGCAATAGGGCAAGCTAGACAATATCTGAGGATACAAAAAAACCAAAAATAGAAAAATATGACTGGATCAATTTGGGCCATAATCAAACCCCTGCTAGCCTGTTTTGTGACTTCTCATCCTTACCTCCATTCTGAGGAGGCAAGCCTAGCTTGCTTATTAAGGGATGAATAAAAAAAAGTTTAATATCTGTTGCTTTGTAATTGTTGGCCCCTCTGGATTTGATGATCTTGAGCCATGAATATTAGACACGTCAGCACTTTCTGATGAATAAATATTGTGACCTGTTGTTTTAATTCGTCCGCATATCGAATAAGAATGCAAATATTTTGGATGAGCACCTTAGAAAGTGATACTATCCCTATGGGATTCAAAATATTTATTCTGACCTGAGATACTCCTCCCTTGCTTCAGCTTAGAAGTATTGCCATAGGAGGATTTGTTTAAAATGCCAACTCCCAAAATTCCCCAAATATTCTCCAGGCAGAATTCTGTGAGTTCCAGCCCCAGGACAGACACCTGTTCCCTGGAGACAGAAAAGAGTCCTGGATTCTGTTGGAGTGATATAGAAAGATATTTCTACATCAATAATAGATATGGGCATGAACCTGGAAAAGGGTGGTTCATGATTAGCCACAAACCAACGGGAAAACCTGACCAGTTCCTGTTTTAATTTTTGGTTCGTGCCCCCCCTCTCTCTGTGTGTCTGTGCGTGCATGCGCGGGGCTACCTTCTCTTGTGCTGCTGCCAGTGTCAGACTGTTGTGACCATTGTTTCACTGACACCTATCAGCTGGGTGGTGGGCACTTGTACAGAGGCAGCCGGCCCAGCTTCCTAGAGGTGGGTCCCATGCTTCTGAGCATGCTCAGTTGATAGGCATGCACATGCTCAGGGGCAATAGCCCAGCTCCAGGCATGGAAGCTGGGTTCACTGCCTTTCAGGATGGCAGACGCAGTGGTGGTAAAAGGAGCAGGTAGGGAGATGAGATGGGGGTACTGGGAAGGGGGCAAGTGGGCATCCTGTTTTGCCTAAGCAAAATGAAGCACCAAGGGGAAGAAAGACTGGGGCTTCATTTTGCTTCGGCAAAATGGGATCCCAGAACCAGGTCACAAACTGTACTGTGAACCACCCTAGTTCATTGGGGGCTCTTTTTTTGTTTGTGGGTTGGTTTTATTCACATCTCTAATCAGTAAACAAGGGAAACAATTTTAAATCATACATTTCAATGTATTGCTGCTGTTCTCTATTTATTTATTTATTTATTTATTTATTTATTTATTTATTTATTTATTTATTTATTTATTTTTATACTTATTAACCACCCAATTTTCCCTCAGGAACTCTGGAAGGAAAATGAATGGACCACCAGTTTATATGTATATTATGAAGGTTTACAAAGAAAAAGACAGGTTTCTGATCTCTATTTTAAATTTAGATAGCACTAATGTTTTGTCATCCCTTTGATTCCTAGCAAGCCTAGTGTATTTTGACAAATTTCAAACCTGATTAAAGCAAAAAAAAAAGCTGTACCTCTTATACTAGTGTTTCTAGTATAAAAAGCATATAATGATTACATTCCAATGTAGTGGCACTGGTTTGCCTGCCATGTACAGGCAAGTCAGGCATTACTGATGAAGATAAGGACACATAATACAGGTCAATAGTTTATCCAGGTTTTGGACTCTTAGTTGGTTATGGTGTTAAAGCTCTTTCCTGTTGTCAGTGAATGGCTTTTGTAATCAGAGAAGATTCTAGTTACTTAAGCAGCTGCAGCCAGTGAAATACTGCACTGGGAAATCAGCGACAGGAAGAGGTCAGTAGCAAACAGCCAAGAAGAGGCAGAGAGATCCCAGTCTACAAGCTGGTTGCTCGCAGTTGCTTGCCATGGACAAATCCAGTCACTAGCCAAACAATAGTCATGACCTAAAAGGCATCTTGTTTCTGCATTGCCTTCCTGTATTACTACTTTCTTTCTCCCAAGGATGTCAGTTCCTCCACAGGTTCACATATTTGTGGTGGGTGCTTCTTTCTGCCTTTTGTTCCTCATTACAGGATGTGGCAATATTGATTGTTATACTATTACCCCATGATAACCATTGCGGTGTGCCGGATAGGGTGACATAGGACTCAAGGGACCTGGATTGGAATCCCAGCTCAGGGCGATGGTAAAAACACTCCTTACATATCTTGCTTGATAATATATAACACACATACCTGTAACATTAATATGAACCTGTTATTGCATCACAGCATACAAATATTATGTGTGCTAATACGACGTATGGACTTTGATTTCTTTTCTTATGTATATTCAGTGGTCTAATCCTTATATTCTTCTTGCCAGCATTCTGTTTTAGAAATTCTGGTACACAAGTCTTGAGACAAAACTCCAGCTCATTCTTCTTGTTTTGAGTGGTACTTGATTTTGACAGATGTGGTGAGCTATAGCTGGCTGTAGGTTCCAATGGAAGAGCAAAAAAATGCCTTCAGCGGTAGGAGGAAGAGACATCCAAAACAGAGGCTTCTTCCAGCCTTCTCATTAGTTAATCACTAGTTATTCTACTTGCCTTTTGACTCAAAATAATCAGAGAAGTAGGTTCCTACCTTCTCTGATGATTGAATTTACTTTTACCTTTTACACCAGTGAACATCCGGGGCTTAGATACTGAGATAGTGAATAGCATCAAGTACCTGGGTGTTCACTTAAATAATAAACTGGACTGGACTCATAACACTGATGCCCTATACAAGAAGGGTCAAAGCCGCCTCCATCTCCTGGGGTGATTGAGGTCCTTCAGAGTGTGTAGGCCTATGTTAAGGATTTTTTTATTACTCTGTGGTAGCCTCAGGTTTTTCTACACTGTAGTCTGCTGGAGTTCAGGTAGTACTGAACAGGACAAGAACAGACTGAACAAGCTGGTCAGGAGGGCTAGCTCTGTCTTGGGATGTCCTCTGGATTCTGTGGAGGAGATGGGTAAGAGGAGGATGTTGGCCAAGCTGACATCCATTATGAACAATACCTCTCATGCACTGCACCAGACAGTGGAGGCTCTGCATAGCTCCTTCAGTGGCAGACTCAGACATCTCCGGTGTGGGAAGGAGCGCTACAGCAGGTCCTTTATTCCCACTGCTGTGAGACTCTTCAACTCTACAGTTTTAACCTATTCATATGGGCTATACTGTAGCTGTTTTTTAAATATATTAAATTTTTATATGCAATTTTTATAGTGTAATATTTGTATATTGGGTTTCTTATTTTATTTAATATCTGTTAGCTATTTTTATCTCTCTCTCACCTTATACTTTTTTGTGCACCTACCCTTCTTTACTTGTTCTTTATATTGGGAGCTGTGTAACAAGTAAATTTCCCCTGATGTGGGATCAATAAATATTTATCTTATCTTATCTTATTTTATCTTACTTCAATTATATTTATTTATTTATTTATTTCCCAACCATCTAGTGAGGTGCCACTCTTCTGGGCATGAATACCTGATGGTTCTTTTCCCCAGGTGGTGGTTGTATTAACCGTGTTGGTCTGATGTACGGGGGTGGGGTGGGGAGGACACATAGAAGGTCCTGTGGCACCTTTAAACCTTACACGTTTAATCATGGCATCCGTTTTTGTGTGAGGAACAAGATAAAACTTACTGGTCTCTAAAGCATTGCAAGGCAGTGTTTTTCCATTTCTTTTGTCCTATTCTGGAAGCCTTTGAGCTTAAATTCAATGTGTCCGCAGCTTAACTAGAAGGCCTCTGAGAATGGGGCCGTGTTAGGGAGAAGGCAACAAAAGAGCACAGTCAACTGAGCATCAGTAACGCTGAGTGACAGCGCAAACAGGCACCTCCCCTTCTCTCAGGAACTCTGCGTTTGTTTGGCTGCCATGACACCACTGAGGATGAAGGTGGCTCCCAGTGTTCTGCCACAGATTTAACTGAATGTGCATATTAAAAATTCCTTTAAAACTTTTTTTGATAAATTTAACTGATTGACATGGTCTGAGGAGTAATTAACTAGACTGTAAAACCAAGAGGGGAGTATATTTTTTAAAGCTTATAGTAATTAAGTTGTTGTTGCAGCTGGCTGACAGACTACATTATTGCACAAACCATCAATATATTATGCAGCAAATGACAAGTGAGAAAAAAAGTTTTGAATGAATAATAATGTCACTAGATGTTTGTCTTGTTCTGTCAGCCCAATTACAAGGGCTTGATGGCTTAATTGGTCTTCAGACTGTTAACTCCCTAACAGCTATAATTTTAGCCCACAATAGATATTTCATCACATTGCCTATTTCAGTGATGCTGAATTGCTAAGCCTGGTAGCCAGAGGCAAATTGGAAATTATGGCAGTTGTAGACCAATGAAATCTAGTCTAAGAATAAATTTACAGTAGGACCCCAGTATCTGCTGGGGATTGGTTCCAGGCCTTACCGTGGATATGAGAGAACGCCAATCCCCCCCCGCCCAAAAAATATCCTTGGTATTTTGTGGCAGTAGCTTGCTTTAAGGGTGCTGTTTTGTGACAGTAGCTTGAGTTACGGCTGCTGTTTGTGACAGTAACTTGCTTTACGGATGCTGTTTGTGACAGAAGCTTGCTTTGTGGCTGCCGAATTATTTAATTTTTTTCCTCTGCCAACCATGGATAACTGAATCAGTGGATATGGGGGTCCAACTGTATTGCATCTCTATATTGACCTATTTAGTTGTTCCAGCACAATACTATTCAGCAGTTACGCACAGAAATAGCTTCTCTGTCTCTAATAGTCGTTCTCTGTTAAGGCTCAGCCAGTTTTAGAATTTTTGGGAAAATATTTTCTTTCTTGTTCGCTTCTGGTAATTTTATTTTAAAGCGTAATGGCGTGGCTTGGATTCTGAGGTAAACCAACTTATAACAGGACCAGGGTGGCTTTGATTTAAATCTATTAAAATAGGATTTAAGTTACAATTTAAATTTAAAAAAAGATTTTTATTATTTAAATAAAAATTGACTTTTAATAATTTAAACAATGGTTTGAATCAATTTGATTTTTTTAAAAAATGCTTTTTTCAATCCACTCTGTATCTTCCTCTTCTTGCCACCTTCTATTCAGATGATTGGGGGGGGAGGGTACTTCTGAAGATGATATGAAAATCTTTGGAAGAGGATGCGACAGGGTTAGGTTTTTTGAATGCCTTTAAGGTTAATTTATGATGCAAGCCTAATTTTTCACAATTTCACCTTCCATTTGCACCTGTTGTATTTCACCGGACATTGTTCAGAAAAAATATCCAACTTTACAGGGATTTCAGGGACTGGTGCAGATAGACACAAATGGGAAAGTGATGAGAAACATTTATTCCTTAAATATCTCTAAGTTAATTGAGCTGAAGATCAGATCTCCATTATTTTATAGTGAATAATTCCATATATAATTTTGGATGCATTTGACTGTGGGGTTCGTGTGTGAGAAACCTCCAGAGCCTCACTGTATTATAATTCTAAGGTCCTAGTAAATCAAAAATATGAAATACATATTGTTTTGAAACTAGTATTTATTATTAGTGATAACTTTGTCTTTCCCCCCCTCTAGGACACATCACCATTACACACTATTTACTCAATTATTACCCTGGTCTTGATATTGAGAAAAGGAATGTCTTTGGATTTACTGCACTTATGAAGTCTGCAATGCAAGGCCGAGTTGAATGCATCAGAGCCTTAATGCTGGCAGGTATATTGAGTTCTCGGTTTCATTATTGTCATTCCCACTCATTCACTATTCAAATTTATAGGTTTTGTTGACTACTTGATAAAGAAATCCTGCTTGTTATTATTCCAGACTTGAACCACAGTGCCAATAAATAAATAAATAATTGTTGTTTACTGTTAATATCTGTATCAAATTTCAGAGCTTGCAAATGTTACAGTAAGTATTGTACACATTATCATCAGTGTTACTGCCTACAAAGGTAATTTGTTTCCTATTACTGTATTTCCATGTACCGTGCACGAGTACTTGCTTGTAAAAATGCTGCCACCATATTGCTTTTAATGTACTTAAACAAAATTAACAAGTTCTCCAAAGTGACACCCATGAGTAATGAGTAAATACTATTAGACATAATACACAGTGGTAGTACCTTTACTCCTAACCCCTGATCTCTGCTGAATTTCTTAGAGACAGTTACCATTAACAAAGTTTGATTCATAGGTTTGGAAATGTCACTTGCTTTTGACTACAACTTTTTCACCCAGTGTGACCAGAAGTCATTTTTGCCCAAGGATCCTGGAAGTTCAAAAAAGTAGGTTTTCCAAGCTCATGTAATTATAGGTACTACTGTACACTCATTATATTGTGCATCAATAAGTGCATAATTTTGTCTTGAAATTATCTTTGAATATCTATAGGATTTAAGTGGTGGTTTCAAATGGGAGTGAGAGCATGATCCAGTGAAAATTGTATTTAGTCCTATGGAGTAATGTATTGGTGGTGGATGTGTTTATTGCTACATGCATTCCCTCACAGAATACATTTGTGCTGCCATGGCACGCAGTGCTATGGCCTTACTTGGACTGCAGCTGACACTAATTACTGGAATGCTACATATGTGGATGAATATACTTCACTGTTGTATCCACTTTATTTTCAGGTGAAATTATGGGAATAGAATACATTGTAACATAAAGGTTCCAAGTTGTCTTTTGAGAAAGCAAATCCACATCCCCTTGTATTCTGGATTCTAATAAAGGGCTCACACATTATTCACCAGATAAAAGCCTTGAGGATAGGGCATCATAGGGACAGACCTGAGAGTTCTCCACTAAATTTGGATATGTTATGGTTATCAAAGTGATATAGTTCAGGAAGAGGCTATGGGGATGAAAGAGGGGTGGGTAAAAGTGCAGTTGGACATTCTTTTAATTTTATCCCTTTTTATGAAGGCATACAAGTGATTATAGAAATCAGAAGCCTGTTTTAAATTTTTTGAATTTCAAATTTCCACTATAACAATAGAAAGCTAACCTATCCTAAATACAAAAATAAATGCAACTACTGTATCTTAGTCTAAAACTGGTGGCTAAATTAATTGAATACAGTGGTATCTTGTATAAAGGAATTAATTCGTTCCAAATGAAATTATGTTAAGTAAATTTTCCTTTATACAAATTTCCTATAGAAATGCATTGAAAATGGAGTAATCCCATTTTTATGTTGTACAGATTTGCCCCATAGATGATTCTGTTAAGCAAATTTCCCCTATCTCTGGAATTTTTTATGTTGTACAGATTTTATGTTATACAAATCCTTTGTTATACAAGGGTCCACTGTAGTTCTGACTTCTCAGCAACACGTGTTTAGGAAGTTGCATGATAAAGTTCCTCAGATGTGCTTTCTCTTGGCTGCTGTAGTTGATGACTGCTTGTTGATGTAGTTTCGGCCCTTGCTTGTCCAGGGAAAATGGATACATTTTCAGTTTGTGCAATCTAAGTAGGAAGATGAGCTCCCTGGGAAGGTGAAAGCTACCACATGTGGGGTGGTTCCTAACCCTTCTTTGCTTATAAAGCAGCCAAAGCAGGACAGACGTGAGTGGGTAAAGGCGTAGTGAGTGGCTCTATGCAACAAGACAGGATGCTAGCATGCCTAAAGAGGCAGTAGTAAGACTGTTATCAAAAAAGCTGTCCTTGAATCCCACTGTACTGGATGACTATTGGTCAGCATCCATTATTCCATTTTTGTTGAGATGGGTGGTAACTTCTCAATGCCGGAGAACCTGCAATAAAGAGGATTGTGTAAATCAGTGGTGGCAAGCCTTTGGCACTCCAGATGTTTGGACCACAACTCCCAGAATTCCGAGCCTAGATTGCCAA
This sequence comes from Phrynocephalus forsythii, assembly GCA_029282475.1. Lineage (NCBI taxonomy): Eukaryota > Metazoa > Chordata > Lepidosauria > Squamata > Agamidae > Phrynocephalus > Phrynocephalus forsythii. Next base: position 18,984,239 of record JAPFRF010000003.1, read on the forward strand.
TTATAAAGGATTGTGGGAGTTGTGGTCCAAAACATCTGGAGTGCCAAAGGTTCGCCACCACTGGTCTAGATCCATTTAAATCTGGCTTCAGGCTGAGTTATGGGGTTGAGACAGTTTTGGTCACCTTGGTAGGTGACATACACAAGGAGTGGGACAGGGTGATTGACCTTTTTGGTTCTGCTGGACCTCCCAGTGGTATCTTTCTGGGCCATCTCTGTGGGATGGGACTTGGAGGCACTGTTTTATAGTGACTCCTGTCCTTCCTGGATACGTAAGCCTAGAATATGGTGCACTGACTGTTGGCCTGTGGTATCCCTTTGGGTTCCATTAGGTCCCCCATGCAATTTCTTATATACATGAAACTTCTGGGAGTTTTCTGGAGTTTTGGATTTTGTTGTCTTCAGTATCTTGATGACATTCAACTTTGTCTCATTTCCACCCAACCAAAGGACTCTTCTTCAGTTCTAAACCAGTGCATGGTGTCAGTAATGGGCTGAATAACAAATTGAAATTTAATCCAGACAAGACAGGTTCTTCTGGGCAGTTGAAAGTCTGATGAGGGAATAGGCACTGAACTTGTGCTGGAGGGGTTTACATTCCCATTGAAAACTTAGTTTTGCAGCCTGGATGTGCTCATGGACTCATTCCTAAGCCCTGGTACCTGTTTCATTGGTAGCCAGGAGTGCATCTGCACAGTTAAACTTGGTGCACAGGGTGCACCCCATTCCTTGAGATATCTGATTTGGCAACAATCACATATACCTTGGGGCAGTGGTTGTGAACCTTCAGAACTCCAGATGTTTTGGACCACAACTCCCACAGTCTTTGTCATTGGCAATCTGGGCTCTGAATTCTGGGAGTTGTGGTCCAAAACATCTGGAGTGGTGAAGGCTTGCCACCATTTTTTAGGGTGAGACTCCACATCAAGTGAGATGTGAATTCAATCACATTTACTTACTGTTACACTGGGGAATCTGGGTTTGCCAGGATCTATTTGCATTTACTGTCAACAGTGGTGTGGAACGTGGTTCACTACTGCTGTTTCCTATAGGGAAGATGTAATGTTGAAAGTTGCTGGCCCAGCATTATATTTAGAAATAATTTGTGGATTAACAAATGCTCAGCAATCCCTAGAAACAACATGGCTTCTAGTTTTCTAAAGAGGATGAAATGGGGATTTATTGCTGAAAAGTTAAGGTGGAAAAAAAAACCAGAACTAAGTTAATGTGTCTCTATTTTGAAAGTAACCCTAAGTAACCCAGTGCAACTGGTTACTTGTTGCTTTAGCTGATATTATAAAACAGTGGTTCATACAATAAAGAAGGCTATGAACATGAAAATCATCTTCATTCTTCTTCACCACTTTCTTTGCTCTACATCTTTCATGAGACATCTACCCTTCTTACTCTAAGATATAAGGTTCTTACAAACACCAACCAAAAAAAAAAAAACACCTCATCAATCTCTTACAATTTTTTACAAAAAAAATCCATATGACTAAATCACCACACCTGAGTTCCTAGCCTTGTGAGGGCAGCTTAGGAGCCCTCTGTTTTCTCTGCTGAGGGATGCTAAAGCCCAAAAGAACTGGGAAAGCAATGCTAGTAGCTTTAGAACAAGACTCGGCTTCACTTGGTCTTGTAAAAAGATACATCAGTATTCCATCTTACACCTTGTAGGGGAAAATGCAATGGGAAATTAAAGAGTTAACATATGTTCCAGATTTCTAAAACCCCTCTAGCAAAGCCATGATAACTTAAAACGAAACAAAACAAGGAGTCAGATTTCTTCTAATAATAATTGTGTCGGAAATCCAGCTCAGATATTGCATGTATAACACTTAAGGGACCATCTTGCAAGAGGTGCAGCTGTATTAATTTCATTTAATAGGGAGTTAATATTAATAACTGACAGGCCTGCTCAGATTAATTTATTCTAAAAGAAAATAGTACCTATTTGAAACAAAAAAAAAATCCTTAGGAAAATCAAGCTGAAGTGGCTTCTAGTCATGTTTCTTATGAAACTGCTTACAGACCTGATATAATCTGGAATGACAAACAGAATGCCATATATGTTACTTGAAATTGAATATTCAAGTCAGACCCAGGTGGCAAAGCAGTTGAATACAGTTTAATGTAAACCTTACATTCCAGGTACATTTGCTGATTGAGAACACGCAGCAAGAATTTGATGCACTGCCACAAGGCAGTGGCTTATTTTGTTCACAATTTCGTTCTGCACCTGGTGCAGTGCAAGTTCAGAATGTCTTCCAGCTTGCCTTGTGGAGTAATCCTGACCTTCCTTTCCAGCAGAGATCTGACTTATTCACGCATGCCTTAAGGGATGAGATGAACAGCTGCCATTTAGTTCTCTTCTGACTTCTGCTACCATGTGTCCTTCAGAACAGATCCCAAGCAAGTCTAACACTGCTAGAAGCAAGACAGAAATATATTATAACCACCTCAGAGTAGATCACAGCAGAAAATATGCACAATACCTCTACACACCCTTTGGAAGGTGTGAACTACACACCCTTTTACATGTATGTAGAGGTCATGTGCATATTTTCCGTTGTGATCTACTCTGAGGTGGTAAAACTCAGTGCAAATAATAGGCATTATATTTCAATCAACTATTTATTTATTTATTTATTTATTTATTAGATTTATACCCTGCCCATCTGGCCACTCTGGGCAGCTAGCCATCACTGCCTGCATAACATGAACATTTCTACTGATATTTGGGAAACGATGCCCCATTAGCAAAATCAGAGCAACGTGAAAGGAGAGAGGCTAGAGAACAAAAGAAGTAGTTATTTCAAGTAGGATCCTTTCAAGTAGAGCGGCCTTTTAGGCCAGCTGGGTGGGATGCAAATATAATATAATATAATATAATATAATATAATATAATATAATATAATATAATATAATATAATATAATATAATATAATATAATATAATATAGTATAATAATTCCTTCCGTAAAGATTTGGTTTTCCGGTGGAGGGCTGGTTTACCTCCCAGAGGGGGAGGAAAAAGTGGAAAGCACCAAAGACTTTGCACCATTTCAGGCAGAAGATCTATATGGGGGTAGGGAAATAGAGTTGTCTATGCCTTTTAAGACCTCATGGGCAGTAATGGATGATAATATCACACTCATTCTTTATAGTAGTGTTTGCATTACTCACAGTGCAGCACACAATGCTTGTTAGGCTGAGGTTGCCAGGACTCAGATTGCTAGTTGGAATATGAAGGATGTGCTGGGATTCCCCAGAACTCCTGTTGTGGTGGTGGTAGTGGGAGATCTCAGGGTGAGGGGCCGAGACAAGCATGTTTTCTCTTTTGTTTAAATTTGAGTTAGATTTCAGTCTGCAACAAGGCAGGTGGTAGAGCACTGGTCTGGTGTGTTACGAGACCTCTTATTACACAAAGCCTGGCAGAAATGGACGACAACCTGAAAAGAATTCCCCAGGGGCTAGAAGCGAGCCTTCCATAAACTTCACAACAGCGACCATCTGAAGAGGAAGGTCTGTGTGGAGGCTGTCCTGCAATTGGAGATGCTGAAAAAAGTAGTGTAGGTTAGGGTTAACCCTCTGGTAGTTGGTCGTATAAGCGTTATACACGAGACAGAAGGAACTGAATAGGGAACCCCCTGTCCTACTGCCTGGAAGCTGTGTGAAATGTCTGTGCCTGAAGGGAGTATTCATATCACTGACCAGCCTGCTAAAATGTCTTGATGATGGTTTACATCACTGCAAACTTCCACATATGAGCCCTTCAGGAACACCAGTTGCATCTAAGGTAGCTGGTCTGTTTTTGGTGCTCCTGTTTTTGAGCTCCAGTCTGGAGAGGTGGTGCACATTAGGAGCAGAGTAACCTGGGGCCTGGAGTAGGAAAAAGTAATAGACAACTTTTTATGTTAGCCTAATCAAAATAGCACAAAATGACCTAAGAAATATAATAAATCAATATTTGCCAAGTTAAGAAATATGGTGTACAAGACAACATAATGAATTTAGCAGAAGACAGAGTAAGCATCAAGTTGAGTGATAAAAGGAAAAAGAGAGTCATCTTACCTTATCTATTGCCTTCCCACTTTTTGTGCTTTTCTGATGGAAGGTACCTTTGACTATACAGCTCTCTCACTCTCATTATGTCCAGATATAGTCTCATATTATTCTCTCAACCACTCATGGGATTAGCCTGAATCTACAGACTTGGGTTTCTGGATGTACCATGTGCATGGGCAGTCACCTGCAAGTGACATACCTGGAGAAGCTCGTCCAGCTCTTTGAGGTACACTTGTCAGCAAAAACATCCATCTCTGTTACATTTGTCCCTTGGTTAAATTTGTTTTTTTTTATACAGCATTCCCCATTGTGTGCCCTTTTCAGTGCTAATTGCAGTGCAGAGTTCATCTGGGAACAGGCCAAAGGGGAAGCAAGATGGCTTATTTGGAAAAGCTTCTGCGAATCATGTCACCCTGCACTGTTTCCCTTGTCCTTTCATCACACTTTCCATACCGCTTCCAAAATGCTACTCTTCAAAATCTAAATATAATGTGTGATAGACTGATTTTTATTTGTATGGCCATAGACAGTAACAAATATAAGAACCTGAAAATGTTCAGGAAGTAGAAAGATACTGTCTTATGGGGAAAGCGTAGTTAATTGTATGTAATGAACGCTCCCACACTCTTCTTTATTCCCAGTACTCACAGAAAATCCCAGTAGTGACAAAAACAACAACAACAAAAAACTCTTCTTAAGGTTTTCCACTGATACTGTTTTCTGAAGCTCATGCTAATTGAACCAATGAAAAACAAGCCCAGCCAGAAAATATCACGTGTGTGATAACTGCTGTACATTACAGTCCTCACTGTATTTTATGATGGTGCTGTTGGTTGGAGGACTAACAGTATTGACCTAATGCTTTGTGATACTGACAGCCATCTGCCAGGTCTTAATGCACTTCTGTGTTGTCTGTTGTCTCTTTCTAAACATTTAAAGAGTGCAAAATCTGTGCAGTGAAGTTATTTTGCTAAAACATTACATGTGATAGTTTTCAAAAGGATGTGAAGAAGCCAAGGTTTTAACAATGCAGGAGGATGAAGTGCAGGATGTACTTTGACTATCCCACATGCAGTATAATTGTATGTTCTCTTTTTCTGTTTTGTTTCTTGAGGGGCAAATATCAATGCCACCGATCCAGGTCGTGGATTCACTCCTCAGGAATGGGCATGTTTTACAGGAAGAATAGAATCTGCCTATCTGATGCAGAGACTTATGGACCAGCCATGCGCCGAGCAGTTTTGTGACCACTTTGGGCTGGAATGGCCCAAGATGAAGGAACTTCTTGCTAAGGCCGCAGAGCGAAAAACCTGCTTGCAAAAGATCTCCGAAGGGGTTCGGTCAGTAGTCACTTTCAAAACATTCCAAGGCCCCGAAGAAGATGGCGTCCTGGATCACATGGTCAGAGTGACCACCAGTCTGAGGAGTGCTTTCGTTGCCATGGCTTGCAGGACGGTTTGCCCTGAAAGTCCACCTGCTCTAGGGAAACGTAGGCCTGCCGTGCAGGAAATTCTTAGATGGCAAAGAGCAAAGGAAATCCGAACATTAGAGGACCGAGACCATTTTAAAAGCTACGAGAAGCTGTTTCAGAACTCCCGGATCACGTTGGTCCCCCCAAAGAGAGAACGGCGAGCCAGCCTACAGCCTTTCTGTCTGTCTGTCCCTCAGGGGAGCATGGTGCTTCCCAGGAAAACCAGCCTCTTGCCACTCCACTTGATGAGAAGGAGTAGCGTGCGCCCTGGGTTTGTCGTCCCCAAAGTTCGTATCAACAAGGCGCCCCCGCCCACCTTCCAGCCGGAGAAAGTGAGGCGGAAAAGCAGTGCCAGCGATGGGATCTACCTGGAGATCCCCAAATGGAGGTATAAAGAGCTGAAAGAGGAAAGGAAGAAGGCAGAAGAAGAGGAGAAGAAAAAAATGGAAGATGCTCAGAAACAGCAGCCAGCGTCTCCTCACAGAAACAAGACTTGATCCCATTCCCGGGACTCCCATTCTCAGTTCAGTACACATGGGTCAAGAAGCTGCACAAGGACAGCTGGGTGACATAAATGTTGGAGACAGAGAAAAGCAGACGGAAGAGAGCCTTTCAAAGAGGGAACCGACAGAACGAATGGGTGGCTGAAATTCACGGAAGTTTTAGGAAATGTATGGACAACTGTTTCTCGTCAATTACAAAAACACCTGTCCTCACAAAAGCAGGATCAAGGTGTAAGGGAACTAAGATTCAACTACAGAGTTGTAAAAATACCCCCAGTGTCTAGTTTAACTAGAAGAAAGTAGTTTGATGATACAGTAGTCTTGCAAGTGTCTTTCTGTGTTGCTACTATACTGGAAGGTTAAACGAATAGATCACATAAAACTGACTTTGGGTTGTGCAAAACAACAACAACAAAAACACCAGCCTATAGATTTTTTTTTCCATAAGTGTATTTTTGGGGTTTTCTATCAAATTAAAATAAAAGGGCTTCTGCTTGCTGCCTCTTGTTAGTATATAATAATGAATTTCCAAAAATTAATCTAAAAATATGGAAACCTCAGGGTAGTTTACAGGAAAACAAACCCTGTATAAATATATTTTATTAACTTTATTAATATAAAAACTGTAAAATATATTCCTATAAATATAATCCACAGTTGAAGATAAATTTAATGATAGCTCCCACTAGAGCCGACAACAGTGAAGTGGAATTGTGTAAACCACAGCAGCAAATTGCTGTCCTTGGATGAGTCATGGCTTGAATGCCTCAATATATGCCAGTTGTGTGGCTTGGTGCACAAAAGAATATACCGAAAGTGGTGACTCAGTAATTACCACTATTGTGATTTATGCCCTTGCCTTTATACTAGTGTAACTAACAATTTGGCTGTTGAAATCAAGAGGATAAAAAACGGTGATTAACCTGCCCTATTCAATGGGTCTATAGTAATAGGAGCTAACATTGGATTTTATAAACTACATTTTAATTTTGAGAAATAGACTTAATGGAGACTAATGTTGTCTGCTGTATTTCTTACCGGAGAACAGGAATTTACTGTTGACTGTTTTAAAACATGTTTGAAGTAAGCACAAACACCCCAGCCAATTGCAATATTTTTGTGAATTCTCCTGATTTATTTTTCAATACTGCACTTAACTTCTATGTGCTTCCTCTCACAAACCTCAGGGCATTTTGTACTATATCAAAAAATTCTGCTGCTAGCCCTAATTATCGACTAAAGAAGTTGGAAGAATGAATGAATGTTTCATTATAGGTACTTTAAAGTGGATTTTATACATTTTGTTTACTTGGTAAATTTTTGCAAATTTGCTTAACCTTCATATGACCCAGCAGGTTTAAAGGTACATGGAAAAAGAGACACTATAATTAATGTGAACGCTCACTTGAATTGGATTCCCATTTTCTCGCACCTTGAGCAACATTATGGATCAATTGCAAAATTTGCTTAACACCGCAGGATGGCAAAGATGTCATCTTCCAAAACACATAAACAAAAACCCAAATTGTCACCCCACTTGCTTTTACAAGTTAAAGGAGTTACATAACTCTCATGAAAAGGGTTGGCACAGCACAATCAATTGATCTGATATTAATTCCCTATAGCAGTAGTTCCCTACCTTGGGTAACCCAGGTGTTCTTGGACTGTATACAGTGGTCCCCAACCCTTTCACGGTTCATACACTGCGGTCCTGCTATTTCGCGGGACCGCACTATATGAAAAAGGCCCCCTAGGGTAAGGGGGAAAAGTCCTGTTTCAAGCCTCCCATACTTACCCCAGGACTGGAGCTGCCCTGAACAGGCCTGTGAGGGCCTTTCTGGGACTTCCGGATCACTGAAAATCATTTCTGAGGCCTCCGAGAGCCTTTCTAGGCCTGTTGGAGGCCTCAGAAATGATTTCCGGTTTATTGGAAGTCATTTCCGGTTTGCAGGGAGGCTCTTTTGGGGCCTCCAGAAGGCCCGGGAAGGCTCTCACAGGCCCATTTGGGGTAGGGCCAGGCTGGGGGTAAGCACAAGAGCCCCCAGCTAGGCCTCCCGCCCGGGCCTGACTCAACCTGCATCCACATATCATGGATTTTCAATTATTGCGGGTCAGGTCAGGTCCCTAACTCCCGCGATAGGTGGGGGATTACTGTATTCTCAAAAGCTTGCACCAGCAGCAGCGCAGACCAAGGATACCTGGATTGTTCAAGGATGGGAACCACTGACCTACAGGAATCCTGAGGATTCAGTGGGGTTTATGTGCAGGTACATGTGCAGGCCAGAGATCGAAGTGTATATTTAGTGTATTGAAGGCCATTAACAATTGAGTTTGTGACACTTTTACTTTTCTGCCCATTCTTTTGCTGCCGAGTACTACTACATTCTGAATACTGCTGAGCTGTATTCAATTTATGTAAGTTACATACAGATATACAAACATGGTTGACTAAAATTATTACTTACACCTTCTCAAGCAGCACTGTTTTTGTAATTAGAGGACAGCCTTTCAGGCGCTCATGGCAAATATCTACATGTATCTCTCTGATAAGCTCTGACAGAGACGGTATATTTTGGCTCATATCCAACACAGGATATTTACATATCAAGTCACTGAGTCAGTTTCCCAAAAGCAATCTGTTCTGACAAGCAAGTAGATGAATTTACACTTGAATTACCATGTAAAGTACCAGTTCAGTTGAAATGCGCCATTGCGCTCTCTCAGGGATGAAGTTAAATCAAAGTATTCAAGGGTGTAACCTATTTACTGTATATGTGTATATATTATATTATTATATCATATTTTCAATTAAAAGAAAATAAATTCTATTTACATCATAGTCGACCCTCCTACCTCAGCTTGTTTTGGGACCCTTGTTTTCTTTTTTTTTTTGGCAACTTCGTTTTTGTCCCACTTAAAATGATTATTTCCATGAATAGCCATCAGCAACACAGCTCTACGGTTGCAGGGTGGGAGAACAGAAGGAAGCACACAGACTCACTGTTGGAATAAAAATGGCCATAGCTTTACTAATTCGAGTTGAGGAACCCAGATGTGGCACAGGGAGTTGAATCTAAGAAACTGTCAAGTGTTGAACCTCTACCCTTTGGCAGATAATATGGGATGACAGATGTGGAATCCCACGTGATTATTGTGTCGTTCTCTTCTGTTAATGGTTTGCTTGTTTGGGTTGCCCCCCCTCCCGGCAGCGGGCCAGCCATTGACTGTGTAGCATTCATGTCTCACCATGTTTTTAGGACTGGCCAGCTGCCTGGGGAGGTTAGGGAGGACAACCCGAGCTCCCTACCTGACTGGTGTGCTGCCTGCATAGGACTCTACCACTATGCTGACAAAGATGAGAGGGTCTCTCGGCAGTGGGGGAGGAGGAAGGAATGCTTCATGCTCAACTCTGGTCACATGGGATCTTGACAAAGCCATGGTGGTCAGAGCAGCTCTGGCTTCCTTTTCTACACCAGCTGTCAAATCTTTCTTTGATTGCTACGCTAGGTCTTGTTTGTGGAGTTGGGATGGATCCTTCATTCCATCATCAACGTGCTTAACCTGATAGTCATGGAGGACCCAAATTGAATTATTGAGATAATACTGGATGCAAGAAAAGCTCTCACTCTCTCAAAACCTATACTATAGGGCAGACATTTTGCACACTTGCTAAAGACCATTCATTTGACCCTGATAACTTTTGTGATAACAATGGCAGAAATTTAGCCACTGTCTTTAGCAGCAGACTTGGATATCAAATACATGAGGTTTTCCCTGCATGGAAATAAGGAGAGGATGGAGAACATATGGCTGTCCAGATGCTGTTGGATTTCAACCCCTCTGAGCCCAAGCCGGCTTAGTTAATGCCTGGGCATGTTGGGAATTCTAGTTCAGTAACATCTGGAGAACCAGCCAGTTCCTCATTACTGGGATAAACAGTGAGATACTTCGTCTCCTTAATTTTTGCCTGTTTTGTAAAAGACATAGCCATTGCAGCAAAGGCAGAACCAAAAGCAAGATAAATACAAATAAAACTCAACGACATAAGTGCTAGAATATACAGTAACAAGAATCATTTGGAAGTCTTGATATCTATGAGCCATTTAAACCACTGTTTTCAAACACAGTAGTGATGCTAATGAATAATAATAATAATAATAATAATAATAATAATAATAATAATAATAATAATAATAATAATAATAATAATAATAATAATAGACCCTCTGTGTGGCATTGCTGTTTCTCTCACACACAAGTCTTGATGATAAACTAGCAGATCACCTGTTATTCATTTAGATTTCTGAGGAACAAGATATAGGAAAGGAGTTATTTCACATTTAACACATTTTCCTCTAATGAGCTCCACCGAACAGCTTGTTTAAGGATGTTGTGTTTGTTCCAGACTCCTCCAGGTGTCTAATTTGTCACATAAGATGTGGGCTAATGGTCTCTCCAGTTGATGAACTATCGCTTGTGGATGTCATTATGGCAATTGATTGAAACATCACAGTCTCATGTTGAGCCAGCTCTGGTTTAAAACAACTGTAATTTAGAATGCAGTTTTTCATCATGCTGAATTTATAAAGAGACAATAGTGCCTCGAGGTATCCAAACAGAATAGAATCTGCTGCATAGAAAGCTGATTTAACATTTTATCTAGAAGAACAATAAAATGCCAGATAGTTACATTCATCATTATGTAATGAATGTATACATAATTATGTAAACCACTCAAGAGTGATCTCATTGCTAGATGGTACGGTATATAAATCTAGTAAATAAATAGTAATAAACAATTAAACAACTTTCTTGCTTATAAGGAAGTAAGACTGGGAGAGTTTCATTGTTTTCTTAAATATTTAGTATGTAGCTACTATAAGCTCTATTACAGTAAAATGTAAACAATCTGATTTTTTAAAAAATTACATGCAAATTCATGAGACATTACCAGAATTTGTTCATAAACTTTAAAAAATGAATTTTTGACAAATATAATTAATCTTCATTATCCTTATCAATCTATTTATTCCTGCATTTCTTTACAATTCATTGCATTTTTATAAAATATTTCTTCAAAAATTGCAGGTATAAAGAACTCTCCAGTACGGTACTAAATTCAAGGCCTTCATATTTTTACAAATACAGTAGGACCCCAGTATCCACTGGGGATTGGTTCCCGGCCTTCCCATGGATAATGAAAACCGTGGGTAAGAGAGAACCCCAAAATCCCCCAAAAACTGCTGTTTTGTGACAGTAGCTTGCTTTATGGCTGTTTTGCGACAGTAGCTTGCTTTATGGCTGTTTTGCGACAGTAGCTTACTTTATGGTTTGTTTTACAACAGTAGCTTGCTTTATAGCTGCTGTTTGTGACAATAGCTTGCTTTGCAGTTGCTGAATTATTTACTTTTTTCCTCTGCCAACTGTGGATAACTGAATCAGTGGATACGGGGGTCCTACTGTATATTTAGCCGTAGGTAAGATCACCCCAATTACTAGTCAGGTTCCAGAACACATTGAGCCTTTTCACACGACCCCTAAGATCCACTGGCCACTTAAATTCGGACCAGAGATCTTGGGGGTTTGTCGCTGTTCCTGTGTTCCCACCCCCTCCACACTCCTGGCTGCTGTCTGCGTGAGGGGAGGGAGAAAAAAAGAAAGAAAAGAATGCCGGCTCACCTCCGTTCTGCCGTCTCGCTCTTCTCCCGGCAGCATTCCAGTCTTAAAGGGGCGGGGGGCAAAAAACAACAACAAACAGAAGCGAGGAGAGCCCGGCACTCACTACGTTACATCCACATCAGGAATGTTTCACCCCCAGAGAGCAGGTACTTGAAAAGTGCTGGGACGCGCTTAGGTGGGCGTGGTCGCACTTAATTTTTTGTAAACTCCGGAGCTGGTGAGGAAACAATTTTAAGCTCCGGATCTGGGAGCCATTTGCTGCGGATTTTAGGGGTCGTGTGAAAAGACCCAAAGTTCTACAATGTCCCGCAAATTGGGATTCTCCATTGCAGCTATCACTCTTTCTTTATAAGTGATTTGCTTGTTGATGTCCTTAGTGAAATGCGTTCCCTCAGATAGATACATAGATTTCCAGCTTGTGCTTAAAAGGTAAACATCTCTGAAGTTTTATCCTCAAACACAGCCCAATTAGAGTAGCCAAAGAGCAATGAGGTATGGTTGGTGTAAACTTCATTGTAACCAAATACTCCTCTTCAGTTATTTCATATACTTCAACACAAGTTTCTGTTAACCACATCTAGTTCCTCTAAAGTAATGGGCTTTTCTAGATCTCTGATAGTTTGAATTATATAATACACTTCCAGGGCCCGGCCGTGGTCCATCCTGGCTCTGCCAGCAGCGTGGCTGATCCTGCGCGGGGGTGCCCGCTGGGCCTCCGCCTGGTCATGGCTCCTGCCACTATTGAGCACCTGCCACAGCAGCTCCAGTGAGAACATCCTTCCCCTCACCCGTCTGAGCAGCCCCTCGCACCCAGGCCGATGAGCCTTCCATTAGCCTCAGCGACACCTTTTCTGGGTTAAGATGACAGGCGGTGAAGGGGGTGGGCGAAGGAAGAGGCGTTGACGGCCCGGCTCCTCCTTCTCCTAAATATTTAGTAAAATTAAGCAGATTTCCCAAAGTGTCATTTGATTAACCCTTAATTCAAATCTAACCATGTGTGTGATGCCAAACGGTCAACAGTGATATTGTTAAATATTCTAATACTGTATGTATCTTATTCTCCCTCCAAATGAACAGAAGAATAGAAGAACCGCGTATTTAATATTTTAAAAATGTGTCGTATCATGACTTTCCGTAAATACAAGCTTTTTCCATTTAAAAATATATTAATAGCAAAGCTTGCAATTTAATAAAATCCTTCTTAAACAATTACTATAGCTGATTTCATCTTAAAATAAAAGCAACAATCTGTTTTTACTGCATAGAGTAAAGCAAATCCCAATATAAGTGTACCAATCCCTAGCCAAGTGTATTAATCCAGACATTCTCTAGTCAATAAGTAAGTAGTCTTTCCCAGCCTGGTATCCTTCAGATGTACTAGACTCTAAATCCCATCATCCCCTTCCCAACCACCAATGTTTGTGCTGGTGGGCAATAAGGGGCGTTTGGTCTTCAACACATCTGGAACAGTCCAAGTTGGGAAAGGGTGACGATGAAGATACTCAGCAATAGCTTTAAGGCATATCCACTCTTGCAGTTCTTTGCTGAACTCCCTTGAGCTTATTTGTTGTGACAGGTTCACCCACTGGGAAACATCAAAACTCTTTGATCCAGCACATCAAGGCTGGCTTGCTCCTATTTGTTACAGTATTGTTCTCAGTATTAGCACTGCCATTAACACTTATTTATTGCTGTATTTTTTCGGTCTATAAAGACAATATTTTTCTAGCCTGGTTAGCCTAAAAATTGAGGGTCATCTTATTGATGGAAGCACTGCACAACGGTTGCAAATGCAATGATGCAATCAACTTTGCAATCCTCACTGCCCTCATAATGGCTGGCAAATTTACACAGGTATAATTGAATGCTAAAACAAACAGGATTTTGGCCAGTTACTTTCTTTTTAGGTTCTACTTCTGAATTAAACATCAGTCAAAATCAGGTAAGTGGTTTTTTCTGGACAAGCCAAATCATTCTCTGATTATTACTTCTATTTTATTCAGAGGAATCTAAATGGACAAATACATGCACCACACTAGGGAATAAATACGGATAATAAAAATGTTAGAATTCACTTGCTGGATGTTATCAACATTCAACATTCTTCCACACTTGGTCCCTAAGTATGCATGTGGAAGACACTTTCAGTTATCATGACCGGTTATAGGAGAAATACACATTAAAAACTGATTTTCACCACCAGAGATACTCTGAATTATAGATCATTAGGGTTCGAAAACCTTTGGGAGAAGAATTAGAACTTTGTGTAAAAAAAAAAATCAAATAACGCTTTTAATAGTAATCATCTCCATCTGAAAAATCAAAGCAGCACATTTCATATGACTGCTCTTCATCACGTCTGCAGTAAGGATGACTGGTGAATTTGAAAATAAGTATACTGGATGGCACAGGAGTAGTAAGACCACAAGGACAAACACTGGAAGATCCTTTCCTTTCTGCTGAACCACAGCTCCTTGCTGTCAGCTATTAAAGGTCCTGAAAGGAGAACAACAGCCAGCCAGTAATTTCTTAAATAGGAAGACATTTTCATCAGGGAACAAAGCGATACATGCGCTGTACCTCAGATTGCTGAATTCACAGCAGAGCTAGCAAGCATTGGTGAAACTTGAACAAATGTATTACAGTGAGAAGATCAAACTCTTGCAAGCAGCTACATGTGTGTGTGTGGATCCCATGTGTAATCCTTAAATCCAGGACAAGTGTCCTCTGGTAATTTTGTAAAGTCACCATAGAGCCTGAAGCAGGCTCCCCCCCCCGCCCCGAAAGAGTTTATTGGTGTTGTTTTCCCACAGTTTTGTCATCAATATACAATTGAAAATGGATGCTGAATGGGATTCCTATATACCTGATGGCAAGGTAGGAATGATCATAAACAAAGAAAAAACAGTGCCAACCAACCAACCAACCCTCCTTTCCTCAAGCAACAGCTATAAAAACCAATGTAATTTACCCACTTGAGTCTTCTGCATGAGCTGATTTCTTTCTTGCCCACAGCTAAATGGGCTGCAGAAACCAAGCAAGTTCTGTTGTGATTTCTAGCTTGTTCGAAAACAGCAGCCGTCACAAAAAATAATTACACACTTTTATTTCAAGGGAAAATTTTTATTAATAAAACTCTTCACCTCTTGCCACTTTCCTATACCATTAAAAGTAAACAATTATTAAAAGCCCAAAGGGAAAGGAAATTTTCCACGGGTTGCCAGAAAAGCCATTGCAACGACAATTTATTAGCAGCCACCTTTCTTTTAAGTTCAAAACGCTTCCCAGTGTACTTTAATCATTTAAAAATCAAAGTACCTATAAAATACAAGTATAACTTGGGTATACAGAACAAAGAAATAGCAAATTATACAACAGCAAATACAGTTTTGTATGCATGACCAGGCCTGAGTTTCACGAATTAGGTGGTGTTGGTTAAAACACCAACTTTTACATCTTGACTCCATTCTGCCAAGGAAGTCCTCATATGGGGCACAAGCACATATGGACTGAAATGTGCATATCAATGCTCACCTTAACCCCATTGAACTGAATAGATACAACAAATGTCTATTAAAAAAACAAAACATTTCCATCTGGGGCTGCTGCAGTTTAATACATTGGTGGTTCTTTTTGTTTTACTCTACTTGCACCGATCAAAACAGCAACCACAAAAGATGGTCTATAGCAGTGGTTCTCAACCTGTGGGTCCCCAAATGTTGCTGGGTTCCAACTCCCAGAAGCCCCTCCCCCAACTCGCTATGCTGGAAGGGGTTTCTGGGAGTTGCAGTCCAGGACCATCTGGGGACCCACAGGTTGAGAACCACCGGTCTATAGTTTAGAGATGTCATTAGCACAATATATAACTTGAAATGCCAATAGACATCAGAGTCCAACCGTCCGAAATAGTACACAGAGCAATCTTTCCTTCTCTGTAGTACTTCAAATTATAGGGTGTTATATATTGGGCTGCTTCTCTCGTGAAGAAAAGCAGTATGACAGGAAGAAGTTAAGCCTGTTTACTTTCCATGTGCAGGGGATTCTTTCTATATGGAAGCATTCAAATGTTTGATCCACCTGCCCCCTGAAAGATGTAAGGAGTATAAAATGTGCTGCATCTATCTGCATTTTCAAAGAGCCTTTTGAGGTGCTGAGAATGTTCTAGTCTTTCATGGTTATGTGGAAAGTTGAACAGCATGCAGCCTATTCAATCTTGTCATTTAAGTCAGATGACTGTCTCTTATTGCTTTGGAAAGAATATATAGAAAACATTTGATTAAGCTGCGGACCAAGGGCATGGTAAATCTTTGGCAAGGTTGCAAGAGCTTACAACATTAATTCCTTAAGACCCACATCTTGCAGGAGATCTCGGTATACCTAAAAAATTTCTGGTCCTTTCCTATCTTTGACATTAAAATTTAGGAAACAGCTGGGCCCTCAAACTTGCTTAAGAAGAATAGAAAAACATAAAAGTAAAGAGAAATCACAGTAAGGCCATGAAAGTCTGCCTCTCACAAGCCTGCATGAAGAAAATGGCAGATATAAGATGTAAGCCTCCCCAGGTCACACATTTCTGTAGCACCCCCCCAAAACAACAACAACCACCTAATAATAAAAGCATTAAAATAAGTATTCATCAAAGGAATGCTTTGATTTCAAGCTATTCCCCACTTTTTTAATTTTAGGAGCTAAAATTTTTGACTGGCAGTACACTGGAGCATGTTTTTCAGCGGAGGAAATGGAAGTAAAAATTCTCCCCACCCCTCTTCTCTTCCCTTCCCCTTTTATTAACTGTAGGCAATTAAGTAAAAGCATGAGATATTTTGTACAAGGTCTGGTCACACAAACATCTTGATCTTTCCTATCCGCAAGACACAATGGCTGGGACTCCATCGGGCAATTCACTTGCGAGGCTGGTGAATGTACTGTTTGGCATGCTGTGAATGGGGAAGCTTCTCCATGGAGGAATGTGGCTTCTGATGGGCCACCTGGGCTGCAGCTGGAGGGAAATCTTTATCACCCTGGTTTAAGGAGAAACAAGGAAATCATAAAAAAAAGAGCATCCATAACATGTGCAATTAGTTCATTGAACATCAATATAAATATGTTTAGCTGTTCCAGTTTGTCGCATTAAAAAGTGCAGCAGGAACCCCTAATCCATGAGATCAATACCCACTGATTTATCTATTCCTGGTTTGAAAATATTTTTTTAAAACTCCAGTAAAATATATATTGCCCCATGTATTACCAGAATCAACAGCAAGAGGGAGCTAGAGATGGTGCTACAGTTGTCCTCCACCCTTTCGTGGTTCATATACTGGGGTCCCGGTATATTGCGGGCCCTCATTATATGAAAAAAAGGCCTCCTGGGGCTAAGGAGGAAAGGCCTTCCCAGGCCCATCAGAGGTCCCAAAAGTGCTTCCCCAGAAACCAGAAGTGACTTTTGGTAAACCAGAAGTGACCTCCAGATCACTAGAAAGCACTTTGGGGGCCTCCGAGGGCCCAGGAAGTCCCTTGCAGGCCTGTTCGGAGCAGCGTCAGGCCTGGGGTAAGTACAAGAGCCCACAGAGAGCCCCCCCCCAGTCTCAACCCGACACAACATCCGCATACCGCGGATTTTCAATTATTGCGGGTTGGGTTGGGTCCCTAACCCCTGCAATAGGCGGGAGTTTACTGTAGTAACACTTGTTAGTAGCAGAACACTTTGTTAGTAAGCAATGCATAGCATGGGCTCTGGTGCCCTACAGTGGCCAATTCCAGCAATGCATTTAAAATACGTTTTGTTTTTTCCTCTTTAACATGCTGTACATAGTGTTTGCTATTATCCCCCGTTCTCAGTATCCATGGGGTGGAGTGGAACCAATCCCCAGTGGATATGAGGGTCCTACAAAAACAAAAGTATTGTATCTTCCTCCTGTTTTCCCCAAAGTTAAGCCTGTTATTAGAATATGGGTTTGTATTTAATTTCTTATGTGCCATCGTATCGTATCTGACTTATGGAGACTTTAATAAGGTTCTCAAAGTATGCAAGACATTTGAGGAGTCGTTTTACAGTTGCCACCCCCTAGTAAGTTGCCATGGCTGTACAGAAACTTCTCAGTCATTCTATCCATTGTACTGCACTGGCCTGCACTATACCAGCTCCTGATTACATATTATAATGATGAACTGCTGCTGAAATGACAAGCTGCAATTGATTTCAGATTAGAGAAAACCTGCTGTTTGACAGGAATCCATAATCTGAAGCTGTGCGTAAGTCTGCGCAAGCCACTGCAGGACTGTCTCAACTAAATGGATAAAGGTATACATTTTTACTGCAGGCAAGAGGCTGCAAGAAAGCTGGCACAAATGCCTTTGTGATATCATGCCAATGCATACAGAACATCTAGAACAGGGGTCCTCAACCTAAGGCCTGGGGGCCGGATGCGGCCCCCCAGGATCCTGAATCCAGCCTCCCAGGGTCCTGAATCCGGCCCTTGGGACCAACAGCAGACACCCCCCCGCCCATCGCTTCGCTAGCAAGCCAGCCTTCACAGCTGTTGCTGTTGCCGAGGCAGTCCAAAGGGGTGAGCTATGTCGCTTCCCCCACTGCCTCCACCCACAACCCAGATGATCGACACGCTGGCTAGTGGGGCACTTCCAAGTGGGAGGGCCACGGCAAGGTCCCCTGCTCCCCCCTGCTGCTCAGATGGTTGGGGCACCGGCTGCAGCCGAGCGGGGCAATTTAAAACAGGAGGGCTGCGGCAAGGTCTCCCACTTCTTCCATGGCCCCGAGGCCCCACCCCTGCTCCTCCACCCCACCCACCTGCCTTCCTTGTGTGGTCACCGCCTGTGTTATTGTGGTTGTGAGGATGGAAGGGGGCAGGTGGAGGCAGCGCCAGCCAGCCTTCCGAGCTGGAGCAGCCATGGCAGTGGACCGATGGATGGATAGACGGTGGGCAATTGAGGGGAAACAGAGCTACTCCCCCCCTCTGAGTTGCTGCCTTGCTCCATGGAGCAAGGGAGGGGGAGGAGGGAGCCCAGTCATGGCCAGAGGCTGAGGCCGCCGCCGCCACCACCACTGGGTTAGAGACCAGCAAGGAGGAGGTGGCAGAGAAAGAAGAGAAGGGAAGGAAAGGTCAATGGTGGCCTGGGCATGGTACCTGGGAGGCTGGCAGGGCTGCATTCATCCCCAGATGGTGATGGGTGAGCTAGTGAGCCAACAGAGCACCACAGCCTGCCTGGGTTCAGCCAGTAAGAGGGCTGCAGGTGGCTTTGGGCAGGCCTTCATGCCTCTCCTCCCTCCTTCCCAGCCCTTGCTCCATCCCTCCCTCACTTGCAGCACGCCAAGTCAGGCCAGGCCAGGCCAGGTCAAGAGAGGAGGCAGCTTTCCGTCTGGGGCACAGCGAGGGCGTGATGGTCAGGCCACACGGCCGGATCCATGCGCAGTGGCACCAGCCTTGCCGCCCTTGCTGCCGCTGCTGCTCCTCATACTGAGTGGCTACCCTGAAGGCGATCAGGGGCCTGAGTTTGCCAGGGCTGCTGCCACCTTCCCAATGCAATAAAGGAAGGAAAGCTGCTCCAGCCGCTGCCACTGTAGGAGGAGGAGGAAGAGGCGCAGCAGAGGGATCCCAGCAGCAGCACCTCAGGGAGGAGAGCTGGAGCAGGAGGCATTGTTGGGGCCCTGGAGATGCACTGATCACAGGCCGATTGTGTGTGGGGGGCTCCCCCCTTTTCCCCCCATGTCATTTTTTTTGGACTGTGGTCCGGCCCCCAGTGGTGTCTGGGTGGTGGTGGACCGGCCCACTGTTTGAAAACTTTGAGGACCCCTGATCTAGAAGAAATGTTGGTCACTTTCTATTTCCCTCATTTTCCCTCTCTCAGGATGATCTCTCATTCGGGTTGACTAAATTTTATTTCTACCCTCTGCAGCTTCTGACTGACTGCATGTTAGTTCTTCCTTCTGAAAGGAGGGAACTGTCTGCTGAAGTGGCAACCAAGGTCTACAGACCATAACGATGTGTAGGTAACCTGTGATTTTAAAACACTCCAGACAGTTCTGTCACGCGTCTGAAATAAATCTTAGCTGATTTACAACATAAATTTTAGATAATTAATAAGCCAAATTGTCTTGTTAACTACTCAATAGTCCTGAGGCAAGAATCATCTTTTGCTGTGTCAGAGGGATTTTTTAAATACAAATAGTGCTTCCATCTGTGCCTTTTGTAAAGAGATACACACCTGTGTGTGTACAGGTGTGTATCTCTTTACAAAAGACATAAATACACCTCATGCACAGACATAAATACACCTCATATAGATATATGCAACTAATCACAAAGTACTTTTTAAATTTATGTGGAGTTTTTTTAAGGGATAGACCTAAGTTGTGGGTTAGGGAAATACTGCATCAGGAAAATGGAATTCTATACTACACGCAGAAATGATCAAACTGAGTCCCTGATCTGTCTGCTAAAGAATCAAAGAGAGCAGGAGAGGGGAAAGATAACTTTTGACTGCGACCTTAAACAACTGCTGTAAATGAAGGAGGGTAATGCAGGCTAGGTGAACTAATATTATGAACCGGTGTACAGCAGTGTCATATATTCATGTGACTGAGCAGAGAAGTGTGTCATAAAACTCCCTCCTCCTTCCTTTCCTTGCGTCGTCATCTTTAAAACCTCAGTCTGTTTTGGGAGTCCTTACTTCTCAAGCTTTATTCAGACCATGGCCTACTCTGAATGCATTTCTCCCTTCTGTTCCCTTTTAAACACTGGATTTTTATCCTCAAGGAGGGATAGGAAACCTCAAGCTCACAGGCCAGAGGTAGTCCACTGGCTTCTCCATCCAACCCGAATGCTTTCCAAGCTTTTATCTCCAGTCACTGAACAGCAGTAAGAAATTATTAGAACTTTACATATCCCGCTTTTCAGAACCCAACATGAACAAATTTTACTCAGTAGGCTGCTAGGCTGCAGCATGGAAGTATTCTTTGCAAGGGGAGAAAATATGCTAGGGCTTACACTCTGGTAAGCATAAACATAATTGATCTCTGCTGTATCTGCTTGATGGAGAGACTCCCTTAACTGGCAAGAATTATATGTGGTCCTTCCCATTTGAATTGAAGCCCATACAGAGCTTGGGACCAGGGACCATGAAGAAATGTTTATCTGCGCATTGAGATAACTCAAGGTCCTGCTCCACCAGTGACCTGTATCATGACCAGGGAAAGGATCTTTTCAGTGGCTGCATCCAACGTGTGGTATTTTCCTCTCAGAGAAGACATGCCTATTTGTTACCCCTTCAGAACAACATTAAGACCTCTTTATTTCCCAAAGCCCATATGCAGGCAACACTTCTTTTTTTTTTAAGCAGTGATGTAATGTCACTAAGTAATGTGCTGGTTTCCATTCTCCACAGCTCTTCAGTAGATGATTTTTTAAAAACAACATTTTGCTTTGTTTTTTTATTTCCTAAAGCTATTTTCTGTTTAAATGTTATTCATGCCAATTTTTTACTACCATTTTTATAAAGTTCTTTTAAAATTATACTAGGTTTATTTTTTATTGTGTAAGGTGTTGCACAAGAGCCAGTGTAGGATAGTAGACAGAGTGCTGGGCTGAGATCCAGGAAACTTGGGTTCAAATCCCTTCTTGGCCATGGAAACTCATTGGAAGAGGAGAAGGCACTGGTAGAAGAATCTGTTCAATATCTTGCATACCTTGGAAACCCTACTAGAGTTGCCATAAGTCAGAATCAACTTGAAGGCACATAACACAGAAAGTGTCCTAGAATATTCACCTTAAAGTACAGTGTGAAATTTATAATAAATAATATGTATAAGAACTAAGTTTTCTGTTGTGGCCTTCGATAGTACAGCTGGCATCATGAGAGGTCATGGTGTATTCCAGTGGGGGCGAATAGGGATGGGCATTTTGTTTTGGAATCAGTAGGTTACAAAATGGACCACCTGCGCCCAGGTGGTGCTCAGAACCGTCTTATACAAGTACAGCCAACTGCTTTACCTTTTCTCTCTACCAACACGGAGCTGAGCTGCAATGAGGAAGCATGCTGTGACGTCATCTTTCCTCCTTTGTGGATGCTGGCCAATCAGATAGGAAGGTGGGATGATGCCTGTCCCTGCACAGCTCCTGATTAGCCAGCACCCACAGAGGAGGAAAGATGACATTGCAGCATGTTTCCTCATGGAGCTCAGCTCCATGCTGGCAGAGAGAAAGGTAAAGCAATTGGTTCCACATGTATCAGATGGTTCTGAGCACTACCTGGACTCACGTGGTTCGTTTTGTAACCTACTGGTTCTGAAATAAAATGCCCATCTCTAGTGGTGAACCTTCGGCATTCAAGATGTTTTGGATCACAACTCCCAGAATTCCAAGCCTGTATTGCCAATGACAAAGGACTATGGGAGTTGTGGTCCCAAACATCTGGAGTGCTGAAGGTTCACCACCACTGGTATATTCCATCTCTATATACTCATTACTTCAACAGTTATCCCCCAGTTTCCCTCAAAAATTCAAAGAAAACCCATTTGTTTAAAGGACAATGGGAATTTTACAATACTTCTATTCAATGCATATGAGACAAGCTCTTTGCTATAATAACTAAAACAATTAAATGAGGCTCCAATCTAGTATCCATTCAGATAATTAAAAGTGAAATGAGAAAAGAGAGAAAGAGAGAGGAGAAGATATTGGATCAAAACTTCAGAAAATAATAAATTTCTAATTTGATTCAAATTAATGATTCATTTGCTTTTAAAAACATCTGTAAATCAACCAAGATGAAAACTCACCCTTGCAACAACTCCTGAAATGAACACCGTTGGTTTAGGTGGACTAGAAAAGTAAAGAGAATTTTGTTATACAGCTAAGAACAGCAACACCCCATTTAAGAACAGCAGATAAGACTCTATAACCAAGGGTAACAGAACCAAATGTTTATCAATAGAAATTAATATTCTCAAAATAGTCAGAATAATTTTTCCATTCCTCTTATCCTTGCTGTATTAGTCAATAAAGCCTCGTCCAGCATTAGCACTTCCCAGGCTGAAATACATAATGCCCAGGTAGCTCATGTGGCTGGTGACTGAGAGAACGGAACTAAAGGACAGCACGATGAGGAAGGACAAACTTCCTGTGCCCACCTGAATGAGTTTGGGAGGTTTATTCTTAGATGATTCAGGTTAAATAATGTAAGAAAAATTAAAATACAGTAGGATCAGTGTCTGCTGATTCAGTTATCCATGTTCTGAAAATATTAAAAGGAAAATTCCAATGCATATTTATCAACAAAGCTGCCAGAACTGGTCACTGGATGAGACTAGAAACCATACCATGTATAACATTTAGTATCAAAATATGGTTCTGCATTTTCCAGCATCTGGGTGGGTGCTTGGGACTTATCCATGTGGATACAGGGGTCTTACTTAAGACCCGATGCTTAGGGAGGAGCATATAAACCTACCGTACTTCCCAGTGGGACTATGCCAGGGGTGCCCAAACTTTTTGTAAGGAGGGCCAGATTTGGTGGCTGAGAATGTGTCAGGGGCCGGTTGCTCCCCGACCCTGCCATCCCACTGCAAGCTCCACCCACTGACCCATAAGCGAAGGAGAGGGAGGGAGGGGTGGGCCAGCCAGCCACGGGCCACTCAGAATGGCCTGATGGGCCAGATTTGGCCCCCGGGCTGGACTTTGGGCAAGCCTGGGCTATGCCATGCCCCCACCCTGTTAATATTTGCAAGTCAACTTAAAATGTTGATTTTTCATAGAGGGTCCTTCCACACGGAATCTGTGAAATTAATAGCTCTTAGTCCTGCTGTTTTGTTGAGAATCTGTTGTTGGTGTCATTTGTTTTTATTTGCTTAATATTTTAATTTATTTTAGCATGCACTAGTATCTTATAATATGTGCCACTTAACTACTGCTGTAAATGGCTCATGATAGTGCACCACACTAAGGGGGGGTATATCAGTATAAGAAATAAATAAAATAAACAAATACTTAAAGTTAACCCTGTGTTCCTTCCAGTTTCAACAACTGGTCTGAAGAGGAAGAGCTGCTGGTCATGTGTATGTGTATAGACTTTCCATGGGAGCAAGAAACCTGTAGGTTCCTGATCAGGTGTGGCAAGACCTTAAACCCAGTATAAACCCCAAAAGAATGCAGCAGCAGTGGGGGGAAGGGAGGTTCTCTTCAACGTGTGCTCACAGGAACCAAATGAATAATTCTTGAATAGAACATAAGAAGTCTGTTAGCTCCGGAATGCTGATTGTTAAAAAAAAAAAAAGAAGAGTGCGTGCCAATGTGCATAAAAGCAAAAGGACAGTTCCGAAGGATATCACTCTCCGTCCAACAGTGGCCAACGTGCCAAGAACCGATAAGCAGAGCAGGGTGAGTGGGCTTTCCTAAGGTGGGCAGGCAGCACACTTGGACCCCTTTGGCCCTCCAGATGTTTTGGACCACAACTCCCACAGTCCTTTGTCAATGGCAAGCTAAGCTTAGAATTTTGGGAGTTGTGGTCCAAAACAGCAGGAGGGCCGAAGTTTGGACATGCCTGCCTTATGCTGTGCGATCAGAATTCCAGGACCAACTAAATGTGAGCCTGGTTTAAAATGCATACACTCAAAATGAAGGAATTCTAAGGAATTTCTTATGCGTACTGGAACTGAAGGGACCTTACTAGATCTTCAGATGGTAACACTCTCATCCCTACAATGAACTGCAAGCAACTTAACATACTTTTGGAATAAACAGCAACATAACATGTACAGTGGACCCTTGTATAACAAACGGTTTGTATAACATAAAATCTATACAACATAAAAAATTCCAGAGAGGGAAATTTGCTTAACAGAATCACCTATGGGGCGAATCTGTACAACATAAAAATGTGATCATTCCATTAGGGACTACTCTGTTTTCAATGCATTCCCATGGGAAATATGTACAAAGGAAATTTTGCTTAACATAATTTCATTTGGAACAAATTAATTCCTTTATACAAGGTACCACAGTACGTCCCTTTTTTCAGGAAGGCAACTCATTCATTTTAATTTTTGCCTTGGCAAATAACTCAGCTACTCTCCCCCACCCCCACTAAACAATGCAGGTCTCCGAGGCATCCTGCACCCCAGAGTACTAGAACAAATGAGCAGCCTCTGCTGCTACCCCCATGTCTGTCCTCAAGTATCTTCACCCCTCCTCTCTTTTGCTCTGGGCTGAGGGTGGGGATGTATTGAAACCTCTTTATTTCCCACTGTGTCGCTCAGTGGACAAATTAGCTTGCTTCTCTTTGGTAACTGGCTGACCTTCCAAATGTTACAGCTTTGGAAATGCCTCCAAAGGCAGTTTCCCAAGATTGAAAATGCCTCCTCTAAGTTTCCCAAGAGGGGAGCTCCCCTTAGACTGTTTTGGCCCAGTGAGGAAGGGCTCCATCCGGTTTGCAATGTGGTGCCTGAACTTCCCAAGGGTCAACAACTGAGCAGTAAACACCAGGCAAATGCCATTTGATTCGCCTTTAAAAGAAGCACTGCAACCTAAAAGTCAAATCAACCTGCCTACGCCGTTTCCAAGGAGTATGCTTGACTCACAGTATTTTTGAACTTGTGCTAAGCACCTGATGCAGATGAAAGGAAATAGGGAATACACATGAATATACATGAAAAGGAATGAAGAAAAATGAATAGCAAACAATCTGTTAATAAAACATGAAATCTAGTTTTCATACACTATTTGCTTGCCATGACATTTTCTGAAAGGCTTCATAATGGCAAATCTGAATTTGAATGATTTTCTCACATATATTCCCCATGACCTTTCGCTCTGCACTGTTCTCCATTGAGCCATGAAATCTGAGCACAGCATTTACAGAAAATCACTTATTGCCACTAGATTTATCTACTGGTACCATGCAGGACCACAATGCTTATGGTAATGGTTCTTGTATCAGAGAAAATGCTCATCCGAACCTCCTCCCTTTTTGTTTCGCTCTGCTGAGACAAGTTCAAAGGCATTCACAGAGGAAGTGTTTCAATCCAATGGCTATCCATGTTCAAACAAAGCAATAAAACCCCAAAGCGCACACAATTCTGACTCAGATATAAGCAAGCCTGCAGATTCAGGTATGAGCTAAGTTTCCGTCCATTACAGGTTTATTGATTGGGAAGCTGGTTGGGGTCAAATCAGCTCTTTGGAACTAAAATCAACTAGGACAGTAGAAAATCACATCACCTTTTTGTGAAACAAAATTAAAAGCTCTGAAATATGATAGTAGATGTCAACTCTTATTCTTGAAGATATTTATTTATTATATTTATAGCCTACCTTTCTCCTCAGAAAGGGCCCACTCTTATATAGCAGCATCACTATTGCTGTATACCGTATGCAAGTATGGACAAACAGGGATGCACACTTGTGTTTTTCTCTCATACACAAACCTTATCCCTGCTGGCAAGTAACACACCAAAATGACTCTAGCCAACTGGAATAAAAAGCTTTTCAGAACCTAGAACCGAATATGTTCTTTTAAAACCCCATTCAGGACATCAATGTGTGAGATTCATGACTTAATGCTGAAGATTGGAGTATCTGATCATGACTGAGGGAGGATACATCAGCCAAATCGCCATTCAGCTTTGGTTCACAATTTGACCTTGGCCCAGGCACCCTTTCCTTGCTCATCATGACTCACAGGTCTGAAGTGAAGATAAAAATGTGTGTGTTTGTGTGTGTGTGTGTGTGGGGGGGGAACCACACATGTCCACCTTCAAAGAAACACATGACAAAGACAAATTAATATAAAATGAATGTATGGGCCATTGGGACTATCATTGACTCTGTGGATTGTTTGCAAAGCTAAGAAAATAAGTCTTTGATGGCCTAATTACATAATGTATGTTTTAAATATTTTTAATACCCAGATATCAGAGCCCAGTTAGCAGCATTGACTGGGATTCTTGGTGTGACTTATTGGAAGATACCTTAATCCCCCACAGACCTGTTTGGGAAAGAAGACCAGATTCCTCCTGTTTGAACCAAGCATAGTAAAACCAGAACTGGAAGACTCTCTAGCATTCACGGTGGCTGAGATTCCTCTGTTCATTGAACAGGCAAGGTCACTAGGACTCAACAAAGTATTAGATACCATAAGTAAGAACAGCTCCTGATCTGCAACATCCCAGCTTCTAACAGCCCCATTTCTCACCAACAGCAGCTAAAAACATAAAGGGGCAGAGAAATCCTGACAGCAACATCTCCTTTACCTTCTCCAATTCTCCAGGAAAGTAGAGGGATCTTCACTTTGTCAAGTGCTTTACATTCTGCTGATGTTTCATGCCAAGTGTAACCTACATTTCCAGTATTTTGTAAAGCTGTAATGGCTGCTTAAAGGATATATTTAATCTGATAAAAACCCATTTGGCAGATGTTACTTTGAAAATATCCGTTTTCCTCTGGTGTGTGTGTGTGTGTGTGTGTGTGTGTGTGTGTGTGTGTGTGTGTGTGTGTGTGTGTGTGTGTGTGCGCGCGCTTTGACAAATATAGATTTAGATGTATTGAATGCTTGCTTTTAACAAATGCATTCAGCAAAAGGGTTTCTTGTTAAAATTTTCTCAATAATTCTAGTTAATAAAACCTAAAATTTCTCAGTGTGTGTCCTATTTTAAAATAGCCTTCCTTTTCAATGTAACATATGGAAAGAAACCCAACACCTGCCTGTGTTGAAATATTAAGAGCCTTTCCACTGATGTCACGCATTTGGAGAGTAAGAAACACACCTGCTGAATAGCAATCCTGTACTGTATATTCAAGTGGCTCATTTATTCTTAATCCCATAAAATGGAATTCTAATATTCCATAATACTAATGCTTAAACAAGACGTTTATTGACACTGCAAAGAAATCACACAGTCGACTGATCAGCTAAGCCAGCGGAGGATGATGAATGCTAAAATGTCTTCATTCTCTGCCTCTTATTACAACTTGAAGTAGCGCTTTTGTAATACAGTCATGTTATGCTGAGATAAAATGCTATACAGTATTTATAATAATAATATTAAAACTTTGGAATTAAGGAGACCTCATGGTTCACCAAATCCAGCCCCTATCCAGGAGGTACTGTGGGGAATTGCTCCCAGTATCTGATTCTGTAGCCACATACAGTACCTAAATCACTGAGCTATCTAGCAGCTCTATAGAGCACCTCAGTCTATTCAAAGTACTTCACATATTTTACCTTGATAATCTTTCCTGAAACCTTGCAAGGTTGGTTTACATCATGAATGTCTATATCAGGCATGTCCAAACTTTGGCCCTCCAGATGTTTTGGACCACAACTCCCACAGTCCTTTGTCATTGGCAATCTAAGCTTAGAATTCTGGGAGATGTGGTCCAAAACATCAGGAGGGCCGAAGTTTGGACATGCCTGGTCTATATCCTTTTCTAGGCACCACTGTCATCCAAATCTGAGAGAGAAAGGCGGCTTCTCTGGAACGGACATGTCCTCAGAGGAGTACCTTCCACCCTTGTCCAAACTGCATACTACCACTTGAAAATTGATGGCCGGAGGCCATGTGGGTGACCAAAACAGAGATGGCAGAACACTGTCAATAGAGACAACCAATGGCTTGTGCCTTGAGGATGCAGTCAATCAGGAAAAGTGGTTTTTTAGAATCTGAAAAGTGGAGCCTGCACCCGTGGTAAAATGCTAGAAAGACGAAGAAGATTGTCATCCAAATCTGAAAATATACTACAGTGGTACCTCGGTAAATGAAGTTAATGCTTCCTCCAGTATGCTTCACAATCTGGAAATTTCGTAAACCAGAACTGCACGGGGGCGCAGTGCATCCTGGGAAAGGAAGTCCTTTGGAAATAACTGTAAACCAAGGTTTTCCAGAGAAAACTTTCCAAAAAGAGGCATTATTTTCAATGGAGTTCCTTTCATCAAGTGAAAATTACATTAACGGAGGTGTTCCTAAACCGAGGTATCACTGTATTGTACTATTTGTACAACAAGGGCTATGTGTGAGCATGTGAAGTATCTGGTTGAAATTCTTGTGTAACCATGAAGAAATCATTCTTTCAGCCTTAAGGAATTCTTAGCTGGAGACTGGATGATAGGACTGGGAAGCGGCACTCTCTCTTAATTCATTGAAAAAATGTAAAACCACAGGTTGATTGTCACTATGTACTTTGAATAGCACCAATTGATCATCGATTATTAACTGTGCATTATTCAATAACAAATATTATCCAAGAAAAGAATGCTGTTGCACAGGCCACGACTAAGTCCAACAGCAAATACAGGAAGGCCCTCTCCACTCCTTGCTTACCAGTCAATTGACAGAGGCTCTACTTTGCTTGTTTGCTTAATTAGTTCAATCTACATACAGCTATTTGGGAGTAAGCTCCTTTGAACTCTATGGACATACTTAGGATTACTTACTTGTAGCACTTGAAGCCTAATTTTGGTATTTGTGTGCTCTGCTACTATTTACTTTGAATATATTAATATTAAGAAGAGCAAGGAGCCAACATGAAATCTTGAGATCTACGCACTTATAGTTATGTGTGGAACAGACCAGAACACTGGTGTTAGTAGATTAAACATGTGGGAATCAAACAGATGCAAACTCTTATGCCATCTAGGCACATTTGGATTGGGGAGAAACACTATCAGACATTGCAATTAAATAGCTCTCTAGTTCCTTCTTATCTGAATGTAATGGAGATCTGGAAATGCTGCTCTTGGAGGACATAAGCAGGAAGATATTCAATTAATTCAGGGGGACAAGGCAAAATAGTTAATGGACATCTTAATTACTACTTAATTCACATTTTAATTAATCTGCTTGGGAAACATCTAACTGCTTCAGTATCCATACCTCAGTAGAAACTGTGTGCTGACAGAGCAAACGATCAAATGCAATATAAATGAACAAATCAATAAAATCCTAAGATACACCAAATAACAGTACATTCAACAGCACATGGCTTGGAACTAAGTGGAAAATAAATTCTCCTGGGCAAACCTAATAAAAACTCTTTAACTGGTGATGTGATACAGGAGCTGGCATGTTTGAATCCTATAGGGTCCTGACATCTCCATATCAGGGGTTTTATCTTCTTTCCTACTTTTTTTTTATTCCAAGTAATTCTCTTCAACATGATATTTCTTGCAAGTTACAGCTCTTTCGAAAGACTGTGCCATTGCGTGATAATAATGTGCTTCTCACAGTGCTAATACTTGGCTAGAACACTGACACAGTATCAGAAAGTCTGTAATAGGAGGAGGTGTTTGCTGTTACTTTTCAAAATTTTCCACAGGATGGCACTGCTGAGCCTCAAAGCTTTGCAAAGCTGTTTACAACAAAGTAATATCGTGCACTTCATTCATTTTTCATACATTATAAACACACACACACACACACACACACACACACACTGCCCCAGCAGGGATAGGTACATATCTTTTGTGCAGGCATTAACATGTACCTACTATTTAATGGAAGGCGTTCAGGTAGACACACACTGAGGTCCCTTCTCTTTTATTCACAACTCTGAGGTTGTGAATAAGATTCTCTGAACACAGAATGACTGTCAGGACTGACTAGGGCTAGAAACACAGGTCATTATGGTACAGGCCCTGCAGTGTAGCGCCACATTTTTTGCATTCAAACAAATAAAAACATATTGATATGTAGAAAATCCTTTAGGCTTTCTTAATCTATACTCTTAAAAAGTGGTGTTTTAAAAATGCACCCCAACAAGTTCAGCTACATTATGTTAAAAGCTACATTATATTAAAAGGCTTCAAACTGATTGAAGACCCTGACATTGACAGTGGTTACTGCTTTTGTTGTTGCTTTTAACCAAATGAAGTCAGGGGAAGGTGAGTAGGCAAGTGAGTATGTAAATAAGTAAGCACTGTCCACTAATTTAATGGTAGATTCCAGAGATCTGGCTCAAACTTCTCTAGAGAAAAATAACTTTCTAATGTAATAAAAGATCATTTAGTAGCAATGCAAACTTTTCTTAGTCCCAATTCCCTATTGCACTATATCGCCCCACTGTATATTATATGCTGGGGACACTAATTCTTACCTTGATTTATTTCAGCAGTTGATAATATGTGTGTCGTGTAAGCACATACCCAAGTATTGCAAATATATTATCACATGAACCATTACACCATGCCTACTAAGCATATATCGCTTAAAAGTTGTGTTTGTCAGCTTTTTAGAAATCCCACATTTTCCAAATCGAGTTCTGCTGAGGAGTAAATGAACAATCTATAGGTGAAACTCAAAAGAGTAACGTGCAATTGTTCATTTATTTCAGCAAGTCAACACAAAGGATGAAACTAATATATGAGATAGACTCATTACATGCAAAATGAGATATGTCAAGCCTTACTTATTGTCAAGAAAAGGCCATTCAAAAGTGTTGGGGACTTTCACAAGGAGTGGACGGAGGCTGGAGTTAGTGCATCAAGAGCCTCCACACAGAGACGGATCCTGGACATGGGCTTCAAATGTCATATTCCTCTTGTCAAGACGCTCCTGAACGCTGTTGCTCAGCGGTCCAAAGTCCTCTTTTCTGACGAGATCAACTTTTGCATCTCATTTGGGAACCAAGGACCCAGAGTCTGGAGGAAGAATGGAGAGGCACACAACGCATGATGCTTGAAGTCCAGTGTGATGTTTCCACAGTGTGTGTTTATTTGGTGAGCCATGTCATCTGCTGGTGTTGGTCCATTGTGTTTCATTAAGTCCAGGGTCAACACAGCTGTCAACCAGGAGATTCTGGGCACTTCATGCTTCCTTCCACAAACGAGCTTTACGGGGATGCTGACTTCATTTTCCAATAGGACTTGGCACCTGCCCACACTGACAAAGAGAGACCATTTAAAGCAGGGGTCCTCAACCTAAGGTCCTGGGGCCGGATGCGCCCCCAAGGTCCTGAATCCGGCCCCTGGGACCAATTGCAACCTCCCCCACCTACCCCCTGTTTTGTGAGCAAGCAAGCCTCTGCAGCTGCTTTTAGACTGTGATCCGGCCCCCAGTGGTGTCTGGGTGGTGGTGGACCGGCCCGCTGTTTGAAAACTTTGAGGACCCAAATGTTATAAAAACAATCAAAGCTGATCTCGAAACTTGGTCAAGACTCCAACTATCCTTAATGGGCAGAATTGCCGCAGTTAAAATGAATGTTTTACCTAAACTGCTTTTCCTATTTCAATCCTTGCCCATATTACCTAATTTTAAGATCATTACAGATCTGGAAAAAAGTATAGTAATTTTATATGGCAAAAGAAAAAAAGCAAGGATTAAAAATCTCTATCTACAGGATAGAACCAAAACTGGTGGCTTTGCCCTTCCTAATTTAGTATTATACTATAAGGCCGCTGCCATGACCTGGATTAAAGACTGGATTCTGATGACAAACAAAAGAATTTTGCAGCTTGAGAGTTATGGCCTAGATAAGGGCTGGCACTATTACATGTGGTACAAGGGCAACATACCCACTCTCTTCAAAAACACTGGATAAGGAACGCCCTATTTAGAATATGGTTATTGATTAAAAAACAATTCTACCCTAAAGTACCACTGTGGCTATCTCCTCTGGGAGCGACCCATAGCTCCCATATAAGTGAAACTCCAAAAGTTATAACTTATAGACACCTTCTGAATGTTGACCTTTCATTGAAACCACTAGGGAAATTAGTATCAGAAGGTTACAATTTAGATTGGTGGAAGTATCAACAAATATATGCACACTTCAAAGACCTCAACAAAGAGGGGGGATTTACGACTACTGATACTTCACTTGATAAAATACTTTCTTCCGGCGATGCTAAGCTGCTTAGTAAATTTTACACCATATTGTTAAATGAAAAAATGATTGACACACAGGTCAAAGACACTATGATAAGATGGGCAGAAAACTTTGGTTATCCTATTCATCTAAACAAATGGGACTCTTTGTGGAATACAGTTAAAATCTTTAAATCTATTTCTTTTAAGGAAAACTGTTATAAGATGTTTTATAGATGGCACTTTGCACCACACCGATTATCTAAGATGTATAATTGCTCACACAAATGTTGGAAATGTAAACATGACTGCGGTACTTTTACCATATGTGGTGGACATGCAAAGAGGCAAAGGCATATTGGAAAATGGTAAAACTATTTTTAGAAAGATGTTTGAAAATTAAGATAGAGCTTAGACCAGAACTTTTCTTATTAAATATAGTAGATATAAATATTTCATATGATCAGAGATATGTACTTCACCATGTAATTGTTGCTGCAAGGATATTGTATGCGAAATTCTGGAAACAACCAAACGTGCCAACAGAGAAGAATATCCACGAAAAGATAAGAGAATGTATTGAAATCGATAGACTTTCCGGCTATTTAAAGGGAGACTATGATGAGATCTCTCGGAAAAGATGGCAAGAAGTAACAAACCTATTAGTATTGTGATAATATTTGGCAAACTATCAATATGTTATATTACTTTTCTTCTACTTTGCTTGACATATTAAATGTAAATTTTAAATTTTATCCCTCCCCTTTTTCCCTTTCCCTTTTCCCCTCTTCAAAAACCCAATAAAACTATAAATTAAAAAAAAAAAAAGAAAACTTTGAGGACCCCTGATTTAAAGGTTCAAGAACCCTTTGCAGGTGTTATGAATTCATTAGCCGATTAGAGTGGGACACTTTGATCCTAGAATATTGAAACTTTTCACACTATTCTAATTTTCTGTGATTGTGAATTTGGGGTTTTTATAAGTTGTAAGCATTATCATCACAATTATACGAAAGTAGGCTTGACATATCTCGCTTTGCATGTAATGAGTCTATCTCATATATTAGTTTCACCTTCTGAGTTGACTTACTGAAATAAATGAACATTCTAATTTTTCAAGTTTCACCTGTATTTATATTGGCTTATTAGCCAAGTGCTTTAAAGTCTGTTTCATCTGAATCTGAGTTATTTATACAAGCTGGCGGTATATAAATTTTAAATAAAGTAATACAATAAAATCAGCTTTCATCATGGCTTTCAAGAATTTACTGTCTTGTATTTTTCTATATTGTATTACATTGGTCCTAACTGCGATGTCTGGCATAGTAAATCACATTAGGCCCAATGAGTCAACGGGAATTTAATGAGTTAACCGCTCCTCAAATTCCATTGAATTAAGAAGGCCAGCTCTGAGTGAATGGAATTTATGGAGAACTTGACTCACTAAATCCCCATTAATTCAATGGACCTACTCTAATGTTATTTACTACACAATTCTGGCCACGTATTCTATTCCATTGTGTACTGTCTCATTTTTGGTGTTGGTTTGTGCAATGATTTGTAAAAATTTACAAAGGTCTTAATTCTTGCTGATAGGACAGCTTGACATTTCTACATTATCCATGTGCTGTACGCCATTGCATCATTCCCAGTTGTGACTGTGTTGAGCGACCTGCCCTGCTGCATCTGTTATCCTTGATTCATACATGATTACTCCACTGATGAATCACAACTAATTGTGTGAATGTCCCACCAAGAAAGCACTGTGTTTGAGGTGCCAATTGGTGATTTGACAGTTCATTTGTGATATATGTTTACACTTCCAAAGGCCCATTGGGAAAAGCTGATCACCACTTGATTTTACAGGGAGCAGTGCAACACTGATAGCCTGATGAAGTGCCTCTGGGTATCATATTCAGTTTTACCTGGTTTCAGACAGAGGTGTGATATAACTAGAACATCCTCCATCTTAAATATGCAGGAATAGCCCATAAACCAAGCAATTATTCATGTGATTCAAGAATTACAAGATATAAAAAATATGCATTCAACTGAAAACAGATAGCCACCATGTCTACACTATGTTATTCTGCCTTACAAACTGCGTTTTTTCAAAGTTTCACAGGAGTGACAAAATACAGTGGTACCTTGTATAAAGGAATTAATTCATTCCAAATGAAATTATGTTAAGCAAATTTTCCTTTATACAAATTCCCATAGGAATGCATTGGAAATGGAGTGATCACATTTTTTTTTAAACTCTCTTTTTTATTATTATTTTGTAAAAGGAAAGAAAATAAAACAGAATCATTTTACATTGATAACAATACAGCTCACAAACATCCTTTATAGGGTTTTTAACACAGTTACTAACTCTTGCCATCTTCTTGTCAGAATATCCTCGTCTTCTCCTTTCAAGTGGCCAGAAATTCTGTCCATTTCAATCACCGAGTATAATTTCCCTTTCAGGGCGTCTTTTGAAGGTATTGCAGAGTTTTTCCAAAGTTTAGCGTACAAAATTCTGGCTGTTACAATAATGTGGTTAATTACATATTTTTGGTCGTAAGTTACCTCTGTATCTATAATATTTAGCAAAAATAGTTCTGGTGTGTATTTTAACTTGACCTTCAACACAGTGTCTAATAAGTTCTTAACCATATTCCAAAATGATTTAGCTTTTTTGCAAGTCCACCACATATGGTAAAAAGAACCGATTTCTTGCTCACACTTCCAACATTTAGCTGAACAGTTATATATTTTAGATAGTCTGTGGGGCTAAGATACCATCTGTAGAACATTTTATAACAATTTTCTTTATAAGAGGTGGCCCTGAACATCTTGATCGTTTGCCATAGCATATTCCATTTATCTAAATGAATAGAGTGCCCACAGTTTTCCGCCCATCTTACCATACATTCTTTAACCTGTGATTCATTTGTTTTTTCAACTAACAACATGGTGTAAAATTTACTCAACAGTTTTTTTTCACCCGCAATCAATATTTTATCGAAGATATTATCATTTACCATAAAACCATTTTCCTTCTGCACAGATTTGTAATGTGAGTTTATTTGTTGGTATGACCACCAGTCTATGTTTATTCCTTCGAGGGATAGTTGGTTTGGTGGTTTCAAGGACTGGTCCTCATACAGAAGTTGTTTATATGTTAAGATGTTACTGTTTGACTTTGAACCTAGACCTCGAATTGCTTCCATTGGTGATAACCATTTGGGAGCTTTCGGATAAAATAAGTCTTTAACAGATAACCAATTTTTAATTAAGGCATTCCTTATCCAATGTCTTTTAAATAAAGATGGAATGCTTCCTCTAAACCATAAATAATGGTGCCACCCTTTATCAAGGTCATGACCTTCCAAGCCTGTAACTCTACCATTCGTCATAGAGATCCAATCCCGTTAATGTCAATGCTGCAGCTCTGTAATATAAAAATAGGTTAGGCAATGCAAAGCCTCCAGAAGTAATCCTATCTTGCAAATAAGCATTTTTAATTCTAGCCTTTTTCTTTTGCCAAATGAATATACGGATATGTTTCTCTAAGTCGGACAATATCTTAAAGTTAGACAAAATTGGTAAGCATTGGAACAAGAAGAGCAATTTTGGTAAGACAGACATCTTGATGGCAGCTATCCTACCCATTAATGATAACTGAAGTCTGGCCCAAGAAGCTAAATCACCTTTTATAGATTTAATCAGGGAATATAATTATTGTCAATGAGGGTGGAACATTTATTTGAAACGGTTATGCCTAAATATTTTGCTTTGTTCACATGTGTGAATCCTGATATGTCCACTAATCCTTGGATATTAGGCCCAGAGATATTTTTAGTCATCATTACAGTTTTTGTTTTATTAATCGAGAAGCCCGCTGTTTCTGAATATTCCTTTAGGATTCTTAGAAGCTCTGGCAAGGACCGTATGGGTTCTTCAAGAATTAATAGTAAATCGTCAGCAAAGGCTTGTGATTTATAAATTTCCCCCCGATTGTTCAAACCTTGTACCGACTCTGAGTTTCTAATCACATGTAATAGGATCTCTAGAGATAAAATGAAAAGCAGCGGTGAAAGGGGGCATCCTTGCCTTGTGCCCTTCTGTATAGTGATCTTATCAGAAGAAAACCCATTCACGATAATTTTAGCATTTTGATTTGAGTATATCTGTTCTACCGCTCTGAGCATTCTATGACCACGTTGTAAGTAGTCCATTTGGGATTTCAGTAAGGACCAAGAAACATTATCAAAGGCTTTCTCAGCATCCAAAAAAATAAAGGCTGCCTGTTTTTGAGAATGCATTTCATAGTATTCTAAGGAGTTAATTAAGGTTCTGATATTTGACTGTAGATGTTGACTTGGCAAGAACCCTCTCTGATCTTGGTGAATTAGGTTAGTAAGAATTTTCCGCCATCTAGAAGCCAAAATGGATGCAAAGATTTTATAATCTCCATTTAAGAGGGCTATAGGCCTATAATTTTCAATAGCATCTTTTGGTTTTCCCTCCTTGGGAATCAGAACTATATTGGCAGATTTCCATGTGTCTGGAATATCTTCTCCTTCCAGGATTAAATTGAAAAAGTGATGTAATCTCGGGGCTAGGATATCTGAAAATTTCTGGTAATATTGTACTGGCAAAGCATCTGGGCCGGGTGTTTTATTAGGTTTTTGTCTTTTAATTGCATCAATCACCTCTGCTAAAGAGATTGTGGCGTTAGTTAGATTCCTTTGTTCTTCATTAAGTTGTGGGAAATTATATTTCTTTAAATAGTTATAAATTAGGTTTGGGTCTGTCTGTTTTCCTTTGAATAAGTTTTGATAGTATGTTTCAATAATTTTCATAATTGAAGCTTGATCAGTTTGGTTAATTCCCTGACTGTCTTTTAAATTTGTGATTGTTCTTTGGGTATGGTGTTTCTTAAGTCTAAAAGCCAGCCATTTCCCTGGCTTATTGACATTTTCAAAATGGTTTAGCCTTGCTAGTCTGAGTTTATGTGCAATGTCGGCAGATAGAATCGAGTTCAGTTGGTGTCTAGCTTGTATTAGCTCATTGGAATAATATTTATTTCAGGGTCTGATATCAGTTTGTTCTCTAATTCTTCCATTTTACTCAGAATCTCCGCAGTCTTTATTTTCCTCTCTCTATTCTTCCTAGCCATATATTGTATCACTGTGCCTCTAAAGTAAGGCTTAGAGGCGTCCCAAATGGTTTTAAATTGCATTCCTTGTGTGCAATTTATCTCAAAATATGTCTTCAAGTCCTTCTCTGCCTTATTGAGAAATGTTTTATCAGACCAGAGCATATGATTGATTTTCCAATGTCTAACTTTATTAGTACCCTTTAATGACCAAAGAATGGGATTATGATCTGAACATGATCTAACCAAAATTTCAATGTCCTGTGTTTGGAGTAACAAATCTGTACTGGCCCATATCATGTCTATTCGGGAGAAAGAGGCGTGGCGAGCAGAGTAAAATGTAAAACCATTAGAGATCGGACGTTTTCCCCTCCATATATCCTGAATCTGTAGGATGTTAGTTAAATGTAAGAAGGATTTAGGTAAGGTATCTACCCGCCCACCCCTTTTTCTCCCAGCTGATGATTTTTATCCAAATTTGGGTTATGAACAGCATTGAAATCTCCTAAAATAATTATTGGAGTATCTTCATGTTGTAATATCTCCCGCAGCAGCTCATCGAAAAAGGTTCTCGCAATTTCCTGTCATTTGGGCTATATATGCCCACAATCGTTTTTCTTTGATTGAAGAGTTGCTTGGATAATAATCCATCTACCTTCCTCATCTTTCTTGATCAGAGTTGGTTCCAACTCAGGTTTAGCATATATTACTACCCCATTTTTCTTAGTTTTTTGGTTTGAAGAAGAAAAGGCAATTCCTAGCTTCCGGTTTTCTAAGAGCCTCTCATATGTATTTAATATGTGCGTTTCTTGAAGACAAATTAAGCCACACTTTTGTTTTTGCAAGAGAGACGCAATTCTGTGACGCTTGGTAGGTGCGTTCAATCCATTCACGTTCCAGGTTATTATTTTCTCGAACATTCTTATGTCCAACGTATCTTTTTGTCCCCCTTTGGCCTCAATTGTCTCTTGGGTTTAATGCCATCCTCCGCTCTTGTGGCTGGTGGATGCAAGGACTTAACTTTGCTTTGTTTTATCGATTGTGTTTTTGTCGCCTTATTCTGTTGTAAGTTGAGCTCATCTTCTTCCTCATCATCTTCCTCCGCAGAAGAAGGAGTATAACCTATTTTATCTGCATTGGCTTCAGCAAATTTGTATGCTTTCTTCACCGAATCAAGTTGAATATTCTTCCCCTCCCAGCGAAAGGATAAACCAACCGGAAATGTCCATCTGTATGGTACATACAGGGAGGGAGGAAAGATGGCGTTCTGCTGCTCGGTTCGTCGTTGAGAAGCTCCTACGACTCTGAGCAACAGCCCCTTCCCACGGGCTGCATTTCAGCGTCTGCAGCCACCTGAGTTCAGCAGAAACTCAGGCTGTTCCGAGGCTTCAGGGTGAGAGTGCTTTTTCTCCTCTGTTTCGGGGAAATCATCCAAGAATCTCCGGCTCGAGCAAGGGGAAGGACAAAGACAAGACGCCGCCGGACGGCATTCCAGCCACCCCCCCCAACGTGAGTTCCAGCATTTTCAATTTGAATAACAATCCAGGCCCACCAGCTTAGCAATGTGCAAATTGTTTTCTGTTGGTTTTTCCTTCTTCTCATCAACCATCTGATTCACCCTTGCCAACCGAAGCCGAAAATAGAGGAGGGTTGGGCTTCACCCCCCTCTTTTTCACCACTGAGTACTACGAGAAGATTCAACTCTGTTGTACTGGCTATTGTTAGCCTGTATTTGGGCGCCATCTAGTGGACTTTGCTATTTTGCATCTCCCCTTTCTCTTCTTTTCTTACTGCTAAAGAACTATTTTTCTCAATTTAAAATGAGCTACTCTGCCGGAAAAAAAGGATCCATCGCCTTAACACCCATACTACAACCCTCTTCTGTAGCTATGACACAATCTGGGCAAGCTCAAATCATGGATCTACTGCAAAATCTCCAGGCCAGCCAAAATCTGCTTCTTTCTGATCAGGCTAAGAACTTTGCAGAACTTAAGCAAGAAATGCAGGGAATGCAAGCCGGTTTGGCTAAAGTGGATGAGAAACTGTTACACTTTGAACAGAAAATCCAAGCTATAGAAGATGTCCAAACAGTCTTTGAATGTAGACAAGATGAACTTGAATCAGATCTCCAGATCATAGAGAAAACAGTTCTGAATCAAGAAATAGAAACATCGGCTAAAATTATTAGAATTCAAAATGTCCCCTTTGATGATGGAGAGAACCTCTATACCATGGTGGGTGAATGTTTTGCAGGGCTGCTGGGAATCTCAACACAAGAAATTCAGCCGGAGATAGACTATATCCGTAGGCAACCTAATGCTTACACCAGGAAGAATTCTCTACCTCCAGAAATAATAGTCAAACTGGTGAGGAGACAGACCTGAGATTCCCTTTTGAAAAAGGCCCAGGCCCAGGAGATCAAGATCAAAGATGCAAAAATTCAACTTCTTAAAGATCTACCTTGGAGGATTCGGCAGCTCAGGAAAGACTTTACCTTTTTAACTAAATTGTTGCAAAAAAATGAGTGATCACATTTTTATGTTGTACGGATTCTCCCCATAGGCGATTATGTTAAGCAAATTTCCCCTATCTCTGGAATTTTTTATGTTGTACAGATTTTATGTTATACAAGCTGTTTGTTATACAAGGGTCCACTGTAAGTTGAGAAAAACTCCCAAAAGCATCTCATAACTCAAGACTAGTTCCACTTGTTTCTGGCATTTGGTGACACAGATTACTTAAATGCCCAAATGGGTATCCTGTATATAAATAATGCAAAAGCCTCAAAAATTCTCTCAAATCATGATTTTTCCTTGCACATGGCAGAAAGAACAAAGTGCCCTCAAATAAAACAAACATATTTAAGATAACTTGTGCATAGGGGCTGAAAGAATAAAGCAGGATTCAGATAATGTTTTCACAGCCTCATGTCGTAAACAGCACCTCTTTTGGCCTACTGTAAACCAAGTTAACGACCAGACTGTAATCCACTGTGAGTACAGCAGTTCTAAACCAACAGTAAAGGCTGCTAGAGAGTAATTCATGTGTGCCAAAACCAAAGACTTTACAAGGCATTTGTGAGGCACTATCTGAAGGTATGGGTTATCTCTCCTTTGCAAGGGGGTTTGTTTATGAGACATGCTCACTTTCTTGATTGCAACTATATACCTACTGGTAATACCTCCTATTAATATTATACTACCTTTGGGCATATCTATGTTGAAAGTAATAAATGTTTCATCAACAAGCATTTATCTTCCCCTTGTACAGCTCCCTTGCATCTTAATTAAATGGGAACATTCACAACATTGTGCTCTTTTGTTTTCTTTTAAAAAAAGGAGGATAAAGGTTTCTCTTCATTTCTGGGACAAGGCCATATGAAAGCCAGAAAAATGTCAATGAAACTCAGTCGAGGTGTAGCTGTCAAATAAAGGGCATTTCCAGGGCCAGGTCTGGTCATGAATGTCTTATTTATTTATTATTTATTATTTATTAGTTGAAGGTGCATTCTCCAGCTGAATGACATGTTCTCTGGCACTGGAGAAGCTATGGTACTGAGTAGATCATAGTAGGCAATTCAGATAAAAAGGAAGATCAGGCTTTAAACATGTATAGCAGGTTATGCAGCCAATCCTAAGCCTTTTTACTTTCTGCCAACTCCAACAGCTAATACTGCACACCCTTACTGCCCTTCTTCTTTTGGCTCCAAGGCTTTAATATTTAATACTCCATTCAGGCATTCACTTGTACTCATGCAGGGCATCTACATTGTAAAGATATAAATATAAGGCCCACTCTGGATAATACTGGAAACCATGATTCTGCCACGTCTCTACACCAGAAATGCTGCATTTTGGTTGCAGCAGACACAAGGGGTACACTCACAATTGGTCAAGATCATGATTAGAGACGGGTCCAAAACAGAAAAACACCAAATCAGTTCAAGGTTCATCTTTCTGGTTTCTTGGCTGGAGGGAGGGGAACCTAATGCCCCACCCTTTCCCTTGTCACCTCCCTACCTGGTCCCACTGGCGGTCCCTCTTCCTTCTCTGTCACTGCCATCATCAATGACAACATCCTGGCTTTCCTTCTGGGAGCCAGGCTGTCTCCAAGCATCAGCACGGCCATCAGGTGAAGATAGCATGGGAGCAGATCCATTGTCTCTGAAGACAGCAGTGGGAGAGAAGAGGTGGTGGCAGCAGGACCAGGTAGGGAGGCTACAAGGATGGGGGCACAGCATCCATTTTGTAAAAGCAAAATGAAGTATTGGACAAAAAAAAGTTCAGTACCTTGTTTTGTTTTGCCAAAGCAGAATGCACAAACCAAACCATGAACTACTGTAGCCACTTTGTCTTTGTCTTTTTTTTTTGTTCCAGGTTCATTTCAGGCCCATATCTAAATCATGATCCATAAACTATGTGAAATTGAGGATACAGTAGTTTCATTAACTTGGATGTGGCCCATATATACGTATCACCTCCCTCCCTCTCTATTGCTGTCACAGAGCACAGCATTCACAATATGTCACTTGACAAGGAATGCAACTTTTGGAATTCTTGCTGCATTTGCTCTCATTTAAGATGCTGGCTCAAAAAGAAAACTGTAAATGTTGTAAAGAAACCTGTTCTGCCCTCATCCCATTCTAATATATTTGCTTTACCTACTAT
This sequence comes from Phrynocephalus forsythii, assembly GCA_029282475.1. Classification (NCBI taxonomy): domain Eukaryota; kingdom Metazoa; phylum Chordata; class Lepidosauria; order Squamata; family Agamidae; genus Phrynocephalus; species Phrynocephalus forsythii. Next base: position 19,026,580 of record JAPFRF010000003.1, read on the forward strand.
ATATAGTATGTTATGACAAGGCTTCCTGAATATGGCAACAACCTATTCCAATATCTTGAAGAAATAAATCATATATGCTAGCTAGGCCACACCTTGAGGAATCCTGCTGCTATTAAGCAGATGGATCTCCTTGGCATGTTTGTATCCTAAGGTCTACCAGGTCACACTGTCTGTTATGTAAAAAACTGAGCAACATTTCTGAAAGAAAGTGGGAAGGAGACAAATTATACTTTAGGGATCATGCATTTCAGCTTCTGGTATACTGGTGTTTTCCCCTCCCCCCACCTTTTAAATACCAAACACAATAAACAAAACTGAGGTCTAACTCCCCTGTTGTGAAGTGGTTAAGCTTTCCACTGTAGCAATGCTACACTCATTTTTACCCTTTGACAAATAAATGATATTAAGGTGAGGGGAAAATTGCATCATTTTCCTAGGCACAAGACCCTTTGCCTGACTTTTCCCCTCTTCCTGTCCTCACCCACTCCTAATCTCAAACCAGATACAATCCACTCATATGGTGTCTGCATACCAGCTGCTTTGGCTTAGCACTGCATCTCTGTTCTGTGTCCAAGATGACAAGCAAGGATGTGCAGCTATAGGTGAAAGTAGTGTATATTTTAGATGTGTGAGAAACATATTTTTCAGTAATCTTGCAATATCCCTAGACATTACAGAATAATCTGGCTAAATTTAATGGTGAAAGAAAGGATTTTTATGCTGAGACTGGAGGCAGAATTGGGAAGGGAGGGATACTGTGGTCTTAATTTCATTCAACAAGGGGGGGATCCGAACCATCTGCCAATTACAGAGATTATACAAGGATTACAGTATTGCTCACAAATATGTACTTTCAGCTCTTATTTCCAAATCAGCGTGGCATTTGGCATTACATAAATGGCTCACAAGAAGAATAACCTGCAGAGAGGCATATGATGATCCAAACAGCACCTTACCAGTATGTTCTGCTGCTATCATGCTAAATATGTCCAAAAAAGCAAGTATACAGTTCTATTACTTGGCCTACATACTAAAAATGGTACATTAGCATTACAGTACTAGGGTACAGGCTACAATGTTACCTCAGTTCTGAAAACAACATATTCTGCTGGCCTGTTTAGTACAAAGGAAAAATGGAGTGATGTACCCTGCCTCTGTATTTTGAAAGCATTATTTAACGGCACATCGACAAATATTCTCATTTATCCACTTTGAATCATCATCATCATCATCATCTTTCCTGTAGGAAAGAATGCAGAAAGTGGTGTTAGGTGATTCACGTTCAACATCACGGCCGCTGACCTGTGGAGTTCCCCAGGGTTCTGTTTTGTCTCCTATGTTATTTACCATCTATATGAAACCACTGGGGGAGATTATCAGGACTTTTAGGGTGAAGTGCCACCAGTAGGCCGATGATACCCAGCTCTACCTCTTGTCACCGCCGGATTCTAAGGGAGATGCTATTTCAACTTTACATGAGTGTTTAGTTGCAGTAATGAACTGGACAAAGATGAACAAAATGAAACTAAACTCAGACAAGACAAGACACAGGTGCTTCTGGTCAGATGAAAGGAGGAACAAGGGATATGGATGCAACCTGTACTGGATGGGGTCACCCTCCAATTAAAAAAAGAGGTATGCAGCTTGGGGATGCTCTTGGGCTCATCCTTGAGCCTGGATGTCCAGGTCACGGATGTCCAGGAGTGCATTTGCACAAGTTACACCAGTTTCTTTAGAAATCTGCTCTGGCCACAGTGACATATGCCCTAGTGATGTCCCACCTAGACTACTGTAATGCACTCTATGTGGGACTACCAATGAAAAGTCTTAGGAAACTTCAGTGGGTCCAAAATGCAGCAGCCAGACTGCTGACTGGGGTGGGGTACAGAGATCACATTACACCCCTATTAAAACAGCTTCACTGGCTGCCAATCAGCTATCAGGCACAATTCAAGGTGCTGACCTTGACCTACAAAGCACTGTATGACCTGGGTCCTAGGTACCTCTTAGTTCAAATTTTACAGTATGAACCAACGTTGGTGTTAAGCTCATCAGGAGAGGCCTTTCTCTCCATCCTTCCACCCTCACATGTACATCTTGAGGAACACATGAAAGGGCCTTCTCGGCTGCTGCACCCAGTCTCTGGAACTCCCTCCCACTAGAGGCGAGGACCACCCCATCTCTGATGTCTTTCTGGAAACAGGCAAGCTTTCCCTGAATGATGGACTACCCATTATGTGTGTTTTATATAAATTTACCATACATAATCACATAGACTTTGTGTTTATAGCCACTTATAACCTTGTGTGATTGCACTGACACTATGTTTTCAATGTTAGTTTTTACCACTCATAACTTTTACATGGAATTTTACTCTCTCTTGTAGCTTTAATGTAATATTGTCTTTTAATGCTGTAAGATGTCCCTCAATTCCCTGTTCTCAATACTTGCATATGTCTTAATTGTACTGGACTGTATATTATCCCTCATTACTGTAAGCCACCTTGGGTCCTTTTCCAAGGAGAAAGGGTGGGGTAAAAATACTATAAAATATAAATAAATAAATAAATAAATAAATAAATAAATAAATAAATAAATAAATAAATGTCAAAGTACAGCATGTGTACAATGAGATTAGCTAAACCTTCCTCGTACACCCCCAACACAAAGAATTCCACTAACAACCATACAGTCTTATTGCACCTTATCACATAGCACGCCGGCCCCACAAGTCTGTCGTACTATGTTGACGTGGAGTTAATTTTCCATTTACATCAATGAACACACTATATCTAAACTCACTGACTATATATCTAAACTGTAGATTCCTCAGAATCACACTGGGCCCAGAATAACTCCCCATAAGAGGACTATGACTATTAAAGGGAGTTCTCAAGGGCACTAAGAAAAATGAGAGAAAGTTTAATTTAATCTAGCTTCAATTTAGGACACATGTGGTAAAGTCTGGCTGATAACAAGTAAAATTTAATGCAGTTCTTCCAGTGAGGATTAGAAAAACAAGACAAACTAGTTCTGTAAAAATAAGTTCACGTCATAGGTGAAATTCTGTTATTTAGCAAAGTGAGTCACATTGAAGTAAGGTTGTAACTTGAACCACTCTCAGACAACCTGGACAATGGTAGAGGTTATATTCTAATGCATATAATTGTCAAGTTGAATAAACATGTTCTAAAGAATGGCTAAAACATTTCTTCTGCTTTTTATGAAACCTACATGTGAGTTACTGTTATGCATTTATTTCTCAGTCACTGCTTCTATAACATGTAATGAGTGCTCTTTGTCAACTGTTTACTTTTGAAAAGAAATTTAAAAGCATCTAGATGCTAGCCACGGAGTCTGGCGAAACATCAGGATGAAAAACTTCCAGAACACAGCCAAACAGCCCGAAAAACTCACAACAACTATCAGGTCCCGGCCGTGAAAGCCTTTGAGAATACATCAAGTAGTTTATTTCTAGCATACATCTTTTTTTAGAAAAAAAAAAAGAAAATGACATTTTACTTCAAACAGCACCTTAACGATGTAAAGAAAGGAATATACTGGGTAACTGATTTGGAAGATCAGAAATTATAAATAGAAGAAAATGATTTCTGCTGATTAGAGAACCTATGTTTTATAGGACTAAGCAATCATTTCTCAATCACGTATTGGTGGAATGCAGGAGGAGAGATGTAGAAAAAAGCATAGAATTGTAAACTACTAATTAAAAGCCCTTTTATTTTCAGGTGGAATTTTAGTCACACTAGAGAATTCAAACACACAAGAGCAAAAAAAAAAAAAAAACTCCCCACATTTCTACGACAACTGAATAGTATGTAAGATCTACAACTGTAAGCAAAATTATTCATTAAAAGTCACATTTTCAGTTGAATTAAGGGGAACCACCTGAAGCATTCATTGTGTTGAGCTATTTCAATTGCTTTTGTTTGATTTGTTCACTGGAAACAGCTGAAAGCTTTTTTCATTTTGACAGTAAACCTGATGGGGTTTGAATAATTTTGATTTCATCTGTACATGGGGAAAATGACACATTTATACATCTGCGACCTTACGAATCTGCTGGCAGAACCCTAAGCTTACATATTTTAAGGAACCAATTGCCTTGCACCAAGAAAACTTCTCACCCACATTTTGTGTTAGACGTTTTGTTTTGAAATGGTGGAAGATCATGGGTAAATCACCAAATATCATTTACTCAAGTTGCAAGTGGCCTATGCCAACTGGCTGTTTTGTCCAGCAAGGGGCATAATTTAGCAACTTTAGCTTTGCTTATTTATGAAAGCAGGTTCCTAGAACATAAGTACAGTATATTATGTACCGAAGTAAATGTTTATTCTACACTTAAGTAATACCAGCATTAATATGAAACAACTGAAGTATTTAATAACAAAAAAAATTATTACAGCTGTTGCAGCAGTAAAGCCAGCCATGTAAAAGGCCTTGTTGCCTGACAGACATTAGGTATTTTTCTCTCTCCTATTCCATCACTACTAAGTCTAATCTTTTAGGAAGAAAAAGTTATCCTTGTAGATACATCAAAAGTCTCTCACTTAAAAGTAATCCCAACAGATGACTTTCAGGTAAAATCTGTTCACGACTTGATCTTGTTGGCACAAGTGTATTACTAAACAATTGCTTGATGATTTACAGTCACATGCAGGGCCGGCGCTAGGTTTGTTTTTGCGCCCTAGGCGAGGGGCAGGGGGTGGGGTGGGGCGGCGGGCGGCAGATGACGGGGGACGGCTACGGGCGTGGCGGTGGACGGCGATGGGCATGGGGGTGGGTGGCGATTGGCACCGGGGGGACGGCGACAGGTGGCGGGGGGACGGACGGCGGTGGGCAGCGGTGGGCAGCAGGCTGGCCAGCGCCCCCTCTCCATTTTGGCACCCTAGGCAACTGCCTAGTTCGCCTTAATGGATGCGCCGGCCCTGTTCACATGTACAAACAATCACCTAGAAAATAGGTACCAGTAAAGGCTGACTTGAAAAGCCTATCTATAGTCATCAATCTGCCACTGTTTCTCCATAAAAACAGATCAACAAGAGGTGAAGATGCACACATGAACCAGACACTAGCATGCTGATTAGGAAAAGGCGTTTCATATTTTTCTTGGCCCATGAAATTGCTATTAAGCCCATGATACTGACTAATCCTCACAGAAAGTGGCCGAGCAATTCAGAAATCCCAGCATTACACAACTTATAAAACTGTTTTCGATATGCATAGCTATGCGTCTCTCATAAAGAGCTTTGATTCTTCTCAATTTTAACATTAAAACAGGAAATGCAAAGAAAGTCTTTAGCCTATAAGTGTATATGCATAGCTCAGTGAGACAAAGATAGCAAAATATGCCCAGAAAACAGCTTTACTTTGGGAGGGGGGGTAAGGTACAAAAAGTGGTGAAATCTGTTTGGAAAAAAGAGGAACTGAGTAACTTCCAGATGTTTGATCCTGGTCATACATTGCAAAAAGGGGAGTTTGGTTTGGCAATACTTTATCTCTAGACATGGTGCTACATCATTCTGGGTGAGTCAGGGAAATAAAAGTACAGTATTACAGAGAATGCTCTCACTGCAATCATAGAGAATGCTCTCATCATGTCTGCTTTCTATTCTTAGAAAAATTTAGAATTTGTTTGGGAAAGATTACACCCATTATTTTAAAATTCACAGTTGTACAAAGGAATCATATGTTTGTTTCCTTTTGGCTAGCCATGTTACAGCTTGCATGTTGTTATTTGGATATACAAACCAATAGAAGTAGTGGTAATTTCTCTCAGGCAAGCAATGCACAGATTTCAGGCTTAGTTTTAACATTTGATTTACAGAAAATTGTAATAACAACTTTCTTGGTTGGAGGAAGTTGAAAATGTTTCAGTATATACAGGAGTACTGATACCTTTTGAAAATATAATAAACCATTGGTATTTTAAAATTCCAGAAACACTTTAGGAATCATCAACCAAAAAAGAAAACTTTTGCTACATTTTGTTTTTGTTCAGTGGTCCAGTGGTCCGACTCTTTGTGACCCCATGGACCAGAGCTCGCCAGGCCTTCTTATCTTCCACTGCCTCCTGGAGTTTGGTCAAGTCCATACTGGTGGCCTCGATGACACCACCCAACCATCTCATTCTCTGCCGTCCTCTTTTCCTTTTGCCTTCCATCTTTCCCAACATCAGGGACTTTTCCAAGGACTCCTCACTCCTCATGAGGTGGCCAAAGTACTGGAGCCTCAGCTTCAAAATCTCCTTCCAAGTCCCAAAAGATGAGAATCTATAAACTGGCAATGGGTGCCAGGCAACCATCTACCTTGCCAGCACCTAATCCTGGTTGATGCCTGGAATCTTATTCTGATTAGTAGGAATTATATACCTTTTTAATTTCAAAGCCACTATCACTGTAGTACACTGTCAGTTTTCATCTTATCCTGGAAAAGGCCTTGGAGCCTTCTCTGACTGTGGAAGAGGCAATTTTAATTACCTTCATTTGGAAGATAACAATACCTTGCAGAGCTGACCTCTACTTAGCCAGGTTTCAACCAGTTCTTTTGAACGTCTGCTTTGATCAAAGGAAGCAACCTCACAGCCATTTTAAGAGTCACTGATGAAAGTCTGGTATGATCAGAACTTTAAATGATTTTTTAAAGAAGTCAAGTAGCACAAGCCTTCAGGACTTTTATAACATGGCCTATTCCAGAGTGGGGAGCCCAGGGCCCGGCAAAGCATTCAGTTTAACCATCCATGTTCTACACAAGCAAACTCTGTTTTGCAAACTTAAAATCAGTTTTTCAGCTTCTGTCAGCTTCTTTCAGCTTCTAAGAACCAAACCTCCCTGCCTATGGAATTTCAGGGGAAAGCGTAGTGCCGTAGCCCCTTAACATGCTATTTTGTTATCCAAAGGAATGGGGGGTGGTGGAACCGATCCCTCACAGATATGGCGGTTGTACTGTAGTTTTGAAATTCCCTTCAAAAGGACAGAAAATAGGCAAGGGCAATTGTTTGTGCTTTCCTGGCAGGCTTTTCAATTATAATTTTCATACGTGACATTTGCAGGCTCTTCTGGCTGAAATTAAACCCAGACTAAATAGGAATCATTGAATAATTAATAACTTAGATTAAATCCAATGTCATTTTGATACTACTGAACTGACACGATAAGGGTTTCCTGCACTGCTTCATGGGGAACTATAGTGAATATAACAGATCACAATTTAACTAGATTCTACTGTCCAACCAATGAACACACAGCACTGGATTCTAGCCGACAAGTGCTAGTTCACTGACATAACCATCTCCAAACAGTTGTATTTGTACTTTCTGTGTTCTCTGGCCACATATCTTAAATCCCTACCTCTTTTCCATTCCTTGTGTCCTTCTAAAATTCTGGAGTGTGACAAACATATCCTAAAAGAGTAGGAGCATGCCTTTCTTTTCTGAATCCTATATTGTTTCTGCTAAAACAAGGACAACCACAACAGCCACAAGTGAAAAAAACTGAATTAGGAAAAGAGCAAGGAAGTCATCCTAAGTGCCTAAATTTGTTGAAGTGTAACTAATTTGGAAAGCAAAAATATCTTTCTTTTCAGACTGAGCATGTGCAAACCCATCAATCCAAGATGAAGAGTTTACTATATATGATTAATATAGCTGTACTGGATTAAGGAATTTTTAATTTTGAAGACTTTCAAGCATTTCCCCGCATAGTAGACATCTGAAAAGGACGTACAGTGGTACCTTGTATAAAGGAATTAATTCGTTCCAAATGAAATTCTGTTAAGCAAATTTTCCTTTATACCTATTTCCTATAGCAATGCATTGAGAACAGAGTAATCCCGAATCATGACCATTGTTATGTTGTACGGACTCGCCCCATAGGCGATTCTGTTAAGCAAGTTTTCCCTATCTCTGGAATTTTTAATGTTGTTAAGATTTTATGTTTATTTATTTTATTTATTTATTTTTATGCTTATATACCGCCTGTCTTCCAGAGGAACTCCGGGCGGTTTACAACAAATAAGAACATAACAAAAAGCAATTAAATAGAACATCATAATAAAACACTAAAAGAAATCAGTGGCGAGATGGCGGGACAGAGAGAAAAAAAAATTAACAGTCACCAAACGCCTCACAAAAAACCCAGGTCTTTAAGGCCTTTTTGAAGGCTGGCAGGGACTGTGCAAGGCGCAGCTCACTTGGAAGATGATTCCACAGCGCAGGACCAGCCACAGAGGCTCGGTTAAGGGTGACCGTTTTCCGAGCCTCCCTGGGCATGGCCACCCAAAGTGAGTGCGCCTGCGACATTCTGGTTGGTCAGGCCGAGGTTGGTCATTGATGTTATACAAACCGTTTGTTATACGAGGGTCCACTGTATAGGGCTACTTAGAAAACATCTAAACTAAAGCAACTGAATCCAAAGCAAAATGTGACATTTGCTGGTTAAACTAACTGCTAACTAAATAATACAATTCCGCACTACTGAGTCAATTCTAATGTGTTACATGTCAATTACTCAGAAGTGGTGTACCAGTCACTACTTCTGGGGGCACTCTAGGATTCTGCAGTTTGCCTGGGAATACACAGGATAGCTTTCCTCCTAAGAAGTAGAGTATGAAACTGATCTCTTGACTACTAGCTCTTCAGCCAGGTATCCAACTTAATGAGATATAAAGCCAACAAACTAAATGCTACTGGAACCTAAAATATGAAGAAGACAGTATAGTAATTTGACTGACCCACCCAAGCATTAAGGGTGCATCATGACCATCATTGTGAGAGAGACAAAAGTGGGAGGCAGAAGGGGGGGAGATTAGCAATATGAATGAAAACGGGGCTTCAAAGGCAGCACAATCTCTTTTTCTATTATTTAATACCAATACAGTATAAGAAAAAGACACTACTTAGATTCAAGTATATACACTATAGCTGCCTAGATGCCCTAAGCACATCCGATCCCGCCTGATTTTGGAAGATAAGCAGGGTCAGCCCTGGTTAGTACTTGGATGGGAGACCACCAGGGATACCAGGTGCTGTGGGCTCCTGGAGTAGGAACTGGTAAGCCACTCCAGTATTCCTGCCAAGAAAACTCCATGGACATGGGGTCACGAAGAGTTGGTCACGAGTGTATCGACACAACACACAACACATATACACTATATGCTGGGTAACAGAAAAGTGGTGGAAAAGCTTTCAGAAAATTATGCACAACACTAATACACTTACTTCTGAACACAACCCTTCGCAACTGTTATCAAGAATGCCATAAACATGAAAAACATATTTCTCATGAAAACAGCATATCAGTATGCAGAATATTGGATTATATTCTTATGTCCAGTTTTACAAAGCAGGATCGACCCAGAAAGTTATCGTATATACTCAAGTACAAGCCGAGTTCTTCAGCCCTTATTTTTGGCTGAAAAAAACACCCTCGGCTTATACTCAAATCAGTAAGTTCCCCAGTTTTGGGGGGTAAAATTAGGTGCTGGGATGGCCTGGGGAGGGTGATGAAGGGCAAGTCCTTATTGGGTGAGCGACAGCGGTGCCTCCGGTTCCCATATGATTCCAATGAGAAGATTTAGGGGCACTCCATTTGGAGCTTCATAACTCAGCCCCCTTACCCCCAAATGTTTCCAAATTTCAGGGGGGTTCCCTAAAATCACTTTCTTAACATACCCCTGCTACTTTGGGGCCCTCAAAGTAATTTTGAGTGAATGTTTTTTTAAAAAAATATGCACTCAAAATTTGCTTACCCTGGGACTCCAAAGTAGCAGGGGTACCTTCCTGAGGAGATTTTAGGGAACCCCCTGAAATCTGGAAAGATTTAGGGGTAAGGGGACTTAATTATGAAGCTCCCTTTGAGGAAAATTGGCCACAGTATACAAATGCAAAAATAAATAATAAATATAAATAAATAAAGGGGCTGGGAGTAATATTGGCAACTGTGCAGGGGCTATGGAGGCAATCAGGGAGTTTACTCTATGGCATTAACTCCCTAATTGCCTCCAAACTTCCAGCACACGTTGCCAATTACTACCCCCAGCCCCTTTACAGCTCCGCCGGTATACCATATATACTTGAGTATAACGGAAAAAAAGCCCTCATCTTATACTCGAGTCAATAAGTTTTCCCAGTTTGGGGTGGTAAAATTAGGCCCTCAACTTATACTTGGGTCGGCTTATACTTGAGTATATAGAACTAAACAAAAATCATCACGTTCATTTCAATGGAGATGATGCCCTAAGCACATCCAATCTCGCCTGATTTTGGAAGCTAAGCAGGGTCGGCCCTGGTTAGTACTTGGATGGGAGACCACCAGGGAATACCAGGTGCTGTAGGCGCCTGGAGTAGGAACTGGCAAGCCACTCCAGTATTCCTGCCAAGAAAACTCCATGGACATGGGGTCACAAAAAGTTGGTTGCGACTGTAATGACACCACATAACATAATAAAGAAGAAGGCTCAAATCCTTCATACTTACTCTGACATAATTAATCACATGGAAATGAGTGCCACATGAAAAAGACACTGCTTGGAAAATGTTTAGTATAGTTTGTCTTCTGTTAACCATAACTACATTTATCTCCCTTGGGGTCTGGTACAGATTCAACTAAGGGTTTTAAGGTAATGTAGATGGATTTCCTAAAGACAAAAAATTATATGCACTTTGCTGCAAACAAGACCTCTTCTGAAACAAGCCCCTCTCACAATGGCTTTTGCAAAAATAAGAACATGAAAAGCCTTTTAGGTAAAGATGATGACGACGACGATGACAACAACAACAACAACAATGTCATTTTTTTTTTTTTTTATTTTTTTGCATTTCTAGACCGGCCAGTTTCCCAGAAGAGACTCTGTGCAGTTCACCAATGAAAGCCAAATAAATAACAAACAATAAAGCAAAATGAAAAAATAAATAAAAATAAAATAGAATAAACAATGGACATATAAAACTAGTCACACAATAAAATACAGTTGCAGAGTTGGAAGATGAAAATTGGCTGCTATGAAGAAAACTGAAATTGGCTATGTTCACTTATTTCTCACATTTAGCAAGTTGAAATATGCACTTGTGCACAGAATGCCTCCCCTGCTTCTTTTCAATATGCTTTATTTAATTATAAAAAAACTTCCATTAGCCATCATTTGCTATGGCACCCAAACTGGGAAACTATGAACAGTGGGAGTTGTAACAAGATCAGTTCTCAAATCACAGCTTGAAACTACTTTACACTTCCATCTTGTTTTGCACCTTGTAACAATGGTTTTACAGTTTAAATACAAACAAGGCTCTGGATAACTGAACATTTTTATGGCTTGTTATGGTGCAGTTAGAAAGGAAGGGTAATTAGAATAAAAGGGTATGTATTTGCTGAAGTTGTTTTGTTTGTTATATATTTATAATATTTTTAAAAGAAAACTAAAATGCATGAAGACCAGCAGAAATTCTAAAAACATTCTGGAGAAATGAGACAAATCTCTTGAGCAGGCAGGCATTTTACCAGAGGTTTTGAAAAGAAAAGCCCCCACTAAAATTATACTAAAATATTCTAAAATTAGGCAGCTAATGTTAAACCTATTTCATCTCTTTTAGCTTGTGAAATTTGCAAACTATGTGCAATGGCACCTCACAGAAGAACCTGTCATGGTAAAATACATGGATTCTGGTTTTGCTGTTGTAATGAGATATTTGTTCAGAGACTGATGCAGGTTTTTTTTTGTCCTGAAGCAATGTATTAAGTATTTTTTACTGGTCTGGGTACGCACACTCCCATAATTGTGTGTTTTTATTATCTACTGTCCATTGTCTATTTTATGCATTTATTTTTATCCCAATAAAGGTGTCTGACTGACTGACTGACTGTATTAAGTACTTTTGTATGAACCAACCTAAAGGAGAATAAAATAAAATTATTTTTATGCGTTAAAGAAATCCTCACTAGAACCTGCAAGCTTGCCTTGTGAACTGAATCCAAAATTCCCTTACTTATGCACCCACCTTCCCTGACGTAGGCTACGCCAAGCTCAACTTACAATGGGAAGAATCTTGATATTTGATTAGATAGCTGATGAATACCAAAATACCTTACTTCACAACAGCCATAGAGATGGGAATACAAAGAGAGGAGACAGTTAATATCCTCTTATTCCCACAGAATTGTTTATTTAAGGATTTGGAGTGGCTATGCTTCCCTCAGGTTTCCTACAGTTCGTGTGGAGCTTCCTGTGACAGAAATGCCAGGTTTAAAAGTGGATAATGAACAGCATATTTTTTTAAAAACACTGTGTTAAACCCTTGCACTATTGTATAATTATGTGATTCTCCATCTCAATTGAGAGCAAGACAGTAAAAGAACCAAAAAAACTGGTTTAACATTATCTTATCTTTGTTCTAAGTATGCCTTCAGGTAAAAATTAATCTTGTTAGCTAGATATAATGTGATCAAGTAGTCATATTATTACAGTAAAGCAAAGCAGTCTAGTTTGGTTTAAAGTGCATTTTTGAACATATAATTGAACACCTGTAGGATTTTATAATGGGAATCCAGAGCACAGTCTGCCTATCATTAGGCATGATGAGATTTTTCAGATTCATAATTTACAGTACCCAGAGGTATGTGGGAATTCTTCCAGACAGACTTCTGTGGGATTTAGCAAACAACAAGCAAACAAAAAACAGTCCTTTCGGGTGTCATTTATCACTTTCACTAGAGAAATAATAACCTCTCAGATAAGATAAAGACAGAATTCATCTCTGTGAAGTTGTGAACTGCAAGGCATTCTGGGTCTGAAAGTCTCCTGCCCTGTTATTCTCCATAAAATGTGGCTCTTAGGAAGCTATTAGACCCATAATGCCTTACTGTTGCCAGATGACTTAGCTCTCCCTACGTATTTCCTCTGTCACAATAATTCCTGAATCAGGATATTATTTATCAGCTGAAAGTGTTACACACACCTGAAGGGACTGTTTGGGAGGGGTGTAAAGCCCCCTGAAGTCCTTCTAGGACAGGGGTCCTCAACCTAAGGCCCAGGGGCCGGATGCGGCCCCCAGGGTCCTGACTCTGGCCCCCGGGACCAATTGCAGACACCCCCCCACCTACCCCCTGCTTCGCAAGCAAGCCAGCCTCCGCAGCTGCTTCTATTGCTGAGGTGGGCTATAGAAGCAGCTGAGGTGGGCTATAGTAGCAGATGATCAGCATGCTAGCTAGTGGGACAGTTCAAAGTGGAAGGGCCACGGCAAGGTCTCCCGCTCCCCACCCGCCGCCCAGATGGTCGAGGCACCGGCTGCAGCCAAGCAGGGCAATTTAAAATGTCGGCTTTTTTTTTTTTTGGACTGTGGTCCGGCCCCCAGTGGTGTCTGGGGGTAGTGGACCAGCCCTCTGTCTGAAAACTTTGAGGACCCCTGTTCTAGGAGATGTCCAAAAGATCCCCGGGAGCTTTAGTTCAGTAAATACAAAGATCCCAAGCCTAAATATCATATTGAACAACTTCAACAAGACAGAATATCAGGACCTCTATAAAAAAGAATGCCCATGCAACCTATTGGTAAGGTATCGCGCAAACCCATTCAAATGTGGATGCAAAAAGCTATTTTTGCTAATTTCAGCAAGAGTAAACATCACATTCTCACATCCTTCAACACCACAGTGCAATAACGAACACAGCCATGTGTTATAAGTATAGAACACATTGACCTTCACTGTTCAGTTGTGAGAACAGAAATATAAACAGAGATATTCTCCTAAAAGTGCCAGTGTAGGACCTGGAATAACCTGTACTCCATCATCCTTAGTAGCTGGGAGTATTCCATACACCATGACTATTTGTATTTCTTATCAAGTGTGGAGTGAGTGGGTGGCGGTGATGCCACTAAATGTTTTTATCTGCAATACAGCTACCATTATAAATGAATATACTATTAGTTTTGAATATGCCTTACAATTTCAACCTATTTCACAGCACAGTCCCTCAGCAGTCACATTTTTGAACACACACTATACGGTGCACTTCTTAAACAATACCTGCCTTTCTCATCAGGTCTCTTTCCCCTTCTTTAAAAACCCTAAACGCTACACTGAAAGAACAATTCCATTTGTGAGAGCTGGCTCATTATATGCCATGGATCATTGATATAAACAACAACAAAGCAAGCCAAATTAAGGCTACATTTTTAGGTAGCATATTGCAAATTGAAGTTACATTCTAGTACAGGAGATTTAAACATTGCTATTGAGTAGATAATATTACACAAAGGGAATTATGAGAGCGAACTAATGAAACCACAACATGACACTAATTTAAAATACCTTACCCTAAATCAAAACAATTTCTATTGTAGAAACATTTAAGCATTTCTAATGTATCCCATTTCTGTTGGGAGTTCTACTTATAATCTCGTATGCTGCCTGTAGTTTATCTGATTGGGAGGGACTTTTCTGGGCTGGAGTGAGCATCTGTCTACCCAGCTTGTGAGGGTTCGAGTCTCGTCCTGATGCCTCTCCCCTCTGAACGCAATAAAAGAGACTGGGTTTTGAAGAAACTGAATGGTTTACTGTCCTTTTTCTTGGAACCTTCCAACATTTCAACAGGGTTCAAACCAGAAGTCATAGCTCCGACATGATCTACAAAAGGGTTGTGGGGTTTTTGTAATGACAAGTCCCCAAACAAGGTATTATATATTATATTTTATTCTCTTATATATCCTTTTTTATTTTCGTTTTGATTGAAGTATTGTTCCTTTTGGGTTTGTCTTGCCCTCTTTGTTCAACTCCTGGAGTTCCTTCGGGAAGACAGGCGGTATAAAAATGATTAAATAAATAAATAAATAAATAAATAAGGTATTTCCCCTTGGTTCAAACTGGAGAAAAAAACAGACCAAACCACCGTCTCTGCCTCAGGGCATGCTTTTTCCTGAGGGGCGGGTTCTGCTTCTTTCATGGACCCATTCCATGGGCCAAACTCGGGTGACCCTTCCCACATCCCCTTCCACGTGGGGGCATCCGCTCTTCTTAGCAGGTTTCAAGGATCTCCCCGAGGATGTCAACCCACAAGCCTGGAATCTATCACACCTGGCCTCTCTTTTCTACCCGAGCTCGGGCCTCCCTCTCGTTGTAGCTGCAGATGTGTCTCTTTACGTTTCCTGTTATACTCTCTGGCCTCCCTTTCACCCCAGTAAGAACAGCCAAGACGATGTTGCCTTTTTTGGTAACTCTCAGCCTCTTTATCAGGCACCATCATTTTCTCCCAAGAGCCCATGTCTGGATTCTTCATCCAAACCCATTGCCAGCCTAGAGGGAGAATCCATGGGCGGTTCCTTTTATACTCGGTCCGCTCTATCATTGGCTTTTTGTTCGAATTTCCCGCCTCCTCCTTTTCCTGCACATTTAGCTCGGCCAATTGGGGCTGTACCCTCTCTGCCTGTCCTTCACACGCTTGTGCTTCCCTTGTGACCCCTCCCCCCTTGAGACAGGGATTCGCCTCGGTCGACTCTTCTTCCGTTGATGCTGGAGCAGACGGCACTCTCTCTGGTTGAGGCTCGCCGGGTGCAGCACTAACTAATATTCCTTCCATCCTTTGATTTTAAAAACACCCATGCCTCTCTGCTAAGTTCCTTTTCTTTTCTGCAGTGAGTTGTTTGCTTGCCTATGATCTGCTCAGTTAGTTGTTAAGTGTATATGCAATAAAGGCCCTTTGTACACGACCCCTAAACTCCGCCGCAAATGGCTTTAAGCTCCGGAGCTTAAAAATGTTTCCCCACCAGCTCCGGAGTTTACAGGAAATTAAGTGCGACCACGCTCACTTTAGCGCGTCCCAGTGCACCTTTCAAGTACCTGCTCTCTGGAGGTGAAAATTCTTTGATGCGGTGTAACGATAGTGAGTGCGGGGCTCTCCTCGCTTCTGTTTGTTGTTTTTTGGCTCCTGCCCTTTTAAGAGCCACTTAAGAGACTGAAATGTTGCCGCGGCAAGAGCGAGAGGCAGAACGGAGGTGAGCCACGTCTCTTTTCTTCCTGTTTTTTCTCCCTCTCCTCACGCAGCCAGCAGCCAGGAGTGCGGAGGGGGTGAGAACGCAGGAACAGCGACAAACCCCTAAGATCTCTGGTCCGAATTTAAGTGGCCAGCGGATCTTAGGGGTCCTGTGAAAAGGCCCAAACAAAGCACTATACACACACCTGTAATTTCAAGCAATTAAAAGAAATGTTTTTATTTTTTTCTCCTACACATGTTTCAGTTATTGTGACTTTAAGTACTAGTTAATGAGAAAGGGGAGGAGTCTGGGGAAACTATAGCTGTTCTCCTTCTGTGGATCTCTCCTACTGCACTGCAAAAGGGAATTTTATCAGAAAGTTCACACTCTGCAAGTTTCCAATTACTTCCCATTTCTTGCATTAATGGTAGGTTCAGTAGCAGGGACTACCATTATTTATTATCTATGAGCCCCCTCTGACTCTTCAATTTCAACATGTTTCTGAAGAGTCATGGGGTTCCCTGAAAGACAGAAAGAAACCTGCAGCTGCACAAGATCCTCTTGAATGGAAGTCAGGAGTATTTAATATAATTAGGACTATTGTCCAAGCTTATATTAAGTCTAGTACGTGAATATCAGAAGTGCAGGCAACAGCAGACAGCGTGGTCCTTCCAGTCAGCTTCACTTCCGGTTCATGAGGCCGCATGAGCATTCTATCCTTGACTGAAAGCTATCCAGAAGCAAAGAGAGAACAGATTCTAAAAGCATCCAGAATATTAAGGAATGGAGCGAAAAACCCAAGCAGGTGAAATCAAGGAGAGGGCTGGAGAACATACACTATATCACCAGTTGACATCCCTAACCTGACAGATCACAATGTAGTTTAAACAAACATTTTTCTGCACATATTTTAGCTAAAATGAACCTAATACTTAGTTCTTTAAATACATGACCATCCACTGTTTAAAAGCTGTTTTGTTATAATGTTCTTTGTGAAGATTGCAGTAAATATAATGTGGAGTCATTCTGCCAGATCAAAAGAACTGATCAATAGTGAGAGTTAAATCTTAATTTTTTAAAAATGTATGCAATCCAAATGCTTGCAGAAAACATTCTCAGGATACTGGACTCATAAAATTCCACAGATACTCTTATGTTCACCAGTACTGTTAATATATCATAAGCAAATATTATGTTTATGAAATATGTCAAACTTGAAATGCTTCCATCAAAACTGAGCTTGGACCCTTGCATCTGGAATTACCTTACAAAATGCTTTAGCGGATCTAATGTACATTCATTCAAATCTCTCTTCAAAACCCAACTTTTACATAAAACTATACCTTCATATGAAACACCATTCTCAGATGAAGTAAAACATAAATGATAAAAAACAACTACATTTGGCAACAAACACCCCTAGTTTTGATCTCACTTTACATTCTACCTCTTTTGTTATCCACCTCCAAGTTGAAATTTAGACAATGAGAACCAACATGACAATCTTTTCTACTTATGTATTTCTCAGTCCATTATCAGACATATGCAGACAATGCCTCTATTAGCAATAAATAAACAGGGACTGAGAAAAAAATCATACAGGTATCTTATGTACCCATATTTGTTTGAATTACCCTTTGTCACCTGGCAGCATCCCCTTACAACAATAAGCCATGGTCAGCAATTCCACATGAAATATGAGCCTTGATCTAATGGAAGATGTTGAGTACTGTGCTAAACCATGGTTTACTGTAATTTCAAATACAGTGGTACCTTGTAATAAAGGAATTAATTCGTTCCAAATGAAATTCTGTTAAGCAAATTTTACTTTTTAAAAATTTCCCATAGGAATGGATTGAAAACAGAGTAATCCCTAATCGGAACCATTTTATGTTGTACAGATTTGCTCCATAGGCGATTCTGCTAAGCTAATTTCCCCTATCTCCAGAATTTTTTATGTTGTACAGATTTTATGTTATACAAACCATTTGTTATACGAGGGTCCACTGTACTCCAAATGGCTATGGAGGAGTCATATAAAATCAACTGAAGCAGGAATTCACATAGACAAGAACCTTTGAAATTGCAACTAGTACTACATTCATCTCAGGATTGTTGGTTTTCCCAATAGTCTTTCAGCAAGATCATCCTTTCAATTTTGTAAACTGAAACCTTGTGCTTCAAATTTTTGACTTCATTTGTTTTACAACTATCAGAATCATCCTTATCCTATTATCTAGCAACAGTTTTGACTTAGAAAGTAAATATATAAAAATAGCATTCAACCACAGCAGGAACAATGCATGCATATACAGTAAATGCACTATGTACTGGTTTGGCAATATCATGACTAAGGAAGCTTCCATTCTACCTCAGAATAAATCAAACAAAAGCAAACAATTCTTGAATAATTGCAGCCACAAGTCTTGTTTGTTAAATAATGAAATCACCCATGAAACTATACATATTACTTTGTTAAATTACCTTTTGCCCATATTTCTTTGGGTACCGAAGCAGATGCTAATAAAACATTTAATAATTAAACTGAATTGCTGCCTATTTGTCCTTCAAGTGTATCTACTGTGTTGACATTCTAGATGTTGACTGACACGTCAGCATGAAATTCTCTGCTTCATTCATGCATACAACTCTGGAGACCCAATTTAACAATTACAATCTTTTTACTCTAACTAACTCAGAATATTCCACCCTCATGTCATATTTTCTGACAACATATGATCTTGCAAAATGATATATTGTCCTCTCAGGAATTCCTAATGTAATGTTTTAATTAAAGTTCTTCGTCTTAATAGATATGACATGGCCAAGCAGTAGCACTGTACATATGAATGCCACTCAAAACCTAGCCAGGCATTTATGAAATTAAGAACTAGGCTTGGAGCTAGATAATTATACAAGCAGCTCAAAAAGATAGTGATTGTTATCATTTTTATTAGAAACAAAAAGACTGAAAGCCTATAAATCAGGACTTAAAGATTTTTAAAAATAACGAGCACATCTAAGTCCAAGTTCACAGGCAATAAAGTAATTCAAGCGAAATCATATTAAGACTTTTCAGATTCCACTGCCTATAGGTATTTATTCACCAATATTTGAAGTCAATATACCTATTGAACTTTTCTGCAATAGACAGGAAATAACTGCACAGAGTGAACATATGGCAGTGAAAGGGAACTGACATCTTCCTGAGACTATTTTGCAGTGCTTGGGCAGAAGGATGTCACCTGTAACATGATACATTTAAGAAAATAGCATTGCTGTCACTTTTTAAAAGTAACAGAATAACTTGTAAGGTCACGAAGGTACAAATGTTGCTAGTTTTAACATTAAGAGAACAAGCTGTAATGTAACATCAACAGGAGAGGGTGCTAGTCCTGCTTGGTGACTTTCCTAGACATGTAGCTGGTCACTGTACACATGGTATGGAAGGCAAGGTAAGACTTTGATCTGTTCCAGTGCATCTCGTTTTATGTTCTTAACTTGGAGAGTCGTGTAATTTCATCATATTAAAAAGTCCTTTACACGTAAATAATTATTAGTATGTCACAGGTAAGGAAGATGTTTAGGTCTTTTACACAAAGAGCAAAATCAGTCAATCAACCAATCAAGTTTTTTTTTAAAGTCCATGAAACTCTCAGCCCATGAGAACCTTACTAGTCAGAGAAAGATACAGATCTATGTGTATAAGCCCTGCATAACATTAGAGCCTAACAGACAGAAGAGTGTGAGAAACCTTTCAGATTCATTTCTGTATACACAGGAACAATTTTATCTCCCCATAACACCAATTAAATGTATGTGCAAAAGCTCCATAAAAACTAGAGCCCCGCGAAAAAAGAGACTGATTTAAATTTAAGTATTAGATTCTAACAACTATACATTCTAGCTCACAATGCAGGCAATTTCTGCACATTGTGTGAGGAGTCTCTTTTTGTATCTCTTTATTTTCCACTCTTACTACCTGAGCTCCATGGTTATAACCTCATTAGTATGGTTCTAGTACAATGAAACATGAATAAACTAGCAAATTAAATCTGATTTAATTGCTATTGAATAATCAGTTAAGAAATAAATGGAAGGAAGTTTCTTCTCCTGGGCAGATGCTTCGTATTCAGGAACAGGGCAAAATACCTAACTCTGTAAACAGCTATTTTAGTAGTTCCCCCACCACAGTGTGCTTCATATATTGCAGTCCCAGTATATTGCAGATTTACTGGGACCACCGGTGTGGGAGGGTGGCAAGGCAGTGGCCAGACAGCGCTGAGCCCAGGGAAAGCTCCAGAGACCCAGCACAGGCCCACCCCATGGCCGGGAAGTCACTTCTAGTCCCTGTACAGGCCCCGGAAGCCCACTGAAGACCCGTTATAGGCAGCGCCAGGCCTGGGGTGAGTTCATCAGGCCCTATACAGGCCTGCTGGTTCCGGCCTGACCTGCAGATAAAGGCACCCGCATATCACAGATTTTCCTTTATCGTGGGTGGATCAGGTACCTAATATAAATGGGGGACTACTGTACCATCTTTGCTTCTTTTCTACATTCTTTCTATTGATTCCTAGTGAAGTTCCTGAGTAGGTCTGTGTTTATAAATGGTCTATGTGGATGTCTTGCAGAACCTATCTAGGCCTTTGTTGTGGGCAACAAGATACTGGTGTTTCCAAAACATTTTCAGTTTTCCTAAGAAACAGGCTCTCCAATCAACTCCCTCTCTCATCATTTTCTGAGTCATTTGAAGTTGTCCTTTCTATTGCCCAGTAGACAAGAATAACAGGACATGGCAACTGCATCAAAGTAGCACATAGGAATACAGTGGTACCTTATATAAAGGAATTAATTTGTTCTAAATGAAATTATGTTAAGCAAAGTTTCCTTTATAAAAATTTCCCATAGGAATGCATTGAAAATGGAGTAATCCCTAATCGCGACCATTTTTATGTTGTACAGATTCGCCCCATAGACAATTCTGTTAGGCAAATTTCCCCTATGTCCAGAACTGTTTGTGTTGTACAGATTTTATGTTATACAAACCATTTGTTATACGAGGGTCCACTGTACTAACTTTCTGCCCCTTCCATCTCAGGTTCTGCGCAATTCTAAATTCTATATGCTTATTTGGCTCCCTATTATTCTTAGGAATGTGAAAAACACACAAATAATGTCGCCTTTCAGAACAGAATCATCATCACAAATACTTTTAAACTTCATCACAAAATATGCCTATGTCAGTATTGGCGAACCTATGCACGGATGCCAAAGGTGGCAGTCAGAGCCATTTCTGTGGGCGCCCGACATCACCCCTTCACAGCCACCTGTATTCAGGTTAAATTGATGTAAAGTGGTACCTTGTATAAAGGAATTAATTCATTCCAAATGAAATTATGTTAAGCAAAATTTCCTTTATACAAATTTCCCAGGAATGCATTGAAAACGAAGTCATCCCTTTTTTATGTTGTACGGATTTGTCCCATAGGTGATTATGTTAAGCAAATTTCCCCTATCTCTGGAATTTTTTATGTTGCACAGATTTTATGTTATACAAACTGTTTGTTATACAAGGGTCCACTGTATTGGCACTTTACGAACAATTAGTGGGTTGTGAACCACAGTTTGGGCACTCGGTCTCTAAAAGGTTCGTCATCACTGTCCTATGTTGACACAAGAGCACTCAGCTCGAACAGAGAAAGGATTATCTCTCATTAATAAGACATTGTGGGTGTATTTTCACCTGGTGCCAGTTTCCCAGTCCTGTTCATCCTTATCTTTCTCTTCTTTGGCATCGGCAGCATGTGGATGTTTTTGCACAATTCTCATCCCACCAGCCTTGACTGCAATGAAAATAAGAAGGCATGTGTTTTTGTCAGATATGCTATAGGATGGCAGATAAAAAAACCATTAAGACCAGAAAGCCCATGAAAAATGAGAAAGGACTTTGTCATCTGATATGTGAGTCAAAAGCACCAGCAGCAGCACTTCAGCTACTGAAGTTGGGACGCAGGCTTTAAAATTATTCCAATACACCAGAAATTGCAAGGAAACCACTTAAAATTTCTTTCATGGTTTCTGAGATGCTTTTTCATTGTTTCACATATGCATGACACTGATTTTACTTTCATTATACTCACAGGGAGGAATCTAAAATCAAGGCAACAAAGATTTACTTTCACTTACATACCCACAGCAGAAGCATCTAGTTATCCACTTCCTCTAAATACAGTAACTACACATCTCCAAACCTTTCCATTGCATTGCTAATGCCATGCTTGCAATTAAAAGATGCACAGCTCAAAGAAATTCCTTTTTTAGCCTTGCCATTATCTCACTTTATATAACGGCAGCTTCAAAAAATTATATTTTTGAGGTCCTCCTCTATTCAACTTTACAGCAGCAATCCAAACAATCCAGGTGGAAAAAAATCCAGGTGGAAAATAAAGTTTTCTCACCAAGTCAGTAAACTATATTTGGCTGGTGATAATGTTACTTGGGTTTCAGAATAAAGACTCTCAATCTCTTTTAATTCCAGAGATTAATCTTCCAGGAATTGTGGGTGGATAATCCAAAACTATGAAATGAAGTTGACATCATTTTGCAATGCACGCATAAGGTATTTGCCACTCTGAATAGCAATACAATACTTATATTAAATCTCCCCAAAAGTGGAGTGGACTGAAAGAGTTGCTTTGCAGATCATTCAAATAAATTTATATCTTGTCTTAGTGCTTCTGAACTCAACTAAAACTAAACAATCTTGGATTAGATAGGACAGAGGCTTGACAAATCACTCATAATCCTCAATTTCCCATTTCCTAAAGAGAATAATAACAATGATCTAGTTCCAAGTTTTTCTTCAGGACATACAAAGCAACATCTGCAAAACACTGTTTGCCTGGAAAACATTAGCCAGGTCATCTTAATATACAGGAATTCCCTTAATATAAGAAAAATCCTCCTTTCCTTATTAAAGTTGCTTATCTAAAGCTCAGGATCTTGTATGAGATTGTTCAGATAGAACAGTGATGGCAAACCTTTTAGAGACCGACTACCCAAACTGTGATTCAAAACCCACTAATTGTTCACAAAGTGCCAATACAGCAATTTAACCTGAATACAGGTGGCTGTGAAGGGGCGATGTCGGGTGCCCACAGAAAGGGCTCCGAGTGCCACCTTTGGCACCCATGACATAGGTTCACCAACACTGAGTTACAAGGAGGCACCATACTACCAATTTCATTTTTTTAAAAAATTACAGTGCAGTAGTTTGATTCTCTTTTACTGTTGAATTAATCTCATTGTCACTGTTGTTTAATGTCTGTTTAACATGTATAGAACTGCAGCCATTTCACTCTATTCTGTGCCCTTTTATTCAAAAATTCGTCCCACTGGGTTGAATGGAGTCCCCCCCAATATGATGCCCTCTGAAGCAAAGGTATTAATGAACAAAAAATATAATACAAATAATAAGACATAACTTTATTTATTTACGGTCAATGATCAAGACAGAAAAAAAAATAACTAATTGGCTCCTCGGAGCATAGCTGATTCATTGTTTTGACTGATTATTCTAGGCCTTTTAAGAGTGCTTAACATTCAATAATAAAATTTTGAAAAACAGAAGCAAGGTGCTATGTAATAAAAATAGAAAAAACTATGTGCACTTTTAGCAACAAGATGTTGACCAATTTTTCTACCATACTGAAGTACTTCGTTTAAAATTCTAAAAAATTCTGAGTATTATGCAGCACTCTCTGTATATATAAGACACTTTTTCACATTATCATGGCTATTAATCTCTTTCAGCTTAATTGCTATAAAATAAAATAAAATGTATGTCTCTGTATTTTTCTTTCCTCTTTACACATGGAAAGTTTTCCGCCACATGTTAGAGCTACTCAGTAGCCACCCATCAATAAGTTTCAGAGACTTGTATGGAGTCAGCTTTTCCCTCCCTTCCATAAAATGGATTCTATTTACCGGTGGAAGCTGGAGTATTTACATATGATCTGGTACTGGGCCAGGCAGGGCCGCATTTCGGCTTCTAAAGGAGTAATTCTACAAGTCCCTGACTAGAATCCATTTTCCCTCATGCCTCACAACAAGCTGTTTGTGTTGTGGTCATTTCATCCCTCCTTATGGAGTAGTAGGTGATAGGCAGGAGAGGGGACTGGGAGACCAAATAATTTATAGATAGGAAAGGCAAATTCAAGAAGTCTTGAGTTGCATACAGTTCCTTAAATGTGGTGGCCGGCCATCACACAAATTGAAGGACTTACTTGGAAGCAAAGGGACCTATGCTGTGATTTTGAAGGAATTGCCAGCGTGTCTGTTTTTTCCATACCAGCAGAAATGAATGGATTGCCTAGATAAGATGTAATAGTCCAATGCACCCTGTGATTTCATGCTCTCAGTGAAATCAGATACTTCCAGTCACCCCACCATATACAAAATTTACATCACTATTACCACTCCTTAGAAAGACTTCATTCAGTTCTGTCCAATTTTACTCCCCAAAAGCACATTCTACCTTTTTATAATCTTGGCATGTATTTTTCATATTTATTATCTTTATTTATATCCTGCCTTGTATCCTGTGCATACATTTTCTGGTAAAGTAGAACTAGAATTAATAATCTTTATGCCATCATGAAAGCTGGCTGGATACCTCAGTGGTTTTGACATCTGCATCCAGAGACAGAGGGTTGAGAGTTTGGTTCCCTCATTGTGTCTCCCCCATCAGAGCCAGCCTGCTTTGGGCTTTGGACAACCAGCACAGTCCCAGGGCATCCCCAAGAAGATGAGAATGGTAAACCTTTCTAAAAGGTTCACCATCACTGTCCTATACTATACTAACCACTAGAATGGCAGGCTGCCTCTATTCCATGCTGTGACTATGGACCTCTCAGGGTCCATCTTGTGGCCTTAATCGAGTCTCTTTGAGTAGACACCCCAGACATCTTTTTTTCATGTACACGTTGGCACCACGTGCCCGAGTTAAACAGCAAACAAAAAAAAAAGAGAGAAGCGGGAATGGGCTGCCCCGACCTACAAGTTAACTCTCCACACTTCCATTCAGAAGGCCCACTAATTCCCCTCCAAAGAAACGTCTATTACTGTAAGGTGGCAGGTTTGTTCTGGACCACATTTCTGGCCAAAAGTTCCCATACAATCCCGATCCTGTGCATCCTGACTTGGAAGTCAGTCCCTGCAAGCCTACTTAAGATTTACTCCCAAGGAAGCGTGCGTGGGATTGCACACCTTGGACCTTGTTTATGGGATTGTTGCAACCACACCTTAGGCATTGTTTATTCCGATCAAAACTTCCCTCTGTTCAAAGGGAGGGGGGGCTGCGGCGGTTTACTCCCGAGCAAGCACAGATCGGGCTGCAACCTAAAAGGAAGCGCCACCCGCCTCTTTTCAAATGTCTGGCGTGCACAACCACAGCCACGCACGCAGGAAGAGAGAGAGAGAGAGAGAGAGAGAGAGAGAGAGAGAGAGAGAGAGAGAGAGATTGACGTAGGAAAGGGCATCAATACCAGCAGGAGGGTGTCCAGCCCGGGTCTCGGCTTTGCCTTGAGGCGGCGAAGACATGCTTGGCTCTCCAACGCCCACAAACTCCAGCCACCGAGGACGGCGCAATACACATACACACACCACTTCGCACACTCGCAACCGACCCCTTTCAAACGCAAGCCCCGCCCCCCGCCCCGCGCGTCCTCCCTTGTTGTTGTCAACGTGGCTCCCGGACGCCGCGCGCGGCCGACGGGGCCTGTCGTCAGAACGCGGCGCGACGTGGGCGGGAGGCCTGGGAGGAGCAGCCGGGGCGAGTCCTTCCTGTTCCCGGGTGGCCTGCGCTTCCTTTCCCTTGGCTAGGGAACGGTCGGGCCAGCGGGCACAGCCGGCGGCGACCCAGGGCAAGAGTCCCCGCGGCTTCTGAGAGGCTGCACGGATTTAGGTCCATCGGCATCTTCCCTGTGGATTGCATCCTCCCCCCCCCTCCAATTTATTTATTTATTTATTTATTTTCAAACTTATATACCGCACCTATTTCCCCAAAAGGGGACTAAGGGCGGTTTACACAAATAAAACAGATAAAAACAATAAAACAATCAACAGCTGTGTCCAGGAGGGCAAGCCAATGTAGGAAGGGCAGCGAAGGGGAATAATAATAATAATAATAATAATAATAATAATAATAATAATTATTATTATTATTATTATTATTATTATTATTAATAATAATAATAATAATGATGATGATGATGATGATGATAATAATAATAATAATAATAATAATAATAATAATAATAATAGAAAAAAATAATTAGAGATGGCCCTCCACCAAAACTCTCATAACAGCATAAATCTGTTCAGCCTTCAAGGGGCCTCGATGGTTTTGCTTTTCTTCTTCTTTTGCCTTCTATTCCAGGCTGAAACGGATCTGTATGGCTACCTCTTTGAACGCTGTTGCCCTGACACGGAGGAGCAAAGGATGTTTTAAAGGGATTTCGAAAAAAAGTAATGGACTCCCACCCCCTTCGTGGTTATGAGTGAAGCTTCTTCTCTTAAGTTCCTAAACAACAAAACGAAACACGTGGGATATCGTGCTTTCTGTAGTCGCAATTCAGTATGCAAGGAAATGGCCCGAGATTGGCGCACGCTGTCACAGCCCTGCGGCAAGGCAGGAAAAAAAGGTGCTGAGCTTACAGGGTAAAGAGCATCCTAAGGTTGACAACACCAATGGCCGCAGTCAAGATGGTGCACAGGATATCCTCTTCTGCTCATTACCGTTCACAAACTTAAAGGGTTACTGGGTTGGGGAACATCCCTTATGAGGAAAGGCTAAAACATTTGGGGCTCTAGTCTGGAAAAAAAGGCGCCTGAGGGGGGATAGGATTGAGACGTACAAAATAATGCAGGGCATGAGTAAAGTGGATAGAGGGATGTTCTTCTCCCTCTCACAGAATACCAGAACTAGGGGACACACTCAAAGTGAGGGCTGGGAGAGTAAGAAAAGACAAAAGAAAATATTTTTTCACCCACTGCATTGTTAGTCTGTGGAACTCCCTGCCAGAGGATGTGGTGATGGCATCTGGCCTGGATGCCTTCAAAAGGAGATTGGACAGATTCCTGGAAGAAAAGTCCATCACAGGTGACAAACCATGATTGAGATGTGTAATCTCCAGTCTTAAAACCGGGGTACTTCAAGGGCCAGATGCAGGGAAGTGGTATCAGGAGACAGATATCTAGTCTTGTGTGCTCCAAGACGCATCAGGTAGGGCCACTGTGAGATACAGGAAGCTGGACTAGATGGGCCTTTGGCCTGATCCAGCATGGCTCTTCTTATGTTCTTATGTAAAGCAGCTCCATGAAAGGAAAACTGCCAGAGGCCAACTTTTTTTCAGCAGTTCACCACTTTTCACCCAAACACAAAACAATTTGTCAGGGCTGTTTTTCAACAAGTATAAATGTCAAAAACTGCAAACCTTCCAAATATTTATGTACTCCTATATCACCCTAGGAATAAAAATGGCTTGGAAGAAATTGATTTGCTGTTTCTCTAATAAATTCATATATGAAGCAGTTAGTTGGTGGGTGGAAACTAGAATCATAGAATCATAGAGTTGGAAGAGACCTCAATGGCCATCATCCAGTCCAACCCCCTGCCATGCAGGAACCCCATCACAGTATTTTCGACAGATGGACATCCAGCCTCTGCTTAAAAACCTCCAAAGAAGGAGACTCCACCACCTTCTGTGGCAGCAGATTCCACTGCCGAACAGCTCTTAACCTTCATGAAGTTCTTCCTAATGTTAAAATGGAATTTCTTTTCCTGTACTTTGAAACTATTGCCCCACATCCTAGTCTCTAAAGCCATGGAAAACAAAACTGTTCCCTCTTCAATATGACATCCTTTCAAATATTTAAACATAGCTATTATATCCCCTCTCAGTCTTCTTTTTGAAAGGCTAAACATTCCCAGTTCCCTAATCCATTCCTCATAAAACATTTCTTCCAGACCTTCAACTATCCTGGTCCCCCTCCTCTGTACCCACTCGAGGTTGTCAACATTCTTTTTAAATTGAGGCGCACAGAACTGGACATAGTACACTGTTGTTATATAGTGGGTCAGATGAAACCAGGCGATGCCCAAGTGAAATTTAGCTCTTTATTCATAGTAAAAGCACATGTTGCAAAGGGATAAAAAGCACTGCTAAACAAGCCCAAGGGCCAGTTTATATACACACCCCGATTATCCCCGTGACAGGCCATTGGGTGGTTTAAACAGCCTGCTGGCCCCCAATTGGACAAGCCAGAATCCTGCCCTTCAGTTATTCTCCAGCCTCCAGCTCCCACATCCCACACCTGTCTCCCATTGCCTATGCTTGGATCTTGATCAGGCCCTGCCCGGCTGGGGCCCAGCTAGAGCTTGGCTGTAGGTAAGGTAAGTTTGGAGCCTTCCTTACTATTTATTAATATACTCCAAACTCAGACAGTTCACGGGTTACACTTAGGGCCTTTTTACACGACCCCTAAGATCCGCTGGCCACTTAAATTCGGACCAGAGATCTTAGGGGTTCCTCACTCTTTCTCTGTCCCCACCCCCCTCTGCACTTCCTGGTTACTGGCTGCGTGAGGGAGGGAGAAAAAATAAAGAAAAGAATGCCGGTTTACCTCCGTTTTGTTCCCGGCAGTATTCAGATCTCTTAAAGGGGTGGGGCGCAAAAAAAGAACAAACAGAAGCCAGGAGAGCCCCGCACTCACTATCCTTACACCGGATCAAATATTTGTCACATCCAAAAAGCAGGTACCTGAAAGCTGCGCTGGGACGCGCTAAAGTGGGCGGGGTCGCACTTAACTTCCTCTTAACTCCAGAGCTGGTGGGTAAACATTTTTAATCTCTGGAGCTGGGAGCCATTTGCCCCGGAGTTTAGGGGTCATGTATAAACTGCCTATCTTTTGGATTAAAGAAGGGGAATGGCTAGTTAAAGAACTAAAGTTACTGTCATTTCCTCCCTCCTGTTGTACTTATTTTTTCATTCTTAATGGTTTCAATGTGTGCAAAGAATTACTGGGTAACCAATACAAGATTTAAGAAGACTTCCTTGTGACTTCTGTTAAATGCTACACAGGGGAAATAGAGACAACATTTCTCTCTTCCGCAATTGTGCAAGATTGTTACCCAGCAACATTGAATCCCTAAAATATTTCCCCCATACTGCCATAGTTAAGGTTTTGTTTGATGGACGTGGGGGAAAGAATTTATATTCTGCAACTGAGAGCACTTTCTACCACAACAAACTGGATGTGGGATAAGGGTCAAAATGAACAGGTCAGAATATTTGAGTATTTGGGCATGATTTTTCAGGCATCAGGAACATGGACTGCCCAACAAGAAGACGTCATAGAAAAGGCTTGCATTGCACAAAAATCTTGAGATGCTTTTTTGCATACCAAGGGTTAAACTTTTATACTGGCAGAGCTGCAAGTCTGTAGAGCCAAGTGGCAGTAGAGGATTCAAATACCGTATGGGCCAATGCAAACATAAAATTAATACAAACTGCAGTCAAGTTTCTCAGGCAGACTTTTGCTGTACCAGGCTGTGCTCAAAATCTCTTAGATTAGAAAATAGTTTTCTTTCAGTGTTAAATCTTTCCATATATTATAAAAACAATAAGTTGAAAGAAAATCCTTTAGAAAGACAAGTCTGAGTCTGCTACCTAAAGAAAAGAGAAACAAAGAGGAACCTCCAACTTAGCTGTGAAGGCAATATTTTGGAAAACTGCCCTATGCCAAAAGTGTTTGCATATCACTTTGAATCCAACCATTACATACAAAAAGCATAATCTAAACACCAAACAGAAAGCTGCTGTCAGAAATAACATACTTTGGAAACTGGCTGGGTCAAATGGTGGATCACTCCGACAAAAAATAACAGCTTTGTCCTTGTCTAAAATATGGTCAAAGTAAAATATGCTAGTGCCAAATGGTAGAAACTACCACAGTGCAAACAAGTGGATGTAGCTCTTAAACCATGCAGAATTACTATTGGCTGCTTGAAACTTACCCCATTGAAAAAATTATTAATAGGTTGGCATTGCCCCTTGAGAAGTACGTTAAGAGGTGCTGGCAAATAATGAGCAAAATAAGATAATACATCCCAAAATCCATCCACTTCACGGATAATGAGAGATTTTTTGTTAAAAAAAAAAGTATACCATTAATTATTTTTTTTCTGTGTTAATTTTTGAAAGGTGATGTATGTGTTTGCATTTGGTCATTATGATAAGTATTTCTAGTAGCTAATTTAAATTTGGCTTTCATACCTTTATGCCTCACAACACCCAACTCAATCTCTCCTTCCCATTTGATTCCAAGGAAGCTGTTCTGTACCTGCAGTGGTGTATATTATCAAGTACTGAACAAGAAGAGGGCTAACAAACTGAAATGTATTATTCTAGGCAAGAAAGAGATGCTTCTGATCAGTCACAAGACAAATCGGGATAGGGATCCAGTCTGTACTGGATGAGGTTACTCTTTCCATGAAAAGTCAGGTCTGAGGTTTGGATGCACAGGTTTCAGCAAGAATGTATTTTCACAGCAATGGCTGGTACACCAGCTAAACCCATTCCTGGAGATGTCCAATCTGGCCATGGTGTCACATGCCTCAGTTGCATCCTGTTTGGATTACTGCAGCACGCGCTACGTGGGACTGTCTTTGAAGAGTGTCCAGACACTTCAGCTTGTTCCAAATGTTGCAGCCACACTGCCAACTGGTTCTGCGTACAGGGCACATGTATCAAACTGCTGGTTATGACCAATAAAGCCCAATAAACATGGGGGGCAGGCTATTTTAAGAGTTGTACATTTGAGCCTTCCAAAAGTCGTTTGGCAAGAGAGGGCCTTCTCAGTGGCTGCCCCCAGTCTTTGGAATGCACTGCCCTGAGAAGTCCACACCCTCTTGTCCTTCCACCATCAGGCAGTAACCTTCCTTTTCAGACATTTATGTATTTTATTTGTTTAAAAAGCAAAAGGAAAGTTGTCTGCTTATATACCGCCCCATACCACTTCAAGTAGTCTCTGGGCGCTTTACAGTTTAATTACAGCATGCAGGCTACACATCATTCCACCCCCCAGCAAGCTGCATACTCATTGTATCAACCTCGGAAGGATGGAAGGCTGAGTCAACCATGAGCCTGCTACCTGGGATTGAACCTCAGGTTGTGAGCATAATTTTATCTGTGTCATGGGGCTAATTTAGAATATTTTTACTTAAAATTCTTAATATTTTTATTTAGAATAATTTGACCCCACCTTTCTCCTTGGAAAGGGACCCAAGGTGGCTTATAAGAATGAGGGTCAATATACAGCCCAGAACATTTAAGACATAATTTGAGTTATGAACAGGGAATTAGAAGAGGCATGCTTTTAATCAATAAAGGTGCTAGGGATGCTGTAGTTATTAGAGATCTTAAAATATGTTTTAAAATGATTCTAATTTTGGTTTTAAAATTGAACTATGATTGTGTTGCTATGATGTTTTAAGACTGTTGATAATTGCATAGTTTTAATTATGAACTACCTTGGGTTCTCTACAGGGAGAAAGGTGGTGTATAAATAATATAACTAACTAAAGTAATTGTGGCAATGCAAAAAGCTTTCTAGTGGTAGTCCCCCCACATTGAACTGTTGGGCATCAGAGGAGCTACAAGCTCTAACAAGTTCTTTGTGGAGGCTTTTCATAGCTAGTTTAACGTGTGTGCATGCTTTATTATTGCTTTAATAAAAGAAACCACAACATCTCTTTTTCTTGTGTACCCTACCAGATGTTAAGCATACTAATGTGACAGAATAGGAATCAGTGGTTGAGGAAATGAAGTTGAAGGTGTCATGGTAACTTGTACTTTGATATTTGTTTTTCAAATCAGGATACACTGCATGTGGACAGTAATTCTGCAGAGCCAGATATGTTGTAACACATCAGCTTTGCTGCCTCCAATAATATTCATTAAAGGGAAATCAAGTGGAATTGCTTTTTCAAAATCTACGGCACTGTGCAAAAATCTTAGGACACCACTAGAACTGTCGTTTCAGCAATGATATGACCATATATAATCATTTTTCAGTCTCTTTATTATATAATACAACCAGAAAATACAGCAAATTTCTATATAGTATACAAAAAGAATTTGTTTTTTCTTAAAGAAAAAAAAAAACCCAGCTCCTATAGTAAAGTGGCAAGTATTTAGTATGGTCTCCCTTTACACTAGAACAATAGCAGGCATCTTATTATCATAAACTTAAATGGAATGGAATCCTAATTACTAACATTGCTAACCCCTATATTTGTCCTATAATTTCATGTCAAAATGACTGCTGTGGAAAAAAGAGACCAGAGGAAGTCGAACAAGTACCTGGCTTGGCCTCCTGCAGTTTTATCAGGATGTCAAGTTGACCCTTCTAGAACATTATTTGTGGAAAGATAGCAGCCAAGAAAGGGAGCATGGTGAAAAGGCCCTTAGGCCTTTTCACACGACCCCTAAAATCCGCGGCAAATGGCTCCCAGATCCGGAGCTTAAAATTGTTTCCCCACCAGCTCCGGAGTTTACAAAAAATTAAGTGCGACCACGCCCACCTAAGCGCGTCCCAGAGCACTTTTCAAGTACCTGCTCTCCAGGGGTGAAAAATTCCTGATGCGGATGTAACGTAGTGAGTGCCGGGCTCTCCTTGCTTCTGTTTGTTGTTTTTTTGCCCCCTGCCCCTTTAAGAGATACTATGCTGCCGGGAGCAGAGCGAGACGCAGAACGGAGGTGAGCCCACATTCTTTTCCTTTTTTTCTCCCTCCCCTCACGCAGACAGCAGCCAGGAGTGCTGAGGGGGTGGGAACACAGGAACAGCAACAAACCCCCAAGAACTCTGGTCCGAATTTAAGTGGCCAGCGGATCTTAGGGGTCATGTGAAAAGATATGCTGAATCCAAATTTAAAATTTTGCAATCCAATTGTTGACAATATGTGGGAAGAACTGGAGAGCAATGAAAGAATGAGTGCTTGCAGTTTTCAGTGAAACATGGTGGAGGGTCTATCTTAGTTTGGGGTAGCATTTCTACCAGTGGTGTTGACGATATTGTCTGTATTGATAGGGTCATGAAGGCTGAAAAGTACAGAAAGGTTTTAAATTTACCACACCATTCCTTCTGGTGAATGGTTTTACAGTAAGACATCCATATCCAACAGGGATTGGTTTCACACAGAGACACCCACGTAAACATGTATGGGTTTTTCTTTTAATATTTTTCATAATTTCAGACCATGAATAAGTTACTCAGTGGATAGATAGTGATCCATGGATAAGAATGTCCTATTATATTTTTCAGTATGAAAATAATCATAATCACAAGCACACTGCTAATGCGCTGAAATCATGGTTGGTGAGAAAAAACAGCTGATAAAATTCTGACTATCATGAACTGTCCTCTACAGAGTCCAGACCTTAATATTATAGAGGATATGTGGGATTACCTAGACATAGAAAGAAGTAAAAGACAATATTAATTTAAAGAAGAACTCGGGGAAGGGCTGAATGAAGCCTGGGTATAATATACTGTGCCAAAATATTACTTCAGAAAACATCAGGACAGAAGGGTGGGGTGTCGGTGAAACCACACATCAGTGTTTTTTTCCTGCTTTTTCCATTCAGGTCATAAGTGTGTGCACACCAACTCATTATGCTATTCTATACATCTGAGAAGAATTTCATGAAAACTTATAATAAATATATTAGCCTTTAGGATGAGGTACCCAAAATGTGGCCCATGGGTCATCTGTGGCCCCACAAACATTTCTGGACATCCTTTCCCATTTTAAAGAAGATTTTCATTTTAAAAAATTGAATTGGTGGCAAAACAGTAAATGGACGGCTGATTCCAATGTTAATTGGACGATCTGTTTTAATTAGAAGTGTTGCCACTGTTGTTTCAAAGAGGAAACATTTAATAACCCCTGATTACAACTCTCTTCCCTAAATTTCATTCCTTTTGGGATCAATCTATCATTCTCTTCCTTTGCTGTAACCCTGGAGAGTCCTGGGCTCTCCATATACCGGTATTGGGGCAGTGACCTCGTTAGCAGTCCCCAAATAAAACCTCATCACAGAGAGCAATCATTCCTGCATCTTTTAAACTGAGATTGTCTCACCTTGGTTACCCCACTACTCATATACATGGAGTACTTTAAAAAAAAACAAATTGGACTGCTGTGTTAGCAATTGAACTCTACAAACATTGATTTAATTACAAGCATTAATTACAAGTCTTAATTACAAAATCTACAGAGATTTAGTTTTCCCACTAGGGCGAAGCACTGTTCATCTTACTTGATAAGAGAAAAGAGTAGAAATTAACAGACCACCTTTGAATCATAAATTTTTGATAACTGTGAAACTTTGGCTGCTGTGAGGGGTTTGGGTCAATCCCTACTTTAAAGACAGCTGCAACATTTGCAATGGCTGGCAGTCCCAGAAATGACAGTAAAGTGCAGCTGCTTTCCATGTAATCAGAGATTATGATTTTCCCTCCCATTCCTGGCAGAAGTTCCCCTGCTGATATTAGCTGAACAATGAGATATCTGCACTGCAACCATGTTTTTCTTTCCTGTCATGAAGCGGCACAAGGGAAGACAGCTGAAGTGCTGGTTACCTTGCTGCTGTAAGAAACCATTAGGGGCACACAAATCAATCTGTTTGAAATCTATTCAGTTTGTCCCCTCAGGTTTCTGGAATGAAACTACCCCAAACCCTTTCCAGAACTATTGGGAGCTGATGTTCAGAGTATCTGGAGAGTCGAATGTTCCCTGTGGGGGTACTGTTGGACCTCCACTCTTGTTGAATCTCTTCTACAAGCAGAGGTGGATTCCCTGAGCTAGATCATGGGTGTTACACGGTGGAAGGAGGTTTAACCCTTTTCCTCTGTGCCATTTGTTCAGGGTGCTTTCTGCCCTGAAGAGTTCTTACATATTTGACTCATCGTGTTTCCTCATGTAGGCATGGGGAGACCTCTGGCTTACAAGTTCTACTTCATTGTTTTGTTTTGTTTCATCAGTAAAACTCTGAGCTCCATCTATAATTAAAGATTTCTGAATCCAACTCTTTGTTTTGGAGGTCTGAACTGGATGAAGATCACATCAATGTCCATTAAAAAAATCTACTCCTGGTCATCCCAAGCTTTTGAAATATGAAGAAAGCACTGCTAAGCTAATCATTGCGAGTCACCATCTGCCCATCCCATCCTACCATACTGGTGTAAATAGTAGCTAGGTGGGTCTACACCAGAAACAAAGGTAGAGGAGAAAATAATAAAACTCTACTCCCCCATTTTCAAGGCCTGGTTCAAGTTGTACTTTCCCTTGCTCAATAGCTATCATTGCATTTATAGATTTGAAGTCATAGTTAGAAATATCTCTTCTAGTTCAGCCCTAGATTTGCTCCAAAAATACATTATTGTCCCCCACTTATTTGGGTATCTGTCAAAAACAACATCTTTTTCTGGGCAATGCCAGGCATGCATTGTATAGATTGCAACTTGCTTCAGTACTTTTCCGTAGTGTTATATGTTCTCTTTTTCTTTCACTGCATGTTATCATGCTGTCACTTAACCCTGGGCATTTAATCATGGCTGTAAGGTAGGATTGTGAGGTTTCAGAGCAATAGCTGGACTATTAGAGAATTCCTGTGTTTCTCCAGGTCTCTAGGCAAGAGGGCAAATTTCAGAGTGAACAGTGCTGGAGGAGGTAATATCCTGATACTGCATTAAAAGCTAGAGGGTTGATCTCTATCCGTTCCCAGCTGGCATCCGAGCTCAGAGGCTCTGTGGAAAGGTGTTTGTATGTCTGATGCACTTTCACATTGTCACCAGTGCCTTGTCCCAGCTCATGATATCATATGGGCCTGCCTTCTCATTCCACATGTTGGCCTTGAAATCTCAGGAAGTGAGAAGCCGCTGACCTGGCAACCCTATCCTAGATGAAAGATGTTTTTGTTGATGACCCTTTAAGGCCAGGTATGATATCCTGGTAACATTGATACTCACAAATGAAACCATGCAAGAGAATTAAACAACTTCATTATCCAGATGAGGCTGAAGCAAAGAAAATTTTGACAAAAAGCAGAAGGCAATGACTATAAGGCCACCAACAGAACTGACTGAATACAAAAAACTGCTTGGGATAACTATTCAAATAAAGCAAAGCAAAGTGTTCTGCTTATATACCACCCCATACCACTTCAATAGTCTCTGGGCGGTTTACAGTATTTAATTACAGTATGCATGATACACATTGCCCCCACCCCAGCAAGCTGGGTACTCATTCAGTGGCACAGTGGTTAAATGCCTGCACTGCAGGTCAAACTGTGCTCACAACCTGGGGTTCAATCCCAGGAAGCAGGCTCTAGGTTGACTCAGCCTTCCATCCTTCCGAGGTCAGTAAAATGAGTACCCAGCTTGCTGGGGAGCCAATGTGTAGCCTGCATACTGTAATTAAAAACTGTAAACCGCCCAGAGACTACTTGAAGTGGTTTTTATGACCTCAGAAGGATGGAAGGCTGAGTCATCCATAGCCGGCTACAGAACATTTAACCACTGCAGTGCAGGCATTTAACCACTGGGGCTCCTCCTGGTTATCATATCATAACTCTCATCAGTTATCATATCATCACTCCCACCAGTAATTTATCCAGCTTCATCAAATGCACCACTTTTATGGCAAACATCACAATCAGAGACTGTTTGATGCTGTTTTTATACATTTTGACGGCAAATTTCAAGCCTTTTTATTCCAGAGCATGAAAAAAACAAGATTAACCCCCCTTTCTGATTATATTGTAAGTTACTTGTAATTAAACCCTTTCCCAACTTGGCAAGAGTTGTAGCATCATTATACAGGGTATTGTTTTACTCAGTTTGCAGATGGAGAAATCTTTAATACTTTTATGGGTTTGAATGGTGATCTATTGGGAGAATACACTCATTTCACCAAGAGGGGTGGTAGTGTAGTCTGTGTCCATAGGTGGGTTTTCTGCAGATAAGATCCACAGTCAATTTGAAATCGAGGTTTCTAATGCTGAAAGTGACCATCTACCCCTTCAATGATGCTAAACAGTATCCAAAACATAGTAACCCCGATTAGATTTACATTTGTACCCCAACAAAGACTTAGAAATGACTAGTAGTAAGAGAATTAAATGGTCCCCAGCAGTGGGTATCACAAAGACTCAGCTACTGAAAACCGAGCTGTATATGAATTATGGAAATGCCATTCTCAATGCCAGTTGTGACACTGAGGCAGTAAAACTTTTTCAAAAACTGACCGGAAAATAGAGCTAAACTAAAAACAACGGTAACTGATGGGAGACCACCAAAGAGCTTTAAAAAGACCTTGCTGGTTGCAGAATGAATGTAAGCAGGCCAAGAGCCAAATGAGGAAAATATATCATAAGTATAGGAAAAGATTTACAAACTCTATTAAATGAGTTTGTAGCCCTTATTTAAGTATACAAATCCTTGATTAAAAAAAACAGCAAGCAACCACAAGGGCATGGCAAATTTTGCTAAAAGCCTCTAATGATAAAGACATCTGTCTCTTCTGGGCAACAATTACAGGGTTAATGAATAATGGTTGGTCAGATCCAAAGTGTGTTATAGGGCCCAAAGAATGGATGCAACACTATAAGGCATTGTTCTCAGACCCCACTTTTCAGGACACCCAAACAACAGTAGCAACAGAAGAGCTCCCTAAGTGGCCACCAGTCTTAGCAAAGGAGGTTGAAAGTCTTATCCAGCAACTTAAAAACAACAAAGCCCCTGGAAGCATGTTTTATGCCCATTGACTTTTTGCCCCCAGAACTTATAAAATCCAACATCACCTGGTGGACCCCCTGCTGGCAGTTTTATTCACATTTATTGATCAAACAGGATTGTTACCCATCACCTGGAACACTTCTGTAATAATTCCCATACACAAAAAGGAGCTAAAACTGACCCTGCCAATTATCGACTCAATCAGCCTATTATGTGTAATAAGTAAGCTATATGCTAAACACATCTGCAACAAGCTAACTGATTGGATTCAAGATGAAAATATTATGTCAGTAGAGCAAGCAGGATTCAGTCAGGGGCGATCCACCATCACCATTGTTTTGTACTAGATCATCTCATTGATAAATATGCAAAAAGAAAAGGCTGGCAGGTTGCTGGAGCAGCATTTATTGACCTCAAAGCAGCATTCATTCCATACCTCCAGGCGATTATGGGAAAAATTAGCCTCTACAACTATAGATAAAATCCTGCTTTTTCTAATCAAATGCCTTTACAACAATACCTGGCTGAGGGTATTCTGCACCGTGGATGGGCATCTAACAGAACCAATGCTATCTAAAAAGGCCTAAAACAAGGGTGTGTCTTAGCTCCAATCCTGTTCAATTTATATCTGAATGATATTGTAGAGCATTTATCATCTCCAACACACCATGCTCTAAAATAGCAACTAAACCCATTTCAGCCCTCCTATACGCAGACGATGCAGTACTTCTATCTCAAACTAAAGTGGGTTTGAAAAGACAACCCCCAGGGCATTTTCCAACTACTGTCAGAAGGAACATATAGAGGTGAATTACAGTAAGACCAAAATAATGGTATTCTCAAAACACTTCAGACTCCAAGTGGTCCCTGAATGGGCATCCAGTTGAACAGGTCAGCCTCTTTAAATACCTAGGTATGGTTTTTAGTCATCAGGAACCTGGACAGCTCAGCAAGAATATGTGGTAGAAAAAGCATCACAAACTATAAAAATCCTGAAACAGTTTTTTTACACTAAAGGTCACAATTTCATACCAGCAGCACTAGAAGTGTACAGAGCCAAGCCACTAACACAGATGCTAGGGGATTCCAATATGGGCCCATTCCAATCTAAAATCATTAGAAATTGTACAGTCTAAATTTCTTAGACAAATATTTGCTGTCCCTAGCTGTGTCCCAAATGCAACATTAAGGTTGGAAAGTGGCCTCCTGGTCCTCTGGATTGTCAGGCTTGGCTAGGACACTAAATTACTGGCTGGAGACTGAATCAGGGCTGGGATCTGGTTTGCTTCCTTTTGTCATGAAGGATTCTCATGAGAGTAGATGGATGAAAGATATCAAATTCCACAGGTATACTCTCTCCCATGCTGTTCGCCCGATCATCTAGTGACCACTGGCAGAGGTCATTAGGGGCATGGAGTTTGCTGTCAGAGCAGCGCTACATGACATTGAATATCAAAATAATCTGTCTGTCACCAATAAATTATGCCCCTGTCCGGACAACTCAGCGTTAAGTCATCCAAAAATGGAATGGACCAGGATGTTAACAGTTCCAAACTCACAGAAAGGCCTTTTCATGTTATGTTTTAATGTCATGCCTTCCAGCTATGCTGGCCCGTTTCCCACCTTGGAGGAACACCTCAGGCCATCGGACTCATGTCCATGTGGTGAAGGTGTTGAAACACTGGCCCATGTGTTACTGTTTTGTTCCTTTTATCCGGTGTGTCAGGGCTGCCTTTTTCCCATGTTAGCAAAAGAAGCCAGGTCGTTCATCTGACTTTTATATATCACTACTCCTTGGAGAACAGTGACAATCAGGTGACACTGCTGACAGCTGGATTTTTAGCAGCAGCAATTAAAATGAGGCCAGCCATGATTTTAAACTAACAATCATTTACAGATTATTTGTTCAGATTCTGTACAGGAATGTTGCAAGTATATGTATTTACTTCTATGTATTTACTTTTATGATTTGGTATGCCAATTTTATATCTATTTAAATGTTGTTCTTTTTTGCTAAGGCCATGGCTAATGCAAATAATTAAATAAAACTCAAACTCTTAAACCCTTTCCCCAATTAAGAAGGCAAAATTAAGTTGTAGCATCATTATACCTTAACAAAGGATTACTGCACTCCATTTGCAGATGTAGTATAATTTTAATTATTTTTATAGCTTTAGGGTGTGGCTACATTAGCTGATGGAGGAAGATGAAGGAAGCCGGTCTGTGTCCTTGGGTGGGTTTTGAGAGATAAGCCTGCCTTCTGGAAGGCTCAATAAAAGAGGTTTCTCTTCCGGACAGGCATTTGGTTATTATTTTTGTAAACAGTAACCAAAAGCAACAATCTCCCGCATGTTGCTGTTTTATCTTCTTTTCTTTTTTTAAAGGAAGTGTATCTGTTGTTTTTAATATGCTGTAAAATGTAGCTGTAGTTCCCCACTGAAAGGTAAGTTAACAATGGCATATGGTGCCACAATAAATAAATAAATAAATAAATAAATAAAGTTGGCAGCTCGGCAGTTAGAATCCCAGGTGCCTCACAGCAGAATGATCTCCCACTAATAACCCCAGCTCCTGCCAACCTATCAGTTCGAAACCATGTAAATGCAAGTAGATAAATAGGTACTGCCATAAAAAGCGGGAAGTTAAAACAGTGTTTCCTTGCAGCCATGTTGGGCACATGGACATGGACTTGCACAACACTGGCTCTTCAGCTTGAATACAGAGACGAGCCCCCTAGAGTCGGATATGACTAGCATGCATGTGCAGGGGGAACCTTTACCTTTTTAAAGTTAACAATCCTTCTATTGCTAATATTCTGGTTATCCACAAAAGTAATTGACAATAACTGGCATAAGTACCACAATAAAGATTAAGAAACCAGCAAAGCACCTTCCCTCCTCTGGGAAACAAAATTTAACCTGCAGGGATTTGCTCCATGTTTGCTACTAACAACAGTGTCTCCCATTAAAGTCAGTGTGGTCCACTATTTCATATCTTGTATAAAACAAACCAAGAAGTATCATCATCCATAAATGATGAATCTTCGTGAGTGAAAT
This sequence comes from Phrynocephalus forsythii, assembly GCA_029282475.1. Lineage (NCBI taxonomy): Eukaryota > Metazoa > Chordata > Lepidosauria > Squamata > Agamidae > Phrynocephalus > Phrynocephalus forsythii. Next base: position 19,067,476 of record JAPFRF010000003.1, read on the forward strand.
GATCAGTATTCTTACTCTGACATTTACTTCGCCAGTTTGCAGGAAACGTCGCCCATCACTTCAGTTGTACTCCACTGAGTAGGTACTGAAAAAGTTTACGCAACTAGCTGCCCTCAACCATCACCACACTTCTGTTTTGATGTAACATACTGCTTAAAATTAATTAAAGGAGGCATTTAAGCAGAAAAAATTACTTGGGACAGATAATTTCAATCTCTCTCTTTCTCTCTCTCTCTCTCTCCCTTTCTTTTTCTGACAGCCTTGTGGTAGGCAATGCTATATCCTGTAATAGTTGCTTTATTCTGCTCTCCAGCAGCAGGGCATTTCCTACTCCCCACTTCCCATCTGTATCCCATTTTCTTAGTCAGTGAGCAAATGCAATTAGCCTGCAGTCAGCCACATAATGATCTCCTACAAGTGGCACTAAGGTGTTCTGTAGCCATGGATTCTCATATTATTTTGCAGAATATGAATTACTACCTTGATCCCTTCCCACCCACCATCCCCCTTAGCCTGATCACAATTCAAGTCAGTGTGATGTCTTGGATGTAAGCCCGTTTTAGACCAACTCCTGACATCATTAACATGGAAATAAGTAGATAGCATTGGGTTCTACTCTAAGAAACTGTGCTTAGGGTTGAGCTTAAGACTCAGTGAATATTTGTACAGTATGATTCATGCAGGCATGTTTTTCGTGTTGTGAGTCTCAGACATGAAGAGATAACCTGAAGGTGAGCATGGCCTATCAGAAACATAATGCTAACGATACAGGGTTGCAATATCTGTGTAACCTATTTTGCACATTATGTAAATTATTGTTTATAGCTTTATTTGCATGTATCTGCATAATATGCAATTTGAAATGGATTTTTTCACATTATGCAAGTGAAACCTATTAATCGCTGCACTGTTTTCTATCAATATGTTTCGGAATACTGTACAGGCATCATTTAAATAGAACTCACTAATCTGAGATAACTACTATAGTGTAATGTAACAATTAGTGTTCAAGTTAGAACAGGGAGTCCAAATCCCACCCACCCCCTGCTTAGTCATTATGTTTCCTTGGTATCCTTGGACCCAAACCTACCTTTAAGGATTGTATTTAGCATAAAATGGGAAGAGAAGAATGACGTAAAGCAGCCTACGTACATTGCTGATCAGGAATGGCATTTTGCCACAGACATGGGCTCTTGATGATATTCTCATGAGATGTGGTTGCTTTTCTTGTGAGGTTTTATCAATGGCAAAACATTGCCACAGACCCATGAGAATGCCCCAGAAATCTCCCTGAAGTGAATACCATGTCATTTCATTTGTAAGAAAGAACATGGGGCAAGTGAGAACAAATTGCAGAAATCAGCGGGAAACTCAAGGTGTCACTTCTCTCAGAGATGCAGATCACCTTTTTATTATTATTATTATAACTGGAATATATCAAAGGTGCAGTTCAGTTTTACTGATCGGGATCAGACTGTAGTCAGGGATCAGATTCACAGCAAAGCTTGAACATTTGCTTGTGGTCCACACGAGATGGGCACGGACTGAAAAAAATTGCAAAAATCATCAAACATCTCTAAGTTGTCAACTTGTATTCATCATAAGTGATTCCTGCCCCCCCACACCACATAACAAATAGAAATTGATGGTCTTTAGCACACTTTAGCAGCTGGCTTGGAATAAATTCTAGCACTGTTACAAACCAGCTGCTACATGGCACTTTCCTCGGGGATGGAGATAGGGACCTAATTCATGGATGTATAACTCAAAAGTCCAAAACCCAAATTGCAATAAACTTTGAAGGAATTGTAGAGTTGAGTTGAGTTGAGAGTTGCAGTTTTGGTGCCTGGAGAGACATTTTATAGGGTTTTAAAGTCAAGATGAACTTAATAAATAAATTTATGATTTGTGAATCAACCTTGACAAATTATGAACCATGATGAATCACCATTTTTTTAAAAAAATCATACCTATATCTAGTCCACAGTGTGCATCAATGAGAATAGCCACTGATCAGGTGGTCTGAGGGACTTGGAGGGTTCCACACCAAGAAAATAGGTTTGCCCATTTCTGTTTTCTGATAATGGCAAATATCAATAATCATTGCATACATATTCAAGTATGCAGTCTAGTGCAATGGTCAGAGTGATGGGCAATGAATCTGGAGACCAGGGTCCGAATCCCTGCTCATCTATGGAAACTCACTGGGGGCGTGGAACTGATAAGACCAGGTCTTTAACATCTCACTTTCCTTCAAAGCCCTGTCAGAGTTGCTATATGTTGGTTCTGACTTGATGACACATAGCAACTTATTGTGGGGTAATTAATACTAAACCCATGTCAGTTCCATTCTGACTTATGGCAAACTTTTTCAGGGCATTTTAAGTATAGAGTATTCAGAAGTGGTTTACCATTCTGTTCTTCTGGGGGCATCTCTGGGACTGTGCTGCTTGCCTGAGACCATGCAGGCTGGCTCTACATATAGGAGCCACTGGGGGCGCTGAACTTCCATTTATGTATGCATTTATGTATCTCCTAGTAGCTTTGTTTTTGTTGTTTTAAGCACTCCAGTGCACATTTTGAAATCTGCCTTTAGTGATGCAATTGGCATTTATTTTGCTCCCTCCCTCCCTCTTTCTGAACCACTGCCATATCTGAAATGGTGTAGTTGGTTCATTAGAACTTTTATTGCTTGGGATTCCTAACTTATTCTTGACCCATGACCTCTACCCTTTTATTTCATTTTGATTTTCTTCCATTCCAAACAAAATTTCTGAAGGCACACAATAAGTTGACAAGCCATTAATTTGCAAGAAGAATTTGTTACCTGCAGGGTGCTTAATGATGATGAATTGCCAAGCCAGTAGCATTAATTGTCTTCAGCTACTAGGTGGGTATACAATGTCCAGGAAAAATGGTTATCAGTTCTGAATATGCCAGACTTCATTCATTATAAATCCAACAGTCATAATTAGAGGATTATGTGGTAGTTACAAATGTGTTGAAAACACATTTTTTCTTTGTTAAATAAATTCAGTCTCTTTCAAAAGAAACATGTCCTATTTTAATACTGTCTACAGTGTAGCCATGTACAGTATATTTCCCCCCAAAGATGAGGTTGTATTACATATAGCTTTAGGAGAGACTGAATGCAAAGCCTTCACAATACATAATTTATAGAATAGCAGCTTGTATTGTTTGAAAGAAAAATGTATGGAACAAAGCCCTGGAACTTGTGGTTTATAAAGTATGGAACAAAGTTAACAGAAATCTTAAATCACCTACCCAAGACTTGTAGACAAAATTCATTCCAAAGCAAGTATCCAGCAGACTGCATCTAAGACCAACAAACAGGGAATCACAAGGGCTAGGAATATGGAAAGTTGAACATAATACTGGGTATGTTTGCTGAGTCTTTGTCCCATCTGTGTTTTGACATTGGAAGCCATGTTCTGTATCAAGTTATTATGGACGTGTAGTCTGTGGTCTAAAGTCTACTGCCAGACAGTTGCAGTTATCAATATTTGGGTGGAGAGATTGTTTTTGTTTGTAATAAATGAGGGCACAAACTATGGTAGAGTTCCACCTGATAATTGGAAACTGCCTCAATTGGTGGATATTGTAGCTTCTTTTAGTAGTGGCTATGAGTTTATTCTGATATCTTCTAGATACTTTCCTGGACCACTTCTGTTAGGGTTAATTCTGTGGGTGCTTTCATCCATCTGCTCTCTAGCCTTCTTTGTAATTGCTTCATTGCGCTTCACTCCTTCATCATTGGGAAAGATGATGCATTAAATAATATGTTTTGGGACAATCGTGACTACAGTTTGGGTCACCTCTGATTATCTGTGGGTGACCAAAACATCAACAGGAGTGTAAACCACATCAACCAGAAAATCCCCTAGGACATATTTGAAAATCAGTTTAATCCATCAATAGGCCCTTCTTCCTGTAGAAGCATACAGTTGTATGGAGTCTAGATCTCAGCAGGAGATGATCTGGCCACAACAAGGGGTAGGACTCCAGGTTCACACCTTCAGATCATCCTTCCCTTGTCTCTACGTGAATACCAGATTGGGATTGGGATTTGTGACGTGTGTGGGTCCTATGGCATTTTGCGCCAGGCTTATGCCAGTCAGGGCATCCATGAGCAGGCCTGCTCCATTCCGCTGTGTTTCTGAATGTATGTTGAAGTCCTAAGGAAGTGAAAGTCTGGAAGACCTCAACCAATGCATTTTGTCATGTCTGGTAGGGAGTGTGTTGGGTTGCAGGGAGAGTGGTACACCAACAGCAGCCCCCTTCTCTCCCAGTGGTCAAGCATAAGAAGAACACACCTCAGACCCAACCCAGACAGGATAGAGATCATGCTGATGTTGATGGAATTTCTGAGAACTCTGGCAACACCTCTTCCCCACCCCTCTGATGTGCCGTAATGCTGGATCTAATATCCTGGGGGACATAACTACAGAAGAGTTACCATCACAAATGGATGTAAGATCCATTTAATCAGTGATGCTTAACAAACATGTATCCAATGAGAAACTTCAGTGAGACAAAATGGAAGCCGTCTCTACACACACAAAAAGACTTCTTCATTTCTTATCCCATTAACATGATTTACATGCATGAATTGGGACGAGTTCAACTCCATGCTGTTCTTGGTGTGACATTCACCTAGGCAAGAGGAGTAGGGATGGAGATTACAGTGGCCAACAGGGGTTCAATTTCTCTCTAGCATTCCAGTTAAATCAAGTCCCCGTTCCTACTGCAGGGTCTTAAGGACGGCTGGAGAATTCAGGCTCCAACAAGATGTTCTAAAACAGTGTTGATTAAGTAGGTATTGATGGGGATTGTAGTAGCTTCTCCTTCTCCATCTTTGTTTCTCTCACTCTGTATACATGAGTAGTTTTCTGAAAGGGAGAACATCCTGTATTCTTGAAGATTTTCCAGACAATTTGGTGGGACCTCTCAGCTCAATGGATTTGGATGCGAGAGTTTTCATTTAGATGCGAGCTCATTTTTAATATTATTCCAGACTTTTAATTCACATTACAGTTGCCTGAGATGTAGATTTACAACACTGTAGAAGAGTTTCACATTTTTATCACTGTGATTTCATTACTCTCGTGTGTTTTTAAAAAGCATACTGTAAAGTTTTGTTGAAGTGCACTGTAAAATTACCGCTAAATATGCCTGCAGAGCACAAGCATGCCAGTTGTGATGCATGTGCATTCAAGCATTTTGCTTGAATGCACAATAAAATACAGCATATGGATGTGGGGAACTGATCCTTCTTTGGTATCAAAATTAAAAAGAAAATCTGTATCAACACTGTAAGCAGGGAAGCACCAGCAAGCAGCAATGTTCAACCTGTCTACGTCAAGCGGTGTAAATTTTTCCAATGACAGCAGTACTACTTCCTCATGTCCATTTAACACAGGGCTGAAGCTATTCTTAATTTATTTATCCTATTTACACAATATGCCACCTTTCTCTCCATAGGAACTTAAGGCAACTTACTGTCAGTTAAAGCAACACAGGAACACAATAATCTCTATTTAAAACACCATAAAATATTACATTAATAAACAAATAAAAACCCATTTTTTTAGAATTGTACCCTACCAGATGGCATGGGTGAAGTAGGGTGAGAACGTGACTGATTGCTCGTTCATGACAAGAGTTCTCTGCATGCAGAAAAGCAACATGTCATGGGAAAAGATTATCTGGAGCCCTTAAGGTTTGACATCTAATTTTCACAAGCAATTTATACTGTATTTTCATACCCAATGGCTACTTAAGAACATAAGAAGAGCCATGCTGGATCAGACAAAAGGCCCATCTAGTCCAGCTTCCTGTATCTCACAGTGGCCCCACCAAATGCGTCTGGGAGTGCACGAGACTAGATAGCTGTCTCTTCATACCACTCCCCTGCATCTGGTCCTTGAAGTACCCTGATTTTAAGACTGTAGATTACACATCTCCATCATGGTTTGTAACCTGTGATGGACTTCTTCTCCAGGAATCTGTCCAATCCCCTTTTGAAGGCATCCAGGCCAGATGCCATCACCACATCTTGTGGCAGGGAGTTCCACAGACCAGCACTGATTTTTTTAAAAATTCTTTTGTCTTTTCTCACTCTCCCAGCCCTCACTTTGAGTGGATATCCCCTAGTTCTGGTATTTTGTGAGAGGGAGAAGAGTGTCCCTCTATCCACTTTACTCATGCCCTGTATTATTTTGAACGTCTCCATCATATCTGTGCACTTTGCCTGATTGAGTCAATTCAAGGGGACAATATGCTCTTTAAAATTATTGTCCTTCATTCAACATTGCAAATCCATAATTACCAACCATATACGAAAAAAGAAATAAAAACAAAACTGTGTCATTAAAAAAAAAACCAATATAACTTGCATATTTGATTCCCCCACACACACATTGATGGTCCCTTGAACTACAAAATAATATCATTGCGTGGATGCAAAATTAGCTTTGTAATTATATACTCATTGTTGAATTAACTGATGAAAAATAGAAAAGGAAGCATGTTGATATTATAATGCTGTAATACATGCATTGATTTATAGCTGGGTGGAAACTTTAGTAAGAATTACAATTTTTGTTCATTTATACTATACCCAAAATGCTCTCCACCGATCCACTGGACTTCTTTCTTTGATAAATGAGTCTCATAGGTGTATTTTACTCCCTAGAAACAATGGTAGTGTTGGAAGCTGTACTTTCTTCTATTGCCACTTCCACCCAACAACTGTGAATAAAAGCGGAAATTTGTATTGAAGGCTTTAGGGAAAGCTAGGAGATTGGTAGGGTTCCTCTTGGCAGAAAGATGGCACAGAGCAAAACAAAGAAATCATTCCCTCATCCCACTACTGCCTACCATCTAGAATTGCTCAGAGTTGTTTTTCAGGTGGTACAGATGGAAGCGGGAAGGAGGGGGGAAATTGTCCCACTGTGTGTGCGACTGCAATGATGAGTTTCAAAATGGCTTTTAAATATATCTAAGAATTAAAAAGGAAATGCCATATCTTAAGGTACAGTAACTGTATTCACAGTGCAAGCCGCTGTTATAATCAGTAGAACTGTTGTACCACCAGAGCTGATAGAGATGACACACACATACTTTTATGTGCACAGTCTGAAGTTCCGGGCAAATAACGTCACCTAATCACATCAGGCTATCTGATGCTTTTGCCCCCAATCAAGCCTCCTCTGCTTTGCATGGCAAGTCACCTCTGAAGCTTCAAGCCTCTGTGATCAGGCACAAAGGAGTTTCCCACAGGCCATGTGTGAATCCATGATTGATGCACCAAGAGGAACTTCCTGGATTGCAGCCATGCTTTGGGATTCAGGGCTAATTCTTCAAGAGCAGAACTCTGCACAGAATGCCAACACTATGCATATAATTCCCAGAGAGGTTATAATTATGAGTCTACATTGTATGATTACCTTATCTATGTGTGAAGCCAAGATCACTTTGGTACCTTGCTCAAGGTGATGCTGTGTATTACGGTAGATGAAATCCAGGGAAAATATAAACTGATAAATTCCTCTAACGAAGACTTCTGTTCTTGTCAGGTAACAAATGTCAAGGGCAAAATGCAGTGTTGATGTTGAAATTATCTCAGTTCTCACATCAGCTTAGCTTTACCTTGGCACTCAAGAAAGCCAATGATGAAATACAAATATAGTTCACACGCTGAAGGTTGTTCAGTGTGTTAGCGGAAGGAACAACTTTTGGTTTGCCAAAATGACAATCCTTGATGTTGCTGAGAGATTATCCTTGGGACCCTCTGATCATGAGAGCAATAAAAATGCCACAGAGTTTGTTCCATGGCAGGCCATGAGAGCAAATCCAACAAAATCCAGCAAAACACATGAGGCAGTCTGGAAGTGTACTGCAAAAGTCATTTACTGAAACATGATACAGGGGAAACCTATGTTTCAACATGTTTTAAGTATGACCTTTCACAAGAAACAGGTCTTCTTGTAACTCATTGAGATAGTGCCTATCTGAATTGTCATTGTTGTGATGAGCTGTTGAGTTCCTTCCAATTTATGGCACTCTTTAAGGATGCAGCAACTGTGGATTTACTCCAATGGCACAAAGATTTAGTAATGGCTTCAAAGATGTTTTCTGTACTGTTAGTAGGGGTTACTTCTGAATAATAGGCACAGATTTATAATCTACACCAGGGCTCCTCAAATTAGGGCCTGCAGGCAGGATCCTAACCCACTTACCCCAAACCTACCCCTTGGTTCCCTCACCTCCCACTGCTGCCACCACTTGCCCCAACCTCCCTGTTCCTACACCCCCTCCGCAACCACTGCCACCACTTGCCCCAACCCTCCCCCCATTCCCTCCTGCCCACTGCCACCACCCCAGCTGCTGCCCAGCCCACAGCAGTTCTGAGGGACTGTGAAATGGCCCCCTGCTTTAAAAGTTTGAGGACCCCTGATCTACAGCATTCTATATTAAGTCTTTCATACTTTTCTCAAATACAGGAATCTCACTCCTGAGTAATACTTATACAGTGGTCTCCCGCCTTTTCAGGGTTCACATACTGCAGTCCTGCTATATCGTGGGACCGCAGTACCCCGAAAGGGCTTAAGGGAAAGGGGAGCCATCACGCACAGCTTGCCTGCCCTCTCCTCGGGGTGCGGGCAGCAGCGGGTGATGTTTAAAGGGCTCTGGGCCACGGAGACAAGCTCTTGTCTCTGCGGCCGGAGCCCTTTCCAAAGATCGCTCCCCGTCCGCCCGGCCTCCCCTGGGGTAGCAGGCGTGCGGGGAGTGATGTCGGCTCTGTGCAGCGCCTGGCGGCGGCGGGAGATCCGATCCCCCAATGCCGCCGCCACGCGCTGCTCCGAGGCGGCTCTGCACAGTGTGTGGTGGCGGCCCCTCACGCCCCAGGCCCCACCCGACCCGTATCCGCATATCGTAGATTTTCAGCCATCGCGGGTCAGGTGGGTCCCTAACCCCCGCGATAGGCGGGGGGTTACTGTATCAAAACTTCAGTTTGCGTTCCCCTTTCCTTTCTCTTCACCACCTCTTTTCTCATGCAATCATCTTCTGTCTTACACAAGTGTGATCTCAACTTAGTTCAGCTAAACATTGTGTCGACACAAAAAGAGGTGTTCTGAATAAGTGCAGACAGCATATTGGCGTGCCTTTTTCACTTCTCTTCCAATCTTCATCAATCCTTTGGCTGTCAAGGAGAGTTAGCCTGCAAAATCACCTCCCATATGCCTCAGTTGACAGTGTATCTCTGTTTCTTCCCTACTGTCAAAATGTTGATGGCATCTTGAAGGTATGGAAGGGAGGTATTACCATGTTAGTCCAAGGCTTCCCAAAGTGTGTGCCATTGTGCCCTTTGGCCCTTTTGGTGTCTCACAGCTCCCTCATGTGCCCCCAAAGCATCCTGAATCAACATGGAAGTTTCTCTTTGTTTTTTTGTCCAGCCACAAAAAGGGGATAATTAAAGGAATAGAGCTGAAAATATGATGTATTATTTTTGCAAGAGATGCATCAAAGGAAGGAAGACATAAACAAATTAAATGCCATTGGGCTAAGAAATATGAAAAAGCATTTGGAAATAGTACAACATAAGGGGTAATGATTATTCTCACCAAAGATGTGAAAGGAAAACAGAAAATATAAGAAAATATGAGATGGGAAGATATATTATAATGCAAGGTAGGATGACAAGACAAGAAGTGACATTAGTAAATATTGTTGATGCAGAGTACTTTATGCTGTGTTCATGGTGCTAGTCCTCCTGAAACACAAATGACAATAGAGATTTTGTCTTTGTTTTAATATTATCTATTATTATGTACATCCTGTTTCACAGTCCATGAGCTCTAGGATTCAAAAGATCATATATAGAGACAACTGGCATTTTACCGTTAAAGCATGTGCTGAAACAGCACCCAATGCAGGAACACATAGGGGTCAGCAAACATAACTGCAATCATGAGGAGTAAGTGAAAGCAGAGAGATGGCTGCTGTCACATGGTATCATTTTACTTACTAAGGACTTGTACCACCTGGTCACTGTCCAGGATGGACACACTCCGACTTACATCCTTGAGTCATTTTATCTTAACTGCTTAGGCCTGTGCTCTATCATTGCCCACTGTGCTTCTGTCTATACATGAAATTTGGATATTATTTTCCTCCATGACCCAAAATATATATATGCACCCAAAGAGAAACAAAACGAGTTCTTTCAAAAACCATGCAAAGAAGTGGAAGAAATTTTTTAAAACATGTGTTATAATGGTAGGGGATTGTAACATGGTAGTGAATAAAGAGATAGATAAAACAAATCCAAGCAAGGGTGAAATGAAAAATAAGATTTCTAACTAAATAAAATAACAAAAAAGAATGAGTCTTAGGGAAGAATGGAGGGAATTATGTAAGATGGGACAGAGATATACACTTAATTCAAATAGATATAAGAGGTATTCTGGAATCGAGTTTATATTTGTAACATCAGAAATATTGAATAAAATAGTTAAGTTAGATATAAAAGAGATAAAGGGCCTGGACCCAGGAAATAGGAATGGAATGTGATTATAAAGAAGCAAAATGATGGAGGATAGATGTGAATCTTCCTAAAAATAAAATAATGATAGAGAAAATGGAAGAAGAATTGAACAAACTTTGGGAAATTACTGTAATGAAAATGGTGGAAACAGTATGAATATAGTGTGGGACACCCTAAAAGCACTAAGTCAAGTATTAAGTGTAAAACATTCATACAGTCTGAAAAAGGTAAAAGAACAAAAGGTGAAGGAGTTAGAGGAAGAAATTAGGGAATTAGAGAGAGAATATTTAAAATATAGAGAGAAAGAAACATATTAATGGAAATTATGCCTAAGATCACCTAGTGAGGTTCATGGAGGAGTAAAAATTTAAACCACGTCTCCTGAGCCCTAGTCTGACAGTTTTACTGATCCTTTTTAAAAAATGGAATAAGTCCCATGGCCATCGGATGAAACAGACTGCAGTTCAATGAAGCTTTTGCAATATGCAGCTTTACAGGTGTGCAAAAGGCTGGCAGATTCCTCTAGCGTGAGCTGCATTAAAGGAAAGACTGTGTGGATTAGACTGCTGTGCTGATGGCTTATATCAAATGGGATCCTGACCTTCACTGATTTTCATTAGTGTTATAGTATCAGCATTGAAATAAACATGGCATAACCCCACCCCCTTATTTGTCTTAACTTTTGAACAGCTGCATAAAACACCGCCAGAGAGATCAGACACCACTTTTCAGCAAACCTAGATGAAATAAATAAAATAATTTTCACCAAAATTTCACATCATGACATGCTTTTTCTTCTTCAAGTGCCATGTCCTCATAGAACGTCGGTGGTTTCTATCTAAAACTATTCTAAATAGAACAGCTTTGTTCACTGTGGACCATTGGCTTAAGTTCTTAAGCCAGAATGTTCTTCTACACCCTGGGCCACACTTCCCATCTATTTTTCCTTGAATGATAACCTGCAGCAGATGGTATTTCTCATTGTGCAATTTTCTTCTCTTTAGGGTATTGAGGATTTCTAGCTTTTTATTCATGCACTATAATACAGCCACATTAGTGACTCTGACTGTCCAAGGTATCTTCAGAATTCATCTGTACGTCCACATTTTGAATGCTTCCAGCTTCCTGCATAAATGTGTCTGTAAGGGTCCAAGTTTCAACACCATGGAGAAGTATACTGAATACATAGGATCAAAGTATTTGAATATGAAGTCTGATAGATAAGTCCCGGTTTGTCAAGAAAACCTAAAGCCATGACCCCCAGTCCCCGGCAGTTCTTCAATGGGCGGGGAGTGCTAAGAATCTCCGGGCCAGCCATGAGAAGAATAGCCACCTGGAATGTTTGTGTGACATGCCTTTGCAAAAACTGAAGACAAAGGGATCCATATGCTTATTGACAGCATTAAAATATATTCTGCAGGGCTGCCAGTGTTTATTAGACCTGACTAAATTTTGGGACATGTGTAGGATGAGTCTATAGTAAAGGTGACTTGCCAGGTTAATTGTTCATCAAGTGTCTTTTTGTTTTTTTTAAGGAGACCAGAAGTGATGTCATGAGGGGACAGTTGTGGGAGAGTAGAGCTCTGCTGCTCCGAGACTGGAGTTCTCCCCCGAGACTGAATTAGGGGACCCCCAAGGGGTTAAAGCTACTCTGGAGGGGTGGTGAAGAGGGGTGACACCTGTTGATTGCAGAGGGTGGCGGCTGCTGCCTTCTGTTTGATTCAGGAATACCCGTATCCCCTGAAGGAAAAAAAAAAACAAGATGCCTTGGCACCTTGCTAGTCACTGGCTTTCTGGAAAAGCTGTGATGCCCAAGCTTTGAACGCATTATGATACTGATGGGTGAGATCAAGCAGCAGGCTAACTAAATGAGAAAATGGCATGCAGGTCTAAACAGAAATGGGGACTTGTGAGTCACAAGTCACAGGTTGCTCTCAAGTCCAACTCAACATGTGCTGGTGACTTGACTTGGACTTCAACAGTGGAGGGAGGGGGCTCAGGACTCAACTTGTGACTTGGACCTATTTATCCCAGTCACAATGTGGAGTCCCTATGGGCCTCTCTTATCCCAAAAAGGTCTGTTTGTGTACCAGTGTACATTTGGAGGTTTTTCCTACCAAAACAGAGGATCTTGTGGATGACCAAAACATGTGGATGAACTCGAGCTGCATACATCCATATCCTGCAGAGCTCCTGCACATGGCTACCAATGTACCTATATACATTGTGTGGGTGTTGTGCTAATGACATCCTGCTATAGAGCAGAAGAGACACAAATTATATGTTGTGCTAAACTATAATAACCTAGTTGAATGAGTTTATGTTCTGACAGATATTAGTACTCCAGGAACGAAGAAAGCATACTATCTCTTGAGACAAAGATTTTAAGACCTCGGACTCGGAATTGAGAGAGAGCGAAAGCACTTCCAACAATAATGGAGAATAACCAATTATTTCCGCAGTGCAAGAGTTATTTGTAGATTAGACAGATAGGCATTTAGAGCACACATTATCGTACCTTGGAGCCTTTCCTCTTCTTATTGAATCAGTTTGATGCATTATCCAAAACTGGCCACTAATCCCATTCCTGATATTTGGCTTCCTTTGGATATTTTCTTGTTTTTCAGTCTTTTTATGAAAAATCCAACCACAGATGGTTCTTGCAATATTTGAAGCCAAATGCCTTTCTGACTCATGAGGGTAGATGCTCTTCCAAGATACTCCACACACTGATATAATCTAAACTGCATCAGAGATTTACAAAGTTTTATAATGGCTGGATCTGACTGTTATTTTACTTCCCCATGTGGAGTCTCAGCAAAAATGTCTTGATGAATCGTAGAGCTGGAGGCAATGGAAATAAAGAGCACAGTATATGAAAGAACCAAGCCAAGGCAGTTTGATTTGATGCATGATTTGCAGGGTAGGTTTGACAATAGCATTGGATAACAAAGATAAGAGTTCTGTCTTTGAAATGTGCACAATGTATGACTGAATTTCATTTCATATTCTCCAAACAAATACTCAGTGTTTTTTTTATTTCACTTTATACACTTACGCTGTTACTGATGAACGTGTTGTAGAGCTGTGCATTGAAAGAGACTCTAGATGGGCACATCTGTTCCAACTTGAAACTCAAATCATATTAAGAGTTTCCATACAACTGCCAAACTCATCTCATGAAAGTCTTCTGTGAATTTAATCTGAAATGGTGAGTTTGTCAATCAAAGTTGCATGAGGTTCCAGTGCGAAAATGGCATTCCATGGCATTAAGGTATAACTCAGACAAATTACATGGGATCCTTGCAAAAGACCTTTGTGGCTTGTCCAGCCGAAAAAGGTCTTAATAATCATGGTCAGGAAACCCTTACATCTGAGACCTCCTATTGCTAATAAGATCATGCATTATTGAATAGGAACATTAGTGGGCTTCACTACAATGCTGGGTGAGCTTGTAGAGGTCATTACATCAGAGTGCCAATGGCTGGGAGTTTTAATCCTCACTTTTAAATATTTTTTTCTTTTAATCCCCATTATGCCTCCTCGCAAAGGGGTCACCTGGAGCATGTGTAGTTGTTGATGGTGGTGTGGTACTGAGAAGGTTCAGTTTACTTTTATGGAAATGTCCCAGAAGATTATGCTGACGAACCACGGCTTGCTCTCTTTGCAAGTGGCTAAAGAGATTCCATCTTGTCAGCCATGCTATGATATCTAAATAAAGCTGCTGGGTGAGTTCATAGAGATATTTGGCAATAGAGTGGTTCCATTAATTTTTGATAGGCAGTAGTAGTGTTGAGGGAACCACTGCTCCCTTCTTTAACCAGGGGCCCATGACTCTCCATCTTGGCCCACATACCATGAACTACACTGGCTGCTGGGTTATTTTTATGCATAAGTCAAAGTGCTGATGTTAACATTTAAAATCCTTTGCCATCTTAAGGGCTGCCCTTCCTTTATGTTCCTCCATGCATGTTCTAGTTATTACCGGACATTCTACTTCATTTTTGAGCCCATGTCAGATACTTCTTCCACTGAAATAGAGTAGTTAAATTTAAACCACACACAATCTCTCTCTCTCACACACAAACCTTAAATGTGGCATTTAGTTACTTCTTGTGTATCAGTACTTGTAAATCCTCACAATATTCAACCAGTCTGATAGATTATGTTGTGAAGAAAGTCAAATAATAGCTTCCTGTGTTGACTCAGCATTATCTCTATGCTTTGTGAAAGAGCACTGGACTAACCAAGCTTCATATTCAAACTCAGTTTCTCAGTTAAACTCAGTTTAATTCAGTTTCTCAGTTAAAAAAGTTAAAAAGTAGATGGAAGAGAAAGATAGGGAGGCAGGCAGAAAATGGAGGAAGAATAATGGCTGGGTGCCTTGCAGGGTGAGAATTTGGTGGTGGTGGTAGTAGTGGTGGCAACAGTGGTAGAACTAGCAGCAGCAGCAGCCTCTTCAGTCAAACTCCAGTCCAACACCACCCAGTATACGGCCTTCACTGGTGTTGCCGTCAGGCTGTGAGGCAGGGAGCAAGGTGTGAGGAGGAGATGAGCTGGCTTCTTGATCTCTTGGGTGTGGGTGGAGAGCAATGGACGGGAAAGAAATACTTTTTATTTTTAATCCTTGAGAAGCATGCAAATCAAGCAATCCCTTGCAGTCTGGAACACACCAAAAGAAATTAAACCATGCCTTGAGTAAGAGACAAAAAAGCTCATGGAGTAATCAGTTTTGTCACTGAGCATAACGAGGCAAATCTTACATCATGTGGGTAGTAGAAAAAAACAATGATCCTCAATGGAGTACATACAATAGAGAACAAATATTCTGTCAGGAAGACCATAGATATAATTACATAAGGCAACGTAATATTGCTACATGTTCAGGCGAAGCAATGCTAGAGAATGTCAGTAAAGAGAACTGGCTCTTAATAAATGTTTATTTTCTCTGTCCGATTGAAGGCATCTCTTGAAATGTTCTAATTTTCCTTTAATTTTGAGGATGCTAATATTTTCCTTCCTTTTGTGTTAGCTGGTTTACTTTTTTCCTTTTCGCCATTAAATCAATCCCTCTTACTCCCTCTGCAGTATTTCCATAGGTTCTCACTTTCATGGAGCAAATTCCATCTTCTTATTTGTAACAGGTTATGAGTCTGTCTCATGTAGAAGTTTCTGTATTATTTCTGCATCACTGGCTAAAACATCAACTGCAGTTTCTCCTTTGATCCTGATAAGAAGATGTTATGAGATCATTCTTACTTCACTAGAATGTGAGGACCAGCTTGTGAGGAGAAAATATAATAATCTTGTTGTCCTTGGAAAAGAAACATAAGCACTGAATAACAGTTTCCTGGCAAATGGTAGACTTTCATTTTGGTCATTTGAGATTGACTTCTTCATATGCCTTTTTGTATGCTTACAGTTGACCAGATTTTTTAAAAGGAAAAGGCTTAGCAGGTGTTTTCCAATATAACTACTAAAGCTCAAGCAAGACATGCTGGGAGGGTTTGTTCTGAAAATATGGGAAGCATTTTTTTTTTGCTTTTGAATGCCATAATCTGTTAAAACTTTACTGTCCAGGAATTTGGAGAGAAGGGAATTATGTATGTTCAAGCCTTTTATAATCCACAGGAGGCTGTTGCGTTTCTTAAAGATAAAAATGGCAGTGAGGAGAAAGAGACCAAATGGCTCCATTAGCAATGATAGAATAAATAGAACAGGTTCTCCAAAGACTAACTGAACAGGAAGGCTTTGCAGGCCCTATTCTGAATGAAGCACAGTATAACTATAGATTGAGAACTATGAGGAATAACAGCCATCAACACAACCTAATTTTCTTACCTCAGAGTAATCAAATTTTATCACAATGTTGCCTTGTTAGGGGGCCTCATAGCCATCACTTTTAATTCTGCTATGTCTTCCCATAAAAATCTGTTGAAGAGGAGAGAAAAAAACCCTGCATAGTGTCTTCTCATTGCTGAAGTGAAGAGTCGTGTAAATTGAGAAAAACCTTGAATTGAGAGATGCTCTCAATACAACTTATTTCCTAAATTAAGTAAACCTTTTTTCCTTTCTGTAGCCCTTTGAGTGTGTGGAAACCTGAAGCCCTTATTTAATTCTTCAAAAAAAAAATCTCTGGCTTATGAATGTGGGATGTAGGAATGATTCTACATAGACGCATATTGGGTTCAACAAACGCCAGGCCTCATGCGGCAGCAATCTCTCACAAGCATGAGGCCAGACACACTTTTATTAGTTGCGAAAAGCAGAGTATCAGATGTGGGGTGATAGTTTACGTGTCAGGATGGTATAGGCTGATGAATTCCTGGGAAGGGCTTATGTGATGTGGCCGTGTCACCTAGCGAGGGTCTTGATGAATGATCTTGTTTTTTCCTATATGCCATCTCGTGGCCTTGTTTGGCTAATGTGAGAGGAAGAGATAACAGCCTGCTTCCTGAGCATCAGGTCTCATGGAATCCATTGTCCTCTCCCGGGGCTTCCCCGCACAGGTGGGGGTCAATGATTCCCAGAAGACCCTGTGCAGGAAGTTGGCTGGGTGCTTATTAATATCTCTTATTAATATCTCTATAGTGGGATAGTATGCTTCTGTTCCCACAATTCAGAATTCCAGAAAATGCCCAAATATTGCTTCAAAATATAGGGCCCACATTGCCAACAGGAAAAAAGATGCCAAGCCTTACAAAGGAAAGGGCAGCCTAAATGGTGACTGTAGTAGCGTGGGTTTTAGTGATTTCAGCAGTGATTTCAGCTCTTAGACATAGCAGGCTGGAGACAGCTTCTAGTGTAACAGCTCTTTATTCAGGGAGAGAACAAGACTGGGGACTGGGGAGAGGGAGCTACTTTTATAGGAGCCAGGACTGGCTAGGAAAATATATATTTTGGAGGGAACAATTACAACCAATCACAAAGCTGCCTTTTGGCAGAGACCAATAGGATTGAGGATCCAAATGCAGCAACTTGAATAAACCAATAGGCCTGTTCCCTTTGGAACAGGAACAGAAACCAATAGGAATACAGATCAATACACAACATTGACAACCTAAATGGCAGTAGTCAATATGTGCTCACTACCTTTCACAAAGTGACACCATGAAAGGGAAAATCCCAGAAGTTCATTCCTTTCCTCTATCAGTTAACTACTTATCAACCAAATGCAAAGCAATTGTCAGAGTATTTTTTAAAAAAAAATGTGAATGGGTGCTGTTTAGACATGGGCACGACTTGGCGAAATTCTCGTTTCCTTTACGCAACGGAAATGGTAACGACAATTAAGCCGTCAGAACTCGAACTTGAACCGATAAAAGAAAAATTGGTTCTGATTTGTCGTTGTTGTTCATGGCATCGCGGTGATCGTGCGATGCCAAGTGGCACAGAAAAAAAGTTTTAAAAAAAACCCGATTCCTGGCCAAAAAAGCAGGCAAAAATATGCCTGCCTGAGTGAGGGCACCTACCAGAGGGGTGGTTTCTGGGGGGAGGGTCCCCGGCCTCCCCTCCTCTCCTGTCCTGGGCTGCTCTGGTGGGGGGCATCCTTGTCGTCTCGCCATGCCATGCGGTGCGGGGGGATCCAAAATGGCGACCGCAATATTTTTTTTGAAATCGTGGTCCAAAAACCCACCAAAGCACCACACAGAAACATGCGAAACTTAGGTATTTTAACTGCCTGAATTTTTACAGTAGCAGCAGTGGGTTTTTCTTGCAATAAACATCTGTCTCCAATCCCATTGATTTTATTTTATTTTATTTTTATTTTTATTTTTTTACACCTGCGCAATGATGGGCTGGCCATGGGATGGGACCATGCATGGCCACTTGGCCAGGTTTTGACTGAGACTTCTGGGATGTGCCAGTCGGGCATAAAAAGCCCACTATAACCCTAGCCCTAACACTAACACTAACCCTAACACATACGCCAGTACACTGTCCTTCTTAGTGGGTCAGAGGCACCCAGAGGTGCAGCCCACTAACTCACCCTAACCTTACCCGTAATAACCTTAAGCCTAAGCCCTTGCCCTAACCCCAACCCTAAGCCAGATCTGTACTCGCATTGCACTACACGCAAGTACATTTCCCTTCTTAGTGAGCCAGAGGGCGCCCAGCAGAGGCATTCTTCTCTCACCTCGCTCACCAGTCCAAAGTTCCAAAAAACTCTGTATGCCAGTATGCTGTCCTTCTTAGTGAGCTAGAGGCACCCAAAAGAGAGCTGCCTCTGCCAGTGCCAGTTGGTACGCAATGGCTACACGGTCATGTACCCTTCCTTTTCCCTTTGTAGGGGGCCAGAGGAGGCATCCACCCCAGAGAGGTGCCTCCAGGAGCCTGCTAAATGCCTTCCCTTCGTAGCGGGCCAGAGGAGGCACCCACCCCAGAGAGGTGCCTCCAGGAGCCCGCTACCCTACCCCCCCAAACCAGTACTAACGACAGACGACAAACGAAACTACACATTTTTGAAAAATTTCGCGACAAACGGAAACGAGCCGAAACGGGCCGGCTCCGACACACGACAACTCGAAAAGTCATTTTTCCTGGTCGTGCCCATCTCTAGTGCTGTTTCATGATTATGCTTCGAAAAGACCCAGACGTAGAGATATGGAATATGTACCAAATTGTCAGAACTAAGACATGTTTAGATATACATATTACTTTAGTTTCTTACACTTCACTTGTTGATGATCTTCAGTTTCTCAGTGCTTGACCTGAGGCTGAATTTGTTAGCCTCTTCATCCAGGACAGTTGTGGCATGTTGCAATTTCGGTTCATCTTCCTTATGCAAGGCATACCGTTGGCAAAAATCCAAGTTGCGAAGATAACTTTGGAAAGTTCGGTGATGCCTGCCCCAGGGTGTACTCCAGTGTACTCCAGTTGACTGCATTTCATAGTCAAGGGCCACAAGGAAAAGGGGTGGGGACAAAATACAGCTTTCTCATGCCCTGAAGGTAATCTCAAAGAAGTCCATATGGGCCATCCTTGATCTTAATGCAGCAGTTCAATCATTTGTTCAGCTTCTTAAAGATGGTAACAAAGACTGTCAGTATGCTGTACAGATGCAGGATCTGCCAAAGGGACTCTCAGTGGATACTATTGAAAACTATTTTAAATTTGATGAAGTTGATCGCTAATGGTGTTGATACTTGATGCACTGTTCTATGATGTTTCTTAAGATAAAGATTTGCTCACTTACTCCATGATGGAATCTGGCTTGTTTCTCTCTCAGGTTAGTGACCAAGGGTGTTTTGCAACCACCTAAGGAGGACTGCACAAAATGCCTTCCTGGCTACTGAGAGAAGGGTGATGGCCCACCAGTTGGTGTGTTGAAAGATATTACCTTTGGGGTGTGTGTGTGTGTACTTGGCAATGGTGCCTCTTTGCCAATCCTCTGGCACTACACCACTTCACCAACACTTGTTAAACAGCTTTGTCAGCTGTCCTGCCATTGCCCAGCCACTGTACTTTAATATCTCCACAGATATCCCATCCAAGCCAGCTGCTCTGTTGTTTTTAAGGCTTCCGAGCTCAATCTTAACTTCTTCAATCGCGATCTCACTCGTATTTACTTGATGATGTGGATGAGCATTGTTTTCATTGATGTGGCATGTACTGGTCAGGTCTGGCTGGTTGAGGGTTTCCTGATAATATTTGATCTGTCTTCTGTTTTTCTTGGGTGATCAGAAGCTTCTTGTTCTTGAACTTGATCGGGACACTAAAGCTTTTCCTCATTCCAGCCAGTTCTTAATGATGCAATAAAAGGGTTTTTGAATCATTTCAATCAGCCACTATAATCTTTCAATTGGCTTCATAATGCTATAGGTTTTAGAGCTTTATAAGATGCTATGTCTTTATATCCCAAAACTCTACAATCTATAGAGCAGGTAACCAATTGTAGGTTTTTGGGTGTTATTATGAAGGACGACCTGATTTGGAGCACAAATATTGCAGGGCTGGTTAAGAAGGCCCAGCAGAGACTTCTCAGGAGGCAACAACTGAATGAGAAACTGCTGGTGACTACTGCAGCTATATAGAGAACATCCTAACTTACTGCCTCTGTATCTGGTTTGCAAGTTGCACTGTAGCAGATAGAAAGGTGCTCTGGAGGGTTATAAATACTGCTTAGAGGATCATTGGTTCTCCTCTTCCCTCTTTGGAAGAACTTTATAGCTCCAGTTGTTTGAGGAAGACCTCTAAAATCTTGAAAGACTGATCACACTCTGGTCATCAGTTTTTCAAATTACTGCCATTAGGCAGGTGATGCAGGACAATTAGGACAAAAACGAACAGATTAAAGAACAGTTTCTACCTTAGAGTGGTATCTAGGCTAAATGCTGCAGTTTAGTGTTAAGCAGAGTGGTATTGGATGTGGTGTTTTTGTCTGTTTTTTAAAAATTGTATAGTACTGTGAACAGCAACTAATTTCATTGTACATGTTGTACATGCGTACAATGACAATAGATTTCTATTTCTATTTGCTATGTTTTACTTCCATTTAATTTTCCATGTTGGAGAAAGCTTTTGTCGTTTAATTTATGTGTTTGAGACTGATAATAAAAGGCTCTGAAGTAACTTCCTGCCCTCAGCAGACAAAAATGGGAGCAGTATGTGGAGCTGAGGTACACTGGTAATAGCATGGCCAACTTGGAATACATTTGTAATACTGTTCTATAATTGTGTTGTTAAATACAGTCATGCCATTTATGGAGTAAGGTCATCTGTTTTGCAGAACATGGAGGAGCATTCTAATCTCTCTGACCGATGTAATGATACCTCATGCATATGATTATGGGTACATACAATTAACTGTGTCTATGTACTTGAACTTTGTTTCATAAAGAGTGATGCCCTGCTCTGAAGATTGTCCTGAGCTACACAGAGGAAAGTCAGGCTATAAATAAAATATCAGTATTAATAAAACAGAGAGATATGAGAGAAGAGAAATCTAACTAATGCTCTTAAACAACCACACTCTTGTAATTTAATCCTGTATAGAACAAAGTTTAAATTATTCAATCTTGTTATAAGCTTCCCCATTTAAATCTATTCACTGCTTTTCCACTTTAATCTGAAACTGTATCCCTGTGCCGTTAATAATGGAAATATGGTAAGAAGTGACGAAATATTGGGGCAAAATGTAATAGCTTTATTTCTTTTGCCGGCATCTATGGGTATGCTTACGCACCATTGTCAGTGGTATTTGAGTAGAAAAGGAATTCACAATGGAAAAGAAAACCTCTTGAGCAACGTTAGGGCACAGGGAAACATCAGTCCCATAGAAAGTGGCGGAGATGCTGGTAGACTGTGGCAGTTCTAAGACAGGGAAAGCAACAACTATGGAAGCAGCGCCATTGCAAGGGAAGGAATGTTGGAAATACTAAACAACAGAGGACATGCAGCACTTTTTTCTTTTTTGCTTATTTCTGCGGTGAGGAATATGATTTATTTTTGCTATTAGTATTAGGATAATTTGTCAGAACTGGTGGAAAATATTATTGTGCCTGCTTTTGTGTCTCTGGTTTTGCCCAAATTTTTATCTACTAGAAGTTGAAGGTTTAATATGGAGATTTTTTTCTTGGAGCCTCTTTCTTGAACTTTTGGAAGGTGACTCTCTGCTATGAGGAATAGAGATGGGCACGAAACAGAAAAATGTGTTTTTGGTTTTTGTTTGTCATTGAAAGGTCTGTTTCGGTCCGTTTCCATTTGTCGGGAATTTTTTGAAAAATTTCGTTACTGTTTTTCATTTTTTCGTTTGTCGTTTCTACCTGCTTTTTGCGCGATTTTTAAAGCATTTCCGTGCGCAGGCATCCTCCAACACCCCAGACCAGAGGGAAAACACTAAAAAAAATGGATGCTGGCAGAGACACAGTATAGACTAGGTACGCAGGGAGGCTGCAAAGGCAGCGGCGGGTGTTGCCCAGGGTGCAAGGCAGCCGCAGAGTGACTGCACTGCAGGGAAGGGGAGGGTACTCACCCAGAGGTACGCAGCACGCACACACACAGGGAGGCTGCAGGACTGAAGCTAGAGTCGCAGAGACAGCAATCCCACCCTAACTCCCACCAGAGACTTCAAGGAGGACGGGGGCTGCCAGAGCTTTTTATGCCCTCTGTGGCTGCCAGACCTGCCCGCCCAGTCTGCAACCTGGGCATGCTATTGGTTAAACATGATCCCATCACATGGCTTGCCTCCATTTTGTGGCTGGTGGTGACATCCATTTTAAAGGGAAAAGAAAAACACATCGCGATGGGAGAAGACAAAAACAAACGTTTTAAGGACCCCAACCCCCTGGTAGGTATTATCAGACAATATAAATAATTATCGCTGTGTTTTTACGGATGTCCAGGGCGTTTTTTAACATTTAAAACAGCTCATTTCATTGCGTGTCGCTATTAACGGAAACGAAACGTAACGACCACAATTTTCGTGGTTCTGTTCGTTTCGTTGCATTTTCATCACAATTTTCGTTTGTCATTTCGTTACATAACAGAAACGACAAACGGTAATGGAAACGAAAAAATGTTCGTTCCGTGCCTATCTCTAATGAGGAATACAGCAACAATTTCAGCAAGAATTTCGCCACAATGTGGGATACGTTAGATGTTACATTGAACTTATTGTTAGGGTCACCTAATTACTACCTAATTACTGTATCATCTGCATAGAGTAGGGCAGGGATTGGCTTGTTTGTGAGTTTGGTTGGATGAAAATCAGGCTTGACCCATAAAGTTAATATTAAGCAAATGAGCAATTGGGGAGCTAGTATATAACCCTGTATTATTTGATGTTTTCAGTCAGCAGATAACTGAAACTATGGGTACTGAATACAGTAGTTCTACTGTACTGCTGTACTGAATGTTGTGGTATCAGACACTAATCAAAGGTGACGTGGTGACCCAAAACCCTGCTTGTTCATCCATTTAAGATATTCTCTTGTTTCAGCCAATCCCAGAACTTTCCACAAAGGAACCTGGTAGAGATGGACATGAACTGCTGGTTTGCTGGTTCATGCTGGTTCATTCAAACTGGTGTTCAGCGCTGCTCAGACTTACCTCTTCCAGTGAGTGCCTGCTCAAGCCAGCACCTGGAGGAGATGGGGCAGGGAAGCCAGGGAGCTGCCTTTGAATGGGTGCCCACCAGAAGAGGTAGGGCTGGGGACTGCTGAACATTGTCCAAAGAACAAACTAGCATAAACTGCTGAATGGGCAGTTCGTGCCCA
The DNA here is from genome assembly GCA_029282475.1 of Phrynocephalus forsythii. Taxonomy (NCBI): domain Eukaryota; kingdom Metazoa; phylum Chordata; class Lepidosauria; order Squamata; family Agamidae; genus Phrynocephalus; species Phrynocephalus forsythii. The sequence continues at coordinate 19,091,263 of JAPFRF010000003.1, forward strand.
TTTCTAGCGCTTAGCATAGAACCTGCTAATGACACTAAGGTCTCAGTTGCATGGCTATTAACTGCACATCATATTTTGATGCGTACTAAAATCGTGGGTGATCACGTGACATTTGGTGCGCAGTTAATGCCCTGACGGAGGGGTGTATTATACTTCTTTTTGTGCGTCCCGTCTTGTCAAATGCACATCTTTTCCCTGTTTATTGATCTGCTTTTCTCCATCATACTCACATATATATTAAAAAAGTGATTTGCTTGTCGGTTACCGGCATGTCGGCTTTCTAGTATTACTGCAAGAGTTCATGCAAAAGTTTGACAATGTGGCAGTGTATCCCTGATACCAGAGCGCCTTTATAGTAACTCCTTTGTTTTTCTCTCATCTCTCACTTCCTTTCCCATTGGTCACTGTACCAGGTAATTTGCAGTTTTTTGGAAGTGCTTAGTTACCAAAATGCCAGCAATTGATTAAAGTAGGACAGCGGAAACAGGCAGAAAAGGGGGAATGAAATGGTGTGAATTTTCACCGGTTGCACTGCAATTGATGTGGTAAAAATTGTGCATCATTAAGAAGAATAATTTGATCGAACCCCTAGTGGTGGTATAGGATGATGCGGTTAAAGTGTGCTTCAGGGGGGCGTGGTCAACTGGGGTGCCAAAATGCTGCGCCTTGGAGTGGAGGCACGATCTTTTGCTGCGCAGTCATTCGCAGCAAACACAGCACCAAAACGGTTGTGTGACCAAGGCCTAAGCAAGCTTAGGGGTTGGTAATTCAGGGGGTTATAGAAACATAGTAAGATTGTGTTGACTAATGCCCAAGAAAAAGTTGCAACCAGGCTCTGCTGTCTAAAATGCTTGGAAGTTCTAGTCCCAGGAGAGAGCACAGATGTGACATGGCATGCTCGAAGCTTCTGCCTGAAAATACAAAACCTAGTTATGTCTACAGTGGAGACTATGGGAACCACCACTGCCTCCTCACCTTTTAATAACAAAAGCAATATGTCTCCTTTGTCCTCCCTCTGAACACGGATCAAGAAGGAGTGAGAAGTAAGGAGGGATGTCAGTGACCCCAACATTTTATCCCTAGATTGAAGAAAGGCCAGCACAGGTTCAAAAAGGTTGAAAGACCATCTCTCTTTCTCTCTCGTCTTTCTGTCCCATGCAGAGAGGTGCTACCTCTTCAATATAAGCTGAATTTGACTTAGGTATCTCCAGCAACATTTTGCCAGCTAGCAGACATCTGCTCTGTTTCTCTTAATAATAATAATAATAATCTGACATTGGTTTTTAGTTGCCTACTCTTACGAGTTTCTTAATTACCATCATGCTCTCATCTCAGTGTTTTTCATGAAACAAATATAAATACACTATCAATCTCCATAGTCCCAGTATCTGAAGCAGCCAAGAATGAGACTGTACAGCTGGGAGTTTATGTTGTGATCCACAGATTTTCTAAAGTGGGACCTTGCTGGTTTCTAGGGATGAAATTACTCTTGCTGCCCAAACAGTGTGTTGCTGGGAGTCAAGATGGGCAGACGCAAAGAAAGCTCTCAAATGTTTGTGTGGAGCTCCAACAGAAGAAGCTGCCTTTGATCTAAGGAAGCATAAATGGGCAATTTCCACTTGGGAGCACAGCCTTTGTTTTGCCTCCCGCCCCGTCCCCTTGATAACAAAGCAATTTCAGATTTGGGCTCTATAGTCATTTCTAGTATGTCACTTAGTTCTTTAAAAATACATTTCCAAAATTTCTGAATCGTTTTACATTCCCACCACAAATTATAAAAGGTACCGATCTCATTATCACATTTCCAGCAAAGCTTAGAAAAATTTGCATTCATTTTATTCAATTTCACTGGTGTCTAGTACCATCTTAAACTTATTTTAAAGAAATTTTCCTTTATTCTAACTGACATAGATTCTCATTCTCCACATTTTAGCCCAGTCTTCTTCTCTTATTTCTTTTTTAAAATCTTGTTCCCACAATAGTTTCGATCCTAGTTTGCTAACAATACCTTTTACTACTATTTCCTTATGAGTATCCTCATACAACAATAAGAGTTGTTCATATTTTGTGTAGTCTCTGCATTTATTATTTTTCTTTATCCAAATATCAGTCCATTTCTCTAATTGTATAAAATTAAACCAAGATATATCCCTACCTTGGAGAATTTCCTTCATTTGTACTTTCTCTCTCACCTTGCCTATCCAATCTTTCAATCTAATCACTTGTTTATCCCTTTTTTGAAAACTTTCAAATTTATAGGGAAATTCTCCATTTTAGTTACAAATCTCAATGGTGAGTCCGCGGGACATTTTTTTTATGTAAGTACCATGCATTTAACATAGATCTGAGAAAGGGGTTATTAATCTCATTTAACTTTGATTTCTTAATAGTGCCAAATAAATATTTTTCAATATCCTCCTTTATTTCTGATTATTCCATTTTCCACCATATTAATCTTTCTGGACTATACACAATATCCCCAATAAACCTTATTTGATTTGCTAAATAATATTTTTTAACATTCGGTAAACCTATACTACCTTTATTTTGGGCCATATACCAATATTTTTGTTTATTCTAGCTTTTTTGCCACTGTTAAGTCATTCTTACTTAGCTGTATTGGAAGCATCATAAAAAATAGCTTTGGTAAAATTTTCATTTTCATCAATGCAATCTTTCCAAACCAAGAAAGTTTTAGACTTGAATATTATAACATTTTATTCTTAATTTCTTCCTTTAGTTTACTATAATTAAATTCCTTTAATTTCCCTGTGTTCTTTACTAATTCTATACCTAAATACTTAATTGAGTTACTTATCTTACATCCATAATTATGGGTAAACACTTCTTGTTCTTCCTTGTTATGATTAAACAACATCGCCTGAGATTTCTGCCAGTTAACCCTCAATCCAGATATTGACCCATATTTCTCCAAATGATGGTTAACTCTATCCATACTCTCTAGTGGGTTTTTAATTGTCAATAAGGAATCATCTGCAAATAAATTAATATTTACTTTATTATCAATACCAAATCCGCTAATTAACTCATCATTCCTTATTTTATCCACAAACATTTCAATCATTAAACAAAATAGGACTGGGGAGAGGGGGCAACCTTGTCTAGTAATCTGGGATTTGTAGTGTCTCATCGCTAGCTTTTAATTCAATTTCATCTGTGCCAGATCTGATGTAAGCCATGGAGGAGGTGCCCAAGGAAAATATCTCTTCAGTCTGCTCCCATGCTTTCAGCAGCTGGGGACCTGGGAAGAATATCATCAGGCACTCTGTATTGCTGAGATTAAAATTTGTGGGGGGGCACTTCCGCCCATGACGATGATGGTTGGGTGATCCGGCAGCTCTGCTTAATGAGAAGAATAAAACTTGAAATACTGTCTTTAAATGATACCAAAATCGTGAGTAAACGATCATAAATCTTTGGGGAGGACAGGTTGAAAACTGTGTATTTTCAAGGGGAGAGATAACAATGAATTACTGAAGCAGTGATTTACTTTCGCTTTCTGCCGAAGTCACGTCCCGGGCAGACGGACTGTGAGAGACTGTTTTCTTTGCTTTGAGGCTAGAAAGAAAAGAAAAAAAAGCGTACTTACTTGGTTTCTCTGCATGCCACCCAAGAAAAAGGGTCCTACTGTGATAAAAAAGTGGGTACGCAAACCCTCAGACGCCACGTATCAACGTGCTCGTCTTGAAAGAGCAGAAACTGTTGTCGAGAGTGACACAATGGCGTCTGATTCTGGCAAGTTGCCAGCACACCAGCCGGATTTTTCAAGGGAGTTCAAAAACTTGAAAGCAGAAGTCAGCTCCCTTATTAAATCAGCCCTAAAAGATGTAACCTCTACTATCGAAGACCGCTTCCAGTCCTTATCATCACAGAATAAAGACCTAAGGAAGGACCTGTTACAAGAAATACAGACCCTGCAGACACAGGTATCTAATAATGGCATTGAACTGAAAAAACTAGCAGGAGAAATCAATCAAGTTCAAACTCTAGCCTCTAAGAATGAAAGTGCTATCGCTGCGCATGAAGAAGAGATTGATGCCTTACAGCGGAAGCTTATCTATATGGAAGATTATTCTCGTAGGTCTAATCTGAAATTAATTAATTTTGAACTCCAGGATAAAAAAGAAATGAAGAAAGAAATCCTCGTTTGGCTTAATTCTATCCTCCCCCAACACCTTGCTGAGACCGACATTGAAAGGATACACTATATAGGTAGTGCTAAGACAGCTACTTCAAGACCAATCCTCATTAGATTTACTTCCTATGCCATGAAAGAACAACTGATGTCAACTCTTAGGGCAAAGCCTGACCTGCTGAAGCGTGAGGGAAGAGTTCTACAAGTTTACCAGGATATCTCCAGGGAGACTTTTGAATGGAGAAAGACTATGAGACCTGTGACAATTGCTCTGAGGAACAACAACTACAGATATAACTGGGGATTCCCGATCTTTCTTAAGGTGTGGAAGGGTCCAACTCTACACAAAATTTATTCTTTGGAAGAAGGTGAACAACTTCTCAAGGCATGGAACATTCAAATTGAAGAAGAATAGAGAACTCCAAATTCAGCGTCTGCAGTGAAGACAGTGTCACCCTTTAACTCTTTAAATCTTTCAATGAGCAAGCAAATGGAGACCGATTTGAAGAGCATTGCACTACAGAAGACAGCCCTCCTTTCTCTCTCCCCCTGTCTCTCCCTTCCCTTCACTCCTTTTTTTTTCCCTTTTTTTTCTTAGCCCAATCTGTTTTATTTTGTTTATATTTTGACTTGCCCGTCCCATAATTCTCCACTCCTTTTCTGTTCCTTATCCCTTATCCCTTATTCTTTCTTAGCATATCTTTCCTTTTCCCCTCTATATTTTTTTTATATTTTTCTATTTTTTTATTTTTTTTTTTTTTATTTTTTTATTTTTTTTTTTTTTTTTTTTTATTTTTTTTTTTTATTTTTTTTTTTTTTTTGGGGGGGGAGTGGACTGAGGGAGGAAAAGAGGAGGATAGAAGGATCTTAAGATTCACATTATCATGTTATCTTTTTATTACATTCTTTCTTTTCAACTTTTCACGTATATAACTGTAAGCAAGACTAGACAGTGCCAACGCTAATTTAGAGCTTCTGAATCATTATTAGCCATCAGGAAGTGTACGGGTGCCTTCCCCCTCCCTCCTATAAGGGCGCATACAGGTTGTGTATGAGAGCCAAGAGGATGGGAGAACAGAAAATAAATGTAGGTGGTAGGGTTTGGGTAATCATTGTTTTTTTCTTTATTATATGTAATGTTTGTTTGTATATATGCACAAAGAGACCGTTCCAGATCGATAATAGAATGAAAATATGGGTAGACTGTTGAAATTAGCTACATTGAATGCCAGGGGTCTAGGAACTGTCACGAAGAGAAACAGAATAGAGTCATTAATTAAGAAGAATAAACCGGACATCGTCTTTCTTCAAGAAACACACCAAGCGAAAGATGGCCAAAACGAACTGAAACTACCCAACATCAACATCTATGAGAAAAGTTTTGGTACATCTAAAGCAAGGGGGTAGCAATCTTAATATCAAAGCACTGTGATTGTATTGTTGAAAAAACTGTGAAAGATTTGGAAGGTAGATATATTATTCTTCAGGCCACAATTGGTCTAGAACAATATACACTGATAAATGTTTATGCACCAAATGCTAATCACAACCTGTTTTATAAAGAGATATGGGAGCAGATAGAAAAGGTACAGAAAGGACATGTGATTTTGGCAGGAGATTTCAACATGGTTATGGACAAAATAAAAGATAAAACAATGACTAAGAAGGTAGACTGGAGGGCTAGACATACAATCTTAACAAAATTCATCGCAAATACAGGATTAAAGGATGTTTGGAGAGAATTAAAGGGCGATGAAAGAAAATTTACTTTTTATTCATCAGCCCACAAAGCTTACTCGAGAATAGATTTTATATTTGTCTCACAAAGTTTGTTATCTAAAGTTGTAAATACAAATATAGAATTGATAAAAACTTCTGATCATGCTCTAATGTCTGTTGAAATAGAAAATAAGAAGAATTATAAGGAAGCTAGAAGGTGGACAATAAACCCTAGAATTTTTCAAACCCCAGATACAGTACAAAAAAATACAAAGAGAATGGCTAGAAACCTGGAATATCAATGAAGAAGGTGGTGGTCAAATAGGAGTTATCTGGGATACTCTGAAGGCAGCAGCTAGAGGTTACATAATAAAAGAAAGTGCTATTATAAAAAGTCGAGATCAGCAAAATAAAAAAATTGGAGGCTACTATAGCAGACCTTGAATCTCAATTTTTTTAACCAAAGACAAAAAAATTTTAATTCAGGTTGAGGCCAGGAAAAGGGAATTAGAAGATATAGATCTACAACAAACCCAAAGAAATCTACTATATTTGAAAAGAAACTTTTTCGAATACAGTAATAAAAACTCCAAGATGCTAGCAAAATTAGCACAGAAAAAGAAAGAAGAAAGCATGATAGGAAGGATAAAGGATTTAAGCGGCAATATATCTACTCAAATGAAAGGAAAATTAAAAGCTATTCAAGAATTTTATCAAAACTTATATACAGCCAATAAAAGTAGTAAGGAAGTTATGGAACAATATATTGACAAAAACCTAAAAGTAAGACTAGCGGAAGAAGACAGGCTTGAAATGGAAAAAGCTATTAAAGAGGAGGAGATAGAGGATGTTATAAATAAGCTAAAGAATGCCAAAACTCCAGGAGATGACGGATTGGGACCAGAATTTTACAAGGTATTCAAATCAATGTTAATTCCTAAGTTAAAGAAGCTTTATAATGAGATATTGGAGGGTGAGCAAGTTCCTTCCTCCTGGAAACATACTTTAACTATTTTAATTCTCAAGCCTAATAAAGATCCAATAGATGTTGGATCTTACAGACCAATATCACTTATAAATCAAGATGCCAAGATTTTTACAGCAATTCTAGCCAAAAGAATGTATACATTTATAGACAAATATATTAAAGAAGACCAAACGGGCTTTATCAAAGGTAGACAAATGTCAGACACTGTAAGAAGAGTTTTGAATGTTCTTTATGAGATGGGAAGATCACAGGACAAAGCATGCATTTTGTCTCTAGATTTATTTAAAGCCTTTGATTGTGTCCAATGGCCTGCGTTAAAACTTTTATTAGTGAAATGGGGATTTGGCGAAAAATTTCTAAGTGTAATAAACCAACTCTATTCTCATAGCACCTCATCAATCATTGTTAATGATGGGATGACAGAAAAAATTACCCTAGGCCGAGGAACAAGACAGGGATGTCCTTTATCGCCAGTTCTGTTTTGCATAGTGATAGAGCTACTAGCTAATGCAATAAGGGAGGACCAACTTATTAAAGGTATGGGTAAGGAAGGCAAGATAAAAATTAGTTTATTTGCGGACGACGCTTTGTTAACAATAAAAAAAATCCGGTAGAAAATATATTAAGAATAAAAGCACACCTAAAGGAATTTGGTGAAACAACTGGATTATGTGTCAACTGGCAGAAATCAGAAATCATGCTTTTCAATCAGGATAATCGAGACATGGAAGAGATCTCCAATCATGAACTGAAAGTTTGTAAATGTATAAAATACCTAGGGATACTTTTAGATAAAGACATTAGTAAAACGAAAGAACGAAATTACACAAAAATAAAGGAAGAGATTAGAAATAAATTACAAAATTACTCCAAATTAAACTTATCATGGTTTGGTAGAATAGCAATGGTAAAAATGAAAATACTTCCTAAAATAAATTTTCTTTTTAGAATGTTACCTATTCAATACACAGAAATTGAAATTAAAGTTTATCAAGATCTTTTAAATAAATTCTGCAATGGTGGAAAAAAAAGCAAGAATAAATAAAAGCTTATGGTACAGATCTCAAAAAGAGGGAGGTATAGGCATACCTAATCTTAGAATGTATTACATAGCTAATCAGCTTAGCTCCCTGGGGGAAATATTATTTAAACCTCAAAAACTAATATGGTGGGAACTTCAATCAGAGGAACTAAATGAAGACATAAATAAATATGTGTTTAGTTTCCCCCCAAAAAGGAAAAGTTACCCAATTAAAAATCCTCTTCTAAGTTCCCTATTGCTTACTTGGAAAAAGTATGGAAAGAAATTGATACAGGAAGGTTCCCGCTTGTGCGGTGATCGATCAGATAAATTTCCCCACAAACATGAAGAAATTGGGAGACTTATTTAAATTAAGGAAAGTGGCAAGACTAAAAGATTGGATTAAAAGATGACATCAAAACAAGAAATTAAACGTATTCTGCAAACTCAGGAATTGTCATGGTTGAATTACGCCCAGTTAGAAAGCTGGACGAAAAGAATGGATTAGGAGAAATACACAACTTAGAGGATATACAAAATTTGAGCAATTTCTGACAACATATGAATCAGAGAAAGGAAATACAGGGAAAGGAACAGTTGGCAAATTATATAAAATAATTCAAGATTCATTTGAGAATAGGGAACAGGACACAATAAGAGAGCTATGGAAACAAGACATAGAGAAAGAAATAAATAATGATGAATGGAAAAGAATTTGGAATTTGAGGATTTTACGGTCATTATCAGTCAGAATAAAAGAAAACTACTTCAAACTAGTTTTAAGATGGTATATGACTCCAGTCAGAATGAATAGAATGAATCCAAAATATTCTAAGCTCTGCTGAAATGCGAAAAAGATAGGTACCTATTTTCATTTATGGTGGGAATGTGAAATAGTTCAAAAGTTTTGGCAAGAGATTATTGAGGAGATAAGAGAAATACTACAAACTGATATTAAATGTGTACCGAAATTGCTTTGTTATCATTACCATCTATCAATGAATATGAGGTGAAAACTAAAGAATTAATAGCAAATCTTATGACAGGAGCTAGACTGATTATTGCTAGGAACTGGAAACTGAAATCAGACCTTAAAATTGCTGAATGGTATAAGGAAGTGTGGGACATAGCGCTAAATGATAAACTATCTTGTAATATAAAAGTTTTGAGAGGTGAAATAAAAAAAGATACTTTCTATGATGTTTGGGGGAAATTTATAGATCACGTACTATTAAAAGGGAAAGGGATACAACCAACTTATAACCCAACACAGTTCTGGCGTAAAGGACCTTAAGAAGCCTTTTGGAAGAAAAAAAAAGATGAAGAAGAAAGAGAAGATGCAAGAATACTGGACGGTTTCTTGGGGGTGGGGGGCACTTTGTACTGTTTATGATTGCCTATTACTGTTTTTTTTATATAATTGTTTATCATTGTTGTTTTGTCTTTTTTATGTTCAATAAAAAAAAAATTAAAAAAAAAAGAGATTAAAATTTGTGCAGAGAAAGGGGATGTGAAGGACTCCTGAACCTTAGTTCAAAACTAAATGTAAATATAATCTTCCAAATGAATGGGAAAGAATATGATCTAGCGTGATTCACTTTCTCAAGGTGTCCATAGCTGCAGCGTCTGGAATCTTGTTGCCCCAGTTGACATGAGTGTGGCCCATCATGTCCAAATCTCCCAGTCAGATGGCTGCAGGATGTGTTAGAAAGTCTGAGAATTGTACACTGATATACAACAGTGGTGGGAATACAACATCAGTGGCTGTTACCCCTTCCGGTACACTCTTAAACTGCATAAAGGCACAAACTAGTAGATTTCGCCCTTGTAGCTTAATAACTATAGAAATGTATTTGGAAATATAGTAAGATAAACTGAGTTGAATGGTGCCTACTTCCAAATAAGTGTGCACAGGATTGCAGTGTTTGCATTTTCTTTTGGGGATGTAGAAACATTTTTGTTAGATCTGTTCTGCCATTTAAACCTCTTCCCAGGTATGCACAGGCTGCCAGTTCTATGATTCTCAAGTGACCTCATAATTTCCCTTTTCATGTCTGTCAATTTGTGCTATAGAAATAGTAGGTTGTTAGAATCCGAGAAACTCAGCATGAACTTGCATTGCTTCCGCAAATACATTCTTCCTGAATCACTTGTCTGTGCTTTTAAAATCTTTGCACTATCAGCCTTACCGTTGCTTGCCGATTTTTCTGTTGAATTCCTCCTTTCCATTAAAGAATTCTTATTTTCATGGCATGATATGCGTTCAAAGGATAACATTTTAAGTGGATTGGGCTATCACACTAGTATTGCAAATGTGCAGATAGATGTTTTGTAAAAAGAGGATTGCCGGTGTCTGTGGAAAGAATATAACTCCCTCTGACATACACCTACACAATGCTTTTTGATAGGCTTACTTAATCAGTGGATTAAACGTTGAATCCCAATTGTAGTTGCTTACAGCTTAATCGAGTAGCGACAGACCTAGACAAATGGCAGATCTGGGTGTCTGGTGAACAGTTGCAAAATAGCAGAGGGACAAATTCAGAGTCCCTTTCCCACATACAATTTTTCAGCTGAAAATTGCATTCTTCCCATATTGCTTCCTGAGTATTTGGCCTTCAGTGGATGTTACCTTCAAGTTAAAGCATTTGAGGACTGGCAGCTCAACAGGACCAAACTTCTTGTCAGAGCCATGAATTTTTCTCTCTCACACACACATACAAGCTTGTTACAGAGGGCATGATGCATCATGGGAGTTCCCCTAGCCCAGCAGTTCCAGGTCACTGCAACTGTTTGTAGCACCCAAATAGAATAACACAGACATACTACATATCCAAGGAGTTCCTCAGACCAAGGCATAAGAGAGGACACAGGAATACCCTGAGATGCTGACATGGAGGAAAAGGGGCTGCCCCTTCTCAGTTTCAGATGATCAAAGCCATTCAGAGCTATCAAGCTCAGTCTGCTTTTTGCATTTTTTTTCTAGTGAAGCGGTTGAGGGGGGGGGGAAGGTAGTGCTTCCTGATTGATGATGCCAATGACAGAACAAAAGGAAGAAGAGTAAATTGCCAGGAAAAGGGAGGAATCTTGTGAAACTGTCTCACTAGGGCACAGAATGCATATTTGCCTGTTTCTCTCTCTCTCTCTCTGTGTGACTGTGTGTGTGTGTGGCAGGTGGCTGGCTTGCAGCTAGTTTATTTCTGAAACCAACATCTTCATATTAGGAACACAGTGCCTATTAGCGCGGCTAGTGGCGGATCTAGCCATTTATAAGTGAAAGACCCCCTCCATGTGCAGTGTTGTGGAAATGTTCTAGTTGGAAAATACATCATTCCCCCCTCGAAGCAAGGATGTTTAATCTGTTGAACACAGCTGTCAGAAAGAGAAGGATCCAACATCCTCCCTCCACCAGGAGGGAGGCAAATGTCCTAGGATTCAAAAGAAGGTCCAGAAAGCCTGTTCCCAAAATAAGAAAGCACTGAACACACTCCCATTTTATTGCTTCTGCTAGGAAGGAAGGCTTCTCTGACTTGACTGGGGGTGACAATAATAACTTCCCCAAATATCTTAAATTATACAGGAAAATGTATTCTAATCCTGTCTTCCAAGATGTTTTCTCTCAGGGCGAACACTGATTTTCTGTGCACCTTTCATCCACTTACTTGGAATGCTAATAAGGATGTTTCTTGCCATCCAATTTGTTCAAGAGTTTCTGCTGTGGATTTAGGAAAGGGGTGGAGAGTGGTTTTCCTGCTAGCAGATCCCTATTTAGTAAGTGTTCCCCTCAAATGATGATAGGTTGCTACTATAGAGCAGGGCTGTTCAACTTTGAACAGGCCGAGGTCTACTTTTTCCGGCCCAAAGTTCCTGAGGGCTACTACACTAAAACCTCTACTTACCAATTTTATCTGTTCCAAGCATATGCTCATAAGTAAAAAAAAAAGAGGCAGTGGTGGTCCTTGGGATGGAGGAGGAAGGGGTGGAGAACTTATTCCCTCACTTTTTTTTAATTGATGGCCAGCGGGCTACTTTTGAACCCTTCGTAGCCCGCAGTCTACCTGTTGGGCAGGCCTGCTATAGATGAATCCCATCCCCGAATCCCATCCCCGACTCTCTACCCTGTCCAGCTGCTTCTGTGCCCTGCTACCAAGATCCCCTCCCACTGGTGCAGATGTAGAAAGGATGTTTCCAAAAATGGAGGGACATTGGGTTTCCCTCTAGAGTTTAATGGTTGGACTTTCAAGTGAACATTGTTTTTCCTGGCTTAAATTTTTTTATGTTATATTGTTTATTATATAGTTGGGGTGCTGTTTTTTTACACATTTTATTGAATCATCTGCCTTGAGGATTTTTGTTGTAAAATTACCACAAACAAATAAGCAGGCAAACAATCAAACAAATATTTCATTTTTCTTCCTGCTGGAGTAGGAGAAATAAAAATGGCAGCCAACAACTCTTACACAGTGGTTTTAAACAGTAAATGCTGTTCCTCAAGGATGTTAATCCATCATTGCTAACTAGTCCTTGCTTATTAATCAGGGCACTGAATGGCCATATGTTGTGTCTTGTTATTTATACTACTTGGGGTTGATTGGAATGGTAATTCAGATGCTTGAACTATTATTAATTGCTTCATCTTCTGGCCAAGGCAGCAGTTGAACTAGGTTCTTCTTGATTATGCAGAAATCGCTATATTGTTTAGCTGTTCTGGCCTGCTGTGGTTTGAAATTCCTAAGTGCAGTAGCATACTTAAATCAGTGCAGATTCATCTTCTTGTTTTAAATGAACAGCTTCTTATTTACTAAACCAAGTATATCTGTGAAGATACTCAGTCATCCAGGTGAGTTGGTAACTGGACATCTTTTCTTGAGAGATTGAAACCAGCACTGGAATGCAATCATAGATTTAGTCCACAAAGCCCAACTGGCCCAGCACTGCAAAGGCAAAGAGAGGCAAAGGAAGAAGTTTGATTTTCTCCTCTCCCAGAAACAGTCAGTAAAAGATATTGGCAGGAGGAAGAAGGATGATGGGACCATGACAGAAGACATAAAGGACAAATGGGTGAAGAACATCTTGAACAGGAAACTGACCCAGGCAGAGCAAGCCTACATGGCTTAAAAGGATTTTTGGCAAACACCACATCCCTGTTTACTTCAAACCCACAAACACACTAAGGCAGAGACTCATCCATCCAAAGGATCCAACACCAAAACACAGCAGGAGCAATATAGTATATGCGGTCCAAAGCAGTAAGGAGTGTGCAGAGCTCTACACTGGAGAAACTAAACAGCCATTAAACAGGAGGATGGCCCAACATAGGAGAGGCAACAGCTCAGGACCAGAATCAGCAGTACACCTCCATTTGAAGGACAAAGGGCACTCATTCAAAGATGAGGATGTACACATATTAGACAGAGAAGGTAGGTGGTTTGAGAGAAAATCTTTCTTGTGAAAATGTTTTCCCAAACCCCTGTTTTAATAGCTCACAAGAAAGGCATAATCTTGTTTGTACTAATCAATGGCCAGGATATTTCTACACTAAATTACATAGAACAAATAATTGCTTGTTTGGTTGTGTTACCAAACAATAACAGTTTTTCACAACATTTGAAATCCAGTATAATTTATATCTCCTTTCCCAGCTTAAATGAGATGATTTCTACTTAGTTTCTTTAATATCTCATCCCTAATCTAACTTTTTAAAACGTCTGCTTTTGGTTTCCAGCATATAGCCTTTAAACTCAACAATCTATTCAATCTCGCTATTTAGCTCTTCGATGCTAAGCAATTAAGGATAGATTTGGCTAATAATATATATTTTATATATTGTCCACAGTAGTATATTTACCCATTCGTACGAAAAGTGCCTAATTTCAGCAATCATCTCTAATTCAAGTTAATAATTTATGGGCTATTACAAGAGAGCTACCTTCTGGTCTATATATTCCACTTTATGCATAGAAATTCTTGTCTATATCTAACTACCTCTATTCTTTAAAAAATCTAATGGATTAACATGTATTTACTGTATATATCAACTTTGTCTTCACATTTCCATTTTCCGTTTTCCATATCATACCAATTAACCAGTAGCCTTAGACAATCAGAATACAGAAAGCATTTTTATGTAATAAATTCACTAAGCTACATTTTCTTTTTTCCTGCCAAGCCCCCCCCCCCCCCCCCCCAATCCTCACAGATTGCTTCCCCCTTGCCAAATCGATTGTCCTCATAGGTTGTTGTATTATCTTGATAGTAATCTTGATGGCCACTCTGCCACTGAAAAACTCCCACATTTTCCTCATTTTGGCACCCACATTCAGTAAGGCAGATGTGCCCTCATATTCCGTGGACCTGGCACATCCAAGGCCCAGCCTGCACCATTCCCGTCACATTTGTATTCATGTTAAGATCTGCCCTCTCTTCTGGTTCAGTCTCTTGACTCGGGCTGATTTCAAAAGATAAGTTTATCATATTTTGTAAATTTGGCATATCCAAAGATTTATCTTGGATTAATCTTATTGTGTTTGTCTGTAGATTAAGACCAGCTGTTTGTTTTAGTCTAATCTCCTGATCAAAGCTAATTTTATTTTTTCCTAGAGACCCAGTGTTATCCACCACTCCATCTTGTGGTCTAACTTGCAGAGTTGCTGTTATAGTAATCTGCAAACTGCATTCTGGTCTCTGTTTTGCCTCTGTGTCTTTATCATAATTGAAGATCTCTGTATCTTCAGAGGTTGAGTCAGTGTAGAAACCGCATAAAAGTATGTTGGCAAAATCTTCTTCTTAAATGTTTTCCCAATCCACTGTGTTTAATAGCTCACAAGAAAGGCTTAATATTGTTTGTACTATAAAATGGAGGACTCGCAACTAGCTTTCTTCAGACTGACAAAGCTGTTTGGATGGGCAGCAAAACGTTTCAATCTCTCAGGAAAAGGAAATCCAGTTGCCATGACTCAGTTTCAAAACAGATGAGTTCTATGGAGATTTATTAAAATATAGCAAATCACTTTTTAAAAATGTCCCATATTGGTTTCCACCACTATTTACTGGAAAACATTCATTGAAGTTTTTGAGATCTTCAAAAGGAATCAGAGGTAGGAAAAAAATTAGATGTTAAAATTACCATAAAACTAGGTGCATCTCCAAATTAATGCTTGCCCCCCTCCCGTAATGCTGTGTCATCAGAAATGTGTGCTTCAGAAACCTCAGTTTCAAAATAAGCCTATGTTTACTTTTATACAACCAATCAGAAAAGAGAACACACCAAATGCAAGATGTGAAGGTGAAGAAAAACATGACAAACAAATAACAAATATATAGCTTTCAGAATCTGCCAAAGCACCTTTGTTTAGCCCATAGTTATCCCAGCATCTTTGTGGCATATAATACATATATGGAATTTTTTATGGCACTGTGGATAGCAATGTGTACAACCACAAGCTCTAGCAACATAGCCTCTGACTGAGCTGTACCTACTTAAACAATAGCCATATACAAGGAAGACCTTTTAAAATAAAGGCTTCACAGACTGTATGATATTTCTCATCTTGTCTTTCTCCATGAGAGATGGCCAGAGTTATTCCCCTACTATGGGAAAGCAGCCAAAGCATAGTGACACTACTAAGTGAGTCTGTATCTGAGCATAGGTCATTTTGTTGATAGCCCTTTTAGCAATGTGCTTCAGTGCTGCCAATTTGGGCTTATGGTGACCCCTTTTAGGGTCTTCTAGGTAGAGAATACCCAGAAGTGGTTTGCCTTTCTCTTCTTCTATGGAAATTCTGGCACCATGCAGATTGACCAAGGCTACACACAGGCACACTCATCTCTCTGGAGGCACAGTGGGGAATTGAACTTCTAGCCTAACCCTAACCCTAACCCTAACCCCTAACCCTAACCCTAACCCTAACCCTAACCCTAACCCTAACCACAGTCCAGATACCTAAATAAAATAAATAAATGCTATGAAAGTCTTTACTTCTTTGCTTTCATTTCTATAGCACCCCCATTAGGGTTGCCAATTTCTGAACAATTCACAACATACAGTAAAATCATAAAGACCTATATAATAATACAAAAATAGAATAAAATACCACAAACCCTGTTGCTCGTTAAAAGCTAACTTTGAATAAAAATAAACAAATTGATACCTATTTGAACATCTCAAGGTAATATTTACAATTGGTGGATGCCAGCTTTGTATATGTTAAGTCTTAGCTTCCTAAAAACAGAGAGAGATGGTGCCCGGTAGGCCTCTGTAAGAAGCTTTTTCCAGAGGGAAGGGTTCACTCCACAACCAAGAAAACTCTGGCTTGCCTTTAACTCTTATGCCAATGATTGCCTTTAAAAGGTTAAATGGCCATTTGGCCAGTAGGCTGGCTGATGAAAGTGAAAGGTCAGCATGACCCTGTCTAGGATAAGGGGTGAAGTCATGTCTCCTTGGTGTATGTCCAACACGCTGCTCAGTTACCACTATTCATTGTTTATTCTAGCACCAGCCATTCAATAGGGCAATCCCCTGGCTCTCTGGGACTGTTCATTGCCTCTCATTTCTCTGTCTGTCACTCAATTAAACCAATGAACATAGCAATCAGTTGTTCATTAGTGGATGCATGGATGCAAGAACATAGAGAGTGTGTATTCTGCATGCTCTATCTAAAATTGTAGGCTTCGCTCTATGTTGTGCTAAGGGTGCTCTTTTCCAGATGTGAAACCCCCCTCCACTCCAGAAGAAAAATAGGTGCTGCCTGAGCCCCTCCTTCCCCTGTGATGTATCTAACCTTTTGCAGGGAATGTATTTTCATTATTTGAAAGTTGGCTACAAAAACAACCTCCTCCTTACTGGAATCTGTTTGGAGATTAGCGAGCAATGACCCTTCACCATTAAGCAGCTCTGAAATTGTTCTTCTCTTCAAACAGCAAATATGTTGATTGCCATACTGAAATGCTGCTTAATGATGCCAATTTCCAAACCAGCTACATTAAATTCCGTTTCCCTGCAATCTGTCATACTGTACGTCCTAGTTACACAGTAGCTAGGAGTCTCCGGGGGAAGTGATAACCTTTGTGCCATCACCATCGTTCCGCAGCTGGAGCAACTCCTCTGCGCCCACCAGGACTCTTGAACAGATGTCCCGGCTAATGTCGGCACTACAAACACGTCATCCAAACAAACAGATGGGTTATTAAATTGCAATGCTGGAAAAAGAACTACAGTACATTATTGTAATAAATATCAAGATTCACTCCACATTGAATAAGTATCCCCACCCCCACCCCTTGTGAATCCTAAACTAGAGACTTGCAGATGGTGAGGTTGACTTTTTTTTTTAAACCAGGTCTGTTACCAACCCAGCAGGCTTAGCTCATGGGCTCAGATAGGTCAGGAGGACAATTCTGGGTGTCCAGATGGGTTGCAGCAGCTTGTACATCCCTGGCTGAGGCCACAAATCCATTGGCAAGCTAAATCACAGAGCAATTTTTTTTGTCTGCTGCTGCTTGATTTGTAGCCTATTTTACGATTTTCTTAAAATTAGCTAATCCATCCCATGGAGACCACAGATTGTTTCAGTACTTGTGTCCACACTGGACCCTCAATCCAGTTACGGTTTGATGTGTGCTGCAATGCACATCACCTCCTCCTATGATCCCGTCCTCAAGTCATCCTTGGTTTTTATTTTATGATTCGCTGCAAAGTCAGTGGGCTCTTTAAAATGTTGCATGACATTAAGGAAAGGGGACAGTTTTCTAAAGTCCTCCATAATGTATAAACACATATATACATATTGCAGAAACATAGCAGTCTGCTGTAGTTCATTGCAGTTATTTCTATTTCTATTTCATATTACTAATCTAGCTAGCTATCTATCTAGTGATGTGTGGATTACTTTTTGGAAATATACAAAAACCATAAAATAGTTATGAACTATCATACACTACACATTGTATATATGAAATAGTACTACTAATTAACATAATGCAGTGGTACCTCAGTTTAAGAATGTTTCACTTAAAGAAAAACTCAGCTTGAGAAAAGAAATTACTGGAAATGGGAATGCCTCAGTTTAAGAAAAATTTTCAATGAAATGCTCCAATTTAAGTTTTTTCCCCATAAGGCATTAAAAGTTGATGTGTGATGTTCGCATGATGAAAGAGTGGGGATGCCTTGGTTTAAGGAAATTTTAAATGGAATGCCCTGGTTTGAACCCAATAGTGTTACCATATAGAATGTTAATTATGACTGAGTACAGCTTAACATTCAGGCCCTTATGCTCCTCATTAGCCATTAGTTTTAGGAATTTACCAATTACTTCTCTAAACTGTGATACATGCCATTGCAACCATCAAGTTTTTGTTTCACCAAGTTGTGTCAAGAGTTGGAATCTTGATGTTGGTATATTGTCAGAAAAGAGATCATGGAGGTGGAATAATCCACTTTCCTTTCAGTTCCTCAATTGTACCAGTTTATCAATGTTACTGAATAGGGGTGTCTTCAAAAAGGTGTAAGAAATGAATTGGTTGGTTATTAATTTTGTCTTCCACACATCCAAATTCATTATTAAGGCTTTCAGAAATGGCTTTTCTATGTATTATTGGAATAGTTTTATTTCTTTAAAAAATGAAATTCCAGGTAATTTTTCCAAGGCTCCCCTTGGTGATTCTAAAGGCAACCATGGACATTTTTAAAATCCCAATTGATCAGTCTAAGAAGCTGTCTAAACTGACAGGCTATATAATAAAAATACAGTAAAGCGTTTGTATTCCTAATCCTACTTCTTTAGTTCCCTTGTATTGTATCAGATTTGATACTTTTGATTTCTTCCCTGCATGTATCCCAGGCAAGACAGAAGTCCTCTGGGTGGGGGTGCCAGTGGTTGGCAGTTTGGAAAGCTCCCTCAGTTTTGGGGGGGCAACTCTTTCTGCGCAGAATGACCTATGTAGTCTGGGCATAATATTGGACCCTACGCTTAGCCCAGGTGGTGTCAATTGTCCATGCCACCCATTTTTATCTTATGCAGATTGCTCAGATGTGCCCCTTCTTGGACCCTGGCGCTCTTACCACGTTGGTCCAGGCACTTGTAGTCTCAAGATTAGACTACTGCAATGTGCTCTACATGGGGCTGCCTTGTAGGTTAATGCAGAGGCTCCAGCTAGTGCAGAATTCTGTGACTAGATTAGTTACAGGTTTTCAGGAAATATCAACATATCACCCCGAAGCTGGCTGCATTGCACTGGCTGTCAATTCACTCCTGCATTGATTTCAAGGTTTTAATGGTGACATACAAAGTCCTAAAGAGTTTAGGACCTCGCTATTTGGCGGAATGGCTCCTGCCGCAAAATACCGTCTATAACACCTGTTTGTCTCAGGCAGGGCATTTGAGGGTGCCATTCCTGAAGGAGGGCCATAAATCTTTGATGAGAAATCGAGCTTTCTCAGTGGCAGCCCCTCATCTCTGAAACCACCTTCCCTCTGAGATTTGTCTGGCATCTTCCCTCCCAGTCTTTAAGAAACATCTAAAGATGTGGGTATTTTATTAATATACTGTATGCTGTTAATAATTCCCTGTCATGCATTTTAGTTTATTTTTTTGTTTGTTTCTAGTTCATCTTGCTTCTGTTTGATGCTTTGATACATATTGTTTTATTGGTTATTATGTTTTGAATTATTGGATTGTTTATCTACTGTTTTGTTTGTTGGTTTGATATCTGTTCAACTTTGCAAACCGCCCAGAGTATCCATGTGGCTAGATAGAGCTGTAAATAAATAAATAAATAAATAAATTTTCAATTACTTATTGCCATTTTTTCAGGAGATCCTTTGGGAATTGTATGAAGCAGGCAGCAATATTTTAAGACTACCATTTTAATGGAAAAGATTCTCCCCATCATGTGTCAGTTTTGACTTCTTCCAATCATGTATTAAACCATGTATCTGGTGCATCATAGGTTTATGGACAAGGGAATTTGTTTTATTCAGAATAGCTGGTATTATCACACCTAAATATTTTGTCGATGTGTTCATAACAGAGATACTAGTTAATGTCTGTAAGGAATCTGTCTCTCTTGCTTAGAAATATTGTATTACAGATTTTAAAAAAATAATTATTAAACTGTATATAGTACAAGATTGTATTCGGAAAAAAACAAAAAAATTGAATATTCTTGGAATAAAGAGATACGAAACTAATACTGCCACATTGTTTGCAAAAAAGGCACCTGCAACCATTAATTTGCTTCCCAGATAATGGCTCCAGAGTGATGGCGAATGTATGAATTACTGAGACACTTGGAAAGACTATACCATTGCTAAATATTATTTATTAGTTATCCTTCTGATAGTTTTCTTGGTTTTGCTTTCTTGTCAAGTCTTCTCCAGTTCAGCAGTGCTGCTGCTGTCGCCGTCAGGGAAACGATGTTTGAGGAATTCTCTACCCAGAACTGAAAGTGGTAGAGAGACCAGTGATCAAATAGCAAATTACTGCATAAAACATTTCTTGCCTTGAGGGTCTTGTTCTCTCTCTCAGTATTCAAAGGGCAGTTCTTCTTGGACATTGACAAACAAGTACAAAATGCATCACCTATCCGTCCAGTGTGAAGGAAGTGTGTGTGTGTGTGTGTGTGTGTATGTACATGTACTCATGTTTGTGTGTTTCTCTTTAAAATACCGTTGGCATGAGAAGTTATTGTGGATGAAGAGAAGCAGTCTTATAGAACCTTGTGAATTGTCATTTTAATACTCTTAACAGCCAACAGGAAAAGGCAGTATGAAACAAAGGGTGTGGCCACACTTTTGGAGAAGGCTGGTGCAGTATAAATAAGGTAACTTGAGGTCAGGGTGAGGAATAATATGCCATTTGGGGTGTAATTCATGTGTCTAAATGGCATATTTGCCTCAAGTGACCCTCCAAGTCCTTTCGCTGTCAAGTGTCAATTGAACGCTTTCCTTTTGAGTTGAATGCTGCCAATTGAAATGGGAAAAAAGAGGACAAGAAGCATTTAATGAAAAAAGGGGGTCAGCAGTACAAAGCGGTGAAGAGGCCACAAAGAAGGTGGTGAGAGTGAATAAGTGAGCAAGGAAGCCCCCTGCCCCCATCTCTTTTGATGTATCAGGAAAGGAAGAAAGGAACAGGTAAAGGAAGGGAGGGAAGACAGGCAGGAGAGAGAGGAGGGGGGAGAGAGGAGAGAGTTACTGTATTAATCAGATGTCATGGATTTACATGACAATGCTGTAAAAATGAAGTTTTCAGTACAAAGCATTGAATTAATATTAGGCTCCTGAAATTAGGAATTTGCAATAAACAACATTTTCTCAATTGCTTCAATGTTCATAGTGGCAAAAAGGCATGGGGATAAAGTGATGCTATTTTAACAATTTAATAACAATTATTTTATCTTGATTGCTTTAGTGTTTCAGTAATTAGCATGAATATCATTCTTAAAGATATTTCATCTTTATAAATATACTGAAGTTCACTAAATTAATTGTTCTAATATATTTTGGCTGTTTATTGTACAGTACGTAAATAATGTGCTAAATCCTGTTTGCTAAATTTGTATCAGTGGAAGCTGATGCTGTTATTTTCTGGAGACTGTAAACTTTAATTTTGATGAGATAAAAGCATCTTATACTCTGTTTTATATCATAAGGTCTCCAAGGCTGCCTTCAGGCAGGTTAGTTTTTTTTCTAATCATAGGGCAGCTAGCCAAGTTTTACAGGGCTACAAATTGTACTTTATTATTATCACATTAAAAACAGTTGTTAGTCCCAAGCAGAGCAGATTCTGCAGCCAGGTACCAAAACCATGGTGTGGACATAGACTTCTAGCCAACTTCTTTTGTGACTTTTGGCATTTTGTGTGTACAGTATGTGGTCTATGGGTCCCCCGAATGAATCAACTTATTTTCCATTATTTCTTATTGGGAAATTTGCTTTGATATAACAGTGTTTTGGTTTACAAGCATGTTTCCGGAACAAATTATGCTCGTAAACCCAGGTATTACTGTATCTTAAGAGTGAATGAGAACTGGCTGCTCATAAATTCAGACCAAATATTCTCCCAACTATGTATAATTGTGGGGGCATTGGTGTATTACCCAAAGTGAATCCAGTGCAGTGCTTCACATTTTTTTGGGGGGGAGATGCTGTTTTTCAAGTTGTCTGAAGTGCTCAGATTGTTCATGAAGGGCTGCTTTTGTCTGAAGCTCTTTTGTCAAAATTAATTGCAGACAAATATTATTGAGACACTTACATGCTCTCTACAGAGTCCTCAGTTAGGCTAGTTTTTCTTGGGTAGAATGGTGGATTCAGTGCCTTTCCAAAGACATTTGATGCTGAAAAAGCTTTTAAGTGCAATGTGAGAAGTCCTGCTATAGAAAGAGGTAGTTGTACACAAAACCCATATCCATGCTGCAAGCTTTTATGAATGCGAGTATGGAAAACTCCCCCCCCGCAGACTTTATTACCTTCACTGCATCAGGGTTAATCTGGCACCATGATATTCCAATGGCATTTTCATTGGAAGCTGACAATATTTAAGATAAATCTGTGTGCTGATCCTTACACATTTCAGTCCACAGCCTGTGCAATGTGGGAAGGAGGATGAAGCAGTCATTAAATGTGTGTGCTGAATATGTGCATTTTCTGGTAACAACCATCTCATCCCAGCACACACATTTGTTGAAGATCTTAACATCAGAGTTTTTAAATACAGTTGACAAAGTATTTCTACCTACCTCACTTGCTTATGGTCTAATCCCAGGTACAGTATATCTGCTCAGAAGTAAGGAATGGTCAGTTGAGGTAAGTGTGCATAAGACTGGAAGCTTCACTGTCATAAGTGTTGCAGTGTAGGAAAAAATGTATGTGAAAGAGATTGAAAAGTAAAATGCTAGCATTTGCATGTGTTGATTAGATGGGTGGATTAGTTGTAATCAATGGAGAAGAATAAGATGGAAATTACTTTGTGTAGGCTTTGTTGGCAATCCAGAACAATTACCGCAGATACTATCAATAAGGAGTTAGTCCTGTGCTAAGATGATGATCCAGTTTGAATTCAGCCATCCACGCAAGCTGCTTAAGATGGTAAATCCATACACACAGTCTCCTGAATATAAATAATACTGCACTTGATGGGGATTACTTCTGAGTAGTTATGTATAGGTTTACAACTTAAATCTTCTCCTGTTCAAATGGGTAAAGAAATAGTCCCGGGAACTGACTGAATGTAAGTCTTACATTGGCTCAGAAGCAGCCAATAATTGGAACAATGCATAGTATGAACTACTCTAGCTCTGTTGCTCCTGTAGCACTACTTCAGCTAAAAGGATGCAACCAAACACATGTAAATGCTAGCATTTTACTTTTCAATTTATCCATTAAAGAAGGAGTTGAACATGGTTGGCTGATTTACAGAGAACTTGGTGGATCAATCTGTATCACATAATTTCTTATGAGGCCAAATGGCTTTGGGAACCTCTCAGACAAGATTGGCATTTGAGGGATGAATTATAACACTCTGATAATAGAGGTATATACAGTAATGGGAAAACTGACAGAGCCTTAATTCTAACAGAGTGAATGGCATTGTGGTCTTTCAAAGAGAAAGGGAGAATTCCCCCTTAGGACCAAACTAGATAAAATGGCAGATTATAAAGTGGGGAGTTACAGAAGAAAAGTATGTTCTTCCTAAACTGAAGTGTAGTGAATTCACAGCCAATCATTGAAAGACTAAAGTCTCCTAGAAATTGCTGGTGAAAACTGATTTCAGAAGAAGTATGTTCCTGATAGTTGGTACAATGCACTTGGGTTGTCGCTGCCAAGTATTACCTTGCTTAGCCTGAACGTTCTGGATGTCTCAGAGAGATGATAAGCTGCCGTCATGGCCCATCTTTCTATTAGAGTTAAGGTAGCTTTAAGAGATTTCTCAGGTTGAGAAGGCAAAGGATATTGCTTCCATCTGATTGGATTTTGTGACCACTGACAACCCTTTTGGAGAATCCATTGTGACTTCCGACTTTTTCAACCACACCCAGAAGAGGACTTAAATGGAGAGGTGTTATACAGATGAGTCGAGAGACTGCAGGATAAGATGAAATGAATGGGCCATGGTGAGGGTGAGAGTGGTTTCAGTTGCTTCCACATTTGGCTCGAAATGGGACAATGCAATATCTAGTAGTATCTAATTTAAAAAGGTAAAGGTTCCCCCCGCCCATTTGTGCTAGTCATGTCCAACTCTAGGAGCTGTGTTCTTCTCTGTTTTCAAGCCAAAGAGCCAGTGTTGTGCAAGTCTGTATATTTTTGCCTAAAGAACACTGTTTACCTTCTTGCTTTGTATGGCGGCACCTTTTTATCTACTTGCATTTACATGGTTTCGAACTGCCTAGGTTGGCAGGAGCTGGGGTTGACAGAGGGAGCTCGCTCTGCTGCGTGGCTCCCGGGATTTGAACTGCCGAGCGACTGACTTTGCAGCTGACATGAAGAAATGGCTGTTTTATAAATTCACCAAGCCTGGCTTTTAGGTTTCCCCCCTCCCCAACCTCGTGATCAACAGGAGTGTTCATGATAATAGCACTGGAGAAGTCTGTATCATTTGAATTTAAAAACAAACAAACAAGGGGGCACGCCAGTAAATGTTGATACAGGTTTGTGTTTAGTGGTTGCTAAAAGAGCATGAGGGTCTCGCCTGAAGATCTGTTCCACAAAGATCATGGTGTTAGCATTTCCACAATGCAAACTATATTTTGAGGTTATTTTAATTAACCTCTCCTGACTTCCTTTTATAACTGTGTATTGCACGTTTCTGTTCTGCAATCAACATGGCTTTTTGTCAACACAATGAAGCATTCTTTTAATATGCAAATTGAGGAAGTAGAGCTGGATTTTTCTTTCCTAGTATGTCATGATGAAACCAAGGCATTCATAAAAAATTTAAGACCTTGCTGCTTTGTTTCTAAATACGATTGTTAAAATTCTGGTCATTCTACTAACTGAGCGGTAGCTGGGAGCATTGTTTCTTCACACAGGAGGAGGCATATACTTTCATATAACCTAATAAACAGTGCCAAAACTCTATGAACTTCATGCCACAGTGGTTAAACTGCAGCCAGAAATCTCCCTGATTCAATCTCTACTAACCAGCATGAGGTTCACTCAGCCTTCCATCCTTCAGCGTTGGTAAATTTAGCATTTAGCTTGTTGGGGGTGGGCTGGGGGTGGGTGGGCACTCGCAATGTGTAATATGGATAATTAAATTGTAAAGCACCCAGATATTGTTTTAGTGCTATGAGATGGTATAGAAGCAGCATGCTTTGCTTTGATTACTGTCAGATGCTGGATGTGTGGATAGCACCAGCTTCTTCTGGTGCCCTGATACCGTGTTTCCCCGAAAATAAGACATTGTCTTATATTTATTTTTTCTCAAGAAGACACACTAGGGCTTATTTTCATGGGATGTCTTATTTTTATTAAGTATAATATGCTTGAATGTCAGCCCTGCACAAGGGTGATCATAAATGGCCTCTCATCAGCTTGAAGAGACGTGATCAGTGGGGTGCCCCAGGGTTCTGTTCTGGGTCCAGTGCTGTTCAATATCTTTATTAATGACTTGGAGGAAGGAATAGAGAGTATGCTAATTAAATTTGCAGATGATACCAAATTGGGAGGGGTTGCTAATTCCCTAGAGGATCGGATGAAAATCCAAAAGGACCTTGACAGATTAGAATGCTGGGCCAAAGCTAATGGGATGGATTTCAACAGAGGGAAATGTAGGGTGCTACATCTAGGTAAAAAGAATGAATTGCACAGATATAGGATGGGGGACACTTGGCTAGAGAATAGTACCTGTGAAAGGGATTTGGTGGTCTTGGTGGACCACAAATTGAACATGAGCCAGCAGTGTGATGCAGCGGCCAGGAAAGCCAATGCGATTCTTGGTTGCATCAACAGAACCATAGTGTCTAGATCAAGGGAAGTGATAGTGCCACTCTATTCTGCTCTGGTCAGACCCCACCTGGAGTACTGTGTCCAGTTCTGTGCGCCTCAGTTTAAAAAGGATGTTGACAACCTTGAGCGGGTGCAGAGGAGGGTGTCCAGGATGGTTGAGGGTCTGGAGGAAATGTCTTATGAGGAACGGCTTAGGGAACTGGGGATGTTTAGCCTTTCAAAAAGAAGACTGAGAGGGGATATGATAGCTATGTTTAAATATTTGAAAGGATATCATATTGAAGAGGGAACAGGTTTGTTTTCCATGGCTTCAGAGACTAGGACTCGGGGCAATGGTTTCAAACTACAGGAAAAGAGATTCCATTTGAACATTCGGAAGAACTTCATGACAGTTAGAGCTGTTCGGCAGTGGAATATGCTGCCACGGAAGGTGGTGGAGTCTCCTTCTTTGGTGGTTTCTAAGCAGAGGCTGGATGGCCATCTGTCGGAAATATTGTGATGGGGGTTCCTGCATGGCAGGGGGTTGGACTGGATGGCCCTTGAGGTCTCTTCCAACTCTATGATTCTATGATTCTATGATTCTATGATTCAGGGTAGGGATTATATTTAACAAATGCATAGAAATCCTGCTAGGGCTTATTTTTTGGGAGGTCTTATTTTCAGGGAAACAGGGTATTAGTAAAGCAAGGCAAACATTAGGATAATCATGATTATCCTGCATATTCTGTCCTTTGTTGTTCTGGGGAAAAAAGCCGTTTTATATATACTAATCGCTTCTCAGATTTTGACAGGCATTTGCAGCTGAAATTGTTAACTAGTTCAGCAGTTTAGTCCAGGCTTATAAACAGCCTCTTGTCTGGTTGCCAGCAGTGAGAACTACAGGTGGGGAAGATTTTATAGATAGGAATAGTGTTGACTTATCAATTTCTCTCAGGTTATGAATGTGCCACTGACATTTATGATTCCCACAAACAAGATTGTAAATGTTAGGGTTGATCGTCTTTCATACAATGGGCAGGCTTGCCAGCCACCATGCCCTAAGCACATCGAATCTCGCCTGATTTCGGAAGCTAAGCAGGGTCGGCCCTGGTTAGTACTTGGATGGGCAATGACCAGGGAATACCAGGTGTTGTAGGCGCCTGGAGTCGGAATCGGCAAAACCACTCCCAGATTCCTGCCAAGAAAACTCCATGGATATGGGGTCAGGAAGAGTCAGTCACAACTGTAATGACGCAACACACACAAAGGTGTCCTAGCTAATTACATGACATCTGCAACCCAATCAGGTATTAGAGGGAGACTGAGAATTCAAGGACTGACAGCAGCCAGGAAGGGATGGATTAGGATAGGAGCTGGATAGGGATTTGTTAATAAAGTAGCTAATTAGAGTCAGGATATTAAGAAAACTGGATCAAGTTTGAATAGGAGAGAAGCCACATAGGAATTGGTTATGGATAGGGAGAGATGCAGTTTTGCTGAGAGTGGTCTGGTCAGGCCTAGAAAGGGCCTAGATGGGTCCATAGACAAAATCGGTTTTTGCCCCCCCCCAAGGGACAGGGAGGGGCTAAGGCACCATGGAGAAGGTGGTGGAGGTGGTGGCAGCAGCGGCAGCTGGGAAGCCCTTTGTGCTAGCCCTGGCAGGTTACCCACAATGCAACTTCCCACGGCTCCTAGGCAGGGAGCCATTTGGCATCCAACTTGGTGCCTCAGATGGTGTGCCCGGGGACGATGTCCCTCTTGCCCCTCCTTAGCTACACCACTGGATAGGTCCAAGATGGCGTTTGAAAATATAAGTGAAAGCAGATAATATTCTAGGAAGGGCTAGCTTTTTATTGAATACTTCATTTTGGAAATCCTGTGGGGTATTTTTGTTGAGACTTTGAAACCATACAATTGTTATGAAATAGGTATTGGGCCTTTAAGGAGAACACACACACAAATCCTAATCCTTTCCCGAGGATTATGAAAAATAAGCTAGTATTGTGACATGACTCCAGCATTAAAAACTTACCCCACTTTAACCATCTTAGACGTGGAAATTGTTTCATCAAGATGATTTTAGTGGCATCAGTAATTTTCAGGAATTAGAGACTTCTCTCTCCTTTCCCTTGGACCCCCTGGACTCCCACCCATGAAAGAAATGACTTGGAGACCATAGAGGCTTCCTGATGGGAACAAGAAATGATTTATGTCCAAATATATTGCCCTGGCTGATTACATCATTAACTTTATATTGTGGAACGTACACAAAAAAGTATTTCAGCCAATGTATAATCTTCTCAAGATAACTTGTTGAGTAATCCTATATGAGAGAACTCACTTCATCGAAGACTAATTTACATGGTACCATACCCTCATGGCAAGGTGAGGATGTAGATATAGTGTAGTGATAATGCAATGGATGCATCAATGTGATAGTTTCCAGCTCAAGTACATTCCAAACCTACCACTGCTCTTCCAGACAAGAAGGCAGTGGAAGACATACTTTCTCACACTACCAAAGACATTTTGATCAGGGCTGAACTGGGTAATTCCTGCTTGGAAGAAGCATTGGAAGGATTTCAAAGGCAATTAAGAAAATTTTAATGAGATCAGATTAATCTCTCAGTCTGTGTGCTTAAAGTCTAAACTTCTAACTGAAGTTTCTTGAGAAAGCTAAAATCTTTACATGTCCCAGACTTTAATATTGTAGTGAACCAAAACAAGGTATAATGCATGCATATTACATAATATTCTCACAATTTTAATCTGGATTGTCAAATTGCTTTTTGATAATGTATTTTTCCCCACCCAGCTGGTGTATGCTATAGTAATTGAAGTCATCCAAATTAAGGTGGATTACAAGAGCAGGAGGGAGAGGTCAACAATATAGTGTTGAAAAGTTGCCTTCTGTGCATGTCAAATCTTGCTCTAATTTCTAGTTTTGTTTTTGTCATTGCCATTCAGTATTTCCTTATGCATGCAGTGGGCAGTGTCCATATTTGCATTGCTTAGGTTACAAAGCGTTTGTCCTGAATATTTTTGTTCAGTCTTGAAATCTGTGAAAGCACGTGTGTTTATGTGTTGTGTCGTTACAGTCGTGACCGACTCTTCGTGACCCCACGTAGCTTTTTATTAATTACAAAAATGGAAAGGTTTGTTTATTACAGTAGTTCTCAAACTGTGAGTCCCCAGATGTTCCTGGACTGCAACTCCCAGAAACCCCTTCTAGCACAGTGAGTGGTGGAGGCTTCTGAGAGTTGCAGTCCAGGAACATCTGGGGACCCACTGGTTGAGAACCACTGGTTTATTAGATGCCATCTTGGCATGAATGAGGGGGAGTGAGGTAGGAGTAGTATGACCTTTAATGAAATTTTCAAGACCCACTAACTCACATGCACCCATTTTAGCCAAATCAGCCCCCCCCGTAGGTTTCTCAACAATAGAGATGGGCACGACCAGGAAAAATTACGTTTCGAGTTGTCATGTGTTGGAGCCGGCCCGTTTCGGCTCGTTTCCGTTTGTCGCGAAATTTTCCAAAAATTTGTTGTTTCGTTTGTCATTTTTTTGTCTGTCGTTAGTACTGGTTTTGGGGGGGGAGCGGGCTCCTGGAGGCACCTCTCTGGGGTGGGTGCCTCCTCTGGCCCGCCATGAAGGGAAAGCGGGCTCCTGGAGGCACCTCTCTGGGGTGGGTGCCTCCTCTGGCCTGCCATGAAGGGAAAGCAGGCTCCTGGAGGCACCTCTCTGGGCTGGGTGCCTCCTCTGCCCTGCTACAAAATGGCATGCATAGCCAATTGGATATGCATACCAAGTTGCAGTAGCAGGCAGAGGCACCTCTCTTTCGGGTGCCTGTGACTCACTGCCTGCCGGCATACGGTGCACTTGGGCTGGGGAACAAAGTGAGAGAGGACCCCTACGGGCGCCCTGTGACTCACTAAGAAGGGAAGTGTACTTGCTGTAGTTCAATGCGAGTTCACATCTGGCTTACTGGTTAGGGGTTAGCGCAAGGGCTAGGCTTAGGGTTACGGGTAAGGTTAGGGTGAGTTGCTGGGGTGCACCTCTGGGTGCCTCTCTGACCCACTAAGAAGGACAATGTACTGGCGTATGGGTTAGGGTTAGGGTGAGGGTTCGGGTTCGGGCTAGGGTTAGTGGGCTTTTTATGCCCGACTGGCACATCCCAGAAGTCTCAGTCAAAACCTGGCCAAGTGGCCATGCAATTGGTGGAATGGCTCCAAAAATTTGCATGGTCCACTCCCATGGCCAGCCCATCATTGCACAGGTGTAAAAAATAAAAATAAAAAAAAAATAAAATAAAATAAAATCAATGGAGACGTTTTGTTGCAAGAAAAACCCACTGCTGCTACTGTAAAAATTCAGGCAGTTTTAAAATAGCTATTTTCGCATGTTTCTGTGGTGCTTTGGTGTGTTTTTGGACCATGATTTCAAAATAAATATTGCGGTCGCCCCATTTTGGATCCCCCGCCCACACCGCATGGCATGGCGAGTTGGCGAGACGACGAGGATGCCCCCCACCAGAGCAGCCCAGGACAGGAGAGGGGGTGAGGCCGGGGACCCCCACCAGAAACCACCCCTCTGGTAGGTGCCCTCACTCAGGCAGGCATATTTTCGCCTTTTTTGCCCGGGAATCGGGGTTTTTTATTTTTAAAACTTTTTTTCTGTGCTGCGCCGCTTGGCGAGTTGGCGAGACGACGAGGATGCGCACTTTGCGCAGCCCAGGAGAGGAGGGGGGAGGCTGGGGACCCCCCCCAGAAACCACCCCTCTGGTAGGTGCCCTCAGGCAGGCATATTTTCGCCTGCTTTTTTGGCTGGGAATCGGGTTTTTTTTAATTTTTAAAACTTTTTTTCTGTGCTGCGCCGCTTGGTGAGATGACGAGGATGCGCAGCCCAGGAGAGGAGGGGGGGAGGCTGGGGGACCCCCCCCAGAAACCACCACTCTGGTAGGTGCCCTCAGGCAGGCATATTTTCGCCTGCTTTTTTGGCCGGGAATCGGGGTTTTTATTTTATAAACCTTTTTCCTGTGCTGCTTGGCATCGCGCGATCGCTGCGATGCCGCCAGTAACGACCATGACAAATTAGACCCAATTTTTCTTTAGTCGGTTCGAGTTCGAGTTCTGGTGGAGTAATTGTCGTTACCGTTTCCATTACGTAACGGAAACGAGGAACGGAAACGGAAACGAGGATTTCGCCGAGTCGTGCCCATGTCTACTCAACAATGTCCATCAAGCTGTGCCACAAAGGTAAGAGTGGCCTCCTTTAGTTTCCTTGCCCCGGACAGTTAGAATAGTGCATGTAGGCTTATGATGTTGCCTTTGGCTTCAGCACCACAGCAAATCCTAAAATCCTTGCAGAAAAGGGTACAGTCTTACCCTTCTCTCTCAGCCCTATAAAGGTGCCTTTAGTTCTGATTATTGTGTTGTGTGCTTACAGCCTCTGAACCTTCCTGTAATGCTGGATTTCTGGGGCTTTGCATTTCTATGGTGGTTCCTGTCCTTCCAACAACTGGGAAAATAATGACAGCTGCTACACTATACAATTCTCTTCTTTGTCATAATCAGAGGGCTGGATTATATGATAAACTGAATAAGTAGGATGCATATTTAAGTTACTGTCTTTTTCACTCACAAGTAAGTGCACCCCTGATCTTGTTTGGGATTACTAAGTATAGATAGCAGCGCCTTAAGCATTTCCTGTCATTTCTCCACTGGATTCACCTCCTCCACACAGGAGAGAAATGGCTAGAGTTGGGTAGTGCATTCCTTCCCACAATTTAACAAGTAGTAGCTGTATCCCAACTCTCTTCATCACACCCTGATTGGAAAAGCCATCTCTGGAAAACTTGACACAAAAAGCATTGCTACGCCTATGTAGTTTTCAACACTTTCTGATAAGTCTGCCGTAAGGTTTATAATCATTTGGATAGGCTTCATGCAGGGAAGAAGCTCTCCTTATGTCTTTCATAATGGTGTGTTTGTGTGTGTGTGTGTGTGTGTGTGTGTGTGTGTGTGTGTGTGTGAGAGAGAGAGAGAGAGATGCTGTACTCCCACTCACCAACATTTCTATATAACCTTATTAACAAATGCGCAAATCAAATCAAGTTATTTATGATCAGTCTTTGTATGTTTGTGACAAAATGAATCTCTTGGCTCATGATATCCTCTAGCACCATTTGGTTAAACATAGAGGAAGTAAAATCAATATTTGTGGCCGATTTGTCAGGTGAACTGACAGACTTCTGTAAGAACTTTTTTGTCTGACAACTAACAAGAGGATGTTGATAGGGGTCAGACAGGTGGATAGATGTTGGCATCATGTTTTTGCATGCTTTTAGTGAGAAGCCCAGTTATCCACTCAGGGATATTTGGGCTGGAATAAAAAAACCCAGATTAATATGCAGTATTTAGCACACATCACAGTAGGATAAAGTGCTTTCAGGGTCTTAAGCACTCTAACATTTATGTTGGAATATATAGTGTCTAGGAGGACCACAGCCTCAAAGTTCTTTCCTAAATGAAGATGCACAAAATCTTGTGAAAGAGCTCAAAATCTCACTGCCAACATTGCAAGTGGGCAGGGTGGTCATGCTGGAAGCAAGCAGCTGAATTTCAGAAACAGTGGTTTGCCTAGGAAATGTGTGAATCTACTAGACAGGAATATTAGTTAGTGCTATGCTAGTTCTGCCTCCTATGTGTGAAGAGCAGAGGAGATATTCCTTTAGTTCTAGGCCAGCTTTGCATGTATTTTCCCACATACTGCACTGTAAACAGGGGGTCTCCACAATATGGTAGGATTTATTGATAGAAAATCTCAGTTCAACTTTGCTTTTGTACATGCGAGCAACATGTACAATGAAAGAGTGTTATCCACTGAATCTTCTTCTTATTTTGCCATTTTACTTGACAACATTTATTTTAATGTTGGGGCATTTATACATTGCCAAAAATGTATGTCAGGGTTAATATAGTTTGAATAATATTTTACTCTTGAAATATTAGTCTTTTAACTTTGCTATTGCCCATGAGTGTAGCTTTGTTAGTATTAATAATAGCTTAACCATCCTTTCCAAACCATAAACGGCATCTTAATAACACAGTGAGTTTTTATATAGAGATCTACACAGTCAGTCAAAAATCTAATATGGTTTCTTTAAAATCCAACATTTTTTACAGTACAGCAATAACATTTTATACATTTTTTTGGAATCCATTTTCTTATGTGGGCTGTTACATGTGGCTGAATAAAATATGAATTCTTGGTAAACTTTTTCAATTGAAAAAAAAACCCTTAAAAGTCCCTACATTCTGGATAGATACAAAGATTCTGGTTCATCATTGTGGAATGCAATTTGGTAACACCCTGGGGTCCAACACTCATTAACTCTGAGAGGAAAAAGCACCACATAAATGTGTGTTATATTATATGGTAGGATACAGTTAGGCAGGGAGATATAATCACTGTCCAGCAATAATGGTCTTATTAAAACAGAAGAAAACCAGGGCTAAAACCAGCTGTTAGTCTAAATTAGCATATATTAATTATTTGACTCAATTGGGCTTTCATTAGTGTTGACTAATTCCCATTTGTTTAAGTGATCTACTCTAGTTGCAATTTGTGGCTGGACTTACCCCATAGAACAGGAGACGACCTTCAAAATAATAACTAGTTTAACTTGGCAGTTTGGCACAAACCCATCCCAAATCTGTCCATTACATTTGCCTATACAATTCTAGCTTTTAAAACTCAAGAATCCAGGTACAAAGGGATGGATGTACCACATTTAGCTGCTGAACCCTTTTGTTGTTTTGTTTGGATGTTAGTTTGTTCTGCTAGGTAACAGTACTTGATGGCTTCTGGCAGCAGTTCTGTGGCTCCCTGAAAGTTCTGGACAAAACAACTGTACAGTACATCTTTATTCCAGCCTTTAAGTTCTTAACAATCTTATCCCCATCCCTGCCTCCCATTAATATTTATCTTTTTACCACAAAAAGCATACACTTACCTAACGCCTGCTCTTAATAAACAGTTGCTACATTGATCTGCCTGCGAGGAGTTCATGAACATTTGTTGCAGAAAGAGAATGCATGTGCAGTATATTGCAGAGGATTTGGAGACACAGTTCAGAGCCTGCCATCTAGGGAGTTTCACTGTCACCCCTTACAATTAAGGAATACAGTGGTGCCTTGTATAAAGGAATTAATTCATTCCAAATGAAATTCTGTTAAGCAAATTTTCCTTTATACAAATTTCCCACAAGAATGCATTGAAAACAGAATAATCCCTCATCACAACCATTTTTATGTTGTACGGATTCGCCCCATAGGCGATTCTGTTAAGCAAATTTCCCCTATCTCTTGAATTTTTTATGTTGTACAGATGTTATGTTATACAAGCTGTTTGTTATACGAGGGCCCACTGTATATAGCCCAAATGTGCCTGTCTCTGCCTGCAGTGGGACATGGCACAGGTTGGTAGTGCAGAGACATTATTTCCCTGATGTTTTTTGAGGCACCACCAGCATCTTTGCTGGTGGAAAAAACAACCCCAAACACCGCTTTCAGTAACACTTGTCAAGCTTGTCTTTTTGTCACAGATTATAGGGAACCCATAAGAAACTTGATGGCACTCTACTTATTTGCTTAAGATGAATGTGATCCAATCGAGTGTGGGATAACAGGTCCATTTTTTAAAGAGGGAAATGATGGATGGGTTCTGCAGCTGTGTGGTGCCTCAGGTTCTCCTCAGCTGAGGAAAAATAAGCACAGGTGCTTATTACCCAGGCGACATGAGCTCTCTTTTTCTTTGTACAATTATATCTGTGTGAAAGAAGAGGGGAACCTGAGGGAAGATCACAGGGGAGGAGGAGTCATCTGCTTGCAAACATCCTTTATTCTAAAAATCGGGATCCCCTCAGCCTGCTTTTGATTTGATGGAGCGGACATGAATGTAAACAAATGGGTCTCCTGCTCTTGGGTTTGTTGCTTGTGGATTGCTTATGGGTTAGAGCCTATTTTTGTGATTCTTCTGGGGGACATCTAAATGGGAAGCAGCATGGCAGATATTGGAAATAAAATGTTAGCGGAATACACTGCAAGTCCCATTCAGGAGCACCATTACAATTACATTACAATTTCAACATCCAAACATTAAACACAGCCGCTTGCTCACACACCGAACCCTCTCCCTGTTCAAATGGAATGCTATGGTATGTACAATTAGACCCAGTCAAAATGTGGTTCTCAGGTCAATATATGAAATGCGTATCTTAAAGGCATAAATGTAACTTTAATTCAGTGACATTTTGAATGTTTTAAAAAAGAAAATGATAATTTAGTAAAATCTACATAAAGTGTTTATTTCAGCAGAGTTATGCTGGCAAAATAAAATAGGAAAAACTAGGGTCTATAATGGTGTGTGTGGAAGAGAGAAGATGTATTTATGTATTTCTGTGTAGGTGCATGCATACTGTATTTTCATTTATTTCCCCTATAGTATTCTTGTATCTTTTAGTTTACTACAGTAGGAAAAATGGCTGCTTATTATATCCTGGAAAGGTTTGCCTGAAAACGTTAACTGCATATGCTTATTTCAGCTCTACTAAAGTAACAATTTTGAAATATATTTTCACCTTGGTGACAAAGGATCAGGCAAATGTAAAACAGTCATCACTAATTAAAAACAAGTATATCTGTTACTTTAAAAAACATGTAGTCTGAAACCCAGGTAATTGACAAATATTCCTTTCCTCTGAGACCCATTAGGTGACCATCAGTTACTGGAATTTTAACTTTTTGTCTTTTCCACATACACAGAGAATGTTGCTGCAGCTTACAGCAATTAGTTACATATGTTGTTCATTTGAAGAACAGATTCTTCGACCATTTCCATGTGCCTCAAACTACAGTATTTCCCCCATGTATAAGACCATATATTTGTCTAAAATGGTTAGATTAAAAAATGGAGGTTTATCTTAAACACTGAGGTAAGTCAAGGAGAGAACCGCACAGTTGTGAAACTGTAATTTGGGATTGGAAAAGTCAGGGTTGTCTTATACATGAGGGTGTCTTATCGACGGAAAAATAAGGCATTTGATTAACCAAGGATTATTGTATGTCAGTTCTTGTGGCAAAGATCATACTCTTCTCCATTCACTGTGATACTCACAATGTTGCTGGTATGAAATGTGCAGTCTGCTTGTGCAAAGACTGAACACTGAACCAATAACAAATGACAGTGAATATTATAAAGTGTAACAACTGAATTAGAGTGGTTTTATACTTACCAGTGACTGTCCCATGATGTACCCAAACCCACATCTCCAAATGGTATATCCCGACTTTCCTCGGGTGCAATTTCCCTCCCAAAATATGTTGTTTTCCATAGCTTCTGCTATGCCTAATTTTAAAATGTCCATAGATGAAGGGTGCTCTGTACAAGTGGTGTGCATGTATGTGTGTGTGTGTGTGTGTGCACGTGCACGGATGCATGGCATGGGATAAGACTGATCTCAGCAAATTTACTATTTTTATCTCTATATAAAATTCTAAAAAATTACGTTTCCTGGCCAGCCATACAATTCTCCTTTTATAACAGGTTTGCCTTCTGCTGGGAGACGGTCTCAGTCTCAGGATTCAGCTAGCCATTGTCCCAGGAATGTCAGTTCACACTAGTGGAGAGACCTACATAATGCAGAGCTCCCCATGATTAAAGCATGGAGCCTGGACCTTATGGGGAGTATGGACAAATCTTAACTGTCCGGCAAAGTTCATCTTAAGCATCTAGGGTTCTAATTTGGAGATGTTCCTGAAAGAGATGTGAATGGGAAAGTGCTTCATCAATTTACCTCTACTGGCACTTACAGAGTTCCTTTCTTTTCACTGGGAAACAATGATGGGACCTTTAAAGGTTCTGCAATTCAAAAAGGAAAAAAAAGAGAGAGATTCTGTGTTTTGGACAGGACAATCGTGAGGGTCACTAATGGTCAGCTCACAGCAATGAAGGAAGAACAGATCGTGGGGTTTCCACTGTAAAGGAAAATCTGAAGACATAGAATTGGAAGAAAGGTCGCAATGAGTGGAACAGTGTTGCCAAACTATCTGTCTGAATCCTTGAACCAGAGTCTTAAAATTGTTGGGTTAACTCTTCTCTCTCAATACACCAAAACTTAGCAGGCAGGGAAGGTCGAGAAGAGAGGAATGCAGAGCCTAGATTTCTTAGACGTTCTTCACCTCAAGCAGCAGCAACCTCACAGTCTTCCACACCTAATGTAATGCAAAGGAGGGAGTGTGCTCACTCAGCTCGACTTCATTTCCTTTCCCCTTTTTAACTCTTTGAACAATGGCTCAGTCTTTCCCACTGGGGAAGGAGCAGAAAATTTGCCTGGATAAACTGAGAGAAAAAGAAGCCCCATTTCACCATATACTGCTGTCCCTGGTAGAGATACCACCTTCAAGGGGAAGGATTGTACAAGCAGCTCCCCCTTCCTGGTACTAAAGAGGAGAACACTTTCTCCCACACCAGGGGTCCTCAACCTAAGGCCCCGGGGCCGGATGCGGCCCCCCAAGGGCCTGAATCCGGCCCCTGGGACCAATTGCAACCCCCCCACCTACCCCCTGTTTTGTGAGCAAGCCAGCCTCCGCAGCTGCTTTTGGACTTTGATCCGGCCCCCAGTGGTGTCTGGGTGGTGGTGGACCGGCCCGCTGTTTGAAAACTTTGAGGACCCCTGTCCCACACCATCACGTCCATAAATTTTTCCATTCACTCCTTTGTTGATATTGTGGGGAGCTACTACTGTGGTGCATTTCTCCCCAAAACTATTTGCTACCAAATTTATCACTGTACCAAGCAGGTCTGAATACATGTTGATTTGTGCACAAGAGTATGAAAGATCTCATGCTTTGGGTGGAGGCCCACAGATGAGAATTTACTCATGTCTGGCAACACGGAGATGGCAGACGGCTTATGCTGCACACACAGACATACACAGAGCATATGATGCATACATGAGGACATATACACACACATACACACATACACACACAAGCAAGAATGTGTATTTTGATGGAAGGTTATTGGAAATAGACATTCTTAGCAGATATGGATGACAGATCAATTGTAATTTATTTTCTTTTAACACTGTATCATCATAAAGAAAACTGGTATAAATGAAAAAAATCTATTTCAAATATCTACATCTAAAATTTTAGGCAGTGAAAAAGCACTTTGTTGACAAGGAGTGTGGAATGATGAATGTTAATTGTCAGAAACTGCTGAATGCCTTTTTTTAGTTGCCACAAACAAATTCACATATCAGAACGAACAATACTGCTAAATATTCCGATTTTTTTTTGTTTTGTCTTGTTAAAATGCACAGGGGAAAGAAAAGGAAAAAAAGTAAAGGGAAAAAAAGAAAATACATCCCCTCCCCCACCCCTGGAAATTATACATATTTCAAAGTTTTGAAATTGAAGCAATAGTTAGAACCATAGATGAAGAAACACTGTGGCATTGGTGTAATATACACAATGCACCACTTTCTTTCTCTTTGTCTTTCTTTCTTTCTTTCTCTCTCTTTAAATCTGTAATGTACATCAAATACTTTACAACAATGCATTAACAAAAGGCAAGAAACATCTTGCTGTACAGAGGAAACCCCAAATGCAACTCGAAGCCTAGATTCACAATGGATGAGGAGAGGAAACCAAGTGTGAGAAGCCGTCCCCCCCCCATTAAGGATTGTAAACGGTTCATTTTCTTGTGCTTAACTCTGGACCCATGCCAGCTGTTACCTTCCCCTATTTCCTTTTGCCACATTCAGTTTACAGCACAAATTTATTTCCAACTCTACATACAAGGCTAACTGTAAAGCTGCCCCACCCTGCACAATATATTTCTATATCTATAGAGAGAGAGAGACAGGATAATATAGATACAGAAATAGATATACATTTCCCCCCTTTTCTAGTGACACTCCCGTGCTTAACTTCCAACTCGTTTAGCCATCTACAAGTATCTTAGAATTTTCCACAATGATTATCAGGGCCTTCCTAGGGAACAGGCTTGAACAAACTAAATTTGCAGGAAAAGAATGTCTCGTGGTATGCATGCACATGCACAGTTCCTGGAGCGGTTTGTCTTGCCCGAATCTCAAACCCAGGAATCTGGAGATGCTGGATAGTGACTTGTTTCATAATTGAGTTCACTGTAGGGCCGAGCAGCTGAGTAGAAGTCAACGTAGTTGCCGGTGGACTTGAGTCCCAGATGCATATTATACTCGCTTGCAGGTGGGCGGTGATGCACTTGGTCCTCAAAGAAGGACTCATCATAGTTTCTGGTTGAATTCTGAAATGGCTGATACGGTTCATAATCCTTTCTAGTGGGCTCCTGTGGAACTGGCTGTGTTGAAACCTATCAACAGAACAATAAGCCTCAGTTTGTTAGGTAAGATGGCAAAGGCAGGAAACTGAGGGGGGTGGGGAGACAGTTAGGCAAAAGGTACCACAAT
Source organism: Phrynocephalus forsythii (assembly GCA_029282475.1). Lineage (NCBI taxonomy): Eukaryota > Metazoa > Chordata > Lepidosauria > Squamata > Agamidae > Phrynocephalus > Phrynocephalus forsythii. Next base: position 19,130,586 of record JAPFRF010000003.1, read on the forward strand.
TCTGTTTCAGGACTTTGTAATTTCCCCCCTAAAAATGCTTGCAGAATTTCAGCAGCTACATAAATATCCCTGAAACTTTCTGAATTAATTACATGTTTTTGCTTGAATCTATTAGGAGACATAACTGTTTACATTTGCATTTATTACAGTTCCTAAGAGATGGTTTGCTTAAACAGATGGGTAGAGAACACAGCTTGCCATGGCTGATGAATACACTCCCTGAAATCCAGTAAGATTAAACAAGAGTCCAAAGTCAGAAAATAAAAAGTCTTAGACATGCTAGATACTGGAGGTGGGAGACTTTTAGCTGATGGGGCACATGAGGACCCTTAAGCCTCCCAGGGTCTACAGATTTTCCCCTGAACATCCTTCCTCTTCCTAGGGCTATACCCTTTTCTAATCTTGTTCTTGCTTCTTGGTACTGTCTCTATTGACCTGTTGCTACAAGGCTGATGGAAAGGACCATGCACAAATTGGGGAGGGAGAATGCTGAAATCTGGTGTCTAGGGATGTATTCTTGATACACACCAGATACCTGTGCACGAAACTTTCAAACTCTGTGACATTCCTTGCATGCAGTGTTAAAGAAAATGAAAAAGTGCTTTTTTCATTATCAAGGTTTTTAGTAATTTATGTAAAATCTCTCTGGGTAGTTTATGCCAATTAGTGTCCTTTCCCTGTAAGAAGTAAAGCACACATACACACAGAGGAGGCACAGATTAGTAGACTGCTTGAAAAGGTACAAAGAACCAATGTGAGAGATGTTCAAGAGTCCATCGAACAAAATAGTTTTCACAACCTATACAGAAAACCCATTAAGTCGACAGCACTAGGAAATATCTTACCCTCTCTCAAGATGAGGTTTTTTTTGGGGGGGGGAGTAGGACTGGGAGGAGGGTGGGTAATCCTTTGTCCTTATCTGCGAGGTAAAGATGATCACCCCTAATAACCAAACACTAATATCTAGAACTGGAACTATGGCTCAATTTTATAACATAGCTAACTGAAATTCTACATTGATCAGTGAACCATATATATATTTAAAAAAAACTATTGTTACGAAAATGTGAACACACTCTTTCATGCTCAAGGACAAGCATACTTACAAATCTCTCTGTCACAAACAGGCCACAAACACACTCATCACCCATCTCTTGTGTGGAGCCGAAGAAAACAACTCTTACAACCTTTTCAAACCCTATTTTCTCTTGCTGCACAACTTACATTCAAGCAAAGTGTCAGGAACCCATCAGGAACCCATTAAACATAGCATTGTAACATTTGGGCAGAGGGCTAGTGACGGTAAGAAGTTGCTGGCATTCATGAATACATTTCAAACCTAAATACATTTGCTAAATGAGCAGACCTAGCCTCTTATCGATCCTTGATCTGCAAAGAAGGGCATTCAGGTATCATATTCAACAAAAGCTAGTAAATTTCCAAAACACATATCATGATACTCTTTCACATAAATATTTCTGACACTTACTGATGTATCTTAATCCATCAGCACCTCCCTCCCTCCTCCAAGAAAACCCCGAACAGCTGAAAATAAGAGTTTTCATAGTTTACTAGCATATGTGGCATTTATCAGAACAGGGTGGGCAAAGTTCAAAATTATGAAGCAATGAGTTGTCTTTCAGATATTATGGAGTCCTCTTTCTTCCTTGTAGGCACATCCCATTTATTTTCCCACCAAAGCAAGTAGAATGACAACATCATTGCTGTCGGACATTTTCCACCATGTTATGAAGGCCAAGTGCTGCTATACTAGACTAAGAGTACTGGACAAGGACTCAGGAGATCTTGGTTTGACCTACTGTTTGGCAACAGGAAACTTGCTGGTTGGGTGGCAATAGGTAATTAGAGATGGGCATGAAATGAATTTTTAATTTGTTTCATTATTTGTTTCCCTAACAAAACGAATAACGAACCCCACTCTGGAACAGAGGAAATGAAACAAAACAGAAATTTCTGTTTCGTTCCATTTCATTTTGTTTCTCCATAGGAATGCATTAGACTATTCCTATGGGGAAAACCTGTTTCCCCCCCCCATGCCCCAGCGATAAAATAATATAAGAAAAGCACCCATGGGGCCCTGGGAAGTCCAAAAAACAAACAAAAAATGAAGTGAAACAAATTACGAAACAAATTTGTTTTAAAAAATTCATTTCATAATAAACGAAACAAACTGGGCCAAGGAGAAACAAAAAACAAAACAAAACGCCATTTTGGTGTTTCGTGCCCATCTCTATAGGTAACTAATTCTTAAACATATATACCTTGAAACCCCATTAGGGCTGCTATAAGTCAAAACTGACTTGGTAGCATGAAACAACAGAGACTGCATGAGGGAAATAACTGTATGTTACCATGCAGTTGGTAAGCTGTCGGGACTTGATAAGAAAGATGGGTAAAACCCAGTTTTTCCTATCATTAAATACTGTGCTATCATTATATGTACTGGGACCTTTAGCAGCACTCTTTTAAAGGTGTCAGTTATATAGGTATGGATCCAGAGCAAGTAACTCAAAACTATTTTTTTCCTACTGACTGCAATGGAGCCAAGGGAGGTGTGTGGATTGAACAGGAAGTGCTTATGATGATATAAAAGTTCCCCACACCCAGCTTTTTTTAGAGGCCAGTCAGGGAGTAAGGTTTACATCACCCCAAAATATTGCGGGTAGGGAATGCCCTTTGCTGCAGTGACATTCCCTTTGGCCTAAAACTTAATTTTTATTTATTTATTTATTGAGCCAATATGGCATAATAATTAGAGTGTTGGGCTAGGACTCAGCACCTTGGCTCAATAGGTAACTGACACACCTCATAGGGGAAGACCATTACCATATACTGTGCCTTGAGCCAATTTGGGGGAAAGCTGGGGTTCAAAATGAAATAAATGACTAACTTTACAAATTAATAGTAGCTAAAAACATCCTTTTTATTTGAGGAAAAGAGGGGAAATACATTTGGGAGTTTATCAGAAATCTACAATAGTTTCAGATGAATTCCTTCTGCTCTAACAGGCCCAATGGCTATCTGTCTCTTTCCCATGGCTTGTAAAGATAATTCACAATTTCCTTCTGTGTAAATGGCAAGATGTTTCTTTTCCCACATACCTGGTTGTGTTTAATATCTTCAGCAGGTGCACCATAAGAATTTCTGTACAAAGTAGAGATTCCAGTGTTCTGAGCTAAAGATGGGAGAAGAAAGGAACAGTGTTACTATACAAAATGCCATCTCTTTGCAGGGCCATCAAAGAGTGGAAGCATTCAGTCTTAAAGAAGCAAGCAAAACCATGACTCTCTTGACAACCTGTAATGCAGACCCACTTTAAAAAAACACTAGACAGTTCTAGTCCTTAGAAACAAGGCTAAATTACTCTAAGAATTCCTTTGCCCTTGAAACACGTGGAGATATGAAAAAGGTGCATAAAATTGTGTGGCAGTTATATTACGACTAAATTTTATTTATTCCTTTAGAGTCACCCAGTTGAATGGCAGAAGATACAAGATGTTTTTACACAGCACTTAATGTCTTAGTGATTAACTTGGTAGCATAGACAGCCACATTATCATCGCTAGAAAAGAATCATGTTGCAGCAGTGTTACTGGGAACATTACAAAAACATTCACAATTCAGAACTTTTATATGTAAATGAAACTTTTATGAACATAGGGGGTTGGAGATTTTTTTTAAAAGCACATAATTCTCTCAAAATGGTCTAGAACATTATGCTTCTCTAGACTGGCAAGGATGAGGTTTTGAGATTTCTGACTGGGGGATGGATGTGCAACTCTCACAAATACACTTGGGAAGTGTAGCTGTGTATGCCACCACATGGCCCACCACAGACGACCTCTTCATAGCCTGCAAGAGTTCTTGGGAACAGTAATATGATTAAAACTATTTTTCATCAATGAGCAGTTGAATTCAGCTAAGATAGACCAGAAATGTAATAGAGACCACGGAAGAAGAGCCTTATCATATGCTAGGAACATTTTGCTGCATCACATATTAGAGCCAAAATAAACGCATGTTCATATTAATTGTGGAGTCAAGAGGATTCTGTTGTCGGAAGTAATTATTACTTGTTGGACGCACCAACTCTTTCCCTTCTTATGGCACATGAGCTGACAGACCACACAGGATTGTCCCTCTCCATTAACTCTAAAAGACATTTGACCCAAGAACTATCCTAGAAGTGATAATTTATTGTTTAAAATTTGTACCATGCTTTTCAGATTTGTTTATAACCTCTGCTAGAATTAGGCTCTGAAAAACTTCTTAATAGGATGAGTCTGTGAATATTCTCAGTCATCCAAGTGAGCTTATCTGGAAGTTGAGTAATGGCAACTGGACTTTTCTTGAGAGAGTGAAACATTTCACTACTTTGATGAGTAGTGAAACATTTTGACTTCTCAAGAAAAGAAGTCCAGTTGCCATGACTCAACTTCCAGATCAACAGGATGAGGAGATAATACAAGTATACTGAATTCCTGGTGAAAGGATTTGGTGTTTTAAGAGAGCCATATTATGAACTTGGCAGAAAATCAGTGTGGTTTAGTGCATACAGTAGAGTGAAGGACTAGGACTCAGGAGAGCTGTATTCTAATCCTTGCTCAGACCTGAAATCTACTGCAAGAGTAGACAGGAGAAACTGCTCCATTATGTTGCATACCTTAAAGCAACTTGATGTGCATCATGCACACATGCACACACACAATGGCAAATGCAGTGGATTACTGGATAAATATGGTCATAATAATCTTGAAGCCTTAGCGTTAGAGATGGGGGCACAAACTGAGTTTTCCTACTTGTGGCACCAATTGATTTAGGTCTTTGAAACAAGTAAGCAATTATTTGTTTGTGAATTGTGAAGAGACTCTGGAACTGAGCAAGTGTTTACTGATGTGCTCCTGTTCAATCCTGGCTTGGAATTCACCAATAATAACCAGAGCAACCTGTCTCCTTCCTGAGATCCTAATCTGGAGGCCATGAAGGATTGGTCTTGCTTTTCCTTCCTGCCCAATGAGTATGTGAGGCCTGTTCATAAACACACTTCAATATTTGGACCAAGATGCCATTGCTGATGATATGGACACACTAACAACAACAACAACAACAACAATCTCAAGAGCTGGAAGGGACCCTATGGATCATCAAGGACACCCTCCGTCAAGGAGGCACTTCAAATATAGTTGTCAGCAGGCTTGGTACTTGCATTGTGTTTTTGTACTTTGTATGAAGTTTTACTGTTCTGGTCCAGTACACTTCCACTGGGCTGCCGAGAACATCCCTCTTTGCAGAGTTTAAAAATCATGCACAGCGAAAGAGTTGCACACACATAGAACAGTTCTTCAAAAAACAAGCTAGGATTTATTTGAAGTCAGTTCCAAAAACAAACGGGAGAGCTCTCTTACAAAATGCCTACACCACCCAGCAGAGTAACAGGAAGACAAAAGAAAGGAGGAGGAGGGGGAGGCTCAAACATTCCTCCTTAAATACAAAACACAGCACATGTGAATATTCCTCATTGAGATAATTCTTTTCAGAATTCTTTCAGTTGCAGCTTGTCAGCGTCTCAGGCTTCAGAAAACCCAGCACTTAGGGGCTTAATAACAGATTTGTGATATAAATCTGAATCTGAAGATCAATTAGGTCTGGTAAACTGGAATAGCAAACTCGAGGGTTTTCAATCAGCCTTCTCAATCCAGATCCCTTCCAATGTCAGGCCCACTGGTCTCAGCCCTCTCAGAGACCCTGTTGCCACCACTTTCATTCCTCTTTCCACTGAAATACATTCTGAAGAGGGAATGGTTCCACATTCTAACTCATGCTCATGACGATTACGGAGTGAGGTTTGGATTCTTCTATGGTGACATACATCCTTGTAACCTTGATCTTGCAGTGATGACATTTCGTAAAAACCTTCCTGTTCCAGAAGTTTTTAATTGATACAATTTAGATTGTGGGTCTTCTGATGGCAATTTTAGATGTTTTAGTATATTTTTATTGTTGTTTTAATTATTTATTGTTGTTTGATGTTTTTAACTTTTTAATTCCTTGATTGTAAGCAGAGACCTTTGGGTAGTGGGCATAAAAAAATAAATAAATAAATAAATAAATAAATAAATAAATAAATCAAGACAACAACTATGCTGCAGGTATGCAAATCAACCAGAAGACCTGAGTGCAAATTATCTGTTGAAGGCATTCTTTTTGTTCTCCTTTGTTTAAAAGACACACAATGCTGAGATTCTGTATTACGCTTTATTGAACAGCTTTTGTTTGGTTGATCCCCTTTCTTTTTCATGCTTTTTGATGCTCTTTTTCAAGGTGCTGTAAACATTTCACACACAAACAGAATAATCTTTCTTTCATTTATCCTTCCCCTTTTCTTCAGATGAAGCTTTATTTGATGCAGTAATAACTTGCCCTGAGCTCAACATAAGTAACCTGAAAAAAACAAATAAGACTTGTGATCTCCATTCTCAGTCAGATGAGACAAACTATTGTAGATCCCATTATATTTGGCTTGGGTGCCTAAGCTTGTTCTTCACAGAGAAATGAACATCTGCCAGGGCAACCAGGAGGTGAATGCTTGTGTCTCAGTGTTTGTATGAAACTAGAAAACAGGACGCGTGAAAAACAACAACCCAAAAGAGAACTTCAGGGAGAATGGGAGGTAGGATTAATTATGAACAAAGAGGCATGGGTGTTAATAACAAAATCATAGGAATGAATATCAGTTAAGAGAAAGACAACTGTTTTCCCTTTTTTTAAAAAAAAAGTGTAAATAAGTGCCATATGTGATGCTTCTGATTTCTATTGTCAGATGTTGCATAAAAACGGGCTTGTAATGCAACACCTCAAGAACATCAACCCATGTGGATGTGCTACCATGCTTGATTCTGTCAAGTAGCAATCAAAATCCAGTTATGAACTGCAGAGACTGTGAGGGACACAAATGTAGAAACACAGCTCAACTTTAAGTCACACGTCTTAAGTTTCTGAGGGATAAATTTCAAATGTAAAATGTGAGCACCAAGAGTGGGAAGTATCAAAGGGACAAAAATGTGTCGTAGCACAGAATGCATTTGCCAGGGTTCTGGAATGATTCAAGTAATATGTCAAATGAAACTTTCTTGTTATCACTGAAATTCAACAAAAAATTACAATACCTCGTTGGCATGTAGAAGTTTTCTTTCCCCCTGGCTCTTCAGTTTCAAGCTCATTAGGAATTAAAAACGTAAATAAGGAGTGAAGCAACCACATCTTTCAAAGTGGCTCTCTGTGATAGGTATACATATCTAGATCTACTGCTCTTCTCTATTTTGTTTCTTCTTTTGTTTCTCCTGGTGAAAATCTGAAGAGTCTAGCAATCTGTACCAAATGGCATTAGATCCTAAATGTAACAGCTTTTGATAAAGAGGTTGGGAATGATTGCTTCTGAAGTATCATACATTTCTTTGGTGGGGGGAAAAGGGTATCAGACATCCTCACAGTTGTTTAGATTTGACTGCACTGAACTGTCTCAAGTTATAAACCATTATAAAGTTGTGAAATTTTATTTGTAAATAAACTTTCTCATCCTTCCTCTTTCAGTTTATTTATCTGTTCACCATGCACTTGCAGGAGCTTCCCCTTTCAACAGGTCCTCCCATGTACCCCTTCCACATGTATGTGGCCATGTAATGTCCATATTTATGTGGCAGAGAAATCCAATCTGGTTTTCTGGTTATCTGAAGACCAATAACTATGTGTTATTGGTCTTCAATTTTCATTCAACTTATAGCAACCCTAATTGGGTTTTAGAGGTAAAGCAAAGTGTTCTGCTTATATACGACCCCATAGCTCTGGATGGTTTACAGTTCAATTAGGCAGGCTACACATTGCCCACCACCACCACCAGCAAGCTGGATCCTCATTTTACCAACCTTGGGAGGATAGAAGGCTGAGTCAACCATGAGCCGGCTAGCTGGGATTGAACCCCAGGTCATGAGTACAGTTATAGCTGCAGTGCAGTCATTTAACCACTGCGCCACGATGTAAGTGAGATAGTAAAAGAATACAAATGTCACCCCCTAACCTATGACTTCACATGGCCAAGTAGGATTTGAATGCAGATATATTGCATCCTAATCCAAAACTGTATCCACTCCTACCACTCATTTAAATATTGTCATTAGTTTGTTCACCTATCCTTTTGCTTTTATTTCTTCCATCTCAAGTGGACTCTGAACCATCAAGCAGTCTAATAAAGCTGCTTCTTGTTAGGTTAATTAGGGCATGTTGCAGAACTGCTCTTCTTTCCCATCTGCTCTCAGTTCTTTCAATCCTGTGATTGCAAGCTTGTGCTCTCTCTACCCCACCCCAGCTGTTTTCCCTCTTGCTTCCTCTTTCTGACTTTCTGTTTCCCTTAACACAGCTTGCAGCTTCCTTCCACTGCAGTAAGCTTCTGAGAGTAACAAACTGGTGGATTTGTGGCACACACTGTGGAGTATTTTTTATAGCTATCATCACTTCCAAGCAACCTCCTCAGCCCCTCTCTATGACCAGATAGGCTGGGTCTGGTATAGAAATAAGATTTTATACATGTCTATGAACACTGGCTTACCTTTGCAGGTGAGTAAGCGCTAGCCTAAGAATGCACATTACGCACATCTTGAAGTACCCCTTTTCATTCCACCCCCCCCAATCTGATCAAGTTCTTAACAGATGAAAAAACAGACAGCTACAATGAGAAGTCAAGCTCACTATCCTTCAACCTTGAATCACTAAGATCAGATAGTTCTATCTTGGATGTACTCTTGGGCTGTTCAGACATTTCCTTCTTCAACACTTGTGGGAATGGAGAAATGTGGAACATTCCTTCAAGAGAACGACTCAAGACTGTCAAGACCCACCACTCAATGCATGGAGAACTTCTCTCTCCCCCCCCCCCCCGCCCAGCTCCACTTAACCTCCTCTGCTTGAGTGCAACTCTTCTCAACACACACCTAAATATCCAGGAGCCACCACTGCTATACAAACAAGCCAATTCCAAACACTTTTGCATGAAGGATAATCTTTCAATTAAGGTGGGCCAAAAGGTATAAAGGGAGGGGAAAATAACAATGATACTTCTCAAGTATGAAACAGTCCTATAATAACATAAGGAACAAACAAAAGAATACTGGAGGAGTGCAGGAGGGACCAATGATTCCAGTTCCAGTCAAGCCACAGTACTAGCTCAAGTTTTACAGCACCTGCTTATGTGAGATTGCACTAAAAAAAACCCAAAATGGGTCAAGTAAATCTTATTTCGATCTTCCTGTTTAGGAAGAAAAGTTCTCATACAATGAGAGAAAATCTCTCCTCTCCACTGGGAAGAAATACCATTTTAAAGTTTCATTTCTATATGAAGCTTTATCACTGAATTAAACATGTTGTAGCAGTTGAAGCTGCAATTTCATTTTTACCCTACCAGGGCTTTATAACGTGCAGCTCTTGTACAAAAATGGATTGAAAGTATGACATATACAAAACACCCAGGCTGAATGTATCGCCACTTGCTAAATCACAAATGGTATGAATTTTACAGTCCATGTTTGATGGCATTCAGAATAGATTCATCACAATGAGCAACTTTACTATATGTTTATATTAGATAGGAATTGAATATGTTTATATTTGACAGGCAGACTTCAAGATGTTTGGCAAAGTTTAATACCCGTAAACATGCTAAACAAATGCACCTAGTTGACATATACAATACATTCCAGTGAATTTTCTTAAACATGCAGAGAATGTAATAGCAGCCTCACCTGTCATTGTGTCTTTCCTTGAAGTGTGTTCTCCTTTATTTCCATGGTAAGTAGCATTTGTTCCAGTTGACTCGTAGTCTGTTTTTCTTTCCTTTAAACTGATCATCTCTCGAGGTGAGGCAGGGGCACTTGCTGCCAAACAAAAACAAATGCAGATTTTCAAACTCTCATTACATTAGTCCAGGTGCGGCCAGACTTCAGAAAGGCTGTTTTTTTTTTTAAAGTGCACCATAGAGATTCATCAACCAGAGCCCAGCAAGAAGACATATGCTAAAAGAATCCTTAACCCAAGCACGGTGAGTGCCAGAAATGATCCGAACCCACTTTCTTTTCATGCAAAATTCACTTCTGATTGCCATCTGTAGACGGTTCATAATTTCAGCAATAGAATTTTCAGGAAGGGAATTGCTGCCATTGTTACCTAGTTCGATGTCAGGAATCCTTGCCCATGTAAACAGTATATCTTAATGTACTTCCTTGCCCACTGCTTCATATGCGGAACTAGCTCTTGATGGAAATATCTCTCTCCATATATGCAAGAGAGAAAGGAGGAATACTGTTACTCTTGTCTAGTTGAAAGTCACATCATTTACACGAGCAAGACACATAAATCGGTTTTCATAGAACAACACATGGCTCGTGTGCAGCATCCAGATGTTATTTGAAAGCCAGTGGCACATGGGCAACGATAAAGCAGATACATGAAGCTAATGTTTGTCCAGGCCAAAACAAGTTAATCCAGTGTTTGTCCAGGACGAATATTTAGGATGCATGTGCATGACATGTCTTCACAAGGACAGAAGGGTAATGCTGAACCTCAGTGAAGTGTTCACATGCACGTGAGGTGTTGTACATATAATTCATCTCTGATGTATGGAATAAGATGGAGAGATTCACATGCCATGCCCTGTGACCAGAGACCCTACTGTGTTTACACCAGCTTTCTTAAAGGCTCACATTCGCAAAAAAACAGGATTGACTTGCATATTTGTATACACAACACTTTTATTCAGTTTCACATCAACATGTAGGATTTTTCAAAATCAAAAGATGGAGAGTAATTTGATTGTTCATTACAAGCAGTATTCTTCCCCATTTGAAAATAGTTCTCAGAAGAACACAAGATGCAAAAATATTGCAGGAAGGGAACTGCAGAATCTTAGGCTTGTGACGATGTGTCATGTCTTCCCTGGTTGCCCAAATGCCTTCAATAAGAGTTTTTTTGTTGTTGTTCTTAAAAGCTACTTTGTTCATCCTCCCTTGGGCCCCAAACAATCTAACCTGCTCCATTAAGGGGAAGGGGAAGGCTCCAGAATTTGGAACACATGAAATTAGACAGATTGCAATGACCACATTTCAGAAGCTCATGCAGAAGGCACCAGCCCATACTTAGCCCTTCCCCTGTGGAAGGAGCTTGAGGCTTCATGTGCTCAATGCCCAGATTAGGAGGAGAGTGCACACAGGTGAGGTCTGTGATCCATTTCCTGCAGAGAAATGAAACTACTGTGTGGAATGTATAGAACAGGCATGTCCAAACTTTGGCCCTCCAGATGTTTTGGACCATAATTCCCACAGCCCTTTGCCATTGGAAATACAGGCTTGGAATTCTGGGAGTAGTGGTTCAAAACATCAGGAGGGCCAAAGTTTGGACAAGCCTGGTCTAGAATAAAACAACTTTTAGCAGAAGAATGAGATGCAAAATATAATATGAGACAGGATATACATTTCATGACAGATAAATCACTGGCTGTAGTATATAGAGTTGGGGGTGGATAGGGGAGGGGAGGGAGGAGGAGGGGGAAGAAGAGGAGGGAGAGTTAAAGTCTGCTCTCTACCTCACTAACATGTCTGCCTAATAAGCCCCAGCAGCGGTGTCTGTTCTGCTAGTGCATTGGGGTAGACTGTGCCCTGTCAGTCCCAGAAACCACGTCAACACAGACACAGAAGAGGCCACTGGCTCTGGGCCTATCAAGCCCACTTTCCTGCCCAAGTTGCCCATGAGTCTCAGAGTTGCAGCCAGAAGCCAGCCGAAGCCACATATTTCAGTGATAAGTAAGAACAAAACAACATACGTGGTGACATGAAAGCCTTTATTGAGCAACGTCAGAGGTGGAGTGTATATTGGAAGGAAGGAACGTGTGGAGGCCCCACCAGCTCCCAGGCAGGCTCCTCTGTCCCAGAATGGTTCAACTGACTTGCCTCACATGTCTGTCCCAATGTGTCTTTGAGCCGGTGAGAGATACAGGAGCTTGCGTGGGGCTAATGAATTAAAAAAAGAGGTGGGGGCATCTTGTCACAGTTTCTGGTTGTCAGCTGGACCTTCTTCCTCATTTGCCGTGGGAGAAGGTGGGGCTGTTGAGCGAGAACAGCCTGTAGAGAACAAAGGGGGAGGCAGAAAACAGTAGTCAGCAGCTGGAAAATACACAGCAGATATTTATTAGAGAATGAGAGAGGAAGGAGTGTAGCCCCTATGTTTCTCTGCTGATTGGCCTTTCAGCACCTTCCCTTGCAGCGACCCCTTTCCCAGTGAGGGTTGCCATGGAACTCAGTAGCAGGTTGTTCTGGTGCCTCTGTCCAGCAAGGCAGATGTGCATGTGGACATTGCAATGACTGGGGTGGCGTGCTTAGCCATTGCCAATAGACAGCTTACTTGCACATGAGGATGAGTGTCTCCCCCCTATTTGGAAGACTCTCCCTCCCCTGGTTGTGTGTATGTGTGAGAGGAATACAGTTTAGACATGAAACAGTATTTCATTGTGATAGGGACGGGGGGAGGAGGACACAACAATATGTTACAATTTATTACTGTTGGTTGTAGTACATGTTTATTTATTTATTTATTTATTTATTTATTCAACTTATATGCCGCCCACTACCCAAAGGTCTCTCTTTGTCTCTTGCTTACCTATGTGGGGAGTTTTCTCCTGGCATCCCATGTGGATGAAGCAGAGCAGATTTTGCCATTTGTGTCTGGAGTCTCAGAACGAAGTACCTGAGGAGATTCTAGGCACAGCAGCGTTAGCGATTTTCGTCATCACCCTAGGAGTGTTTTATGGACCGGTGCTTTCTGAGAAGGAATGCCAGCAAATGCTCCCTTTCTGTGCAGGATGAGCTTCTTGCTTCCTGACATCCAGCTTTGCTTTTCCCTGTTCTCAAGTGCGCAGGACATGAATGGCTCCTGCGTGGATGCGACAATTCTCTTTGCTCATGTAATGTTGAAATTATGCCAGCAAGTGGGACCATTCATTGGTGGTGGTGGTGGGGTTAGGGTTAGGGTTAGGGTTAGGGTTAGTTCTTTTGGTGTCATGGGCAGAAGCCATTGAAGGGCCATTGAATGCAATCACTTGCAGTTACAAAGGTATTTGATAGTAATTATTAGCGTATTAGCACTTCAGGGGTTCAACCCAGTTTGGCGTGGTGAGGGCACTGATATTCTGAGGGCACCACATGCTTCCCTCATTTGCATCCTCTGTGTGTTTGCCCACTCACCAGCTGCGGTCTGCTTCCCTCCACTCCCTTTCCTTGTGATTATCCACTCAGTTGAGGAGACACGGCAGGGAAGTCCTCTGTATTGCCGGTGAGTGGGGAAGTGTGCGTAGGAGGCAAGGGAGGGATACGTGCTGCAGTCAGTGAGTGGGTGAGTGCATAGAGGAGGCAAGGAGAGAAGCATGTGGCACCTGCATAACACCTGTGTGGGCACCAGGCTCTACCACCGGTTTGAGTCCATCTCTCTTGACTTTCTAAAGGGATGTACAAAGGAAAAAAAGTTTTCTAGAAATGGCAGCTGTGAAGAATGTTGCATCCTTAAATAGCAAACCAGATGCAATGCTCATTTCCCACATTACACCAACTCAGGTGATTATACAACTTTCCAACATGTTTTGTTCAATTTGTTCCACCCGTGAAGGGTTCTAAAAATTATTTATTATTTATTTATTTATTTATTATTTACACTCTGATACCGCCCCATTCCCACGACTCTGGAACAAAAAAACAACACAAGAGAATCAAATAAGAACAGCAATACCAGAGCTACAATGAACAAAAATAGTTAGGCGGATGGCCAAAAATGTTCGAGTGGGACCTTAGAGCAGGCCTGCCTTCTCGAAAGAGGATGGTCTTAAGGTTCCTCTTAAATGCCTGCAGCGATGGAGCCAGCCGTAAATCACTGGGAAGTTTGTTCCAGATGGATGGGGCCAGTAGCCCGGGCATCCCTCGGAGGGTTGATAAGGCCAAGGGTCGGGCCGGAAATTGTAGCCCACCAGCCAGCAATTTTGTAAAAATGAACCTTATTCGGGAGGCAACGGGTAACCAGTGTAGGCGAGCCAGGATGGGGGTGGCCAGGATAAGTTCTCCACCTCTGCCTCCCCCACCCCAAGGACCACCACTGCCCCAGCAAAGCTCTGGGTCTGCCAGGCCACTGTCTCAGCCGAGTGGGGCAGTTCAAGGGCCATGACACAGTCCCCTGCTCTCCCTACTGGTCAGATGATCGGCGTGCTACTGTCTCGTGACCAATTGAGTTGTTGGTGCAGAGGAGGAAGGGGAGTGGAGGGGACAGTGAAGAGTGGGGTCATGGGTGTGCCCACCTCTTTTGCGTGGTGACGTCGCCCTCTTCTCCCCCCCTGGAGAATTCCTTCCTCCCATCCCTCCTCCTCCTCCTCCTCCTCCTCCTCCTCCTCCTCCCACCCCACAGCTGCCTCACAGAGACTGTCACCTGCCACTCCTCCTGCTCCCCTTCTGAGCCATTCCCTCCTCCTTGCGCCACTGTGGCAATGTGATTGCCCCACTGCTGGCATGACCCATCCCAGCTGCACAGAGAACATGGCAGAAGTGAGTGGGAGCTATGGGCAGCAGCAGCAGTGGCAGCGAGGGGACTGGAAGGGAGAAGGGGGAAAACAGGAGAAGAAGTGGAGTCAAGTCAGCCCCGGGCAGGTTGGAGGGAAAGTGCACCTTTTAAAAAAAATCTTCCAGCAGTCGGGGCAAGCGGAAGGGGCAATCTGTGCAAGCATGCACACACACCCCTTGCACCCGTCCACACTGGTTTGAGTGGGTGTGAGGGAAGCATGTGTATGGTCAGCTTTACCATAGGAATGCATTGAAAATGTTTCCTCCAGAAAGGATTAATTGATTTTCAATGTGTTCCTATGGGAAATTGCTGCTCTACTTACATTTTTTTTTTTTTTTATGAGGATATGCTCGGAACAGATAAAATTCATAAGTAGAGGTTTTAGTGTAGAGCCCTCAGGCACTTTCGTCTGGAAAACGTAGACCTCGGCCTGTTCAAAGTTGGACAGCCCTGCTTTAGAGAAGATATGCTAAATAACAGTCCTCTGGATGTATATTTGATTTACAGTAGGACCCCTGTATCCGCTGGGGATTGGTTCCAGGCCTTCCTGTAGATAACAAAAACTGTGGATAAGAGAGAACGCTGCCACCACCACCCAAACTGCTGTTTGGGGATAGTAGCTTGCTTTACGGCAACTGAATTATTTAATTTTTTTCTCTGCCAACTGTGGATAACTGAATCAGTGGTTAATGAATCAGTGGATACAGGGACTCCTACTGTACAACCTTCATGATCCCTACCTAGCATTCCTAATTGTGAAAATTTATGAGACCTCCAGTCCCAGAATGTCTGGAAGGCTGGAGTACTCCCCCTCCTTTGTGGCATGGTGATTAACTGATAAGTTTTAGCATAGGTAGTTCGTTAGTAGATTAGTTCCTTTGTTTGCTGATATTTCTGATGTGTTGCACAAAGTTCTTATTTTAATTTTTGCATTATTTGGCATTTGCACAGCTTTGTGTGGACCCCTAGAAAGGCAAAAAATATAGGCGTGTAGACCTTCCAAAGCTGCCCACGATAATAGCAAAACTGTTTTTCTTACAACATGTATGATTAATAGGCTTTATTAAAAAGGATCAAAACATTTCTGTTTCCTTCAACCACAGGATGGAATAGGAAATCTTGAAAACAACAAACAATGCAGCATGGAATTGGAGAACATGTAACTGATGTGCATCCTGATGAGACTTTTTTTTACAGTGGCAGCAAGTTTGAGCAGAGCACAGCAGATAATCTGCCAGCAAGGGAAGGACCTTCAAGGTTAAGTCTTTATTAAAAGGGTGGCTGCAGCATTTTCTCTCTCCATTGATTCTACTAACATGGAAGAAATGTATTATTATGGTGGCCTTGGCAATGTCTTTAATGATAAAGGCCTTTGTAATCCTGAATGAATTCATGGAGAAACTGTCAGCGCTATAGTCTAGATGACGGCAACTGGAAGTGAATTATTATCGAGCAAAAGACCTTGCTCTATAAAAATGAAAATCAGTAACCATGAGCTGTACCCAAGCTACACCTGCGAACAGTTCTATTTTAGCAAACTGTTGCTTTTGTGAATAGGAGTCAAACAGTACTTAAAACATATGAATGGTCATCAGTAAAATCTTTCTCATATTCTGCTTTGTGATGAAAGTAGTTACAAGGTTTGATACAACGAGAGAGGAATGAACCTTGGCTAAATACAAAACATGCCGATTCTCGTATCTGAGCAACTTGTGGCCCTTCAGATGTGCATGAACTGTTGCTGCTCCCATAATCAGCACCAAGACGGCAGCTGTGTGCTCACCAACCCATGATGAAGCCCCATTGAACTTAATGGGGCTTATTTGCTGTACATATGCAAAGGAACGCACAGTAAATTATAAAGAAAGGGCAGCATTATGTGCTGAGTGGCTGGTGGACTTTGTTTTGGGGCAATTCAGTCCATGCTGCCAGAGGTGGAATTTAAAACCAATGTTCCTTGCTTGATTTTGCAGACCTTTTTAGGAAACTGGCAAAAGTGGTCCTTAGCCCGATTAAAGCCCGCATGGCCTTAAAGCTTGCATTTGTTTCTTATTTCTTTTGGGGGTATTCCCCCCCCCAATCCCTAGCCTTTGATTGATTGATTATTAGAAATGTAGAAAAACAGAGTACAGTATTTTCCCATCTATAAGACACTTCGAAGTATAAGACGACCCCCACTTTTCCAACCCACAATTATAGAAAAAGGAGAATGAGGAGCCATCCAGGACAGATGCTCCTCATCTTCTTGCCCACAGAATTAAAACACAGAATTCTGGTAGCAAATCTCTCCCTGTGCCTTCCTACCACCACTCTCTCCGTTTCTAACACTTATAGGCAGCTAACACAACCTTCCCTTTCCTCTTGAAAAAGCTTTCTGTTGCTTTCATTTATTTATTTATTTAATGTTCATCTCGGTGGCAGCATGGGCTCCTCTTTCTCAGTGTTGTTGCTGGCGGGGACAAGGAGTGTGTTTCTCTGGCTACTGCATGCATGCACACACATACACACCTCCTAGCCAAATTCTCTCCTGTTTTGCAAGTTCCATGTTGAACCTACCCTCCCACCCTTTCCCCCAATGTCATCCGCCGTCTGGCCCTGAATCCGGCCAGGTTGAAGAGTCTCCCCCCTGCCTTCTTGGCGGTATCTCGTTCTACCCAGGATCCTGGTGAGCGCCACTGTGTCTGCAATGAAGCCCCTGCACATGCCTGTTGCCCTCTCCCACCTGAAGATGGTGGCGTTTCTGAAGCTTCCCCACCATCATGCATGCACAACACCGTCTCCAATCCCCCCACACCCCCACAGACACCTGGGGATGAGCGCTTAATTTCTCAGTTGTCTTATCCCAGCTTTGCTGACGAGCAGCTCTCCAGTCCCAAAATGCAACCAGCCAACCCCTCCCAAAATGGTGGTGGTGGTCATATCTACTTTACAACTTTTTCAAGAGAAAAGGAAAGGCCGTGTTAGCTGCCAGTAAGTGTTAGAAACAGAGGGAGTGGGAGCAGGAAGAGACAGAAAGAGATTTGCTACTGGAATTCTGTGTTTAATTTCACGGGCAAGAGTTGTTAGAAGAACTGAATTGGCTCAGCGTGAATTGAGGGCTAGCTCCTCTTTCTCAGCTTCCTTCACATTGAAGCTGAGAAAAAAGAACCTGTGCCGTTGCCCGCCCACCCACCCACCGTGTATAATAAGACCCTAAATTTTTAGCCTAACAATTTTAGGAAAAAATATTGACTTATAAATGGAAAATACAGTACATTCCTCATCCCTGGATGGGAGGCTATGGCTGTCAAATTTTTCAAAGGCCAAATCAAATGCTTAGCTAAATATAGTAGCTGCCTGTTTTTGTGTTTATTCCCAATATTCTGCCATCACTCTAGAAGGTCTACATATATATAAACAGATAAACACTGAATATAATTCCTCCATGCTTAATTTCGGATAATAATGAATTTGACTGCATTCTACTCCTTTGTTTGACTGATGGATTCCTTTCCTGCTTATTGTACCATGTAAAGCTGGTCTTACCTGAACGATTGTTGGGCGACATGCGCACTGGAGAGATGGAAGGCGTACGCGAAGAAGAGTACGGCCTTTGCCGATCCCTCTCTATTGTTGACGATGAGGCTACAAAATGATACTGTGACCATCCGTCCTTCAGGGGAAGGTGTGCAACAATAAAAAGGAAAAGGAAAAGGAAAGATGGTTAGCCAAAGGATAAGCTACAAGAGCAGTCTTTTGTGATCCGAGATCAACATGACAAAGAAGTCTTTGTGTTCTCTCTACACAAGGGGTCTACAGCCACCGGGCATCCCACAGTTTCCTTTCTAACTAATAAGCCAATATTGGCATTGGTATCCATCTTGACTCCTGAGTACAAGACACATACTTTGGTGAACTATGCCAGACAGATCAGTCACACACAGAGTCCAATGATTGTGAGACAGGTATCATTTTAAATTCACCATAGCCTTTTTACCACAACCTTGCTACTTGGAGAATTTTCCAATCCTTAAGAAAAGCCTTTTGGGACGAGTCTGGAGGAGAATGGCTGGAGAGGAGGAATATTCTAATTTTACTAGCTTCTTTATACACGCATATGATCCATCAAATTCCCACAGGCATTCTGAAAATATTAGCTGAGGAAGCCTATAGAAAAAGTTCAGAGGATTGTTCTCTAATATAAGCACTGCTTAATTCAAGGTCTTGATATATTTTGAAGCACAGGAAAAATGTATAGAGTATGATCCCCTTATCCACTGATTTACTAACCGCGGATTCGGTTATCCATGGTTGGTGATCAGCAGGGGTGGTGGGCGGCAAGGAGGGGAAAAAAACCTTATTTTTGCCAGTACCATCCGTCCTCCTTCTCGCTGCCACCATGGGCCAGCCAGGCACCCTTCAGAGGGATAGTGGACCTGCCATGCCAGCCAGCCTTTGAACTTCCCGCTTGGCTCCCTGGTGGATCAAAAGTTTTGAACTTCCTGCTCAAACTTTCGGTCCACTGCCTGGGACCCAAGCAGGAAGTTCCAAGGCTGGTTGGCCATGCGGGTCCTTAAAGTGATCAGCCCTCTTTAGAGGCACCCATGTTGCTCGCCCAGAACACTGGGGGCAGCGACAGAAGAGGCTGCCACACCGCGCCGCTCGCCCGGAACATCAGGGTGGCAGTGTTAGAAGCACCCACACTTCCTGCAGGCATCTGCATGTCCATGTGGATGCCTCTTCCATCGCCACTACCGATGTTCCGGGTGAGCGGTGCAGCACGGGTGCCGCTTCTTCTGCTGCCCCTGATGCTCTGGGAGAGCGGCACGGCATGGGCGCCTCTTCAGCCACCACCACTACCACTGCTGAGGATGTTCCCTCCTCCCTGTAGAGGAAACTCCTGGCCTGGAGGTAAGGGCAGGGGTGGATGGGGGTTGCGGGCTGGGAGGGGGGAAGGCTTCTCTTTTACCCCCTCTCTGGCCACCACTGCCACCTCCTTCCACTTCCTCTCCTCATCATCACTGCCACCCCAGATAAGAGTGTTAGCTCTTATCCACAGATTTCTGTACCTGCAGGTGGTCCCAGAACCGATCCCCCATGGATATGGGGATACTACTGTATTGCTATCTGTGATTCTTTCTTTTGGCACATTATCTTGACATTACGTGGGAATCAAATCCCTCACAAATATCAACAAGCTTCAAGACAGCAATGTTTAATATGGGCACAAAGAATTTATGGGCTGATTAATCATACAAATATGTAACAAAAAGGGGAAAAAACACCCAAGCTGGTACACAACTGCACCCTCAGATGGCTGTAGATCTTCCAGCATTTAGAGCTAATCACATTATTTAAACATCAAGAACATCAAGAACATCAAGAACATTTAGCAACATCAAGAACAAAAGGCCTCTTCTCATTAAAACATCCTTCTGATAGTTCCAAATCAGTTGTTCCTAGGAATCTTTGCAAGAAAGGATACGAACACGGATTGTTAATCGATACCTTTGACACCTCTGTCTCATATAGAATCAGTAAACTTCTGTGTGCCTTAATGACAGTCTGGTTTCAAGCGCCACGTTTTGGACAAATTGTTTCAACTTCTGATGTTGCACATTTTTTCTGAGGGCATGTTCAGGGGAATTTAAATGTTTGGCTTGCTGTTATGTGTTGTTGGGTCAGAATCAATAGCAACCCTAATAAGGCCCTCAAGGTGAGTGAATGGTTTTATCGGTTCTACTCCCTCAGTGAGTTTCCATGACTCTGCAGGGATTCGAACTCAGGCTTCCTGAGTCCTAGTTTTGAGTCCTAGTTTACTATACCTAACACTGAGTATCCATAACTTTTTAGTGAGTCAATGAAGATCTTACCTGCCCCAGTACTTTGTTTCAGCTGAAAGGGAAAATATTGTATATGTAGGAACCCCTTATATGTGGTTCCTTTCTGTCATTGAGACTTTTAGTAGTCCTGCACATGTACAGACACACGTACAGGTTCGTGCATAGTATTGTATTGATGATGGTGACCCCAACATTTTAAATGAACAGACCTCTGAAGGGTGTTGGGAATAAAACCTGCTTAAATAAACAATGTCTGTAAGCTTTCATGACTCCCAGTGTTTTCAGTGAGTCTCTGGAATACAAATGCTTGAAACAGTTCCCTAAATTTTTACTTAAATGAGGAAGTAAGATCTAACGAGGACCGTTGTTTACTCATCTCAACAGACAGCAGTTTCAAATGGCAGATATAAAACACAAGCGGTACACTGTTTTCAGTGGTGGAAGGAATATTTTAAAAACTATAAGGAGTATGTTTTAATCACATATAGTTATATATGCCATCTGCTTGAAATTAATAACATTACACTCCTCAAACTGCTTAAGAAGTACACCTGAATTTGGGGAACTATTCTTGCTTTGATAGCTTGAGGAGCGAAAGCTTAGCAAACCTGATCACTTTGAAGTCGTCTGAAATAAGTGGATCCCTCCAAGGAATCTAGGTCCCCCCTCCCCAAGGGCTCTTAAAGACTTAACATGAGTTGAAAGTTCTTCACTTTGCTTAATTCTTATTGCAAAACAGCTTTGTACTAACCGAAAGTGTATATAGCTGTATGGAAGTGGCTGCTGCATGATTAGAGAAAGTTGTTTCACACATTATTTGACCTCTCTCAATCTCTCTCTTTTATGAATTGTTGGAATCTCATTGAAAAAGAATCTCACCTCTGGCCATTGCTAGATAAGCCAGTATCTCGGAAAATGACAAACACAATCACGTCTGTAAAGGAGATTAAATTCCAGGACATTTGGAGGGTCAGGAGATAAGAAAAAGGGTGACTTAAGAGGGTGGCTTGCTTTTCAAAGATCCTGAAAGATCAACTGAACTTCAAAGAGCCTTGTGGCATAGTGGTTAAACTGCACTACTGCAGTCAAGACTCTTCTCAAAACTTGAGTTTGATCCCAGTGGATTCAGGCTAGCCAGCTTTAAGTTTCTTCTATCCTTCCAGATTCTGTAAAATGAGTACCCAACTCACTCACTCTCTCTAAGTTCTTTATATAATTATGTTGTAAACTGCCTAGAGAGTGCTCTACGGTAATATATAAATCGAAACAACAAAGAACAAGTTAAATGAGAAAAAAATCAAACCAATGGACTTGGCAGCTGGTAGAGAGGAGATATCATAGTTGGAGTTCATTGGGAGAGTAAAAGTTTCAAAGCCACAAAATGGCAGGAAAAAGAACATAAGGAACAGAAATCAGAGAGGCATAAAATAAACTAAAATAACATTCTATGTTCTCTTTTACCCTTAACCCAGGATGGGCAACACAAACCATTTGGGGATTTCTTGAACACCAGTACACCACCTAGAAGATGTTTTTTAACTTTAAGAATGAGAATCACCTTCTCAGAAGCTTCCAGGAATTCCCGTTTGCCTTTAAATCACATTGTGTAACTCCTGGAATTTGTGTGTATGTGCATGCATGCATGCCTGTAAGTGGCTGTGCTTCTATACAAGTCACAGACTTCAATGCAGCAAGATCTGGGCTCAAATGGAACTTCTTGGCTTAAACACAGCCTTAGAGCCTTTGTACACAACCCCTAAATGCCGCAGCAAATGGCTGCAAGCTCCGGAGCTTACAATGGTTTCCCCACCAGCTCTGGAGTTTGCAGGAAATTAAGTGTGACCATGCCCACCTAAGCGCGTCCCAACTCACTTTTCTTGTACCTGCTTGAGGAGGGTGAAAATTGCCAGGTCCGGATTTAATCTGGTCAGTGCGGGGCTCTCCTGGCTTCTTTTTTTTTTTTTTTTGCCTCCTGCCCCTTTAAGAGAAGGGGCGGGAGGAAAAAAAAGCGAACAAAAGAGAAGGAATCAGCACGACAGAGCTCCGGCAGCTTCTCCAAGGTGAGTCTGCATTTTCTCCCCACTTTCTTCCTCCCTCCCCTCAGCAGACAGGTGCGGAGTGGTGGGGAGGAAGGAAGAGCAATGAACCCCTAAGATCTCTGGTCCGAATTTAAGTGGCCAGTGGATCTTAGGGGTCGTGTGAAAAGGCCCTTAGCTAGATTCTAATGTTCTTACATTTTTACACTCCAAACATATTCAAGGTGTTACTAAGTTATAGTGGTACGAAGTTGTATTGATCAAAGACAGTGGTGTGTTCATGGGTTTATGGTAAGTTAGAACTGCTTACACATTTCAATCAGAAATGCTACCTTGTTCCAGTTTAGTCTAAAAGAACAGCATGCTTATAGATAATAATAATCATGTGCCATCAAGTCAATTCTGTGTTTTGGTGACCCCTTTCAAGGTTTTCTAGGTAGAGAATACTAATCCATTTACCTATACTAATCCATTTACCTATGACACAGACAATGTATCACATTTACTTGTTCTTTCATATAAAACAGTTTATTTATTTATTTGATTTGTATACCACACTATCTAGCCTGAAAGCTACTCTAGGTGGTTTACAGTAATATAAAGTATATAAATTATAAGCTAACAATAACCAACTATAAAGATCATAAACCAAAAAGTACTAATTAATTTAAAGTTATAAAATAAATAATAAAACTTAATAACAATCTAGAATAAAATTAGGAGCTTCCTCAAGCTCTTTCCTGTAAACCCCTCAAATTTGGAAACCAAGCCCCCTTAATTAAAAAAGCACTTTTCCAATTAAAAATGGATTCCTGGGGGGATCCACTTTGGAGTTGAATAACTTAGCTGGCTAAACCCCGAAGTTCTCCAAACTTGGGGGGCTTACAGGGAAGAGCTTGAGGAAGTTCCACTGTAATTTCCATGCTGCTAGATGCCTGGGATCGCTATTTTTGAGTACATACTGTAACATTCCAAGTTACAAATGATTTTTTTTCTGGGGAGACCCACTTTGGAGTTGAATAACTTAGCCCCTGAACCCCAAACTTCTCCAAATTTAGAGGGCTTACAGGGAAGAGTCCAAGGAAAATTGGTGTCTCTAAGACCCAGGGGAGCCATTTTATAACATAACAAATCATTTCATTTTGGTTCAGTTCATTTTGGAAATTCTTTTAAAAAATCATTAATAATGAAACAAAATGCAAAACAAAACAAAATGCTATATTTCCATTTTGTGCCCATCTGTAGTTGTGTGTCCATCATTATCATTATCATCTTGCGTCATGTAGAGCAGCTACGGTAGTAGTAACTGTGTGAAGCTGCATTGGCCATTCTGCAGTTTGATTTCATGATTTGTTAAACTTCAACTCAGTTGTAATATTGCTTTGTCAGACCACAGGTACTGTTACTAACAGCCTGTTACTGTATGGGTTTACATCTGTGCCTGTGCATCCCAATATTTTCTAGTGTGGTTAATAAGAATGTAACATTAACCTTCCTCACTCCAAGAAAACAAGCACATTTTCATTTTAAAGGTAAACTTGGCAACAAATTAATTAGACTTCATCAACCATTCCAAAAAGCCATTAGTGTTAAATATTTAAACTAATTTTTGAATCCCAAAGGGAGTAATTCCAATTTAATGCAGAAAGAACTACCACCTGATGTGCTGGCTGCCTTCATTACTTTGTTTCAGCTCTAATGCTTCTAATGAAATGTAATTAAATTGCTTTGGATAGTTAAAAGGTACAGTATGTAAGGGTCTCCTACAGAGAACCAGCTATCTCATTCAGAATCCAAAACTGTACAAGTGCATTTCAGAACCCAATTTGTTTGTCTCCATTTTTCTCCTGTCAAGTTGAATTAAGAAAAAAAATACTAAATGTGTATGCAAAATCAGTTAATGTCGTGTGTGGCATTTTTGGTTGTGTTAACTTTGCCATAAAAGGCCAAACAAAGACTTATTTTTGTACCACTTTCTAGAATGTTCATTGGCCACCACTTCCAGAGGGAGCATAGGATTGCTTCAGACTACAGCTCCTCAAACAATTTTAAAAAACAACAATTGTGTGCACACAACTCTCTCTTTGGATTCTTGTTGTGTAATTTCTCTCTTCCAGAATGGCAACTTTCAGATCTTGTGCAGAATGTCCAGATAAACAAAAACAATTTGAGATGGGTTTCTGTGTATTGGCACTCCTAGTGTCCCATTTGTGCCCATTAATTCTTTCGTGCAGAAATTGTCCTCTTTATACTATCTACAGTGCAAACGGGCACCTCGGCACTCTGCACAAGATTTGAACGTTGCAGTTAGCCTTTAAAGTGATATGACTTTTTTTTCTCTTCTTTACTTGTTAATCTGTCACTTAAAAGTATATTTTTTTTGGTGACCACTAACCAGGCATCTCATAAGCCGAACAATTGTAATAAAATGCCGTGTTCATTTCAAAGCACTTCAACTCCACCAAAGAAGCTCATAGCAGGGAGTATGCTGCATGGAATGCAATCCGTAAAGAAGAAAGGAAAAGAAGACATGGGGAGTAAGAATTAAAAATCCTTCTTCATGATAAAGGTCACAGAGTTTATAGGTTTAGAAGAACCCCACTCTTGTTTTATAGCTCAATTATGAGCACCAGACACAGTTTGAATATTGACTCACTCCTTTGATCTTTCGAGGAACTTTTGATTTACCTAGACGAGTAAGATTTCTGAGGTGTGGGGTATTCATTGTGGTGAAACCATCTTGTTTTCCTTAAGTTACACGCTACTTCCTATTTCCCCAACATATAGACTGACTGATACTATATAGTGAATCCCTCTAATTTTATTGTCCCACAGCTTGGTATGCATTTTTAAAGAGTGGGCTGAAAAAGATAGCAGTTATCATTCAAATACTGTGCCTATAGGTTAAAGCAGGCATGTCCAAACTTTGGCCCTCCTGATGTTTTGGACCACAACTCCCAGAATTCTAAGCCTGTATTTCCAATGGCAAAGGACTGTGGGAGTTGTGGTACAAAACATCTGGAGGGCCGAAGTTTGGACGTGCCTGGGTTAAAGCCACTTAATTTTAGATCATTTTCCAAGCTGGAAACCACAATTTTTCTATAAGAGTAAGCACTGCTCAGACTGCAAAGAATCAGACCAGAGAAATGTGACATTTATTCGGCAGATAAACTATCTGTGAGCAGAGTCAGCCATATGAAAGAAGCAAAAGCAGAATCTTGTAGAAGAATGTGTGATTCTTCAGATGTTGTTTGACAGCAACTCCAGGCAGCCATACTCAGCACAGCCAAAGGCAAGGGATGAAAGGTGTTTTGACAGAAGAACATCTGGAGTCACATCTTCTCTGGTATTTCTTTGCACATATTTGAAAAAAAATGGCAGCTGGCACGAGAAGCACAAAAACAGGTTTCCAGGATCAACTAAGGTCTCCTCACATTAATACTTCATTCCAAACTATGTTCTCTAATTATTCAGGCTTAACATTGATTCTGAAATTCTATCTGTAAATTCCATCCTTCAAAAACAAACAATAAAAAATAAAAATTTCTGCTTCACTTTATTCCTTAATTCATTCTATCTATCTATCTATCTATCTATCTATCTATCTATCTATCTATCTATCTATCTATCTATCTATCTATCTATCTGAAGTCATAAAAATTATGACTTCAGGATAACTGAAGTCATAATTTTTCATATTTTATTTTTTCCTGGTGTCCCTAACTATTTTCTGTATCACAAGATCCCAGGACCTTAATTACTTTTATAAATAGGTTTTAACTGAAAATATAGCATCTATGTTTTAAGACAGCCATTCTACATAACAGTCATGCACTTTGGAATTTCTTTTTCTTAATAAATTACTTTTAGATTTTCTTTTTCTTATTAAATTCAATTTGGAATTACATTCAGTGACTGAATATGTACAACTTGCAACCAAAATAAAATAGTTTGCTTTAATAACAACAAAAAAATTAATGAAAAAACTTTGAATGTATCACCATGCACTGTGATAACAAGAAGTATGGTCACCATTAAGGATGTGATAAGGATTTATAAACATGAGAAAAGTCAAAAATTATTATAAACAATACTGAAGTGTTAAACCCGACTGTGGGTGTCAGATACATCTCTCTGAAAGTCTCATTGACACCTAATAGATTGGCATAAGGGAATCAGGAGGCATGGACAATACATATATACCATAAGGCTGAATAATTCAGGGCTATAGACATCAGTTAAAAATGAAGCTTTGATAAATTGAATTTGGAGGACAACTATTCTGTAAAATACAACACAGATTGAAGGAAAAATGCAGTATGACCCAAAGAGACAGAGTTTAGAATGAAAATGCAGAAGAACCCAATGGGCCCTAGAACCCAACACATCATCAATGGTGTCAATCAACATATTTTACAGAATAGTTGTCCTCCAAATTCAATTTATCAAAGCTTCATTTTTAACTGATGCCTATAGCCCTCCTATTCAGCCTTATGGTATATATGTATTGTCCATGCCTCCTGATTCCATTATGCCAATCTATTATACAGTTTAAGATGGTTTACAAAAATAAACCACTCCACTTATTTGAACACACAAGAGTTTGATTTATGCCCCTGGTTTGATCCTCATACAAAATATCCTGGGTCTCTGCTTCACCTTACATTCAAACAGCAAAGCATCCCACTGTCAATCAAATGCCACCCTCTAAGGAGATTTAAATGCACTTTGTGTTTATGATTTTAATGTATGCCGTGTTTTTTTAAAAAATGGGGGAAGTTGTGATTATACAAATTGCAATCTTTGGTCCTATGCAAACAAGACCTCCTTACTGTTAACAAAAAGCATTATGTCACCTCTAGTCAATCAGCTATTAGATTACACCTACCCACAAAGGAAATAGATACACCTAGACACATGTCAGGACAGTGAGGTCCCTTCACTTACTCATTCATGGATGTAGACAATATCTATACTGTTATAACTAAACAAGAGACATACAATCAATGACTACAATCAAGACCATGACAAATAAAACATAATAAAGCAACACAGTTAAAGTAAAATGGCCGCTGGAAGGTCTTAAATCATCCAGCAGACAAAAGGCTTAAGCTATTGAACATTATACTTCTTAGCATTTCAGAATTAGTTTTAAGAATAGTTTTATTCAACTTTTTATTTTAACTTTCGCAAGAGAAAAAGGAAGGACTGATAAGGATTTATAAACATGAGAAAAATCAAAATATATAAGCATTGAAATATTAACAGACCCAAATATGCTGACAAGGTATAAGGTCAAAATGACCCAGCAAACTTGGCATAACCCATCCTCTAAGACTTGGCACCATCTCTTACAGTGCGTGGGTGCCAGTCTATGAAGAACAGACTATGGTCACGGTGACCCATCCTCTAAGACTGTTGGCACTATCTTATAGTGCCGAGGTGTCAATTTGCTGAGAGCAACATATGGCGGTTAGCCAGGAATAAGGAACCAACTTTGAACAAGGAAATAGGGTCAGGTCATTCTAGGCTTTGATGGCCAAATGGCTATAAGCCAAGAACATGAACTGATGAACAAGCACATGAAAGCACATGTAGGCACGTGTAGAGGTGTACAAAATACGCCAGTCTTAGATCATACACTATGCAAAAGAGTATATAACCATCATCAGAAGCCATTTAGTCTTTTGTCCAGGAGAGCAGGGCAGATGTGCCTGTGCCATGTCTTGGAAACTTAAGGGCCCTTGGACCCTTAAGCTAAGATGTCTACTAACCTATTTTCTGTACTGTATGTGTTCTGTGTTGTATCTCTATCTGTCTTTAATAAACCTTTTGCTATATAACTAACTCAGCGTGGCAATTTTGATGAACCATCAATGGTGCATTGGCAATTTATAAGGAACCACCAAATGCCCAACATTTAAGGATCTTTCTTGACTTTATCAGATGCAATTAACATTTGTACATTTCCAATAGAAAAGAGTGAAAATACCAGCATTTCCATCACCAGTAACAGCAACATCAAGCAACAGCATTTCAAAAAAACAAACAAAAACGCTGGCAGCACCAACAAAAAAGCCCCTATGGATATTTGAGCATAAAGCATCCCTTTTCTGTAAGCATCTTTACAACATTTTTGTGGAGCTATGCAGTCAGAGGAGAAACCAGCATTTGCTATTTTGCTGATGGTCTATCATCCACTTGGCAATGTCCTGGTTGTACAATCAGTCTCACTTTTGGGCTGGTGAGAATCAATGAGCTAATTAGACAAAGAATAAGAGGCAACTTCTATATGACTGCCGTTCTGTATATGGTAACACTCAACAAGATTCTTAAAAATCTCCATCTCTTGCTTTTTTGTTTGATAAAGTGCTGACTTTAAAATCAGTAGTAGAGATGGGCATGAACTGCAGTTTAGCAGTCCAGCACAGTACCTGCACAGGTGTTTGGATGCTGAACACTCCCCTCTCCTCCTTCCTCCATGGGTTCCCTCATTCCCCCAACTGGAGCCTGCTGCCTCCACCTCCTAAATGCAACTGTCCACTCACCTTTCACAGCACATGCTTCTCTCAAAACAAAATGTGTTCTGTGTATCCCAGTATCTCCCATTTCACTTAATTATTCTTTGATTTCCCTACTTCACTTAAAAGTTTCTTAAGTGACTTCCAGAGGGTTCAACTACAGTCTTGTCCTGGTGGGAGACTATGTTCAGCATTCATGCATCTAGTAAGGTCAGGGCCGGGGCTAGGTTTTTTTGTGCCCTAGGTGAGGGGAAGGGGGTGGGGCGGGTGGCGTCAGCGGGGTGCCGGGCGGCGGGCAGGTGGCGGCAGGTGGATGGTGATGGGCGAGGGGGACAGACGGTGGTGGGCGGTGCCCCCTGTCCATTTTGGCGCCCTATGCAACTGCCTAGTTCGCCTTAATGGACGCGCTGGCCCTGAGTAAGGCGTGTTGTTTCTGTCCTCTGTAGGTTTATAAACCAGCCTCTTCTAGTTTAATATTTAGATTTTGAGATGTGTGTAGAAATTTTCCTCTCAATTTCAGTAATCATCTAGGGGGTTGTTATCCATGAAATTGATGGGTTTGGTGCTGTATTACCTTATTTTGTTCATTGTGCCTATGATTAGTATGAAACAATCTACTGCACTATGGGTTACAAGGAATTCCCTATTGAATAATGAGTATCAGCAGGCTGAATTCATTTATACAGTGGACCCTCATATAACAAACGGTTTGTATAACATAAAATCTGTACAACATAAAAAATTCCGGAGATAGGGGAAATTTGCTTACCAGAATCGTCTATGGGGCGAATCCGTACAAAATAAAAATGGTCGTGATTAGGGATTACTGTTTTCAATGCATTCTTATGGGAAATTTGTATAAAGGAAAATTTGCTTAGCATAATTTCATTTGGAACGAATTAATTCCTTTATACAAGGTACCACTGTACTTGCATGAGTCAATGTGCTAGTCCATTACATTACATACCTCCTTACAAAGTAAGGCTTTTGGAGCTATAGCTATGTCAGCTTCTAACAGTGCAGCAAGTTGATGACGTTGCTTCATTTTCTCTGCTGGGTTGACAGATGCAATGGGTTGCAGACATGCAAGGGATTCAGGACAGTACAGGTCCAGCGTTTAACTGGAAGCTGAGTCATGGCAACTGAAGTTCTTTCTTGAAAGACTGAAATGTTTCACTAGTCATCCAAGCAGCTTCGTCAGACTGAAATGTTTTGATATCTCAAGAAACAGAAGTCCAGTTGTCATGACTCAACTTCCAGAGGATCTCACCTGGATGGCTGAGAATCTTCACAGACATACATCCTGCCTTTAAATATTAGCTGTTTTGTAAAGTAGTGGATACCAACGAGGAGTCAAGGGAAGGACAGGTCTTGGCAGAAGACAGCATCTATGGTATGAGTGAAGTTGACCATGCCTTATAGTTGCTGAAAAGCTTCTAGAATTCAATTAAGTGGAAACTTTGAGAGAGCTATATCCAGTAATTTATGCCTAATAAGTGGCAACAGAGGTTTCAAAAGAAAGTTAGGCACAGCTTTACCTATCCATAATTAATTATTGATTTCCTGTGTTGTGAATGCAAGGATGACAGGTTCTAATCTAATGAATAACATAGCTATAAGAAAAAGGAACAGCATGTGAGACAAAGCATGAAGGACGGAACCTCAGACATAACAAGGCTCATTATTCACAGTGTTGATGTTCTATTGCGAGCAAAATAATAAGAGACCTGCTGTCAAATCATGTTGGCGTTTTCCAAAATAGTTCATTTCATGCAGGTTGCATATAAAATCACTCACACCGCTAGGAAGCCTTGGCAACTGTTTCAAGTACTGCATTGTTGAAAAACAATAGACTGGAAGTTGTTAAGAAGTATGCAGAAGGGTCATTTCAGAAGTATGTTGAGAAAGACAACAGGAAATGCACCAGAAAGTATAATGGCCTGTTCTTGTATCTAATCAAGATCTGCAATTACACATGCTTATAAAAACTTATGAACATCTGTTGCAGTTATAGATGACACTAACTATCTAGATATCCCTGAGAGACAATCATAGCTGGTTTGAAATAATCATATACAGTTTGAGAGAAAAGCTTTCACTATATAACACCCTTGGATGTCAGTGCTTGAACTCATGTTTACTAGCTGGTCTAACCTAAATGGGCAAAAGTGGAAATACAGTGGAAAAGAGGCACAGTGGTTAAATGCCCATACTGCAGCTAAAACTGTGCTCATGGCCTGGGTTCAATCCCAGGAAGCAGGCTCAAGGTTAACTCAGCCTTCCATCCTTCCGAGGTCAGTAAAATGAGTACCCAGCTTGCTGGGTGGGTGGGTGGACAATGTGTAGCATGCATACTGTAATTAAACTGTAAACTGCCCAGAGACTACTTGAAGTGTTATTGGGCGGTATATAAGCAGAACACTTCGCTTTGCTTTGCTTTTGAAACCAGGAAATCCAAAACATCTAGAAGGCTCTATCATTTAATCTCAGCCTCTTCTGTTAGAAACCTGGGTCATCTACATCTCACCCCATGTAACACCCCACCCTCTGCCATGATAAGCAGAACACTTTAACTCCTGCAATCCAAGCCCAAGCTATCACACATACACAACTAAAGTGATGTGGTTCAAGATGTCAGAGGAATGGTAGGATGCTTCAGGTTCTACAGAAATCAGCTTAAATCTAAAATGGTCTGCTACTGCCATAGTGCTCCCTTTTCCTGATTCTGAAAGGGAAAAAAAAGGTTTTGAGTGCCTCATAGAGGGAGGGTACTTTGTTCTCCTCATCTCTGCTATCTTTCCAAAAATATGCCAAGTACTTTTTTTACTCACACACACTTCTGTGAGCACTACAATTTCTTCTATGGTTGTAGTTCAAAACCTTTGCTTTAAATCTTTTATTTACTTTTATTTACTAGGCTCTGCTTAATTTTATTGCAATCTGCCCTGGGTACTCTTTGGGCAGAGGCAGGACAATAAAGGATGACATAGAGCTGTGACTAAGCTTCTGATGGGTTCAGGGGAGCAAGGGTGAAAGGTAGGGAAAATCTGGAGTAACTGCAAAGGTACATTATGATAGAGGCTGAATAACGGTATTGAATAATTATGTATCGGGGATATATGAACTTTCCTTTTTATACAATGGCCAGTGGAAGCATTTGAAAGATAATCCAAAACACGGTTGCTGAAGAAAAATTAAAACATCATCCCTCTTCTGATTAATTTACTATAAAAGAAACCATCTTTTTTATAGGTTTCCAACAAAGGGAACCTATTCCAGAAAAAGGAACGTTATAATTCTAGTGATTGGACATCTTAAAATAAAATAGGTAAGTCTAGGTAAGCCCACTATGCTGACCTTTTTAAAAACCAATCTATTACTTCAAATTAGCACCACTATGGACAATTTAGAGATGGCCTCCAAATTTTTTCCTACTAACCAAAAAGACTAAAATAGAGAGATGAAGTTTTCATTTTGCTGTTGGAGATAAGTTGTTTAACATGAAAGATCTCAACTTGCCAGCTTTCTAGTCCCTAGTGATTTTTTTTTTACTTCTTCCAAGTGAAACCTAACAACACTGTATCACCTGATGAAACCCTTTCCTTTGCCTGCCATATCAGTCCTCCATCACACACTGAACATCATGCACATGAGGAGGACTTAATAACCTAGCCTTTCCCTGTCTACCAGTTCCTCTTGCCTTCCCCATCATGCGACTTTGACATTAACATTTGACATATTGAAGAAGAAATGTTACAAAACATTGGGTATAGTCTTGCATGTCTCTGTACACTTGCACATTTAGGTTGGCTTGTAAAGCTGTAACATCAATGACAAGATTGCAGCATCTTTGTATTCACTCTGATAGAGAGATGGAAGAACAAGAGACTATGTGCCACCTGCTCATGTGCAAGTCTACTCCTGCTTAAATCGGAGGGTGCAATTTTCATCTATGACAGAAAATGTAGATGATTATCCTAGCTATTAAAATGAATCAAACCTTACATTCATAGAGGGAAGACCACAGACAATGCTATCAGTATTCAGGTAACAGCAGCCAACTCCCACACTTTGAGTGAGAAAGCTAATATACCATAATTCCCACAGTGTTTCTTGAACAAGTGTGTAACTAGATTACAGTAAATATGAAAGAGCTGAAACTAGTAACATATCATTGACTCAGTCAGATGGTTCTGGCAGAATTGATGTTCTCTAGCTGCATGCACCAGTCACTTTGCTTAATTTCCCTTAAGAACAGGGAATAACTAGGCATTATGCCTGGCTTTACGGTAGCACAATGAGGAAATACCAGCAAAGGGAGCTTGGAATGACAGATATCATGACAGCTGTGGGGCTTCATGAACAGAGCGTTATGACTTGAATCGCAAAATGATATATCCCTTTCCCTACAATTTCTCCCACAGATACTGTCTGGGACAACACTTTTTCCTTAATACTTACTGCTGGCTCATACAGAGCCACCATCTCATATAAGAGCTCTAAAAATGGCTGTGGTTTCCACAAATACTCAACACTCACTTATGTAATCTATTCTCTGTATAGGAGGAAAAACAAGGCAAATTGCACAGGCTACATCCAAATCAGCTTTTGTCACCCAGCTGTAGATCACTTACCCTTAGAATGGATTGTAGAACAAGGTTGTACTTTTGGTATAAAACCAAGGGTAAAAAAAAACTTTGGGCTGGCAAGTGATGAATAAATATTGGACTCAGCCCAGAGTTGTGCAAAGCGAAATCTCTGAAAACTAGAGACACAGTTTGAGGCTGAGCAGTGCCTCTATTGTATCACCAAGAGGTTACAAACAGAACAAGCTTTGAGGTTCTATAGGTAAAGGTGGCATAAAAGTTGGAGGTGATGGGAAACAGTTCAAAATTTGGGCCGCACGTTTTTGCCTAGAGCTCATGTAGTTGTAAGAGAGGCATCCCATGGCTGGAAGTGACAGGGAGAAGAGGGTGTTGGTTTTTGATTGTTTGTCCAATTATTTCCTCCTGCTGGAGTCCTTTAAAATATCCTTTGGATGGTCTCTTCCAATGGAAGAATGTGTGCGTGGATCCAGGGGCTTGAAAAAGGATGGAGGAATCAACAAAAATCACTACCATCCATCCCCCCCTCTGTGTGTGTGTGTGTGTGTGTGTGTGTGTGTGTGTGTGTGTGTGTGTGTGTGTACACATGCTGCATTGCACTGCCCCTCAGCTAATGGAAGGAGGCCTTCTGTACCCAGAAAGTCTGTACTTGATCCAACCCGTTCACATTTTGAAGTTCTGCCCTGAGAAATAGCAGCAACCGTCTCCAATGGCACATTGTGGTACCTCCAGACACCAAACT
Source organism: Phrynocephalus forsythii (assembly GCA_029282475.1). NCBI lineage: Eukaryota > Metazoa > Chordata > Lepidosauria > Squamata > Agamidae > Phrynocephalus > Phrynocephalus forsythii. The sequence continues at coordinate 19,164,969 of JAPFRF010000003.1, forward strand.
CAAAAGTTAGTGCAGCCTTGACCTACACAAGCCCTTCACACTCCTCTGACTCTCTAGCCTAGAGCAAGTTTCACGACTCCATTTTAAAAAAGCTGACTTCAAAAGGAAGGTTGTCAGCCAGTGACTTAGACATGATGTGCCACCCCATACTGAGAATTTTACTTGCCTTTCTTTTAAAAAAGATCAAAAGAAGATACTTAGCTGTATGGAAGGTAAGGGCCATGAATCAAAGCTGTGAAAAGTTATTTGAAATATGTTGAGGTCCTGAATCTATGTGTAAGCAAACTGTCACGACCTTCAGAAGTACACAATGCCAGTAGCTTCTCTAAAAGCAATCAGTATGCTCAGGCAGTTGGCAACCCTGGATAACGCAATTCCCACTGGGTGGATTTAAACACTTCTGCATCACACCCTTTACACACATGTAATTCTTTTAAAGGTTTATTTGAGATAAATTATATTTTGATCAAAAGAGTAAATAGACAGTTTGATCATAAAAATAATTTTGCATTCTAAACTACTATTTGAGTCCACCACATTATTAAGTTCACAAGACACCCAACACAACAGACTGGCATTCCTGGATTCTGCAGTCATAGTCAGACCTGACAGTGGCCTGGGAATAGAAGTTTACAGGAAACCCACCCACAAAGATCATTACTTACTGTTTGACTCCCACCATCTATTACAACACAAATTAGGAGCAATCGGGACTCTAAACCATAGAGCATCCCCACCTCCGCAGAAGCCAATAATAAGATGGGCACCTGAAGACAGTACTAAGGCATGTAGATATCCAAAGTGGGCCCTCAACAAAGCAGTGTCCCGTCCCAGAAGAACAATGGATCAGCCTGAGATGCAGAGCTGATGGAAGAACCTGGTCATTCCCTATATGGCTGGAGTGCCTGAAAAGCTTAAAATGAATTTTGGCAAACACTGCATCCTTGTTTACTTCAAACACACTAAGACAGAGACTCATCCACCCAAAGGACCCAACACCAAAACACAAGAGGAGCAATATAGTATATGCATTCCAATGCTGTGAGGAGAGTGCAGACCTCTACACTGGAGAAACTAAATAGCCATTAAACAGGAGGATGACCCAACATAGGAGGGGCAATAGCTTAAGACCAAAATCAGCAGTGTATCTCCATTTGAAGGACAACGGCACTCATTCAAAGATGAGGATGTACACATATTAGACATAGAAGAGAAGTGGTTTGAGAGAGGGGGTCAGAGAAGCTATTCATATGTGTATTGAAAACGCCCCCTTCAAAAGAGATGGTGGACTCAGACACAATCTGTCTACTACTTATCAAGCAGTACTTTCATCAATCCCCAAACAAATCAGAAGCATTTCACACCTCCACTAGCAATGCCATAGCTAATGGGTGTTGTGAAAGGTTACATAGGTGGGACTTTCACGCAACCTAAGCCTTTGTCCACCTAATGAGCCTATTCAGATCATGATCCACCTATGAATCTATTCAGGCCTCTGTTGAACTTATGAGCCTATTCAGATCAGGATGTGTGTGAAATCAAGGTGAACGATAAAATGGAGGACTTGCCACTAACTTTCCTCAGACTGACAAAGCTGCTTAGATGAGGAACAAAAGGTTTCAATCTCCCAAGAAAATAAGTCCGGTTGCCATGACTCAACTTCCAGATAAACTCACCTGGTTGACTGAGAATATTCACAGACATGCATTTTTGTTCCATTTTCAACATATTCATATTGTACAATTAAAACTGCTATGGCATAATGAAGTCCCAGAACACCCCCCAAGGCCAAACCAACACACACACACACAAATATCACAAGGAGGTTGATATCAAAACAGTCTTTGTGATATGTTTATGATTCTTAATCCAGTTCATTCCTGGTTCATTCCTCTCTCCTCCCTCTGCTTTGGAGGCTGTCTGAGATGGAATGTTCCAGACAATCCCCCACAGTCAAGCAGGGAGGGAGGGGAGAGAGAGAGAGAGAGAGAGAGAGAGAGAGAGAGAGAGAGAGAGAGAGAGAGAGAGAGAGAGAGAGAGATCATGTGACCTACTCCAGTGCTTGCATATCAAGACATTGCTTATATATCAAAGCAAAATTTAGAACAAATGTTTGCTTGTCTTGCAAAGTGCTCTTAAACCAAGGTGTCACTGTATTATGATGAGTTAGCTGATCCCTGTTTCTTCTTATGTGAAAAAAATATATAATGGTCCTGCAAATTTACTATTTTTACTACTCCAACATGTCCCAACTACTTATGTCCCAACTACTGTGACATACTGGAATGAAAAATTGACATATTTGGGATATTCATGATGGGCAAAAGCAGAAGTGACACACTTTTGAAACATTCAAAAGAACGTTTTCTTCAATTGCTAATCAGGAAATATCTCAGAGTACAAGAAATGTCTATTTTACCACTTCTGATTTCATTTTATTTTTTCCCCTAGCTTGTGTTTTCCAGCATTGGTTGTTGGAGAGGGACACACTTAACTCTGCATGTACAGATGCTCATTTAGATATGACCATTTTATACAATACAACACACTCAAACTGTCACTTGAGGAAATATAGCATAAATTTATAACATTAAACTAAACCTAATAAAACATTCTAATTGGCATCTATACAATGCATATGAAACATTCAAGTCACTCTGGGGTTATTATTTTCATGGAAATCCTGTATAATAAATTGACACTATCATTTCTATATCACAGACATAAAGTGGAGAGAGAGTGGGTGAGGGGACATTTGAACCAGAGCTTTTACAACTCACAGTTGACAATCTCAAATTATTAGGTACAGGAAAGTCTACCATATGCTAGTAGGACATGAGCCTGTAAGTAAATCTGATGCACTTTTTTAGTTTCTTGCATGCCCCAAGGGATCCAAGAAGTTAAATCAATGTTGTATTCACACAATGGTCTTAATACGCAATGGAAATACTGGCTCACAAAACAGAATTATTGACTAAAAGTTTGTTGTTGTTTTTACCACCAACAAAATTTCTGATAATCTACAAATGACATACTTTATTGTAGAAAACACTGGAAAAAAGAACTAACTAAAATTACCCCGCTCTTTTCTAATTTTGTCCTTGACACTGTTAAACCTGCCTCCCAGGCAGTAGAAACATTAACATGAGAGCTGCTAGCTTCATTACTAACATAAGGAGAGGGAGGGAGATTTGGCTGATGATGCAAGTGGTGTTAAAATATACTCCAGACATTGCAATCTATAATTATACTTTGCATTATAAATACACATGTCTGTGCTCTTACCGATGCTAAGCTACCCAGTCAACATCATTATATGATGCATTCAACATCGTTCAGTGTTCTAAATGTGTTAATATCTTTAATAGCCACTTTGGTGAGGCATCGTTTGTGGCATATCAATTTTTGAATAAATAAGAAAATTAAAAAAGTAATTTAAAAAGTTTAAAAATCACAAATCAAGACTGGTCAGCTGACAGCCAGAATACCTGGGTCTGGGAATAGATTCTGGTTTCTTGATTCTGGGAGAGGGTTTGCTGAGCGTGCCATGACTCAGAATGATGGGTAGGTGAAAATCCTCTGTCCTCAGCCACTCTGAAGTCTGGGGCCACCCGCTGCCATAAATCAATCAGTCAATCAATCAATTATGTATTTCAATATATTACAATTTCATATGAGTTAGAAATGGATCATACTGTAATTGAAAACAGAGAATGTTCAGCCTCCACTTGACTGTAAAATTCAAGGTGCACAATCAACAAGAATGTATGTCTATGCAAGGCTTAAAGTATCATGCCTCTAGATTTATGATTGGGCTGCTAACGTTATCTCAGTGGTTACTCCCATACCAATGAAATGGTAGTGTTCTTTAGTGGAGTAGTTTTTCAACCAGACAAACAGATGTACCATCTAAGTTTCTCTTCGGTATCATTGCATACTGGGAAACATATAGAAATTTATCTATGACTCTAAGAGTAGGAAAGTAGCCACAGAGGGAGGAGCAGCCACAGAACTGGGATGGATGTATAATTGGCCTTCAAAGCCAAACAGAAGTTATGCTAACTGTAGAACACACAGTAATGCCTCAGTTTTTTGATGCACTGATTACCATATTTATTTATTTATTTATTTGTGAAGCTTATATCCCGCCCATCTTCCCGGGAGGGAACTCTGGGCGGCTAACAACAGAAAGGTAAAACAATAAACACAATAAAAATAGCACAGGAGGAGGCAAAAGAGAAGGCAGAGAAGGCGGGAAAAAAAAACTTAAAATGAAAGATCACCAAACGCCTCCCTAAACAGATGGGTCTTTAGGGCCTTCTTAAAGGCGGGCAGGGACTCAATTAAGCGCAGCTCACTGGGGAGGTGATTCCAAAACATAGGGCCCACCACAGAGAAGGCGCGGTCACGCGTACGCGATTTCCGCACCTCCCTGGGTGTGGCCACCCATCACACATGGAAGTAGTTTTTATTTTAAATACAGCACATGGATAAGGATGCTGCTTATCTCTTAACTCCCAAGCCACATTCTGACCACAGGCAGCTTTTTTCATGAAGCTCTGTGAAGCTGAGTGTGTATGTGTGGGAAAGCAGTTCTCAGTCAAAGCGCAGAAGAGACAAAACCTCTCACTGTTCTGTTCAAAGGACTTTTAAATGGCCAAGTGAGGTTCACTCCCACCCCCTCTTGAGCCTGGTCTCTGAATTATCAGTAATTCAAGGTAAAACCACTCTCCCAAGACATAGTTTGACCCTCAGATGAATGTAATTGCACCACTAAGCCTAACTCCTTGTTGTAAGAGTTAACAGGGCTGAGTCTGGAACTGAGCACAATTTTGCTGAGAAATTGTGTTGGTCAGTTATTCAAGGTTGATTGCTGACATTTTAAAACTACCACAGTCTCGGTCTGCTCGTCACGGCAGTCATTCCACTCTGACGTGTCAGAGAAACCCCAAAAGGTTGTACTTAATTTCTCTTATATTTTGTGGGCTTTATATTAAAGGTTAATTCCAGGTTTGATCACTTCTCGCATTGCTTTTTTATAACTTTCATGAAATGACCAGGCTTTGGGGAAACAAACAAACAACGTGACCATGGCTTTCTTTCTTCCTTTCAGGAGAACCAAGTGAGCCGATGACAGTTTTGAAATCAATGATGGGGGAGATAAAGACACTTAAATGGAGTTTAGGCAAATAAGGGGTGAGCAGTGAAACTGAACTAGAAATTGATAGTTATTATATCCTGGAGAGGATGCTAATCCTTTAGGAAAGATCAAATATACAGGATGAGGCTTCCTCGGAGATCTGATTCCTGTCTTGAATCGATGAAGGCACCTGAGATTAGGAGTTTGCACTATTGTTTCTGCTCCTGGATAAAAGTGAACTGGCCACTGCTGTATAAGACCTGCTTTCACCCAAGATGTGTTATTGCAACACTCATTTCGACACAGAGATACACTTGACAGCTACATGGAAACCTTGTGAGGTTCAGAATGTGGCCACCCCCCTATGAGGAGACAGGAGTTATTGGGAGAAGATTATGTTTTGGCTAACAAAAACTAACCACAAGCAGCAGCGTGGGAGACAAATGAGGCCAAGCACAGCGAGAGGTTGAAATATTGGAGGGGTGCCGAGAAAAAGCATCTAGGAGAAAAAAGGAGCCTTGAAGGCCATCAGAATAATTGGGAACATTCAGAGGGATTTTTTTTAGCTTTCTGCTCAGCTGCATTGAATCTACTACTTTTAAAGTAAATGCTAAAAGGAGAAAATGCTCAGTCCAACCTTTCTTGAGAAGTACTTTTAACTATTAGAACATAAATTCTGATCATAAATAAGTTGTATTTAGCCAAATTCTGTTTTTCAACAGGTTCCCCCCCTCATCATTCTGCCTCAATCAACTTATTCTCAACTGTTTTGCAATCTGATCTGAAGATGCCAATCATAACTTTTGTAAACAACCTTTCCTTCAGTGTCACTCTAGGAAGATAATCTAAGGCAAGAATTTAATGATCTCTAACAACACTGGAGTAAACTTGAAACCAAAGCAGTAATATGATGAGAAAGAAACACATTCTCTTTCTTGCCTGCATAATATGATTTTGATATTGAACTGGCACAATTTCAAATTACACATACGTAAAAGTTAATTTGAAGAGGGGATGGTTGCTTATAATAAGTCCAATGGAGCTTACTTTGAAGTATTTATGAGCTGGAATCCTATTGGTCTAAAGGTATGTTATCTGGTGTCAACATTTGGCAAAGACAATACAGTGGTACCCCGACTTAAGAGCAGCTTGATGTAAGAGTGATTCAACTTAAGAGCAGAAATCTGTTGGCTTTTAAACTGCTGCCGCCTTACAAATTTTAGATATGGTCTGCTCAACTTACATTTTTTTTTCATTTTTTAAACTTAGTTTTTCAATTTTTTAGATAGGTGCCCCAACTTAAGAGTAGTTCGACTTAAGAACATGCATTCGGAATGGATTAAATGCGTAAGTTGAGGTACCACTGTATTTGAGTTTCATTAACTGACATTTCCTTAATGTTTGGGTTCCGAAGTTCTAAAGTTCTCTAAGGCTCCCTTTTGATTTAGGGAACTAAGGTGCTAAGTTCGGCTCTTAAACAGAATCAACAGGTACCAACCAGCACTCCACTTCCAATTGTTGCCAGCCAGATGTCCCTAGAAGACTCATCTGACCAAGTTAGCAAATGCCTTGTTTGTCTCCAGTATTTTATAATTAGACACATACTATCTCTGCATAGGAAGCTTCCATCTAGTTGTCACGTTTGACAGTCCCAGGTAAACCAAAGAGAACACTAGAACTGTCTTGAAGCGACCAGATCTTATGATTGCAAATCCTTCCTTGAGTTTTGCCTGGAACTGTCTTCTTGTCTATTTCATTGGAAGAATCCAAGATCTAGTGCTGCTTAAAGGAAATGCAATATTTATATCTCTCTGCCATCACAACAGTATTTGTAATTGTAGAAGCCTTCATAATCTCCTCTCTTTTGTGTGCTTCAAATGGTAGCTTTTTGTTCTCAGAAAACTTGAAGCCCTTGGTTATTTGTAGTTTTCTGGATTTCATGTCATTTGTTTCTTGAAAACATATGGCCAGTATTCATCACCATCAAATAAACGTGTACCTTTGCCCCACAAAGGCATTTAAAGCAATTTCATTTTTACTATTAACTTTCAACCTTTTACTGTAATTGGTGCATTTTTAGTTCCACACTCCATATCTTCCCAAATGGAATTTGCCTTTTTCCTGCTCTGCAGCATGGACATTTGGATCTAATGGTGTCTCCAATGCCAACTAAAAACAAAGCCAAAGGATACAAAACAAAACAAACACAAAACCAGTTCTATAGCACTGTTAAGATTAACATGTCTCCCTGTGAGCTTTTGTGGACCACAGACCAATGCTTCAGACATATTCTGCAGGGTCTAAAGGAGTGAATTATAGCCCACTAAAGTGCAGAGTGAAAAAAAAATCTAAGAGTCTTAGAGATGACACAAGTACTGTACTTTGGTTTTAACCTTTCTTCTCTTTTGCTTTGGCGTTTACTGTGAGACAATAGCATGGCTGTCTTTAGTCAGCAAATGTTTCTATCAGCTAAATGGTGACCTAGTCCCCACAAATTTATTCCAAAAATCATGGGATCCATCAACACAGTGGGGGCGGGGAACAGTACTGCGGTGGGAAACAGGGCTTAGGAAACCTGTTCTATCTCTCAGTGTCAAGGTTTGGAATTTTGCAAGTATAGAGTGCTAATAAAAATTAAGCATGAAAAAAGAGCCCTGAAAATAATACTGCTATTAAATTTTAGGCTTGAAAAATAATTTACTAATTTTGAAATAAACAGTTAATTAGCTCTACAGCTGAATGAAGTAACTAAACTATAACATTTTGACAGAAGAACATGTTCAAGTTATAATGAAGTGTTCATGTTGCAGTCTGTAAATATGGAGGTGGGACGTGCAGGATTTTAAATAAGTACTCTTTTGTAGTTTCTATATGTGGGAGCTCCAACCTTATGTCACGGCAGTATTTTGACTTTTCAGGTTTCTGGGAGTTTAGATTTCTTCACCGGTCTTTGTTCCTTTAGGCCTTGCAGAATTTTTAATCATAACAATGATGTGATAGTCTAAGTGGCGGCTTGCCAGATTTTCAATTCAAAACCATTAGAATTATAATATGTGGTAAAGCAACTGGATTTCTTATGGAAGAAATATGCTTGGATCTCTAAGCTTTTAGCTCTTTATGTTTTCAGATCTCGAAGCCTTGGGAAACTGTTTACAGATGGATGGGGAGAGGTGCGGGCAATTGAGATAATTATAAATAAAGGGTGATATGGCACATGCACATACACACACAAACACAAATTTGGAATTAGTCATATCATGACATCTTTGGGTACCCAACATTAAATAGGTGCAGTTTCACTTCCAAAAGCCAGCAATACAATCAAAATGGATTTTTCTCTATATATTTAATCTAGCTTGAATGTGTTTTTATTACACTTAGAGACTAAGAAAGTTATTTTCTTTAATATATTTTTATTCTTAAGAACACTGGTGTTTTAGATACTGCATGTATTCTTTTATTTTTAAATGTGTCCTTTAAGACTACACACTCCTTTATTTTTAGATCGAAACTTTTTCAAATATATATAAAACAACTACCTGTGTTCTCCACTCTTAGGTTTCCATCTCTCATAATTGATTTTTTTCTTTAAATTGCTTGCTTACTATTAGAGATGGGCACGAATAAAAAAATGGCATTTCGTTTGTCATTTGGAGGGTCCGTTTTGGTTCATTTCCATTTTTCGTGAATTTTTGCAAAACATTCGTTTTTGTTCATTTCGTTACCATTTCATTACCATTTATTTCATTTTTTGTGATTTTTTTAGGATTTTAAGCAATTCACTCATATTGCAGTAACGGAAACGAAACGCACAACAAAATTTCTGGTGTTTCTGTTCATTTCGTTTCATTTTAGAGACAAAATTCGTTTGTCGTTTCGTTACGTAATGAAATGAAAAAATGAAAACAGAAACAAAAAATTGTTTGTTTTGTGCCCATCTCTACTTACTATTATTAGCTTTAATATTGCCTTTTAATGATGTAAGATGTCTCTTTGAACTCATTATTCTTAACTTGAATATTGTCTTAATTGTTTTGGGTTGTATATTGTCCTTCAATACCGTAACCTGACTTGGGTCTTTTTCCAAAGAGAAACATTGGGTAAGAATATTCAAAATAAATATTTTAATCATCCATGCTGACAGTTTTAATCATAGCTGCACGATCTCTGTATTTTTACAACTTTGAAGTATTTCATGTTTATGGAACACAGACACAAAGTAGTCAAATAAAGCTTGTAACGGATGAGGCCTGGAATCATTGCAAAAACGAAAAGACTGATAGCATGATACTGAGATTAATTTTGATATGCTTGTCAGTAATTGCTCAGCTTCATTCTGGAATTAACCCTTTTTGGGACAAATGCCAGCTGTGATGAATACAGGCTTCTTTCTAGTTTTCAATGAAAGCCTATCAAGTTCTGTAGAACACTTAGGAATAGGTTCAGGCAACAGTTTACACTGGTGCCGCCAGGGTACATGTTTTCTCTCTCGGTTCTGGTCGTAGAAATGGTCAAAGAGAATTTGGCAGCAAAAGTTCATCTCTAAATACAGACATGCATCACTAAATAGCAAAGTGACACTTTTCTCTCCCTCTTGAATACTTACAGCAAACAGATCTCTTAATCGCATATTAGAGGTAAAAAGGTAAAAGGTAAAGGTTCCCCCTGCACATGCATGCTAGTCGAGACTAACTCTAGGAGTGGTGCTCATCTCCGTTTTCAAGCCAAAGAGCCAGTGCTGTGCAAGTGGCTGACATGGCTGCACGGCACACAGTTTATCTTCCTGCTTTTTACAGCAGTACCTCTTTACTTATTTGCATTTACATGCTTTCGAACTGCTAGGTTGGCAGGAGCTGGGGTTAACAGCAGGAGCTCACTCCGTTGAGTGGCACACAGGATTCGAACCACCGAGCTGCTGACTTTTCAGCCGACCATTTCAGAGCTCTAGTCCGCTGAGCCACCACGTCCCATTTATATTAGAGGGAGGCAGTATTTTTGTTTTGATCCAATGGACACCATTTTTTACTTATTTAAAGTGAGTTTTATTTGCTAGTATGTTGCTCAGTCACCACTCTGAACAGACCTTTCTGAAAATTTAGACACCTTGCAACCTTTTTCTGGTGATGACTGGTGGCATACCTTGACTTATTCATGTTTTAAAGAGGATTATGCAACAAGGACATGTACAAGTGGCCTAACAAGAATGGCTTATATGATGACTCTGACTGGATTGTGGAGCAAGTTTGATGGGTTGGAGATTATTTCAGACCAAAACTGAAAATCTAAGCTATGATAATTCAGGACAATTTTAAAATTCAAAGCATATAAAATATGTCTTGCAACCACCCATACCTCTGGCCAAATCACAGGCTGTAATGTTGGATGACCCTTTATAAAGGTCCTATACACTGAGTATCACAACAGAAGCCATTTTCTATCTCATTTCACAAGAAAATCTGAAATTTCACATCCATTTAAGCACAAGTGTTTGTGTGCATATGCATATCTGTGCGCATGTACAGTATGTATTAGACGGTTGTGTGGGAGGCTGGAACTTGCGTATACGTCTATATTTAAAATTCCAGATTCACAATGTTTTCCTTCCAAAACTAACCCCCCCAAAAAAAAAATTAATGAATGGGAAGAGGATTTTAAATATATCTTACCTTCTTGTAGAGACTTCTCAGGTCTCTGTACTGCCACATACTATTTAAGACCTGAGATGCTGCCTTCACTACTTTTGGTGAATGCCTGTTTGGGAGAAAAGGTGGAGAAAAAGTGACATTATATATTTAATGCCTCAAAAAAAAAAAAACAGTCTAATATTTATCAAATCAATCAGTATTTTTTTCAATGGCAATGTGCTTTCCAACCATCTCTTTTAACTAGTGCTGGGCTAAAAAGTTCTCCCATGAGAAATGTTGACCATTCTCTTGCAATCTGATTGTACAGATATTCCCTTGGAAAAGAACAAGAGATTGTGAATAAATTGTCACAGGCCAGGTTCAGGATTCTGGTCCTTCACTTACTCATTGAGTAGCTGGCATGTTTGCGTGCATGCTTTTGTCTTTGATTGTACAGTCATCTCTGTGGCAGCTGGCAGCCTTCCTCCAGCTTCCTACACTTCAACTAAAGGCTGGGTAATGTCTTCCACATGATTTTGCAGGTCACAATCCTCAGGCTCAGAGCCCATGATATAAGACAAATCACATTTACAATGACATCTTCAAATGTAATATTTGCAAGCCTTGAGAAAGATGCCATTGTCTGAGAAGTGTAGAGACACATACTTTCCCAACCTTTAGCAAAGTTATGTTACAACAATAAAATATTCAGGCTTCTTTCTGAAGGTGTATCCAAGGGGGGTCTCCATAAATACATGCGGAAAATGTGGGAAATACTGAGGATTTGGGGCAGGTTGGTTCTTTTTTTTATTTTTTCCTGTTGATCACATGACACAACAGGAAATGTGGATCCTTCCAGAGTGTCTCAGATCCAATCCATGCTCCCTACCAGAAGCCCTTCCACTTTTAAAACTTCAGAGTGACACTTAAAGACAATTTGCTGTGTAAAATTGCAGCTTACCAAATTCTACAATTTATGTGTGGAAATAAAACATCTTAAAGTAAGACCAGGAAGAAAAATAATTATTGCAGCTTGAAGCTTCTTTGAATTATTCTGCAATAACCTGAATTGGTTAGCATTTTGCAATTTCTCACCTGAAGAACATAACAGACATAATGCATTTTGAACATTTTATCTATTTCCCTCTGCAGCTCTGACAATATTAGTCAGTTAAATCATCAACCCTTCATCTCAGGCTCTCACTAACTGATCCACTGTAGGAAGTTCTATGTTCTTTGTCCCCCTCACGTAACTTAGTGCCATTCGACCTGCCATGAAGACATGTACTCTTTCAAATAACCCCAAGTGGCCATGTGTTTTATGGAGAATAAAATCAATTGCTAGTGGCAGCTCATAAGCCATTATTTATTCTGCATAATTGGCTATTAATTTAACATACGGCATATCCTCCTAAAGCATTTCCAATAAATATGAAACAAACTTCCTTTGGTACTATACATTCCAATATTTGGTATGGTCCAGGTGAAATAAGCTCTTATAAAAATTACACTCCTGTTCAGTCATACCTTAAAGCGTGCTGAGCCTACACACACTTGAGAGGAGCGGAGCAGCCTCACCCCTCTCCACCATCTCTTGCAATGGAAACAGATATGTTTGAAGACAAACACTGACATGCTGAGCTAGGATCTCCACGTGAGCCATTGCCCCCACCCCACCCCAATCTGTGTTCCAGGCTCATGTGGAGAGGCTATCCAGGCACAGCAGATTCCCGCTGTTTAAATAAGACATGTTTCTTTAATTAAATAAGACAACAAATTCTTGCTCCAGGGGTGGTCCCTCCACCCAGCCGGAGCAGGCTTGCCCTCTCACGAGAGGGGCGAGGAGAGGAAGGGACGCCTGGGAGCGTCCAAAGGGGTGGGGGGGAGGAGCGCCCTATAAGAGGGCGGATCCGACCCCCACCACCAGGCTGTTGCATTTGGCGTTCGGCAGGAGAGGACCTGCCGGACGCGTCGAACCCGCCGCCATTTTGTGGACGCCACGTGGCACCCGCCATTTTGCCTACCTGCTTTCTTGCCGGGGCTCCGGCGGGGAGAGGAGGGAGGTCTCAGCGTGGCCTCGGAGGCGGTTGGGTCAGGCCCCGGAGGGCTCCAGCTGCCTCGGCCGCCTGAGCGGTGGGCGTGCGGCGTTCTAGCTGGTGGGCGGTGGCAATTCGGCGGCAGGCCGTTCGCTGCCGTGTTTGAGTTGTGCCGCAGCGCAGCTCCCTTGCTGCCTGCCCTTGCGGGCTCCTGCCTGGGGAGGGGGGGAGGCAACAGCCTCCTCCCCGGCGTGAGTAGCGGCCTGTGAGGCCCTCGGCGGCCAATTCGGGTGGGCGGGGCAGCTACTGCCCTCTGCCCGGGTATGCTCCGAAGCGGGGGGAGGTGGCAAGCCAACTGGGCGGCTGGATTTAGGTTCCATTGGAGGTGTGGGGGCGGCCTGGGCTGCCGGGTGGTTCCCTCCCCTTTTGCCACATCTGCCAGAGGGGGTGTGCCCTAGCGCACGGGACAGCCCTGCAGGGGAGGAAGAGCCTTAGGGTCTCGAGGGGACGTTGTTCCAATTCGCCTGGGTGGGGGACTTCCCAGCCACCATTCCCTCTTGCCCCGTGGTTGGGCCCTCCCTGCAGCCGGGAGCCTCACACAGCCTCTGGCCTTGGGGGGTGGTTGGGCATCTAGCCCCATGAGTCTGGGAGGCCTAATGAGGGTGGGGCCTCTCTGAGCCATGGCACCCAAGAAGGGACGGGGGGTAATAAGGTTAAGCAGCCTGCCCGGGCCCACCAGCAGCCGCAAGCCCAGGCCCCTGAGCCTTCCCTGGAGGAGGAGAGCTGGCCTATCTGGGCCTGGCTGGAGGCCTGCTTAAAGGCCTTGGAGGCCGAAAAGGGAGTAGTGAGGGCTGCAGACCAGCCGGGCTCTGCTCCCCGGGCAGGGTCTCGGCCTGCCAAGGCCCGAAAACGGGCACAATTGATGGAGGTGGCTGACAACTTTGCCAATCGATTCGCAGTTCTGGAAGTGATGCAGGCCGTGCCAGCAGCCCAGGGGGCAGCGAGTGCGGTGCCAGCCGCCAAGAAGCACCCTCGGGTGGTGGCTCACCCGGCCAAGGATCTACCAGCCCTGGAGGGGGAGACAGAAGGCGAGGAGGAGGTTGCTGCCACGTCCCTGGCACCGGAGACCGCATCCTCCAGTGAGTTGGCTTGTGCGCCAGACCCAGCACCCACTATCTCTTGGCCTAGGCCTGCTGGAATGGGGGTTACCATGCCTGTTGCCCAGGCCTTTGGCTCTGTACAGATGGCTCCATTGCAGCAGCCTCCCTCGGGCGCCCCCTACTCTTGGGGGTCAGCCACCCAGATGTTACCAGCGATCCAGCCTCATACACTGCTCCTGGGCTGGCACAGCTGACCTCGCCAGTCGGACCTGCTGGCGCGACAGCCCAGCTTCCGGTGGTGGGCCAGCAGGTGTGGCCGGACTTGACCCCGGGGTGGCCTTCGGTGGGGCAGCCCGTAACGGGGATGCCACCCTGGCCCTTGATAATGCTGACTGTTGGTTATGCAAGGGTGCCAGGTGGGGCCCTCCCATATGGAGATTACGCCTCGCCTTTTGGGCACCACCTTGCACAAGCCACTAAGGAAAAAATCTGGCGGGGGAGTATTTGGACATCTTCAGCCTGCTTAAGAGGGAACTTGACACCAAGGAGCTTGACAAGAAGGACCCTCCAGACAAGGAACGGAGGTTGAGGAAAAAGCCAGAGCGCTCGTGGGCCACGTGGCTGCCAGCGTATTTGATATACATGTCCTTGTCCCTCCAGGCTCACCCCTGGCAGGCTCAGTCCATGCTTAAGTACTTGGATCTGATATATAGGGCTTTTGTAGACTTCCCCGGTCACACTTGGCTACAGTACGATGAGGAATTCCATCGCAGAGCAGCCCTGGACCCACTACTCCGTTGGGATGAGCCCCTGCCGCCCATTTGGCTGCAGTTCATGACACCGGTGTGGCCATCCTTGGGCGAAAGATACGATAGTGGCCACCTCATTAGGAAAGGGCCACCTAATACCCCTGCCCCCACCACAGCGGGCCAGTCGGTTCAAGACCGGCTGGTCTGTTGGGACTACAATGGGCAGGGAGTTTGTGCCCGCAAGCAGTGCCGCTTTAAGCACGAGCGCTTCGTCTGCGGAGCCCAGCACCTGGCCCTTAACTGCAGCCGGGCGCGCCCGCACAATTCCAGGGTGCAAGCCCGGGACCGGTGATGTTCCCCCTCCAAAAGAGCCCCAGCCCAATTAAATTGGACGTACTCAAAAGATGGGCCGCGATGTATCCCGACAGGGAAGCAGCCCATTTCTTTATTGAAGGGTTTGAATTTGGATTTAGAATCCCGTTTGGTGGGGTTAGGATGCCCGGTCTGGGCTGACAATCTTAGATCCCTACGTGGGGCCGAACAAATTGTGCAGGATAAAATTGAGAAGGAAGTCAGGGAGGGGCAGGTCCTTGGCCCCTTCCAGTTTCCCGCAGTTGCTAACCTGCAGGTCTCACCTCTGTGCCTAGTGCCCAAGAAGACCCCAGGGGAGTTCAGGCTAATTCATCACCTCTCTTACCTGAGCGGCGCATCCCTTAATGATGGCATTCCCCCTGACCTCTGCACAGTAAAGTACACCTCATTTAATGCAGCGGTGCGTATGGTGCATGCGTGCGGGGTGGCGGCGGAGATGGCGTAATGCAACATCAAGTCTGCCTTTCGCCTTCTCCCTGTGCACCCTGATGATTTTGAACTGCTGGGGTTTCAGTTCAGGGGACAAATGTTCATGGACCACGCACTCCCATTTGGATGCTCGGTGTCTTGCACCATATTTGAGTCCTTTAGCTCTTTTGTGGAGTGGTGCTTGTGCCGAGCCACGGGCGTGGCCAGCACCGCGCATTATCTTGATGATTTTCTCTTTTGCGGGCCTGCGGGCTCCAGTACCTGTAAGTTCCTCTTGGATAGTTTTCGAGCCTTGGCAGGGGAGCTGGGCCTCCCCTTGGTGGAGGAGAAAACTGAGGGCCCCTCAGCAGTCCTAACTTTTCTGGGCATCGAGACAGATACTCGGTCCCAGGCATGTCGTCTTCCCACGGACAAATTGCAGGCAAAGAGAGAGGGTGCGGGTCGCCATGGCCTGCAGTAAGATATCCCTGAGAGAGCTACAGGAGCTAGTAAGCCACCTGAATTTTGCCTGTAAGGTGGTTGCCCCGGGGCGCGCTTTTCTCTGCCATCTCTGTGCAGTTATGGGAGGGCTCCGTCGGCCCACTCATAGAACCAGGGTCATGGCAGCCATGCAGGAAGATTTGGCCGTCTGGCAGACCTTCCTCGATGGCTTTAATGCCATATCCTTCTGGAGGGAGGAGCTTCGCCTCGAAGCACAGTTCCAGGTGTACACGGACGCGGTGGGTGGCCTCGGGCTTGGAATTTTCTGGAAAGGATACTGGTGCAATGGCACCTGGCCCCCGGCATGGCAGGCTGATGGCACCACACAGGACTTAACCTTACTGGAGTTGTTCCCCATTTGGGTGGCCCTTTATATCTGGTCGGAGGCGTGGGCCAACTCTGTCATGCGCTTTTGGTGCGACAACCTCTCGGTGGTCCACGTAGTTAATAATTTAACATCACACTCGCCCAGGGTCATGCGCATTGTGAGGTCCTTTACTTTGAGGGCCTTGCAATACAACATTGTGGCGCACGCCCGGCATGTCCCGGGGGTGGATAATGGAATTGCCGATGCTTTGTCCTGCCGACAGGCCGAGCACTTCCGGGCCCTGGCCCCTGGAGCGGCCGATCTGCCTGTGGAGATCCCAGAGCAGGTATGGAGGGTTGGTGAGCTGAAGCCAACAGGATTCTTGGCCTCTCGGTAGCTCCCAGGACGCAGAAGGGATACGCATTGGCGATGACAGAATTCACCGCCTTTAGGGCTGCCCAAGGGCTTAGCCAACAATGGCCGCTACCCATTGAGCACATCCAAAGATACCTGGAGCAGCTGCACTCGAGAGGGTTGGCACCGGGCTCCCTGCAGGGTAGATTGGTGGCACTCGCCTTTTATGCCAGACTTAACAGTTACACCGACACCACGGGGGACTTCTGGGTTAGGGGTATGCTTGTGGGATGGAGTAGGGAAAGAGGTTGAACTCTGGATGCCAGGTTCCCTATTACACCCCAGCTGTTGGGGGATATGAGTCGCGGCTGGCCAGACGTCTGCAGGGATACTTTCGAAGTCGCCCTGTTCAGGGCGGCATCCCTCCTGGCCTTCTTTGGGGCCCTTCGCATCAGCGGGCTCGTGGCCTCCTGCCGGCAGGACTCATCCTTTACCACCCTACAGTTCTCATACGTACAGTTGGCAAACAACAGCCTAACAGTGAGAGTGTGCGGGTCCAAGATGGACCAAGGGGGCAGGGGGACCACACTTACCTTGGGGCCCTGCTCAGTGGAGGCTATTTGCCTGCTGCGGGCCATGCGTGCATACCTTGCGCTGCGGGGCTCAGCTGACGGCTACCTTTTTCAGCACCAAGACGGTGCCCCTTTGACTAAATTTCAATTTGGCAACCTATCGGGCAAGCTCTTGCGAAACTTGGGCGTGGGCGGACTTACATTTGGAACACATTCCTTTTGTATCGGGGTGGCCTCCACCGCAGCGGCCCTGGTGTATGATCAAGCAGCCATCCGCAGGTTGGGCAGATGGTGATCCCACTGTTATAAGCGTTATGTCCGGCCATTGCCGGCTCTGTAATCTGTTGTTTTTGTCTCTGTAGGACCCATTTTAGAGTGGTGTTTCTAGGCCACAGCTTTGTTTATTGGGCGGAGACGTTTGCCCACCGGTCTGGCTGGGGCCGAACTTGGGGCTCGGTAATGCGGCCATTATCAAATGGCGGGGTAAGAGGGGGATGCTGTGGCAGGAGTTCCGGGGCGCAGCCATGGCTGCCACCCTGGGCAGGCCCCCGCATATCCTGTTGGTCCACCTGGGAGGTAACGACTTGACCAGGCAAACAGGCAAGTCATTGATTATCCAGATATTGGGTGACTTTGCGACGTGGAAGGCCTCCTTTCCCGCCTCTAGGATCATATGGTCAACTATGATACCCCACCAGTGTTGGAGGGCTGATTGTGACCCACAGAAATTGAATCACTCCCAGAGGGGAGTGAATCAGGAAGTCTGCTGGGCTGTGTGCCGGGACTTCGGGTCGGTGGTGGGCCACCCTGAGTTTAATGTTCACAGGGCGGAGCTCCACAGGCCGGATGGGGTTCACCTTTCGGACGTTGGTATGGAGCTCTTCCTGCAAGACCTGCGGAGGGGCCTGGCTGCAGAGATTGCTCTGCTGGATGGGCGGCCGGGGCCATAGCAATGCTAGGCCCGCGGCAGTGGCAGCAGAAGCAGATGGAGGGCAGTGGTGAGTATCTAACAACATCTGTCCCCGAATAACCATAACCACGGCACTGCGGATCAGGAGGTCTCGGTGCTGGGGTGGTTGCGAGGGTGCGCCTCCCTACCCTGGGAGTTACCCAGAATTGGCCATTGTATGCAGGGAGGTAAGGACATCGACTGGCCCAGTGGGTGCTGTAAAGTTACCGCACCACCTGGGGGTTGTCTCGCCCTAAGCTGCCCGGTTGGAGGGGTCTTGGCTGACCCCTGGGTTCCAAACATGTGTGCTGATGCCCGGCCCCTCCTCCTCGTTGTTGTTGTTGTTGTTGTTGTTGTTGTTGTTGTTGTTGTTTATTCAATAAAGTGTGGCCCAGTTACCCCAACTTCCTG
This sequence comes from Phrynocephalus forsythii, assembly GCA_029282475.1. Lineage (NCBI taxonomy): Eukaryota > Metazoa > Chordata > Lepidosauria > Squamata > Agamidae > Phrynocephalus > Phrynocephalus forsythii. The sequence goes on from JAPFRF010000003.1 coordinate 19,183,492, forward strand.
ACTCGCCTCGTCATTTCGAGTGGGAGGGCAATTCTTGCTCCGAGGGCGGTCCCTCTGCCCAGCTGGAACAGCCTTGCCCTCTCGCGAGAGGGGCGAGGAGAGGAAGGGACGCCTGGGAGCGTCCAAAGGGGTGGGGGGAGGAGCGCCCTATAAGAGGGTGGCTCCGACCCCCACCACCAGGCTGTTGCATTTGGCGTTTCCCCACCCGCCCACCGCGTAAGGACTAGTGTGAGTGTGACTGGTCGCCTATTAATGGGGGCGGATAGGAATTTTTGACCCGATTTCCGAATTGGCATGGGAGAGTGGGGATTTTTCGCCTATCCCACACTGGTACCTGGGTGTTAGGGATATCCCTGTTGTTTATTGGTCACACTGGCAGGAGAAGCGGATGGAGGGCAGTGGTGAGTATCTAACAACATCTGTCCCCGAGTAACCATAATCATGGCACTGCGGATCAGGAGGTCTCGGTGCTGGGGCGGTTGCGAGGGGGCGCCTCCCTGCCCTGGTAGTTACCCAGAATTGGCCATCGTATGCAGGGAGGTAAGGACATCGACTGGCCCGGTGGGTGCTGTAAAGTTACCGCACCACCTGGGGGTTGTCTCGCCCTAAGCTGCCCGGTTGGAGGGGTCTTGGCTGACCCCTGGGTTCCAACCATGTGTGCTGATGCCCGGGCCCTCCTTGTTGTTGTTGTTGTTGTTGTTGTTGTTTATTCAATAAAGTGTGGCCTAGTTACCCCAACTTCTTGACTCGCCTCGTCATTTCGAGTGGGAGGGCAATGGGATGGGGTAACCCAAGAGTAACCCAACTCTCCTGAATTCTTGTGAAGTCCACAAGCTATAAAACATGAATGAATAGGACATCTAACTTAGAACAGAATGCCACTTTTGGTATAGTTTGCAAAGCTGAATCTCTGTTTCCCCTCAGAAATTTCTTCCCTAGTCTCTCTCCCTTAATATATGGTACTTCCATACAAATCCTTAACAGCTCCCTTGAAATACGCAGATAAAAATGTGTATTGTTTTCCAGAGTGTTTTGTTTTCTCAGTAACTTGCCTCCACCAAGAGAAAGACCAACACCCCCTTGCCCCCATTTCACAGTGGGGGCTGCTAAATCAGCCTCCCACCAGTTGCTTCTTCTCAGGAACTCAACCTTCCTTCATGTCACTAACTACAGACACTTTGGTGCAAGATTAGCCACTTACTATCCCCCACCCATTCTCCATCATCTGTCAAGTTTATTAATGCATGATTCAACTACAGTATTCCAGGAAATCATTAGAGCAGACAAGTGCTAATTAAATTATAGCTAATAGGCACGAGATCATTCGCAGAACGTACTTGTCTCCTTTACTCTTGGAAATGCCAACAAGCTTTTCAATTCCTCCTGCGTCCCGTAAGGCCTTGGCATTCTCCATGTTTTTTGTGATGACTTCATGTAAGGTGCAACAAATGGCAGTAACCGTGTCATCTGACATGGCCTTACTTGCTGAACTGTTACTGTTGTTGCCTCCGGGAAGCCGGTGAACTAGGTCCCGCATGGCATACTTGCCTGTTGGGAAATAATAATACTAATAATACTAATAATACTAATAATACTAATAATACTAATAATGGAGAGAGGAATAATCAGTAAACATTGTGAAGGAAGAAGGCAAATGGAAGATAATCATGAAGTGAGGGATTATCAAAGCATTCAAAGAGATAAACAATGGAATGAAGCCAGCTTGTGTCCCTCTGTGGATGACTTGGGGATGCAGCAGAGGCTTTTACCAGCACCTAGGAAGGAAGTGATAGGGAACAATTTCCTTTCCTGATGCAGAACGCAGCAGTTTTCAAGAATCCCCAACAGGGTAGTAAAGCATAAAAAAACCTCCCTCTCTGTTCTTCTGACAAAACTCTCTACTGGATCAAACCACCTTGTGTTAGGGAAGAAACACCAATTGACTACAATCTGTAAAATTCAGAAATAAGTAAAAAAAAAATGACATGGTTAGGACAGAGCTGTGTAGACTACATATCTGACAACATTGTCATGATCATATTCCACATGAGAATAATAAAGCAAGTACAATATTCAAGATAGCAATGATAGCAATGCATTTTCTCATCTGCGCAACACAGAGCTGTTCTTTGTTCAAAATATTTGTAGGCCACAGTTATCCATGGTAATGCAGTAAAGTGCCGATTTTTGAATTAGAAGGCATCCCTGAAGTACCTGTAAAAGACAGGCTGGAAATAAATTCTGTATTGGGATTAATAAAAACATGATCCTGAATCATCAGTTGAATCTCCCTTCCACATAAATATCTATTTATATATTCATATACGTACCATACATACCATTTTGTTTAATGCCTTTTACTGTCAAGACAGACCAGGTGGGTTTGCAAATTAAAATGTTAAGGTAAAAAATAAAACACATGCTTAATTGAACTCTACAATTGTGAGGGAAGGAACCTCACAGCTCTCAGTACTAGCAATACTTTCCCCCTTCAACTCTCTAAAAGCTAGAAGGGCAACGCCAGAAAATGGAACACAATTTGAAGGCCAAGTTGGCAAAGAATGTCCCATCGTGCCATGATCCATCCTGCTAAATGCACCACAAATATTCTTGGGGAAGTAGAGGAATACCCTTAATATTCTTAGTTTTACCAAGTGGAAACTTGCTTTTGGATACAGATCTCCTTTTCTGAAGTGGGGCAAAAATAAAAGAAGAAACACAAGTAATTTAGAATAAGAATAATCTGGAACAGCCCAAAGAAACTGATTTATCCTGATTTGCTCATTATTCTAAAATTGCTGTGAAACTACAAAAGTAATAAAATACTGCAAACTAATCTTATTTCATTTTTGATCAACTACATTCCACAGCAGGAATGCTGGAGACATTATATGTCTTGACTTCAGAAAAGCCTTTGACAAAGTGTTCCGTGATATTCTGATAAGCAAGCGAACAAGGTGTGAGCAGAAGAGCAAAACTGTCAAGTGGATACACAGTTGGCTACAGAAATGTACAGTATTCCGAGAGTGCTTATCAATGGCTCCTTCTCAAACTGGGAAGAGGGAACAAGCAGGATATCACAAGGCTCAATCCAGGGCTCAGTGCTTCTCAACATTTTTATTAATGACTTGGATTTACGTAATCTCAGGAATATTTATCAAATTTGCAGTTGAAACAAATTGGGAGGAATAGTTAATACATTAAGATGACAGGAACAAAATTCAAAAAGATTTTGATAGGCTTGAGCGATACAATGCTTAAGAGCAAAAAACTATTGGCATTTTAACTGCTGCCTTACAAATTTTAGATGCAGTCTGCATTACTTACCATTTTTAATTTTTAATTTTTTTTTAGATAGGACTGCTCTACTTAAGAGTTGTTTGACTTAACAGCATGGATTTGGAATGCATTAAACTCGTAAGTAGCGGGACCACTGTACTTGAAAGTCAACCACACACAGGAGGGGCAGGATCTTTCTTATCCCGGAGTACAGGATATATTACAGTGGACCCTTGTGTAGCAAATGGTTTGTATAACATAAAATTTGTACAACATAAAAAATTCCGGAGATAGGGGAAATGTGCTTAAAAGAATCACCTATGGGGCAAATCTGTACAACATAAAAATGGGATCACTCTGTTTTCAATGCATTCCTATGGAAATTTGTATAAAGGAAAATTTGCTTAACATAATTTCATTTGGAATGAATTAATTCCTTTATACAAGGTACCACTGTATAATGGGCTCAAGTTACAGGAAGCCAGAATTAGGTTGATCATCAGGAAAAAGTTCCTAACTCTTAGAGTAGTATGGCAATGGAACCAATTATCTTGGGAGCTGGTGGCTGCCCCAGTGTTGGAGGCATTCAGGGGGAAAAAACCCTATCTGTCCGATCTGCTTTGATTTGGAATCCTGAACTGAGCAGGGGATTGGATCTGATGGCCTTATTAAAGGCCCCTTTCAACTCAATTATTCTATTAAATAGGAATACTCAGTTTTATGTACTTCATCTCCAAAATAAATCAGAACCTTTTTGAAAACAATGATAATCAATTTCATGTGGAACAAGGTTCGGCGAGGAAGAAATTATAGCTCCTGACATAAAGGCTCAAAAACAGTCATTGCACAGAGGGACCTCTGAAGTTCACAGTTGGGGGACGAGAGAGAGGATAATGTGCTGCACCAGGAAGTAAAGAGCTTTTGTGTTTCACAGGTGCTACTATGTTGCAGTGGTCAAAGTGCTCGTGTGGCCATTGTGTGTGTGTGTTGTGTCGTCGTTACAGTTGTGATGACTCTTTGTGACCCCATGTCCATGGAGTTTTCTTGGCAGGAATACTGGAGTGGTTTGCCAGTTCCTACTCCAGGCACCTACAGCACCTGGTATTCCATCGTGGTCTCCCATCCAAGTACTAACCAGGGCCCGACCCTGCTTAGCTTCAAAAATCGGGCGCGATCCATTAGGAAACCCAAATCTCCACTGAGCTGTGAAACTGACTAGGTAAACCTTGAAAATGTTAAAAAATTTAACCAGTGATTTGACTATCTATAAAGTGACCTCACTGAGCTGTTGTGAGGGTTGATCATTAGGGGTAAGGAGGAAACTGAGAGTGATTCTATCTTCACTGAACTTCCTGAGGATCAAGGGGTAAGCTAATTATTAATGAAATTAATAATCATATAATAATTTGTACCATCTGTACTGACAAGCGGCATGATGGGATGGTAGGGGCCCAATACCCCTTTGATGCTTCCATGTCTTTGTTGTCAGAACTGACTGCACACATCATATTGGGTGGGCATGACACACCATGCCCTGTGTGCCAGTAAATTTTCAGTTATACATTTGTACCAACTCCTTTTTGATCTGTATACAAATGTATATTTTCAGTAACCTGATGACTCTATGACTCAACACATTTTAAAAGGATTTGAATAATTTGATTAAATTTAAGGCTGCATGACATAGGGGGAAGCCCTTTTATTTTCCACAGTTTATTGGGAATGCTGCCGGACTAAAATAAACCAGTAATATAACTTCAGAGTAGCAGTCATCCAAAAGAATACAGTTGTATATCAGATTTTTTGTGTGCTACAAAATGAAGTTATTCAACACCATGGCTGTTTCAGTGTATTTCTAGTGGGTCAAGATCAGTCTTCTATTCTGTCTCTGTCCTTGTCCCAGCTGTTATTAAAATCTTTTGCACTTTCTAGGAAAGGCTGAGCAAAATATAATTGCATTTTTGGATTAGGATCTATAGTATTTTCCAGCACAGGCCCCTCTCATAGTTGTCAGGTGTCTTTCTAGATGAGACGTTTTTAAAAGTAAGAGCTGAAGGTGACAGTGACTTACCCATACAGTTGCCTATCAGATAAAACAGATTCAAGTTCCATTTTTTTCTGGCCAAAAGAGAGAGAGAGATGGCAATGGCACATATTATGGTCAAAGTAGAACAGAAATTACCCTTTCATTGCTTAGGATTAAATTCAATGTTGTGTGTATTGCTCAGGAGGACACACTGTTCTGTTTTGTGAAACACACTAAAAAATTTAGTGTCTGAGAAGTTAGTCAACTCTTGGGATTAGCGGATATTATTTATTCATTTTTTACTGGGAAGATCTCCATTCGGCTCTTCAGTTGAATAATAAGGTTCAAAAGGTTGACGTGAAAATAGTGGACTTTTTTAAATTATAGAATGCCACATGCATACCAGTGTGGCTTTAGCAATTTGCCAGTCATGAGTCACAGCCCTGTGCATTGATTAGCCACATGGTTGCCATCAACTGGTGCTTTCATGGGCAAGCTAGCCACAGCCAACGGACTTGGGTCCATGTGACACTCAGCCAACCAACTTCCATTTCATGGGGGGGAAGAGCCTGGCCACTTTTTGTTAACAGGAACACAAGGCTCAAAAGCAAAAGGGGATTAAGAGGGAAAGCAACCAACACAAGTTAGAACATGCTTACAGCTGCCAATGTAAGAAGAGAACCAGAAGATGAGGGTTCCTGCAGAGTATGGATAGCAAACCCCTGCTTTCCTTCCACGTGGTCTTTTCCCATCTGACCAGACTAGGTGCTGCCAGGTGGCAGCTGATGTCTGAATAGAGGGAAATGACACAGCCAATCTCTTCTGAGAGCTGCACATGTGTGTAGGGGCTTTCCTACATGTGACCGGACACTGGCAACAGGAAAACAAGATTATTCCAGACTCTAGTATATACAAAAATATGGGTAGGCACAAAATAAGAAGGAAAGAAAGCAAGGAAGGAAAAGGAAAAGAAAGAAAACCAACCTTATGCATTACCAACCATTTCTACTTGTTTCTGTGTAATATCTACTATTGTTCTCACTGGCAAGTTAACCACAGTGCCAGAGATGTACATGCTAGCAGAGGTCTGAACATGGATCGGGAAATGTGTGGCTGTCTGGATATTGCTAGTTTGGAACTCCCAGAATTCCTCACCATTAGCTTATGCTGGCTGTGGCCTATGGCAGCTGCCGTTCAGCTATGGCCGGTGGTCCTCATGGCCTCCATTCCTGCTCTGCAGCCTGGCGTTGTATTACTTGACTCTACCTCATGCCTACTACAGGATGCTTCCTTATTGTCAGCAATTTGGCTTGGAATAACACCCTCATTTCAGAGCCTTACGTTTTTAAACAGATTTTCACTTCTAATCATTGGCAATCATCATGTAGGAATGCCAGCTCAAAACCTCTTTAATCTGTGGACATTTAATTCCATTGGAAATATCAGTGCAGCAAACTGTTTTAATGGACAGCAATTTCCAGTGAGTTTTCTTCTCCAATTTTGGTTTGGCTGTTAGGAGCTGACAGAAAGCACACAGTTTATAAAGGCTATTATTATCTCTCCTGACATTTAACTTCCATTTCTACATTATTATCTGTATTATACTAACACATGGAAGCTAAAGACACGGATCACGGACCCTTTGCAACTGTCCGCAAATGTGTACTGAAAAAACAACTTACACACCAACCAAGTTTAATATCATGACAGTCAATAGGTGGGAAGAAAATGTATTACAAAATGATTATGTCCAATATCATAATCACTGATCTGGGAGAACTCAAGGTCTAGTGTGTTTTGAATGTTTTGTCAGAATCAGGGCATAGGGGAGTGCGGATGCACTTTCAAAACTGAGTAATACTTTCCTGAAGCACAGTATTGATGTATGTGAGGCTGCCCGGGAGGCATCATACAGGGGTGGGGTGAAGCTGAAACTATATTGGTGGGAACTGTGGGTACAGTTGGCACAATCACAGAGGCTGCAGAAGAGAACTCAGTAACAGTTCAAAGACAGAGGAGGAGATAGATATACTATGGCAGAAAAAGAGCATGAGAGAGTAGGTATGGAGTGAAAATAATCTTTGTTACAGCTCTGAAATGGTTATATGCTGGCAAAATTGCCCTATTCCAGATGATACATGTGGAGAATCCTCACTGAATTCCTTCTCCTTGTTGATCTAGGCTTGGTCTCCACAAAACACCTTAGATGCAGCAAAGAATGACAAGACAAGCACAGGAAGACTAGCTGTTAAGAAATACACAGTTCTTTCCTGCTAAAATATGTCTGTGAATGTACCCTTCCTCTTCTATTTCATCTTCCCTTCTGTGAAAGGAAGCTTGTACCCTGCAGCCTGATTTCCCTACTTCAACTCAATTCCAACTAGGAACCCTGAGATGACATACCCCAACTGTATAAACCAAGAACCCACACTTGCCCTTATAGATTTCTTTGCTTTCAGTAGTGAAGGTGCCAGGGTGAGGAAGAAGACCAGCTACCTTTCCTCTCTGCTAAAGCTTATAACTCTGTCTTACATCACCAGAAGCCAGCAGGTTTTCACACTACACACCTCCTCTGCTGCTCCGTGGAAAACATATTAACCTGAGAGAGGGAGATGGCTAGTTCTTGCCTTGGTACAATCAAGGATATTTACCTTTGGATTTGGTCTGTGAGAGCTGGGATCAAGCAATGCAACATTCATTCATTCATTCATTCATTCATTCACACACTTCATCCTTCCTTCCTTCCTTCCTTCCTTCCTTCCTTCCTTCCTTCCTTCCTTCCTTCCTTCCTTCCTTCCTGAACTCAACTGAAGGCACCAACTACCTCACCAAAACACAGAAAGGGGTGAAAGCTAGTTCCTAGAGGAGAAGCCTGGACTTGTGGCATCCAGGATGAAGAGGAAGTACAGCTGCTCTCTGTCTGGGTTTCTCTCTTCTGCAAAGGCCTTTATCTCACACATTTGATACTTCTTCATGAAAAAGGTTTACTACTCCCCTGAGACAGGTGGCTCCCCAGCAGCTACTTCTCCATCCTCAAACATGGTTGGTTGCCTTATCTAGGGTTCTGAGAGTGACAAGAGGAGGTGACAAGAACCAAAACTTCCACTCCTATGACTAACTAATGCCCCTTCTCTCTTCTGGCAACATAGTCACTGGATACTTCATAAAACATGAAAGGCACCAATGGGGAATGAAAGAGCAGCTGTTTGGGATCATGGCACCCATCCCTTCTTTTTCTCAGGGAAATTAACTGCAAAAGCCACTGGGCAAAAGGGAGCAACAACCAGTGGTAAAAGATGTTGGGACTCTTGGCTGCATGTCAACCATTATATGCCTTACAGCATGTTTCTGTAACGTCAATTGTGCTACAGAGCAGACTTTCATGGGCAACTGGGCACTTGGAGAAGTTCTCCAAGCAGCATGGGCAACTGGGCACTTGGAGAAGTTCTACTGTGCATCATACTTCATTGATCAACTTGTATGCTAACAAAAACAAATTCATTCTCAGAAGTGAGTAAAAGGTGCAGTTTAGACATGGGCATGACCAGAAAAAATGATGTTTCGAGTTTTCGTTTGTCGGAATGGGTCCGTTTTGGGTCGTTTCTGTTTGTTGCAAAATTTTTCAAAAATTTGTCGTTTCCGTTTGTCGTTTGTCGTTTCCACCACGATTTAGCGCGATTTGACTTCCCAGAGCATAGGAGCGTCCTGCAATCAGGGCTGGCACTAGGTGTTTTTGTGCCCTAGGCGGCAGCCGCGGGCGGCGGCACGGGCGGACGGGCGAGTGGGCAGTTAGGATATCACTTAGGATAGAGGTTCTGTTCTTGGCTTGCACCCCAAATGTGTGTGTGTGTGCAAGCAAACTGAAGTTGGGAAAATAGAAAATAAATTGTAGTATATAATATATATTTAAAATAAATCCACACCTCCCACTCCCAGTCGAACCTCCCCCTTTATCCAATATCAGAAAAAAATCCTCACAAACTGCCAGAGAACAAATAAAGAATAAACTGCTATTCCCTTCAGCAGACAAAGCTGCAGGGAATCAAAGAAATTATTTTCTAAATTCAATTCCCTCCCTGCCTGCCTAACTTAAATCCTAAAGCCTCCAGCCTCCCTCCTCAATCTCGATCGGATCACACCAGCACCAGCAGCCAGCCCTCCTCCCTCAACCACATCCATACACCCGACTGCGATTTCTGGAAGGTGCCTCGGCTTTTTATGCCCTCCGAGACATCCAGAAGTGTTAGTCAAAAACCTGGCGATGCCATTGGTGGAATGGTTCAAACAATTTGCATGGTCCCATCCCATGCCCAGCCCAAATGGGCAGGTCTAAAAATAAATAAATAAATAAATAAAATAAAATCAATACGACGTTTTATTGCTATTAAAAAACCACTGCTGCTACTATTAAAATTCAGGCATTTAAAATAAATAAATTTCACATGTTTCTGTGGTGATTTGGTGTGTTTTTTGACCACGATTTCAAAAGAAAAATTGCGGTCGCCATTTTGGATCCCTCCCACCGCATGGCATGGCGAGACGACGAGGATGACCCCCAATCCAGCCTGGTGCAAGCAGCCCAGGACAGGAGAAGGGGGGGAGGCCGGTGACCCCCCAGAAACCACCCCTCTGGTAGGTGGCAAAGCCTCAGGCAGGCATATTTTCGCCTGCTTTTTTGGCCGGGAGTCGGTTTTTTTTAAACAAAAACTTTTAAAAACCTTTTCTGTGCTTCGCATTGCGCGATCGCCGCGATGCCACAAACGAAAACGAAAACCCGACCAAATTTTTCTTTTTTCGGTTTGAGTTCGAGTTCTGACGGCTTAATTATCGTTACCGTTTCCATTACGTAACGGAAACGATAACCGAAAACGGAAACTACAATTTCGCCCAGTCGTGCCCATGTCTAGTGCAGTTGGACAGAGAGAGTTAAATCTATGCCAGTAACTGCAGAAATGCCTCCAAAGGGCTATTGTCTCAGGCTTGTCAGCTGCAGATCTCAGTCACTCTACAGCTACTTCTGGCAGTGCCAGGATGTGCTGGATGAGTTGAGTCCACACGGGCATCACATACAGCGCTCTCTGTGGACCAGTGTTTTGTAGGCCACTGTAAATGTTCTGAAAGCTCCTCTTGCAATGGCACAAAGATAGCCAACTGGCTCAGGCTCCTGTGTATTGACATGGCAGTGCTGCAAACATGGCACCACAGTGGCTACAGCTGGTACTTAGTAGCTGTGAAATGGAAAAAACTGCCCACATGCCAAGAGAGGCATAAAAACAAGCTTTATGTCTGGAATATTTATGGAGTGACCAAAAAGCACCAAAATCTTTCTAAACATTTGAGTAGCTGACCTGGCATGTACATGAAAGCAGTGTCAACAACAAAAACACCATCAGTGTTTGCCAATACACAGGGTAATAAATAGCACAAAGTAATGAGTTAATTTTATATACTCTATAGGTGCTGATATACAGGAATGTCATGATAGAATTAGTAGAATACCTCCAGATATTACTCTTATAACATATATGCAACCAATATGTTTCTGAAATCTGCAGAGCTGGTATTTCTGGCTATATGTCATTCAAGGCAATATGGGAACAGAATGCAGATGGCTGGACTATGATTCCGAAATTACCTGCATCAATATTTTTATTGGTGCTGTTGGCACAAACTCATCACAGATGTTTCAGTTGGGTTTCAAGAACCAATTTGTAATGCTGAGCATTACAAATGTGGGCATTAATTCCATGTCCATAATGCTGGGAGTTGAAATAATTTAATTTATTTAATTGGCATTAATCAAGTTCTGATTGATTGACTGATTGATTGTGGTACTCATCGAGTGGCATGCCACTTTGCTGGGTGGTTTCCAATATAATATAATACACAAAGGATCTCCCATCCAATACACCGTAATATAAAAGTTAACACCCCCAAAAACTCACTAAGGTATTGACAAATTCCCCAAACAAATTCAACATTACTAACAATAGTTATCAGGGGAGAATATCCTGAAATGCTTCTCTAAAGAGTAATGTTCATCTTTGTTCCTTTTGCAATTGTGTACAGTATTTTTCTGCTATCAACAACACAATCCCCAGTAGGTCAGATTCATAGTCAAAGCTGATAGGGAAACAAGTACGTATTGACTTTGTATACTATAGGTAAATAAAATGTTTTTTTTAACTGATATATTTTTGTTTTGGAACCAGTAAAAGCAGAGGGGTTCACATTTTTGTATCATTACAATCTGATTTTTACATTCAGTTATTGTTACAAATAAACTACTTTTGATACTTCTTTAAGACAGATATTGGAGTAACATCACTAGTTCTATGGTGTCTGGTGCTGAAGTTAGAAGAAACCAGCATCCCAAAGGCTAGGACAAGAGATGCAACTTTTTTGCTGTTCAAAAGACATACTTTCAGACAAATACAAATTCACCTGATTCCCAGATGAAAAAGCTTGCAAGATACCTGTTTAATAAAAACTGATTTAAAATTCACTCTGAATGGATGGAACTGTTAGCTGGTAAAAGCTAATCTCAGCACAATATCTTTTTAAAGATAAGCATCTTCAGACATGTGGGGTGTGTTTGTCCTAAGGCCACGGTAAAGTGATCACACATTTCTTAATTAGCTTCAGTAGAAATTCTGTACAAGGCCATTAGCATGATGAATCTGTCTTTGGTGGAAAAACAGCTGTGCACAGAGACCACACTACAGTTTTATGCTGCTTGGATGCATCACATAAATTAAAATTAAAATCACCCAGGGCTTGCTCCAGTCCTAGTGTGCACACAGTTCTTGTGAGCAGAAGACGGGCAAAACAAAAACTGCTTTCTATCCTCCTCTCCTGTGAATGCATGCAAAGCACAACTGTTATGTGAGAGGAAGGGTGCTGCGGCAGGAAACAGACAGGCTGTGTCCTACAAAATGCCCACCAAGGCCTCCAGTTTGATAGCATTCAAATTAAAGATGAAGTTGATTAATGGAATCAATTAAAGCTGCCAGCTGAGTAGAAGATTCTCTGCAAATGTAAAAGGTTTGTTAAGGTCAATGCAAAAAACAAATGAACAAACTGGATCGGATGGTTTTTTTTTGTTCTAGTCAAGTTCTGCTAAAAGGAGAAAAATTACAAAAGAAAATAAACTGCCCCCAAGATTTTATTTCCTTGGAAGGTCTGGGGAGATGCAAACTTTATTGTTCCTGAGACTTCCCTCGTGGGATAGAGAAAAGCTTGAACCTTGCCATGGATGCAGTGCACATAAGCACAGAAATCCCATGTAACTCTGTCAAGCCCTGCCTCCACCACCTTGCCAATTTGAGCACAGAAAAACACAGAGATGCATAAGCAAGTATTGAAATAAATGGGAGGTCCATGCACATTTCTCTTAGCCACTGAGTTGCAGAAAATCACAGAAACTGTCAGCTTAGCTACAGTTACCTCCTCCCCACCCCCTCACCCCAAATGGGCAGAAGACAAGATTAAAACCATAATTATTAAGCCTCTAAACTAGGAAGTAATTTCAGCTGAGAAATAGCCAACAGAGCACCTGCAAAACAAAGAGTTGCCCCACTGTCCTTTCAGAACTTGTTGAGAGAGTCATCAACATGTAAATAAACAAAGGTAACACAATTAAGTGTTAGATAGTTCAACTGGCTATTTGGTTTTCGGTTCCTTTAAAATAAATTTAGATTAATTGGGTTCTGATGGATGGCAACCTTAAAAAGATCCTGCCCAACAAGCACAATGCAGCTGTACTGGAACTGATGTTTTTACACTTAACACATGTTCTAGATTTAGATGTGATAAGTGAGAATTTAGATGTGGGGGAGGAACCCCTCCCCAAGGAGACTGAAAAATAGCATGTTAAGTAAATGACAAACAACTCCTAATAATTCTGACAGATATGGGCCTTAAGAGTAGGAGGCCATAAATGGCAATAAAGGGCATTTATACACGACCCCTAAGCTCTGCTGCAAATGGCTCCCAGCTCCGGAGCTTAAAAATGTTTCCCCACCAGCTCCGGAGCTAACAGAAAACTAAGCCCACCTAGGCCTTCTCCTGCTCTATTAACTTTGATAAATGACAAACAACTTGGAGCAACTAATAATTCATTCTTTTCTCCGACAGATAAGGAAGTGGAGGTGGTGGGAACTTAGGGAGAGTCAAGATCTCTGGTCCATAAATGGCAATAAAGTGTTATCTAAAATTTAATGGAGGTAGGAAGTTGTGCAGATTGTGACAAACAAACAAACAAACAAAAAGGATTAAAAGCATCCCAAATCCACTCCAAGGGTATGTTTTTGGGACGAGGGTAGATAGTTCATCCCCCAACTCAGTGTATGCACAGAGGGAAATGTGAGGCAGCAATGTTAGGCACCATAAGAAGACTATTGGATCTAGGTGTCTAGCTATGGATCAAGAGGTTAGGAGGAGTATTACCCCCAGTGTTCCACCTTGACAGGGCCTGGACTCAATGGGCCATAGGACCTCTCTCAGCTCTGCAGTACTAAGAGTTTGAAACATGGGTAAGAATAGGATGGGCTGGATTATGCCAAGTAATCATACTCCATTTGGAGCAGAGCACATATTTCTAAACACTCGATCTTGAAAGCATCTTCACTGTAAAGCAAGATTAAAATGGGGGCGGCGGCAGCAAAACAATGACCAAAGAAGAGGGGGATGGTAAGAGTTGAACACAAACTGTAGAAACACTACGAGCAGTATGAAGAAAAGAAAAAAAAGGGTAAGAAGAGGACTAATGCAGTAATTCTGTTCCACAATGCAAAGCCCACTAGTTTAGACAATTGACTCTAGCAGGATTTTTACAGTGGAACACAGATTCATAGAATAATGGAGTTGGAAAGGGCCTGTTAGGTCATCCACTCCAAACCCCTACTCAATGCAGAAACACAAATCAAAATATACTGCAAACACTGCTGGTTGTCTGCCTTTAAATCTATCTCCTGATATTTTGGATAGAGATAAATGGGACAGCAGTTGGTTTCGACTTGACATTAAAATGCATTTTACACTAATAAAATAAGGGAGAGTGAGAAAGGAATATTTAATTCTAATATGTACCAAGGGGAGAAAAACAGAAACAAAAAAACCACTAGAATTAAGCTGATCTCCAATTCTTAATCTTTTTCTTCTTCTTTTCATTTGAAGTGTGAACTCAAAGTGCTGTTCTCTCTCCCCCCCAACCCTCTAATCATTTTTCCCTCTTGGCTTTGAAGTCTCTATAAGCTGAGGATAGCTTATCTGAAAATTCCTGGCAAATGAAAGATGCTTAAACAGGGGAAAAGTGAATAAGAGGAATTTCAATATCCTGAGGAAGAGGCTCAGCTCTTTGGTAAAAGGCAAATACATATTCAGTCCTGCAGCAGCAGAAAGCATTTTACTACACTGGATAAACTACTGAAATCCATCCTTAGAACCATCATCTTGAAGGCTTTGCATAAGTTATACTTTGTACTCTGGCCTGCTACTGACTCACAAGAGCATCTGAGGGACCTTCCATTCCTCCTGCCCCTCTTTGGAGCTCTGTAGAACACAGGATAATAGTTTTAACATCGAGAGACTTAGTATCTTTAGAGGGTTTATTTGTACTGGCTCAACAACTCACATTATCTTATTACACTCCATGAGGTTGCCCTTCAACCCGTAGGTCATTTAAAAGAGTTCTCAGCTACAGCTTATACTAGTATGGAATACTTTTTACAACAAGGCTTTGCAAGCCTCAACAATGTGCTAAAAGTAAAACAAATTTCTTTCACACAGCGTACTCTGACCAAACTCCTGCTGGTGTTCAGGATAGAGTTGTTTACATTGCTATGCCTACTTGAGGAGCCAGGTACCATGCCAATTAGCTGCAATTAACCAGACAACTTAAAAGACCCCTCTGCAAATGATGATAGGATTTTGGTCCCTGAAATTTATTCAGAGGCTGCTCTCAAATTATTATGGTCAGTCCAAGCCCACTGCACGAAAGTGCTGTTTTAATGAAAACATACACACATAAACACAAAAAACTGTGAAGCAGTGGCTGAACTATGAAGTTCTTTATTTATCCTACATTCACTTCTTTTTTTTTTTTGCACCAGTCCTTTGGGGGGTAAAGTTGGAAAGATGCATAAATGTGCCCAAGACACTCCAACTACCTACAATGTTAAATGGGTAATTTTACCTGGAATTCCTGCATCCAAAACCAAAATGGACAGTGACATGCATATAGGTAGCTACTGTTAGCAGAGTCAGAAGAAGTTAAATTCTGGATTCAGAAATTCGGACAGCACATTCTCCCTTTGGAAAGATATCACATTTACACCTCTTATTTGAAGAAAACAGGAATGCTTGTGTCTGTTAGAGAGAAATACATTAAGATAGGAAAGAGAGCAAGAATCTCAGGTAGAGACACACAGAGCCAGGACTGCCCCCCCCCACGTCTTAGAAATAGAAGTAGGATGTCTCTTTGCCCATTTACAGAGTGTGCTGAGAGATAAAAACAGAGAAGGAAAAATTGCACTAGAAACCCTAAGAAGGTCAGATCATATTGAATGATAGGGAGCTTTTGTCAGAGCAGGTAAAGGACACCCGGGATACCCAAAGAGTGCCCCCCCATCATCTCCAATAGCTATAATAAGTAAGGGTGCATTAAGATGAAGATGAAGTTCACCCTGTTGCAAACACACTGATTTTTCTCATTGCTGTAGCATATCAGTGAAAGGGGTGCTGGTACATGTTGCAACCTCTAATTAGCTGCTTTCTTATGGCTGCCACCAACTCTGCCTTTTCTTCTCCTACTTGTACTTCAAGTGCCTTACAGAATGTTGCCTGAGATGGAAGGAGGGTGTGTCTCTTCCACTGCAAGAAAACTTCTGAGGCGTGCCTAAACTGAGGCATGGCTTCTTCCCCTGGTAAGAGTACAGTGGAGCCTCGTATAACAAACAGTTTTATAACATAAAATCTGTACATCAAAAACAATTTCTGGAGATAGGGGAAATTTGCTTAATAGAATCGCCTATGGGGTGAATCCATACAACATAAAAATGGTTGTGATTAGGGATTACTCCATTTTCATTGCATTCCTATGGGAAATTTGTATAAAGGAAAATTTGCTTAACAGAATTTTATTTGGAATGAATTAATTCTTTTATTCTTATATACTGTAGCTGTATCAGATATGATGGTGGAGGAGGGGGAGGCCTTGAGTTGGCCTACAACCCTATTTATTCCTTCCTCTTATATATCTCTGAAAACATTATGCCTATTTTATGCCATGTTTTCTTCTTATACTACTAATTTCTTCTCGAGCAGGGCCCAGACATTTCTCACAGGCTGCATAATACAGGGGGCTGTCAGACACTGCCACTTAAAGGAACCCATGGCTCTTATCTCATATAAAACAAACAGCCAGTGATATGGATAAACTGCTACCAGGAAGATATCAAAAATAATATTTCAGATAATTCCTAACAGCCTTCTTCTAGCTGAAGAATCTAACCCCCAAACTCACTATCCCAAGCTCTGTCCATAAGTTCTAGGTATTTTTTTTTGGGGGGGGGGAGAACAATTTAGAACAATATCATTTACTCAAGTCTCATAGTTAAATGTAGCTCACCAATGTGTCCACAAGGTGAATCCTCAGAAATCTAGTGTACACAGCCTTTTCTGTTCCCTCTCTGTTCTGCCCTTTGACTGAATTAGTAAATGAACCAGTTCAAATGCAGATGTGTTCATAAGCCTGTTCAAATGCAGATGTGTTTTAAATATGCCAAAACAAGACAGAACTAAGAAGTCAACAACAAGCATTTGTTGATAGCAATTTCATCTTGACCAGTTCAGGCATGCTGAGGAACAAGGAAAGGATTCTGATTTCATCAGAAATCTCCCCTGATCTGTTTACCTACTCTTGTAATAGGGGTGATGAAGCAGCAAATGATGGGCACCACTTTGCAGCTAATGTTAAGAGTTTCATTGTTAAAGTGACATACAAACATGCCCATTTTAATAGGCTTACAAGAAGCCAGAATACAATTTGCATTTTTATAACATGGACCACAGAATACTGTACACTGTTCCTATCATTAGCCAAATACTCCTCCTCCAAGAAATTATTCTATATCTGAGGTGAATTAATTTCTCCTTCTTAAATCTCTGATGTGGAACTGATAAGGAACAGCGATGAATCTTGGTTTTTTATATTTATCCTTCAATGAAATAATGCAATGCAAACTGAATTTTTAAGGTAATTTGCATGGATTTAACAGCTGAAAACAACTGCTGACTTATTCAATTTCCATTTGCTAAACTGTTTTGTTATTTGGTGGCATTCTTCGGTCTGAAAGCATTGTATCTTCTCGAGACAGCAATTTTTCTTATTTTTACTGAAATCACACTGCTTTGAAAGATATAACTTATGTGAAGCTTGCTCAGCTCAGTGGCTGGTTTTGAATGAGAAATTCTTAAGCAGCAATAAAATCTTTCACATCAAATAGTGAGAACAGAGTAAGTTCAATAAACACACTCAAACAATAGTTTTCAAGATTCAGCTCACAAGCATTTCAACCTCTAAGCCGACTACAGTAATACCTTGGTTTATGAGCATAATCTGTTCTGAAAACATGCTTATAAACCAAAATACACTTATATCAAAGCTAATTTCATCATAAGAAATAATGGTGTCATAATATGTAGAATTGACAAAATGTATGTATTGTATATTTAACAGAGTGAAAAGAGAATTGTAAAATGGAGTCAGTCAAAAATGCAGTGTCATGATGTTAGCCACAAGTGCAAGGAATTAGAAATCACCAGCAGGTTAAGTGATTTAGCACAGGTGGAATAGTTAATGACATCATGGTGTGTCAGAATGTGATTGGTTAAAATCATTTCTGATGAGGTCTAAATGTGTATATAAGAACTGACTTGTATTATCTTAAATTGGGACTGTTTATGGTGAGAAAACTACCCCATGATCTGTTGATTTGTATATGTGATATTGCTTGGTGTTATGCTGTTGTTATTTGCTGTATATTTGCTGTATATATTCAATATAAGAGTTTTATTCTAAGTCATGTTTCTTTGTCTCTCCATTTCTGGGTTCTGATAAAACTTATAACAATTAACTACACTTTATTTGCATGCTGCTGCTGCTAAGCTCATATTTTTTCTCTGCTATACACATGTGTGTGTTAACATTTTTCATAATCCCTTAATTATTGTTTGATAAATGGAAAGATAATTCATTCTTGGGTCCCATAGATCAGATACTGTACACACAAAATGCCAAAACTCACAAAAGAAATTGCCCAGAAGTCCACGTCCACAACCATGGTTTAGGTAGCTGGCTGAAGAATCTGCTCTGTTTAGTACTAACAACTGGGTTTTTAATGTGACAATTAAAGTGCAATTTATAGCCCTATATAAACATTTGACTAGCTGTCCCAAGACATGGTTTGAAAAATAGGAAAGGATGTTGAAAATAAATAAAATTTAAAATATAAAGAATAATAAACCCCTAACTTGCACTCTCCTTTGAAAACCTTTGTGGCTGGTGCAAGGGAGACCTCTGTTCCTCTCTGCTCCACCTGCTTTTAAGGCATGCTTGAGAGGGAACGTTCTAGACCAGGGGTGTCCAAACTTTTTGCAAGGAGGGCCAAATCTGGTGGGGTGAAAATGGGTGGGGGCAAACCATTCAACCTGAAGGGGGGGAGAAAGGGCATGGTTCGTGTGCATCTGCAACAGCCGCAAATGCTCCGGTTTCAAGGCGCTGAAGGACCCAGCGGCTGTTGCACGGCCCGGGAATCGGCCCACGCACACCCAAGATGCACCACTGCTCACATATGCTGTCCTATATCACAAGGAGGTGGAGAAGACGCTGCAGCAACAGAGCCAGGAGTGGGTAGGCAGGGCAGGTGGCTGAGGGGATGGACGGAGGCAGGGAGGGCAGGCAAACCATAAAACTGAAAGTTCATGTCTCTAGCCAGCACAGGGAAGGGCCGGCTGGCAGGGATGAGTGATAGGCTGAGCCAGCAGGGAGAAGAGGCTGAGGGCCACTCAAAATTTTAAATCGGGCTGCATCTGGCCCCCGGGCCAGACTTTGGACATGCCTGTTCTAGACAGTCACCAACAATCTAGCAGAGAGAGAGAGAGAGAGAGAGAGCCATGATTGGCTCACTTGTGATCATGTGACCTGCTCCAGTGCTCGTCTTGTAAGACATTGCTCATTGATCAAGGCAAAATTGATCAGAAATGTCTGCTCATCTTGCAAAACACTCAACAAAGGTATTCATAAACCAAGACATTACTGTACCAGTGTTGAAGCCCTGCCAGGGCCTGGTCTCCAGTTAGGACAGTGACAGGTATTAAATCACAACATACCGCAAATGATGGCCAGCATTTTTTAGCTCAGCATACTGATCAGAATTATGCTTTCTTTGTGTAAAATCTCACTGAATTTTAGAGACCCCTACTAGCATGTGAAGTTTAAAATCAGAGTGAGGCCACATTTGTTATAACTAGGAGGGAAAGGATCTGAGTCCTTAAATTACCTTTGCAGAGTCAATATGAAGAGAGGAAAAAGCTCACACTGTATCTAGTAGCTGGAGGAAGCAAACAGCATGACCATGAGGGGCCATGGGAGTTTCACTCTAAACGCTTTTGGAACCTTTCAGGATCTCATCACAATGAATGTTCAGAATATAACAGAATCATATACCCCAAATAAATAACAAGGCCAACACAGAGGACTAGCATATTAACTCAAGTATTTCACCCAAACGAACCTTTTGACCATAATTAGAGATGGGCACAAAATGCCAAAATGGCATTTCGTTTTGTAATTCATTCCCCCCCCCATTTTGTTTCGTTAATTACAAAGCAATTTTTTATTAAAAAAATCATTTCGTAATTCATTTTAGTTCAGTTTGTTTTCCTTTTTTTGGGACCCGCCAACCAAATTTTTAAAAATATTTTTATTATTTTTTAATCATGCCAGATCAGTTTTTAAATTTATTTTTATTTTTATTTTGTTTTATTTTATTTTAATTTTTTTAAATGGCCGACCAGATGGCCTGCCTACCAGCTGTAGCGTGGGCCGGTCGTTTTTTATAATATTAGAACTACATGAGAATGCAATGTTGTTGTTGTTCTGGAAGTGCAAATCAATGTTCTACAAGGCAATTCTAAACAAATTGTAACTTTGAAACTGGACTTCAAGCTACTGTACCATTCTTTCACACTTGCCAAAAAAAAAAAAACAAAAAAACAAAACCCTGACAATTGCTTTGTGTTTGAATGACACAAAGTATTTAATGGATGACAAAAGGAGTCAGCTTCTGAGATTCTTCTCTTGCATGGTATCACTTTGTCAATTGTAGAAAGCACAAGAGGGTATCCTGTATGTCATCTTGACTGCTGCTATTGGTGTTGTCAACATTCAGGTTACTTTCTGGTGGCAACACAGGCACAATATTGTCCAGCAATATTTGACCATTTCCTGAAATTCTGAATCACAAATATAGAAGCCAAAATACCCCACACCCCTAAACATTCGTAAACTGGAGGGTTTTTGAAGAACTGACTGGCATGATAAAAAAACCAACTGAAGCATCACCAAATATGGTAGAAAAAAAATTCTGTAAGGTAAAAAAGAACATTTCAGCTATTTCAGAACATTTAAGGATTACGCACATCTACGTTTGCTGATAACATTTTGAAGCATAAGAAATATTTATCCCCTGAGTATAATCAAGTAAAATATGAGCACCTACCTATCAGCTCCTTGTTTCTGACGTCTAAGGCCATATTTCGTAAAGCTGTTGCAACCGCACATACTACTCGGTCATTGTCTATTCGAAGGAGCTCTACCAATATTGGTAGGCCTTTTTCTTTCCGCACAGCAGCCCGGATATATACTGACCACTGTAAAGAAACATATATGAAAGAATGATAAACAAGTGTGGAGGAGCGTTGACACTCACAATAAATTTTCACAAAATTAGGGCACGGAAATTGGCAGTATGACAGTTCCATTTTATCTTTCAAGCTTTGCTTTGTAATAATAATAGTAATACTTAGCAGCACTGATACAGCCCTTTAAAGTGTTTCAAGTGATTTTTGTATAATACTATAGGAATCCTATGGGATACATTAGCTTTATTACCCCTCTATTACTTGGCTGAGATTGACAGAATTGTCTTTTTAAAAAAAAAAATGGAAGCAAGAACTGAACTGGACTCTTCCTGATTCATATTTTAGTCTTTGAACCACTTCTTTCCTTTCTACCTTACCTATAAAGTGTGAAGATGCAACAGGAATGAATTGAGAAAAAAGGATTTTTAGGCCACTTTTCAAAGAACTGATCTTCCACTTTTTAAAAACCCTCTGGAAACTCTCTTAGCCAAAATTAATCAAAGCTGTTCCCAGGGTCATACAGCTGGAAGTAGCTGCAACACTCCCTCATAAGAAAAGGTTTCAAGATCTTTTAGCTTAATAGGAAAGGGCAGGATAAAAGTGAATAAAATAATGCGTTATGTGGATCTAGTTGATCAAGAGACCTTTTACTTCATTTCCCGTAATATAAGAAACAGGTTATTCAATGAAATTGAATCATAGGGAATTCCAGCCAGATAAGACAACAAGGCATGCTCTTCAACCATGGAGTCCACTGACACAAGATGGAGCAGTGGCTGCTAACTTGAACAATTTAGAAAGGTTGAGGACAAAACTGTCTGTGGCTTCAAGTCATTATTGACTCATATTGGTCAAGATCTAGTCACATTGGTCAAGATCATTTGTGTAACACAAATGTCATAACTCTTGAAAGTTCCTTCAACAAACCATAAGACTTTATTGGTTGCAAACCAAGTAGTGTGTCCCAGTGTGCAACTGAAAATGTCTACAATGATTTCTTAACACAAGACAATTTGCTTCCAAAAAGTATGCCATTTGCATAGTTATGCAAGAGAATTTTGGCCATTATGTCCAATACCAAAATCAACATGCCTCTAATAATAGCTACTGTTGATCTTAGGCAAGAAAGTGCTGTAGCATTCATAGCCTGCTTTTGCGTTTCTGGAGGCATCTAAAGATTTGGCCAATGTAAAAACAGAAGGATGGATGGGACAGGCTCTTATAGTTGATGTTACTAAATTGTACTGTCATGAACACACATTGAAAGGCAATGACAATTTGATGTAAAATGAGTAACACACACATACACTGCATGAAACCTGCAACACAATGTCAAATATTCAAAGAACCATACAACTAATTCTGTTTTTTTGGGGTTTTTTTGTCCGTACACCTACTGAGTCTTAGGACACAATGCTTCTACATTCAGCAGAAAACTTTTTACATGGCAAACTGTGCTTGGAAATGAGGAGAGTTTTAAACACAGTTTTGATAGGGTACTGAGCTGCTCCAAAAGAGTATTTATTATTTATTTATTTATTTATTGTATTTCTATACCACCCATCTTCCGGGCGGAACTCTGGGCAGTTTACAATTAAAATAAAACCAATAGTATATAACAAAAAAGGAAGCAAAGAAGAAGCAAAGAGAACTGCCAGAAGGTATCTTTAGACATATCTAAGTAGTTCTCTGCTTTCAGCCAAAATGTGTTACGCAAGTAATGTGTAGAACAAATGTGTAAAACCACTGGATAGCTCAGTGGGTTAGGCATTTGGCTGTTTAAGCAATGGCTACTGGAGTAGGAACTGGCAAGCCAGTCCTGTATTCCTGCCAAGAAAGTTCCTAGCACATGGGGTCACAAAGAGTTGATCACGACTGTAATGACACAACAACAAGCAATGAGTCTTTCCTTCCTTCCTTCCTTCCTTCCTTCCTTCCTTCCTTCCTTCCTTCC
Organism: Phrynocephalus forsythii; assembly: GCA_029282475.1. Lineage (NCBI taxonomy): Eukaryota > Metazoa > Chordata > Lepidosauria > Squamata > Agamidae > Phrynocephalus > Phrynocephalus forsythii. The sequence goes on from JAPFRF010000003.1 coordinate 19,206,675, forward strand.
TTCCTTCCTTCCTTCCTTCCTTCCTTTCTTTCTTTGTAGCCTGGCATCACCACAGTCTGCTATTATCGTTACTTCTGTTTTTATCTTCTTCTTGTAGGCCATCACCTCATTTTTCTGGATGCCAGGTGATGCTCCTCTGCTTTGTACCCGGATATCACAGCAGGTATCGATCCTTTTGTGCCTGTCCGGCAATTGGTGGGAGGCTCGCCAAAGTCTGAGCCTAAATACCATTAGAAGTACCACAAGGCTGGTGTGGGTGAAACAAGAGTGTCTATATAATTCATGACCAAGTTTTACTCTCCTGGGGATACTTTCACAATCACTGTAGATAACAAAATTTTACTGGCTGCTCCCTCTTCTGGAGCAAATCCCCCTTTTTTGGGGGGGGGAGATTTGCTGATTAATATGAAGAATGATCTGCTTTCTGTAAAAATGTTGCTATTTCCCCCTTCTGTTATATAAAAAGACAGCATAGTTGGCAAGTGACAGGCAGAAGGAAGTTTCTTAAGGAAAGGATACATCTGGAGGATTAGCCATTTTCTTTTCTCCTGGATACAGCTTTTTCCAGGGTCAGACACATTTGAGGCAAATTGACAGGGCAGAATGAAGAGGCTTAGGGATACACTGCTTATTCTGTACAAGTTTTCTAGGCAAGCAGATTATTTCATTTACTGCTCAGCTGTACCAATTTTGCTTGCTGACCTCCCATTTCAAAGAGTGATTGTTTGGTCAAATATACTTACCTCGGGCATGAAAAACTATGCATCTTATTGATATATGAGCTGCTTTTAACACACCCTGGCAGGATAAATCATGTATTCTACTTCTTGGACCATTCAGATTACTACACTGAATTAACAGCTCTATACCATAAATAAAACATGGTTGTATAATACAGAGACAAATGCATTTAAATCATGTTAGTGTTACACTATCTAAGCTCATGCATCTTGGTGTGGGATTAATTAGTTTTAAGAAAGGATATTCTGTAGTATCAATATTTGTCACACACTAAGTCAATGGAGCAGCTTCAAACTGTTCCCTAAACTTACAAAGGATCCTTTTTATTGTTTTCTCATAAATCCTTGCTTCTTTATTGAAGTTCTGAAGGAGAATATTAATTAGTGCCAAATGCAACAATGGCCCTGCAGTGGGACTCCATAGTGCTACTTAAAAGAGCAGGGTAAAACCTGTCACCAATATAATTTATTTAATAATTTTAAAAACCCAGATTCAAATAGGTAGGTCTTGTAACCAGCTACAAAGCTAACCTCTTCATCAGGTTAGCTTTATAGCAAGAATCTCTTTGTAACTTCACAGTATGAAATGTTCTTCCAAGATCAGGACTCAGCTTTTATAAACTGGCTCACTGCCTCAGTGCCAAGGTTCTCCAGAGTCTGACTGAACAGGAGATACACATTTCCTACCTTCCAGCTACCTGCAGCCAGATTCTGTAGTGCACCTGCTGCCCCTTCCAATGTATCTGGATTTGAGCACTCAGAGAGAAGTGTGAGGTAGGGTTTGACTATGGATGGGTGCCACAGCATCTGGATTCCTTTGGGTGGTTCTGCACAGTCAGGGAGAGGACCGACTCCATCCCACTGGAAAGAGGAAAGAACAAACTGAACATCACAAATTAATGGTACAATTAATTTACCTAATGTAAATTAGAAATATATCCCTGAAACTACTTTCAGCTGTAACACATCCATGATGCATAATATCAACAAAAAGTGTTCTGCTTAAGTACCGCCCCATACCACTTCAAGTAGTCTCTGGGCGGTTTACAGTTTTAATTATACAGGCCACACATTGCCCCATCCCAAGCAAGCTGGGTACTCATTTTACCAACCTCAGAAGGATGGAAGGCTGAGTCAACCATGAGCCACCTACCGGGGATTGAACCGCAGGTCATGAGCACAATTTTAACTGCAGTACAGGCATTTAACCACTGCACCACAAAACTTAGTTAGATTCTTAAAGAGCCTCATGGTGCAGTGGTTGAACTGCTGAAAAACAGCCAAATCTCTGCTCACAACCTGGAGTTCAATCTAAGGTAGCTGGCTCAAGGATGACTCGGCCTTCCGCCCTTCCAAAGATGGTAAAATGAGTACCCAGCTTGCTGGTGGGAGTGAGGAAATGTGTGGCCTGCATGATTAACTCTTCAAACTCCCAGAGAGTGCTTGAAGTGCTATGGGGCAGTATATAATCTTTGCTTTTTGCTTTAATTAATCTGTTAAGTGTTACTTCATCCTACAGTGGTTGAAAACATGCAGGTTTTTTTGCCAGTTAGAATTGACAGCCAAATGACAGTCAGGCTACAAAAACCCATTTCTCCCTATAAAATGACACAAAAATGAACACTTTAAAAATACTGATGTTCTATATATTAAAAATGGAATTGCACATGACAATGCACATTGATTCCTGCTAAACATGCAAAGATTATATCCTCAAATTAATGTGCATGAGTAGTTCCAGAGACTATGGCAGTATAATTCCAGACTAACTTTGTTTGAGAGCTGAAAAACCATGAAAAGCAAAATGGATTACATAGGCTGATTTGCCATACATTTGTTCCATGGCAACATTATTTGCAATTTATCTGAAACCTTTTCAAAAGCTATTTTATCAGCCTTCCAAACAGCATTTCATTTTAGAGTAATCACACAACATGTATTCCTTGAATCTCAGCATCTCTCCCTACAGGGTTATAGTAACAGTGTGTAATTTTATTTTCAGAATGTATGTACCACTTTTCTCCTGAAAGTCCCCAGAGGGATGTACAATTATAAAAATGACCTAAGTACCATATAGAAAAAAACACAGTACAATCTGTAAGCACAAGCAGGAGGAATTAGTAATGCAGTAGTCAGCGAACCAATCGTGACAAAAGGGAAAAACAACAACAGTGAATTTAGAAAATCTTAATCTCATATTGAAATATAATTAAAGAAAGTACTGGTAGTCTGATGTCCATCACCATAGTTGCCATCCAATTCCTCTGAAGTCAGAGGCATTTTTAAAAAAAGATACAATACCATGGGGTAGGATCCCATCTGGCTCTAATTTTCGTATGAATATTGACTTGGCTTTCTCTTTTACATTCTATCATTATTGACCTAAAAGGGTGCTGACTATATGGAATTGTACCACAGGAAAATAGCTCTAATAAGTTTCCCAGATACATCGTAAGGCATACAGGTGGTATGTGCACATCATTATAACACCAACATAATGAGTGCAAAAAAAAAAAGCAAATATTTTTTTCTTAACCATTAATGAACAAGGAAGGTATAAAAAGTGATGACAGTGAGAGTGCAGCTGAGAACTAATATAACAGTGACTAAGGCTGTGGTCACACCTGGGTTTCAATCCCAATCTTCTGAAGGTCCGGCTTTTCCTCTTCGTCCCATCACGTGATTTAATATGTGGGACAAGAGTTCTCACATCAAAAGCTTTTTTATTTTATTTTAAAGTGCAGTTCAGCCCCCTTGGTCAGCAGGTGGTGCTAGCATTTGAAAAAAAATGGACCAATTGGCTGGGGGAAATTAATGCTTGTAGGACTGGATAGAGCTTCCTGTTTCTCTGAAGGTGAAAATAAATTTTAAAAAACACAGCCCATTGGCCCCAGGAATAGCCAAAGAAAGAAAGAAAAAGAAACCCGGATCATCAGCGTGGTCCCACGGCGTCTGCCTCCTTAAAAGCTGGATTTTCAAAGCGAGGCAAAAAATTCTCTACCTCATAGGTGAGTCACAGAAACCTCGCTTAAGGGATCATTACCGGGTTTTCTTTTTTCTTTTTTTTCCAAAAAGCCCGGTGGCCGTGGGGACGGCATTTTTGGACTCAGTTTATTTAGTAATTTAAACTGCTTTTAAAGGGACGTGGGGCCAAGCCCAAAGGAAAAGAATCACTAGTTCAGATCGGGGTTCAGCTATGAACTCACACAAAATTCATTCTCATCCAGAAACCACCATTTCACAACACCAACAATGCTACTGGTGTGCGTGTGGGGTGTCATCTATACAACAAAAAATGAATTAAAAAAATACTTGATAGGAAAATGATACAATTACTGTATACAAAACCTTAACAGGCAGAACTGAATACGCCGGAACTGGGCAAAAGAAAGAAGACAATCATTTAATGCTGTCCTGCTGGCAAATACCTTGGAAGTTGGGCACATGCAGACTCTGTCACTTAGCTGCTTCAAAACAAGAAGCAAAAAAAGTAAACCAGAACAACCTGCTGTTAATTAAGCACAGATGAGGGAGATCTTTCCCTCGACAATCAGGCCTTTTGCTGTTATATGTTAGGATTCACAGCCTCGCTAATACTCACACTCATTCATGAATGGCTGGTTTTTGATACTGAAACAATGTAGTTATAGTTCAAGATGTGTAACAAAAGTCAAACCAGAAGTCCAAGAGGCCTTCTGATTAAAGCAGGGCTCTTCCTGTGCTTGACAGCTTTGGACGAAGCTGTCAGCGCAGTGCCCCACACAGCTGACGAGTGCTCGCCTGCCTGAGAAGGTAAGGAAAGGAACAAGTCAATGCAGCAGTCATGGCACTGCGCTCATAGTTTCGTACAAAGCTGTCAGGTTGCACAATGAAAGCACCATGTTTGGTCTGATATAAATCTTTAAAAACATTGGAGAAAAAACAGCCCATCCCTAAACAGAAATTGCTTGTTTTCAGTAGAATATGTGTGCAGAGCATGAGACAGTGGTTTTGAAAATAATAATAATTATGAAATAGCAGTTGCCTTGCTCATTATTAAAAGGCACATTAAGCTTTAGCACAGCTAAGGGATCCTCCATATCTCACTTATTCTTATATGGATGCTGGTTGGGACTCCACTTGAACATTTATGAATCTAGACTTCAATATATAAAAGAGAATTCCATGGGTTGTTCTTTATATAATTCTGTTAAGCAAATTTTCCTTTATACAAATTTCCCATAGGAATGCATTGAAAACAGAGTAATCCCTAATTGCGGCCATTTTTATGTTGATTATGTTAAGCAAATTTCCCCCATCTCCGGAATTTTTTATGTTGTGCAGATTTTATGTTATACAAACTGTTTGTTATACGAGGGTCCACTGGCACCTCAGCAAACAGACCTGCGGCTGCTCAAGCCGGCTGCACTTGTAAGGAGAGGTTTTTAATCCCCTCCTGGCAGCTGAGGTGCCAGGAGGGAGTTAAAAGCCACTTTTTGCAAGCTGAGCTGGCAGGAGCAGCACTTGTTGAGATGTCTGCATTTCGCTTCCGAAGAGAGGTTTTTAACCTCCTCCTGACATCTCACCAAACAGAGCTGGGGCTGCTCCTGCTGGCTATGTTTGCAAAGAGAAGTTTTTAACCAATACCTAACACCTCATCAAACTGACCTTGGGCTGCTGGCTGCTTTTTCCAAAGAGAGGTTTTTAAGCCCCTCCTGACATCTCAGCAAAGAGACCTTGAGCTCCTAGCAGCAAGGTTTCCTGACGTGTCAGGAGGGAGGTAAAAACCTCTCTTTGGAAATGCAGCTGACAGGAGCAGCCCAAGGTCAGTTTACTAAGGCGTTTGCATACATTTCGCCTGGGCACAATACAGACATGTATCATTGTTCAATTATCATTGTAGTAATTATCTCAACACAGTAATGATTTGTATTTATACATGCAAATCAATATGTGGAAATCTGTAACCTCTTTTCTGGCACTGTATTCCCCCCCGTGTGTGTGTGTGTGTGTGTGTGTGTGTGTGTGTGTGTGTGTGTGTGTGTGTGAGAGAGAGAGAGAGAGAGAGAGAGAGAGAGAGAGAGAGAGAGAGAGAGAATGGTGGATTAAGTGTCCACTGTGGGTGTAATATGCTAAAGAGTTTAAAAGGAAGTTGATGGCATTCTGGAACGTATTTGCACAGTACTGTGAGATCTGTTATCATATTCTAATTAATCCAGTAATATGGATGCCAAAGTCAACAGGAATCCAGGGGATTACGGAAGTCATAGTCACAGCTTCTGCACACAGTACTTTCTGATTCAACCTTCCCTTGAGGATTAAAGTCACACACAAGATTTCCAATATACAAAATAAATAGTAAGTTGGAAAATGTTGCCGTGCTTAAGAAACTCTGAGAAAGCCTGTCACATTACTGAAAATATTAAACATCAATCTAAGAGATTTGGAGGTTTCTATCACTACATTAATCTAAGGTCGGAAGATTATGCAATTTATCTTTATGCTATGCAACAGTCCAGTAAACACTGATTTGATATTACATGCACAGTTCCATGCACACCTGATGTTAAGGAAAGGATATTAAACCTATCACTTTGATAGCCAAGAAGCGCACCGCAGAAGCCTTCACTCTGCTCAGATGCAGAAACACCTCTGAAGGAGAAAATGTTATTTTTGAGTGGAATCATAGCTATATTACACAAACACTAAGGCAAAGGCCTTGTTTCATGAAAAAAATCACGAGGCACACCACCATTAGAAAATGTTAAAAAATAATGCCCTAAGATTGTTAAAGAACAAATTAAGTAATGCCCAAGATTGTTAAAGAACAAATTAAGTGGGCAAGATGAATACCCAGAAGTAACCTACTGCAACACAGGGTTGGTATTCTGTGATTGTCCTATTAGATACAAATTTATAGAACATAAAGGTTCCTTACCTTGAAGACCTAGAAGAAAGCACAACACTATGGGAACAGCAGGCATCTGAAGTTTGTCTAGGATTTCAGCAAACTGATTTTTTTTTAAAAAGAGTCACTTAAAAAAAGGTTTGGTGGATTGCTTTGTGGAAGTGGCCACATCACCCTTCACCTACTCTGGGAGGCTCACTTTTTAGACTGTACTCTAAAACCTCCATATTTTTTCTGGAAGGGCGACCCAGGGAACCTGCGGTATGGCTCTTTAAAAATCAGAAGCACTGAATGGCTTTTTTTGTATTATTTTTTAAACTCAACCTGCCAATTATTTTGTGTTTGCTGTGTGTGTGCTTTGTCCCACAGGGAGAGCACATGCTAGGCTTTTCTACACAGATGTTTTGGGGCAAACTGCAAAAAAAAAAATCAACAACAAAACGTACTGCTCAGGTTGGAGGCAAGACATGTTGCAAGGGTTAACATGCACTCAACAATGTGTCTCAAATTCTCAGGACTAATTAATTCAATAAGATGAAAAAGTGTAGTGAGATCTTCTCACATTCCTGCATCAACTGATGGCTGATAAGATCATTCTCAAAACGTTTGCACAGAGGTAGTAAAAATCAAAAAATGGATGTTATGTTTCATTTAACTTAATATATAGTTGATTTGATTTACTAAATAAATCACAAATGATTCGGGGGAAGTGAAACTTTTTTCAATGTCCCTTTTATTTCACCAGGCCAATTAGGCAGATGGGTAACGTCATAGGTGTGACTTATAACTGCATTTGTGATTTTGTCAGAGATCCCTTAAAATCAAGAACTATAAAAGAACTAAAAAATATTTTAGCGAAAGGCAGAAAACTGTTCCTTCTGAGACAGACAGAAGCAAAGCAGAAAATATAGTCAGCATCAAAGTAAACATTGAATTTGTTCTGTCTTACACAAGGTGAACTGGGAAACAAAGTTGCACTAAGCTTTCTGAAATAGCCAAGGACAAGCATAGATAAAAACAAAAGACAAATAAAAACAACAAATTAAAAAAAGACAGAATGTGGTGATACCTTAAGACTAACTTTTATATTTTAATGTGAGCTTTCAGGGACAAGTCCACTCCCTCAGACATAAGAGAGGGAGAGAGATAACTTGACAAATATTTATACATGGCATCAAACTACAGCAGTACCTTGTATAAAGGAATTAATTCATTCCCAATGAAATTCTGTTAAGCAAAATTTCCTTTGTACAAATTTCCCAAAAGGAATGCATTGAAAACGGATTAATCCCTAATCCCTATTTTTTTGTTTAATTATATTCCTTTATAATAATATGTTAATTGAAGAATACATTTCTTGAACTAATGCACAACAGCATTTGATCAAAACACAGAGCCCATTTTTTTCTTACCTTGATTCTTCAAGATGCAAAGCATGCAGCTCTGTGCGACAGTGAATGAAGAGCTAATATTTGTAGCAGGGGCCCTCTATCTCTCCAAAAAATGCCAGAAAGAGAAACCTTGCTTTTTTGCTACTGCTACAAAAACAGGTCTAGTCAGTGGCTCTAAGACTTACTTATCCTAAAATAAACAGTTTACATTTGTCCATACAAACTATATCTGTTCTGAATGAAAGCCGCTCAAGACCTCTGAATCTCTGCTTCAACCCACTGAAGAGCTTGCCTTTGGCTAAGTACAACAGCAAATGTTTAGCTAAATGCTTGCCAGTTCACGACAACGTCAGTACCTGGTCTTGAGATTTCTTTTTCTTCTTCTTCTTGCCCCAGCATCCTGAACTTTCAGCATCTTTTCCATTAGCATCACCACATAGTAAACCATCAAGTTCATCTGTTCCCATTTGTTGTCCCTGAGATGTTTCTGCAGCGAGTCTGTATGAGAGGTTCCTTAAAATGCACACACAGTTTTCAACGGTCTAAAAGGGAAAACAAAAAGTTACACATACTTTCACAATTCAAAAACAAAAGCAAAGCAACGTGTTCTGTTTCTATACTTCCCCATATTAAATTGTGAACTCTCCGGATAGTCTGCAATTTATTTGTGCAGGCTGCACATTGCCCCCCACCCACCCACGCAGTGAGCTCAGTACTCATTTTACCGACCTCAGAAGGATGGAAGGCTGTGTAAACCTTGAGCTGGCCACCTGGGAATGAACTCCAGGTTGTGAACAGAGTTCTAGCTGCAGTACAGCAATTTAACCACTGCACCACGAGGCTCCAATTTACATAATGTAAATGTTGAGAAGCCAATGAGACTGGCAGTGAGGGCACCAGAATTCCCCCTCGCATAACATCCAGGAAACTCCATCTCAATATTGAAGGTGGGGCCACAAACCAGGTTAGGATCCCTGTGAAGGAGCTGGAGTGCAAAAATAAGAGTGAAACAGAGGAGGTGTGTGCCGCTGTGATGCCTGCGAAGCCTTGATGGTTGTATAAAGCCATGGGCAATGGTCCAGTTTTGTCCTTGTGGGTGCATCTACCCTGACAGGAATAGCAGTTTTGCTTAATGAAAAGGAAATCTTTTTTCAATGGAATGCTGTTTATACAGTGCCAGCAAGGTATGTGGTACATTGTAATATTAATAATGTCACTGGAGGGGAAACTCAGTACCACAGCTCACCGCATCAGCTATAACTGCATTTCAGAGCTTTATAATCTTTCAGAAACATTTTGAGAGAAAAGATGGTTGACGTATTATGATCCGAAACGCACATGTTTATGTCAAATAGGTTTAAAGCTTGAAAGGTATGCTAAGAAAAAGATAGTATGGGTTTAATTGCCCGTAACAAGTTCAGAAGATCATGTCCTTTCTTGTTATGCTAAATCCGTGGTTCCCAACTTTGGGTCACCCAGGTGTTCTTGGATGGCAATTCCCAGAAGCCTTCACCACCAGGCTGTGCTGGCTGGGGTTTCTGGGAGTTACAGTCTCTTTACACCTAGGTCATCGAAGGTTGGGAAACACTGTTCTAAATCCTCTAGTGTAATGCATCAAGTAGCTGGATTGCTCAGTGGTTTGTTTAGGTGAGGTTGGGAGTTAGATTCTCCACTGTAACTCCAGTGAGTAGAGGCAACCCATATGGCTTTGGGCATACTGCACAGTCCCAGGTCGCCCCCAGAAAAAGGGGATGGTAAATTACTTCTGCATAATCTATTTGGAAAACCCTGAAAAGAGTTGTTGTAGGTCAGAATTGATTTGTTTTGGCACATGATGGTGATTATTAAGGCATCAGGTATCTCTGAGAAGAAGAAACTTTTGATTCAGGGGAAGAAATTGTAAAGCAGTGGTTCTCAACCTGTGGGTCCCCAAATGTTCCTGGACTTCAACTCCCAGAAATCCCTTCCAGCACAGCGAGTGGTAGGGGCTTCTGGGAGTTGCACCCACAGGCTGAGAACCACTGTTGTAAAGGAACCCTTCTAAAGGAAGAAATCTCTGCTAAAAAGGTTTAGAAATACCTGAATTTTCCCAACTCTTGCTATCACGTTAAAAAAAGGGTGAGTTTCATTGATCAAAACAAGTTTGGCAGGCTCAATTCTCAACCATTTCAGTGTCACATCTATTTGGCAAGGCAGTCGAAGAAGCTTTGATACAAAGCCATTGATCCAGCTTTTATGCAACTGAGGACGTTAAAGAAAACAAACCACTTTCTTCCCTGCTGGAGACAGCAGGAAGTGAAGTGTTGTTTGGTGCACGCAGACGCAGCTTTTAAAAAATTATATTCCAATTGCAGCGATAACCAGGCAGATCAGAATGTTTTACTAAGGGCTAATTATGTACTGCACAGACATCAATTACTGGGCCATGCAGATAAATTTTCACAGAACAAAGGACATTCTACTGAAGATGTGCTGCTTTTCTTCGCCAAATGTACAAAAAACACAAGCTGGTTCTGCTTTCTTCAGTACTGGAGCTTGAAAAGCCCAAGGAACTGTGTGACATGATAGGCACTGCAGAATATATAGGAAAGGAATGGTAGCCCAAACTGGCATTTTGTCATCTTGAGTCCTAGTCATGGTGCTAAAAATGAGTTTCTGCTACTTGAGTTTGGAAAATAAGAGGGGCTACACATGTGAAGCAATGTTTCATATAGATAAACTAAGAACATCACATCCATAACGTGAGTTCCTCCTCATCAGTCAATAATATGTTGATTGATACAGTATAATGAACATCTGAAAGGGCTGCATGTGTCTCATACATCCTGAAATCAATGTTTTGTCTGAACAGGATGTGTACAAATCTTCTGTTCTATGAATGAGCCCAATAAGCTGTAACATTCAAACTTTGAGTCTGTGGAAGGATTCAAGCTCACGTATTAATCTTAAATCTTTACAGAAATGTATGAGTATGTCACATTAGATACTGCATCAAATGCATTGAGGTGAGAGACTGCAGGAAGGGGAATGAGGGAAGTCAGTTTGAGTGATATATGTATAAATGATAACTCACCCTGTTGACAGAAAATGTAATTTTGTTCATATAATATTTTTCCAGAGCAAAATGTTTAACAGGGATTTGTTGATACAACCCTCAAAATTACATATCTATTTTTCAGAAAGAATTGGGTATTAATTCTTTCCAATTAATTGTTTTTGAGCGGCCTCTGAGTAATTCCCACAGTATCTTCTTCCTTTCCTCCCATTGACTTTGAATCAGAGTGGTATTTCTTTAAAAAATTATCAACAAGTAATAAGGAATGTTCAGTGCCAATAACATTTCTGAGCACATCATTTAAAGCTGGGATGCAACACATAAGACTTGGTGTCTACGTGTAGCTCCCTAGGTTGCCTTGTATCTCACCCCCCACACACAAATCAAAACATTCCATTGTGCCTTGCCTTGTAAGATTTGTGAGGCAATTTTACTTTTCTGAGGCCCTGCATGCTTCTTCCAAATTTAAAACACTGGCAAGCAGAGGAGGCAATCATTTTCCCCAGTTGACAACACATTGTGTTGACAACATGTTGGGATGGGATGGGATGACATCATGGAAGAGAGTGCAGTCCATCGAGGTTAAGGGTTGGGTGTCTGTGGCCGCTTAAATGTCTGACAAATGACCACCCCAGTTTCAAGGTTAAACTCAATGCTGACTTCAAGAATATATCAAAGCTGACTGTTTGTGAAATTTCCATCTATAACTGTGATTTATTAAATTTCTCCCAGTGGGTTCCAAGATGTCTCAATAATGTGTTCAATGGCAACTTCTTCCCCCTTTTAGGAGGCCAAACCACACTCAAGGAACAACCCTTTCCCAATCGTTGAATCAAATCAAAGGATTTAAACAGAATTATGCATATACTCTCATATTCATGTTTCTTACGGAAGAAGCATGATCATTCAAAGCAGAGATTCTAAGTTTTGCATTCCACTGCTATTTGGCAATGACCCACCATTTACTAAACAAAACTAAAATATATTCTGATTTCATTCCCTTGCTTTTTAATAGTGCACTGTTAGTAACTCAAAGTGATCACTGTAGACCAGTGGTTCTCAAACCTGGGTCCCCAGATGTTCTTGGAAGACAATTCTCAAAAATCATGGTTAGCACAACTAGTCGTGAAGGCTTCTGGGAGTTTTAGTTCAAGAACATTTGGAGATCCACATTTGAAAACCACTGCTGTAGACAAGCTTTTCCTGGAATCTACAATGGTGCGGAATAATAAATATTTTCTTGCACCGGATCATACCACAAGAAGAATCATTGCTGTCCACTTACAAAAAGCCATCAAGCCTCATCACTTATCTTTTGCCACCCAGTAAGACATGCCTACTAAAACTAATATCCTGCCTCTGTTTATTTTCAATACAGCAGCTGCTTTTTTTCATAGGTGACCTTGTTCTACCCTTCTTATTTTCACTACAGAACTATTATGTTAGGCAGGCTAGGCTACAGACAGCAGATGGCACAAGAGAACTCAGTGAGCTTCATATCTCAGTGGGGGATTTGAACTGGAAATACATTACCCAAGTCCCACAGTTTCCAGCCTTGGATAACTAAGGTGTTCTTGGACTGCAACTCTCAGAAACCCTGGCCAGCACAGCTTATGTTAAAGGCTTCTGAGAACTTCAGTCCAAGAACAGCTGGGTTACCCAAGTTTGGGAACCACTTGCCTTAGTTCAGCATTCTGGCTCCTACATGGCAGATATTCTGAAATTGAACCATGTTGATATAGCTGTTGTGAGTTTTTTGGGTTGTTTGGCCATGTTCTATACGTTTTTCATCCTGACGTTTCACCAGACACTGTGGCCAGCATCTTCAGAGGGCAAGGAGCTCAGAGAACTAGTTCTCTCTGTGCTCTGGGGTATAGAATGAATGAGACTGTGGGGTTTTTAAAGTTGTGGGGAAAGGGAAACTTGTCCTATGCTGGATAATAGGTTTTTATCATTGTATTGTGATGGGGGGGATTAAGAAGTTTCATTGCAATCAGGTGTGGCGAAAATCTTTCTCTGTGGTTGATGGGTGTTGTTAGCTGTTCTATTGTGTGAACAATATTGTATGAACTGATCACTGGTGCTCGTGGCTGGTTGGGAGTCATTGAACTTTGATCTTTTGCAGGCTATAGTTTTCAGTATTCGAAGCTGGGCTTTGTTGATTTTTAGACTTTCTTCTTTTCTGTTGAAATTGTGCTTGAGTTTCTGGATTTCAGTGGCTTCCCTGTATAGTCTGACATAGTGATTTTTAGCGTTGTCCAGTACCTCTGTGCCCTGGAAGAGGATTTCATGTCCACTTTGTTTCAGGGTGTGTTCTTTTCCACCGTGAAATAAACTGGACAGGAATCCTTTTCCAGGACACAGAGGTTCTGGACAACACTAACAATCACTATGTCAGACTACAATGATTCCCACCCAGGCACAAGCACCAGTGATCAGTTCACACAATAGAATAGCTAACGACACCCATCAACCACAGATGATTGCCACCACCCCTGATTGCAGTGAAACTTCTTAATCCCTCCACAGCACAATACAATGACTAACACCTATTCTCCTGCATAGGACAAGTTTCCCCTTCCCCACAACTTTAAAACCCCAGTCTCACTCACTCTATACCCTAGAACACAGAAAGAACTCCTAGTTCCCTGAGCTCTTTACCCTCTGAAGATGCCGGCCACAGAGTCTGGCGAAACGTCAGGAAGAAAAACTTCCAGAACATGCCAAACAGCCCAAAAATCTCACAACAGCTATCAGATCTTGGCCGTGAAAGCCTTCGAGAATACATGTTGATATACTTTATTTTAAAAATCTTAGAACTGATATCACACACTAACAGAACATCTCGGAAAACCCATAATCATGTTTTAGATTCTCTAACATGTGCTGTTCCAGATATGCCTTTTGTCTAAAAAGTTTTAGACACACAGGCTATTGGATACTGAATACTAACTCTATGGCCTCAAATATGAAACTTCTGTTGTCTCTCAATTATATAATAACTGGAAGAAATCTCAGATGAAAAAAATACAGGGTTCGAGAAAGATCTTAAAATGTGACTTGTAGCATTACATAACCTCAAGGAAGTATGATGGGGAACACTGTATTGCAGATGTTCCAATTCTGTCTTTCATGACACATTCAAGGAGGGGTTACAGGAATATTCTATGACACTGAGGTATCCTTCAGGGCTGTACCCTGTCCCTTGTTTTATTTAACATCTATGTGAAACCACTGGGGGAGGTCATTAAAAGCTTTGTAGTGACACCCAGAAAATGCAGGATATAACACAGGATACATACAGATAGCCCCTTTAGTATTTTGTGCCTCACAACTCTATTTCTATACAAATCAAAGATGACAAACCTTGCTATCAATTTCACTGCTTCCTAAAGCAGACTGAATCACATAGAGCAATGCATCAGTAAGTCCGTCACACTCTCTCATTCTTCTGCGGGCTTCTTCTCCAGCAGAGCTGACATTCCTACAAAAATAACAACAGTGATCACTATATTTTCCATTTCGCTCCTTATTTCTGGCAAAGACAGATTTTGTGAAGAAGGGCTCACTAGCTGTAATATGATTCTCTTCCAATAAGCTTTTAAAAGAGAACAAAATGAGAATAACATGACTCCAGAGAATCCTTTAAAAAGACTAATATGTAAGATGATATAGAGAACATAAACTTTCAAACAAACACATCTAGAGTTCTTATGCCAATCTTTGCCTATCTGTTTCAATAAAAGTGTAAAACACATACAAATAGCCATTGATTGTGAGTTATTTTGTACTCCTGCATATTTTCTCAGTCATTACGAGAAAGCTGTACCTTCTCAGTAATATACTGAACAACTTTCCACCTGAAAATGGCTTAGTTTGAAAAACAGGACATATTCTTCTTTTCTTGAACTAGGCTGACAAATTATTCTTGCTTGTTGCTACATATTGACATTGCTTTACATTCAAGTATCATTATAATTAATACTAGGAATGAGACTTTGGTGGGGAGAACTCTCCATCACACGATTGAGCTGGAACATGCAGACCCCAGGATGAACCATGGGACTGAGAGCCATGAAAACAACAGGAGGTAAGAACTGCCCTCTGTCCTCCATGTTTTTGCCATATTGCTTCTTAGCACCCTCTTTTGCAAGTCATAAGGCTTCCATTCCACTCACAAACGTGCATGAGAGAATGAATTTCAATGGACTTGGAGTTCTTGTGCTTTTTCTGCAAGAGTCCCATGTCTAATTAATACAAATCAGTCTAATTGGCCCAAGTCCTCTTACCTAGTTATGCCATCACAGCTGAAACAGCATAACTTTTAAAAGCAAGTTGATCTAAGTTAAGGAATCACCATAGACGTTATTCATTGCATACCAAGTGGTATCATTCTGGGAGCAGTTGATAATGTCTATGATGACTTATAAACTTGGACAATTTCCTTTCAAATATTATGCTATGTGCATAGCTATGTAAGAAGATTTTGGCCATATATCGCGTATCTAAGGAAAGAAGGATTGTGCACACAAAACTGGCATTACACGTGAGATAAAGATTTATGTTACATACAATTGGAAACAAGATGCCATTCAAGATTCAAAAATCTATTGCCAAAAATAAATAAATAAATAAATAAATAAATAAATAAATAAATAAATAAATAAATAAATAAATAAAGCAAGCAAGCAAATGGAGAAGAAAGCTAAGCATCCAAAGATAATATTGACTTGTCAAGACTAGTATCTCAGGTCCTTGGTCCGAAAGAGTTGTTTCATCCAGAAGCAAGATGTTAGCTGAAAAACCATTCTGTATTGACTAGATAGAGGGTTTCTCCTGATATTTAGACTAACAAAAGTTATCCTATATCTTTAACATTCACAGGTGCTGATTTCCCTGAATACACCAAATAAATACAGAAACAACTGTGACTTGGAACATGTTTCCACATTCCTGATCTTTCATTCAAATGGCCCATAAAATCAGACAGCCATTCTTTTCATTTTGGAAATGTTAGTACAATTATCCTGTCTGGCCAAGGACCTAGCAGGTGGCTTTTTTCTTCCTGCAAATGGATATGAAATATGCTGTTTGCAATGCCTCTGCTTTGTGATTTGTAGCTCCATAAATAAAGTAATACTTTGGTTTATGAGCATAATTCATTCTGGAAACATGCCTGTAAACCAAAACACTCTTATATCAAAGCAGATTTCCCCATAAGAAATAGTTGAAACTCAGATGATTTGTTCCGGGGTCCTACAGATGACATACTGTACACACAACATGCCAAAACTCACAAAAGAAGTTGGCTAGAAGTCCACGTCCACGCTATGGCTTATCTACCTGGCTGCGGAATCTGCTCTGCTTGGGACTAACAACTGGATTTTATTCTGTGTTTTAGTGTGACAATTAAAAAATGCAATTTGTACCGATATACAGCTGTCTGGTGGCTAGAAATGGTTTGAAAAATAAGAAAAGATGTTGAAAACAAATTAAATAAAAATTAATATAAAGAATAACAACCCCCCAACCTGCACTCCCCTTTGAAAACCTCTCTGGCTGGGGCAAGGGAAATCTCCCTTTCCCTCTGCTTTTGTGGCTTGCCTGAGACAGAACGTTCCAGTCACCCACAATGCAGCAGGGAGGGAGGGAGGGAGAGCCACTATTGGCTCACTTGTGATCATGTGATCTGCTTCAGTGCTTATATTGCAAGACATTGCTGATCAAGGCAAAATTTAGAAGAAATGTTCACTTGTCTTGCAAAATGCGCTTAAACCAAGCTACTCTTAAACCAGGCATGCCCAAACTTCAGCCCTCCAGGTGTTTAGGACTGCAACTCCCACAGTCCCTTGCCATTTGCAATCTAAGCTCAGAATTCTGGGAGTTGTGATCCAAAACATCAGGAGGGCTGAAGTTTGGACATGCCTGTCTTAAACCATGGCACTGTATTACTGTATCAACTTTTGTTAAGGGGCTTCTGTTGTACTGTTCAGTACCATGCAGAGGCCAGCTGCACTAATATGGTAAAGCAGGGGTGAGCAGCCCTCCAGGTGTAATTAGACTATAACTCTCAGTCTCAACCCCTCAGCCAGCATAGCCAATGCTGGAATGATGCGGGATACAATCCAACAGCATCTGTAGTAACTGCTGAAGTAGAATTTTGCCGAATTAATAGTTTTATTGGAAGGGCTCTTGTCTTCTCAAGAACATGAAGAGTCAAGGAAAACCTTTGTTTTAACATGTAATTGTGACTTCAAATGCTGTGTTTTCTTGTTAGATCTTTTCCTTGATCTCACTTCAATCTCACCTTACTGGAACAACATGGAAATAATGCAGTACTTTAGCATCAGTCAAATAATGCACCAGGCAACTATTGCATTTGCAAGATGACCTCCTCAAGAGGGCCGACAGGGGTTGCTCTACCTTGTTGGTCCTTCTTGATATGTCTGTGGCCTTTAATACCGTCGACCACGTTATCTTGCTCAGTAGGCTGGTTGAGATGGGGATTAGAGGTTCAGCTTTCAGCTGGCTCCGGTCCTTCCTTAAAGGCTGTACTCAGCGTGTTAAGCTCAGGAAAGAATTTTCAGCACCTTGGACGCTATCTTGTGGGGTGCCCCAGTGGTCAGCAATCTCCCCAATGCTATTTAACATCTATATGAGGCCATTGGCCAATGTCATTAGGGGATTTGGGGCTTGCTGTCATCTGTATAATGATGACACACACCTCTATCTGTCCTTTTCCACTCCTGCAGTGGATGCGGTGCAGACCCTTGACTGCTGCCTGGATGCGGTCATGGAATGGACCAGGACAAAGAGGCTCAGGCTCAATCTGGAGAAGACTGAGGTTCAGTTCTTTGGGACGTCCTCTACTGGGTACAGTGGCCCTCTCTCCAGCTTGGAGGGTTCTTTCCTCCAGCTGGCAGATAAGTCTGGGCATGATCTTGGATTCAGCTTTGTCCCTTGAAGTGCAAGTGGCAGCGTTTCCAAGGTGACCTTTTTCTACCTTCGGCTGATCACCCAGATTCGCCCATACCTGGACGAGGCTTCCCTGAGAACAGTCGTGCAGACGCTCATGATCTTGAGGATAGATTATTGTGATCCCCTCTACGTGGGGCTTCCCATGACCCTTATTCAGAGATTGCGGTGGCCAGACTGGTGGTGGGTGTGGGACGATACGACCACATCATCCCAGTGTTGGCTTGCTTGCACTGGTTGCCCATTGCCTTCCAAGGAAGGTTCAAGGTACTGGTTTTGACTTTCAAAACCATCCACGGCTTGGGGCCTGAATACCTGGCAGAGCGAATTTCCCTAAGATCAGCTGCGGCTGGGTGGCCACGTAGAGAGAGGCCTGGAAAATGGTCACCAGAAACCAGGCATTCTTGGTGATCACCCCATCATTATGGAACAAACTCCAGAGTGATATTCACCTTGCAGAGTCCCTGCCTGCCTTTAAGAGAGCTGTTAAAACCTTGCTCTTTAAAGAGGTGTTTGGTGACCATTAACTTAATTTTTTAAAAGCCTACTGGGACCAGTAGAATAAGATTGCCCGGCCAGTTTATGCTGTTTTATATTGTTTTTATTTAATTGTGTTATTTAATGTTATTTTTTACATATTGTTGTATTATTGATTCCTTTCTATTGTACTGTTGCAAGCCGCCCAGAGTTCCTGTGACGGACAGTATATAAATAAATAAATAAATAAATAAATAAATAAATAAATAAATATCCTCCAATAAACAGGTGGCAGTTAGGATAAATTCAATTAAATAATCACCAGGCATTTTCAAATCCCATGAATAGTTGGAAAATGAGGCATATGAAAATGGTGGGAGACATAAAGAAACAGCCTAAAGCCATGAGTAACTAGAAAACAATCTTTTTCAAAAAAAATCCCACAAGCGTATCTGAAATAATAAAATCCTAAATTGTGTAACTTCAGATTCATGTGTGTCCAAAGCATACCAGGCTACCTAACAGGAAATGTTTAACAATTAAACCATTTGTACTGAATGTTTGTGGAACAGATCTTTGATTCTGAAAACGTTTTAACCAGAAGATGCGCATGCATGTGGAAGAGAGTTTCACCTCAGAAATATTAACAACTGAGTTTTAATACTTCATGATAAACTTTCACCTTCCGTTTAGCTTCTGGCCTAGAGCTTAGAAAAGTAACCACTACTATTCCCAGATAATAGTTTTGAGACTCTGAACATTGTAGTCCAAAATCTTACTTTTCCAGGCTCAATCTGGTCAATTAGCATGAAGAGATTCATATAATCGACAAGCAAATGGCACCTTTTAAATGTTATTAAAACATATTTTATTATTTACTTTTAATACTAAAAGCACATTATATTTGTACTTCAGCTCATTCATTCTCAAACTTGTTCTGCATTAAAGCACTCATAATTCTGCCTTGATTCTGAGTATTATCCTTGACCATTTGGCTATGCTGGGTAGGAATTTGCAGACCAAAATATTTAGAGGTTACCAAGATAGAATAGGTTGTTCTAAACAGTTTGTCACAGTAATTTCTTACTGGGATCTTTGCAACAACATGATAATGGACACACACACAAAAACAATAAGAACTATAAAGTAGGGCTGGAAGAAACCTATTCTACAGTGCCAAGTGATGGAGTAGTCCAACATTAATTAAAAATGAGTGTTAAGATTCATAAAATACAATGACACTCTCAAGAGGCATTATCAAAATCTAGTCTTGGCTAAAGCAGAAATATTTACAAATATAGGAGAGAACACTTAAAAGGAAAATAGAAGAAACACTGGGAACAAAAGGACACAGAAGGTAGTATTGGTGAAGTACACATGCGTAATTATATGCTCAGGTTTAAGATATTTCAAATTTGAAAAAAAAACATTAGCATAAAATAATAATAGTGAAATTAAATCGAAAATAGACATTAAAATCAATTGTGAATGAAAAATTAAAACACACACTCAATATTTTTTGATTACAATAAATCAGGTTTAATAGCTTTTTAGGATCAAACACACAGATATTCTAAGTAGTGTTGGTCTCTTCTGCAAAACAGTATTTTTGGGGAAAAGTTTCCAGTGGAATTTGAATATTTAGAAGGGGAAAAGGTGATCAGCAAAAGAAAAGGCATAAAATACTCAGGCACCAAGTAGTTCTCTGCAAAGAAGTCACAGTATTTTTTTTAAAGAACGCAACAACCTATATCAAGGTGTGAGATAGCTCAGTGAGTTAGATATCTGATTGGGTGCCAAAGGTTGGAAGTTTGGTTTCCTGCTGTGTATCCCAGAAGAACCAGCCTATGTGGCCTTAGATACATCATCATCATCATCATCATCATCATCATCATCATCATCATCATCATCATCATCATCATCATCATCATCATCATTTTTGCAATGTAAGACCATATCAAATACTTAGGTACACGTTTATCTATATATAGTCTTTTTCATGTTATTTGAATATTCTCTAAACACAAGAAAGTTCATCAGGCATGTTCTAAGCAAATCCTGAAGTGCCTTAATAGATAATTTGATTCTCTGCAAAACATTCTGTAATGCTATAATTCAACCATTTTATTATCTTTGTCTGCAGCATGTGCTAGAGTTTATTAGGTAATATAGAAATTTCCAGTACATATTGGAATTATCTTTACAGAAGACAATAGCTTATCTTGGCTTATGTAAAATTTCATTTATTTAACTTTTTTTTATTAATTGAAATGTGGGCAACACAGGGTTACTGGAGAAGCAGGGAGCCCTTACTAAAGCATTCTGTTAAATAGATGATCTGCACATTTTACAAGACAAAAGAAGGAAAGAGAGAAGGATAAGATTGACAGGAATTTGCCCTACATGATAAATTACCCCTCTGGAGACATAGCTTGGAACATGGTAGTGCAGTGCCCATTCCTCAGCAGTTTAACAAGCCTACAAAATAATAATTTAGGCAAGTCCACTTTCCGAAACACAAAATGGGAATAACTGCTAACCTTTTCTGATCCTTAGG
Organism: Phrynocephalus forsythii; assembly: GCA_029282475.1. Classification (NCBI taxonomy): domain Eukaryota; kingdom Metazoa; phylum Chordata; class Lepidosauria; order Squamata; family Agamidae; genus Phrynocephalus; species Phrynocephalus forsythii. Next base: position 19,227,757 of record JAPFRF010000003.1, read on the forward strand.
ATTAGGGTAGAGTATAACATATTTTGTAGTCATAATTTAAAGTCCAGGAAATCTAGGTATTCCACCTGCAATATTTTCACAAGAAGATGTGGAAGCCTGCTAAAGATCATGCACTCACGGGTATCCAATTCATACATTTACAGTGCAGCTTTATGCACATTTATTTGGCTATAAACCCCTTAAGCACTATGTCAAACAAGACTTGCCGAAAGACATATGTATATACAGTACTATACTCGTTAAGACTATATCCTTAGATCCCTAAGGATGGTGTATTGCATGTCACTCCTTAGGCTTAACATACAGTAGGAAAAATATATGGTTTGAAAAATAATTATTGAAGAAAATTTATTACTGGCTAGTATTGTACAATTAACTTGGCCTGGAATCTTAAATGCACTTATTAGGAAGGAAATCCCATTTAATGCATGGCTGAGTATGTTTGCAATAGTGCTAAGTATTTTAGTATTCATAATGCCCATATTTAACAAAGTATTTGTGAATGGTGTGATTTGCCCCAAATCACTGGACACACAGAGAGTTAAGCTTTAAGTAAATGAATGAAGGGCACAAAGTTGATTCCTTGGAGTTAACTTTTTCCTTAGAGTTAAGTATCAATTAATTATATTATTGGAAGACAGATGTACCAGTTGATGGCCATGCTCTCTTAATGTTATTCAGATGTTTCATCTATTGGTGAAAAATGTTTCTTACACAAATAGCCAACATGGAGTATATCCAACCTACATTAGAATCATGACTTGGGGTAGAAGGCTGTGCTGTATTACTAGTGCAGATCACGCCTCACAAAACTGTTTTGCATGAGAGGAAGTCTCCCACTTGGTATTACATGAAAGAAAGAAAAAAATTGTACCCAAGACCAGCTATGTGATATGACTCCAGAATCATTATGTGCAAACACAAATTTTAACTACAAATGCATCTTCACTTAATATCACCATGTATTATATTGGACTTTGCAGTGTATAATTATTTTAAGGCTTGATCAAATTGTACTGAAGAAGGACATTGTAAAAATTCTGTTTATGGAGAAAACTAAATGTGCCACTTTGTAATTTAGTTAGGACTCATATTAAAAATCTCACACTTTCAACAAAATGAATACTAACATCTTGATATTTTAAAAAAAGAAACACAGAATAATATTTTCCCATTATGTGTGAGCCCCCCCCATTTCTTCATAGTGCATTGGACATAGCTGAACCCCAAGAGCAAATAATTAAAAATGAATTTAACATTCCAAAGAATAAAGTAAAACTTGTCTGCTGCTTTATACTTCAATAGTCCTTAGGCAGTTTCCTGACACACTTTATGCAAGTTCCAAGAATCTCTGTTTTCCTTCTGAAATGTCAGAAATATTCAACATGTCATATTTGATTACGTTAAAAGCATGCCACTATAATTTAGCATGTGATCAAAAGTTATTCCAGTCGTGGGCCCAAGACTTAGTGTAAAGGCATACAGTATAACACTAGCAGACATGTCCTACGTAAAGAAAATAATATTTGTTTCTGCACAAAAAGTAAATGACTAGAGCACCAACCAAAACTAACGCTGTTGGCACAAAGTATTTGATGTATACATTTTCTGTGAGATGATCATTCCTTTAAAACAGCTAAATAAGACATTTTCAGCATCTATGTTACCAGGATATGCGTTTTTTTCCCTTCAGTTACCAGTGCCAAATCAGAAAAAGACAACAATGTGATCAAGATATGATTATCTGGTCAATATATTTTCAAATACTTTCTAAGCAGAATGGCCCAAAATTCTCTGGGACTTGTGCAATATTAATAGGCAATCTTGCAAGCAAGTCTACATCTAATGCCCTCCTTTCTGTCATGCTTCCTTTGCTTCTTCAATTCCAAAAGTGATTGGACAACAGACAGCAAAGCAAGTTGGAAAAAACACACGTATGATTGTCCTCATGTGGGTGGTTTGTCCCAACAAAATTTTGGCTATGTTTTCTACTGGCAGTTTAAATTTATTTACACAATTTTATACATGATGTGTACCTTTACTTCTGAGCAGTGAGAAGTTTCAAGGGTCAACATTAGAGATGGGCATGGATCATCAAAATGACAATGTGTTTCAATTTGTGATTCATCAAGATTGATAGATTGCAAATAAGGAATTTATGATTTTTTTCTTACAAATCAATGACTCAGTTAATTGATTTGTTTTTGTATTTAAAAACCTATAAAATGACCCCAAGAGATACCAAAATTGCATGGAAGCTTCCCCTGGCTTTCCTCTATAAGCCCTGCAAGTTTGGTGAAGTTCAGTCAATGATGTCCAAGTTATATATCTCTACATAAAGGCCCCCCACCCTGAAAGTGTCCCTCCAGGAACCTGAAGACACCAAAATTTCAGAGAAGCTTTTACTGACTTTCCTTACGGTTCCTCCAGGTTTGGTGAAGATTAAGTTTCAAGATTAAGCTTGGGGGCATGGTAGCTCAGCAGGCTAGAGCGCTGAAATGTTGGCTGCAAATTCGGTAGTTTGGTGGTTTGAATCCTGGGTGCCACAAAGTGGAGTGAGCTCCCGCTGTTAACCCCCAGCTCCTGCCTACCAAATTAGCAGTTTGAAAGCATGTCTGCAAGTAGACAAATAGGCACTGCCATAAAAAGCGGGAAGGTAAACAGTGTTCTGTGCGCAGACTTACGGTCAGCCATGCCAGCCACATGGCTATGGACTTGCACAACACTGGCTCTTTGGCTTGAAAACTGAGATGAGCACCACCCCTAGAGTTGGCTACAACTAGAATGCATGTGGGGAACCTTTACCTTTACCTTAAGTTCCAAATATCAGTTACATACTCAGAAATAACACACATAGTCAAACTGGCCTTTCTCCCTAAGCAACACTTTTCAGTTTTTTTTTCTTACAAAACAAACAAAAACCAGATTAGGATATTAAGAGGAGAAAATGAGAGGAAGAGACCTTTGTTTACATCTTGTTAACTGTGCTTCCAGGAGTGCTACAAGAGAACTGCAAACCAGGCTTCCCACCTCTCAACTTGTATGATCAATTAATGCAAACAACCAGTGGGAAACCTGAATTCCTGGGTATGACTTCGCAGCAAGTGAATTCACATTTCTCTCACTGTGTAGTCTCACCCTAACGGTACTTAAAACGTGTGGAATTTGGTTTGCTGCTGCTGCTTTATTCTAGCAAGTCATGTGCAGAAGTTAGACAATTGATTTTTATGGACTACAACAAGAATTTCACAGCTAGGCTATGTTGGTTCAATAAGAGTTCTGGGTGTTGCAGTCCAAGCAGTAATTTTTCCAGGTTTAGGCCCCAAATAGGTCTGCAAGAGGCAGCTCCAGATCTCAAGTATTGGGTAACTTTTATATGGGTTGTCACACATGATTACATCGACTGATTTCGTAAGAACATCAGTGTTTTCTATGTTAGCTTCTACCTATCTTAAAGTCTTAATGGTTTTTTTTTCTTTTTGCGTTCTCTTTGTAGCTTTAATGTTACCTTTTCAAAGATGCCTCTTTTAATTCCTTGTTAACTTGAACATGTCTTAAATGTTCTGGGCCTCATTATTGTAAGCCAGCTTGGGTCCTTTTCCATAAATATTCAAAATAAAAAATGAATGAATGAATGAATGAATGAATGAATTGATCTTCTGGAGCATAGGCTCTTCTTCATTGACAGCAGGTCAGAGGTGCTGCCAGTATGCCTAACACCACTGACTGACTGAGCTGTTTTGTTGGATGGGAAGCTTCATGGACGAGAAGAAAAAGAATTATCTGTGTATTAATGCAAGTGTGTGTGTGTGTGTGTGTGTGTGTGTGTGTGTGTGTGTGTGTGTGTGTGTGTGTGTGTGTGTGTGTGTGTGTGTGTGTGTGTGTGTGTGTGTGTGTGTGTGTGTGTGTAAAAAAGAGAGTCAGGGCATAATTTAATTTCAACTTATATGTATGACAATGGAAATCATATTTATATCTATCACTGGTCTTGGGAGAGGAAAGAAATGCCTATCTAAGGTCAACATGCAGCTGTCTTGTAACGATAATAAGCGCCGACAGAAGAGTTAATTTATCCCAAAGCTCACTGTTGGGTTGCATTTTGTAAAATCGCTTCAAGGAGGCTTCCCTCACTGGGGACCAAACTGACAGCCCTGCTATGATGATCTCACCAGACACAATTGCTTCACGTAACTTTGCCCCCACAAGGCCCCTTTTGAGAATGTCATATTGGGCATTTTCTGGCATCACACAGCCCTTGTTGTAAACACAGACCACTGCATACAGTTTGTTAAGAAAGGAATTTTCATGTTCTGGAATGGACCACCAATTTGGACCGCCATGTGAAGAACAGTAGATGAGGCTGTGGGGAGTACTCCTGACAGAGAGTGGAAAAATGGTTGTGGTTGACTATGATTCTGGAGGAATCAGCACTCTCTGTGTTACTTTTCAGATTATTTTCTCTTGTTTCCTACTTCAGCTGACATAAAACAATTTTGGCTTGATTTGAAGTTTTTGAACTGTAGACATGTTTCTTCAGAATTGTACATTTTGTGCTTGGCTGCACATTAAATGGATTGGAAACATGCCATTCTCAAGAGGGCCCTCTTAGGCACAGAGATCCTGGCCATTCTGAAGCTTGGCATTGCTTCAGACAATGAGAGAACTCTTATTTCCTCCCACTTTCAGTTTGCGAACCAATCATGTTAACAATCCCCACTATGAGCATAGCCAGTAATATGTAACCAAATTTAAAAGAAAACGAGACGGGGCATCAAATGCATTAGATTATTTCTTTGCCTCCTTTGAAACTCTGAAGAACATGCGCTCTGGAGGAGAGGCTCAGTCAAAGCATGTACAATGTTTTAAGTTGCTGTTGTGCCTTCTAGTTGGTACTGACGTATAGAGATCCTAATGGAGTTTTCAAAGTGAATAAGATATCTCAGGAGTAGTTTTACCAATAAATTTCTTTTTAAAAATATTTTATTGAATTTTCTAAACATAACAAATTAAAACAAATAAATTGCTTGCTTCCACATTTACGTACTTCTTTTCCATCATTGTATTTATCGTTATTTATCTCCATCTTCATCTAGTACTAAAAGTGAAAATAACAAAGTACAGTATTAAACTAGCCTATTTAATCTTAATTCTTCATTTTACTAAGCACTTTAAAGTCTATTTGTCTAGCTCAATATATGATAGGCATACATTGATATCTGTTTTCATCTAGTACAAAGGGTGAAGATAGTAAATTTGACTTAAGATATCCTATCTAATCTATAAGATTAAGTAAATAATAAACATCACCAACCCATTATATTTTATCTATTCACCTAAGTTCTATCAATTTTCAAATATATCAGTATGGCTGAGACTAATACTTAATGGGCTATTTAAAAAAAGAGAGTTATATCTTGGTCTCTCAGTTTCATAATACATTTAAAATTTTCTATTCTTGGCTAGTATATTCCTCTTGGAGGTCAGACAGATTAACATTTCAGGCTGGTAATCTCACTCCCCTTTCCATTTTCACATCTTAATATTTGTTTAACATTTAAAGGATGGTCCAGATACAAAAAGCCAATTTCTGCGTTAGAGTGAACTGCCTGGTTTGGCAAATATAAAGTTAGCTTGGCAATAGTCTTAAACTAGTCTATTACAGTAAACATTTCCATTCACTGGTTCCCATTGCAATCCATTATAGTCCATTAATAACCAATAACAAGTAATAGGTATTGTGTCTCCAATACACCAGACAACCAGGGCTTCAAAGGCACACAATAATTAGCCAAACACAAAAACAGACCTTCTAAGTAACTGACTCATTAAAACAAATCTTGGTCTTTCCCAATAGATCCACCACCCCCATAAACCGTGCACATCTGTCAATTCCCATCCTCTCGAGATCCGAACCATCCAAACATCCTTCCCATGAAGCAGAAGCTTCTCCAGCAAGGCCAGGCTGCACACTCCTCTTCAAAGTTTCAATGCTCTGCTGCAGCTTCATGCTCCAAACAAAACCAGTTCTGGGACTTTCCTCTGCCTCTTCAACAAGTTCAAGAGAAAGTTCAGTTTTCAAAGCAGAGCCATACTCCGTACTCTCCACCTCCTCCTGAGTACCTCCCTCAGTGCTGCTCTGTGAGTCGTAACCTTGGAAATTGGGATTAGTGCTTTCATCTAGCTCCCCATTCTACTCAGAAGCAGGTTCAGAAAATTCAGAAGAAAGTTCAGCCTGTAAATAGTCCAGTACTCTTTGCATTATGAGGAGCAAATCATCAATTTGTTGATCTGTCATTTCCCCCCAGCTGATTCTTGTCCTTGTAGTCGGTTATAAATCCCTTCAAAGGGTTAATCTTTCAGTTGTACTGAGCTTCAAGGAGGAAGGGGTGTGGGAGAGAGAGCTGGTAGAGAAAAAATGTTCCAAGTCTGGCATATAAGAATGTTTTGAAAACATTAAGCATTTAGATTGTCCAAGGTCATAGACCGCTACTTTACTATGCACATTGTCTCTGTATTTGAAAGGAGTTTATATATTGTAGGAGTCGCTCTCTTTTTCTTTCCCTTTCTTCAAATATGCCAGAAAACACAATGCAATAATCAGAAATATCACTTCTGTGTTAGCATCATGAAGTAATTATTTATTCTCCCCTCACACTTGTAACCACCATTTCGGGAAGGGGGGTTGAAGAAGTTTAATGAGGCTTAATGAAGAACAGAAATCAGGATGTCACCAAGATATCTCTCTCGTGGAGTGATGGGGTAAAGCAGAGAAAAAAGAAACTGTCTACTCATGACAATAAGGCTTCATAAGGTCCAGGATTAGTTACATTCTGGAGCCACAGCTGAAGACCGTTTGCCATAACGGCAGCTGGACTTCCCCCAGCAGGGAGTTTAGGCTATTTCTGGAACTGCGAAGTCTGCCGCCGCATTCTTCACAGCCCCTAGATGCTGCCTCTCTTCATTCCCCCTCCAAGGGGACTTACCCTTATTCAGGGTCCTGTTTATCTGGGGAAATTCAGCTTGATAAGCCAGAGGGCTTATCAAGGCATCTTGCTGCGGCAAACCAGAAGCCGGAAGTCTACCAGTAAATTTCTATGGCTAGGTGGGAATTTGCACCCAGGTCTCCTGCATCCTAATCCAAGATTCTATCCACTACACCACACTTGTTTATCTCTTTTATCCAGCTAACAAAGGCTATTTCTCAACAGCTACTGTCATCAATAACCAGCTGCTATAGACCTTCTGCATTTGTAAAGCACACACTTTACAAATAAATAATTAATTTATTTGATTTACATATTGCCCATCTGGCAGCTAAGGCCACTCTGGGTGGTTTATAGCAAACCAAAGCAGTACAATAATGAAATTCATCAGATTATACATAAATAAAGCGATAAAACAAAATGACAAATAAATTTAAAAAACCTACCACTTAACACATAAGAGAAAGAAAAAAACATTCAGGATGGCTGAGTTGGTTTAAAGGCTGATGAATCTCGGAACATCCCTTTATACTGTAGACTTTAGTCAAAGCTCTTGGTTTCCTTTACTAATCAGGGCTGAGTTAGCAGAACATCTTACAAATGATAGGACTTTTGGAAAGCTAAGGAAAATGATTCTAATGTTACAAAGAGTCTGGTGGCACATTTAAGTTTATTATAATATATCGTTCTCATCGAGTATTCTAGATGTTGGGCTAACAAATGAAATCTGGAAGCAGTAATGTACTCCATGGCTTACTAGTACTCTCTGCACCCAAAAAGTGGAAAACCAGTACACTATTAGACTAGGTTCTAAGCAACAAAAATGTTCATAAGACGGCAAGTTGCCTTTTATATATGTAAGAGGTTAAGCTGCAAGCTCCATAAACTACACAAGAGGAATGCTTGATCTTTTCAGATAGTGGTTAGCTTTATGAAGCAGGGCAAATGCTATTTATCATAGATAATGTCCAAAATCAATCACCAGCTACTAAATTCAACTGGTTTTAAAAGTGAACCCATCAAGACTAGATGGTATTTTCTGCACATCCTTGAATGTAGATGTCTGTTTGAAGTTTTTATAGGCAACCACCCTAATTAATCTACTACTGCAATAGGGCAATGAGATAGCATTGCTCGTCCCCATTCACCTCTAAATTCAAGTTTATTTTTTTAAAAATTACAATATTAGAAATAATTCCTGTGTTCTGTATTGTGGATGGTGGTTCAGTATATCTTATCAGATATTCTGTAGCACGTAAATGAGAAAGACTCACTACTACTTCATTGTGGGCAGCACAAATGATGAGTGATTAGATGAAGACAAAATTTAGAAAAAAGAACCTAGCAAACTCAGAAGTATGAGTGAGACAAACAAGAACATCTGTTGGGCTGATGGCATCCATGCAAATAAATATGTACCACACCTTTAAGAACTCTAATTCTACAACAACATATTCAGTCCCAGACAACTGTTTCTTAGACGTCTTCCAGTAGCATATTGAGCAATAATACAGATCATGCATTTCAATACTATGATCAGGGTACAACAAGTGATGGGATATCTTGAAATTCTTACCCACTTATTCAGAGTTATAAATTCTGCAGACTGATACATTGAACTGTAATTCCAGTGTTTTTTATTTCAGCCAAACCCAAATTCAAAACTTGGCTATTATATGGTCATAGTAGCTGTGTGTAGGGAGAGAGGGCAACACAGAGGTGCAACCTTGAAAAAGGATGGTGTATGAGAATATCAAAATAACTGCAGGTCCGTACAGTAGTGAGTGATCTAATTACAGATCGTTACAATACAGAATCATGTAATGTGCTTCCTAAACAGCTGCCTTCCCAAAAGTGACCATGCATTGGGATGGCAGCTGCATAAATCAAGGACAACCATGTTCCATTGTGTGTGAAAATGGGCAATCACCCCAGGAGCACGAAGAACGGAAATAATTCATAGGTGCTTACAAGTGACAGGCAACCTAGCCATTGCACTTTATTCACATAGAACAGGTCAGGTAATACAGAGCCCAACTGAGCCTACAATCACCTGTCACTTGACCCACCATGCAGCACACACTTTACAAGCAGATAAAACAAGTCTTGTAGCTACAATAAATTCACAGCTAGCTTTAAAGCAAATAGATGACTTGAAGAAACACAACACTTTGTCTTAATGCATGAGTCATGTGGTTTTTCCTCTGCCTCTTAGGAAGAAATAAACTCAGAGGCACCATAGATGTTTGCTAGTGTACTATATTGTTGCATTCTGGCAAGTCATCTCCGACTTAGAGCAACGTTATGAATGAGTGACCTCAAAAATGTCATATACTGCTCTGCTCTTGTAAACACAAGGCTATAGTTTCAGTTTTGGAGTCAATGTATTTTATATTAGGTCTTTGTATTCTGCAGCTGTCTTCACCTTTCCCTAGTATTTTTGCCTGTAAGGCCATCACGTCTAACCCCCTGTATAATGCAGGAATCCAAATCAAGGTATATATGATGGGCGGGTGTCTAGCTTTTTCTCGAATGCTTCCATTGTTGGGAGAGCTCACCACCTCCCAAGGTAATTTATTCCATTGCTGTACTGGTCTAACAACTAGAAACTTTTTCCTGACATTCACCCACAATCTGGCTTCAGAAGCCCACTGTTGTGTGTTCTGCATTCTGGAACAATTGAGAACAGATCCTTCTCCTCTTCTATATGACAAACTTTCACATATTTGAATGGTGCTACAGTATCAAATCCCCATAGTCTTCTTTTCTCCAGAGTTAATATTCATTGATTCCACTTCTACGTTGGCCCACTAATGTAAACAAAATCTGGGCAGTTCAAAATGCACAACAGAATCATACAATAAAACAACCCCCACAGATTGTATTTAAATGCAATAAAACTCTGTCACTAAGCAAACATGAATCTTTAAATATAAGTATACAAATTTAAATACATCTAAACATCTCAAATCAATAGTGAAACACGAATAGAATGCAGTTTTCTATAATGCCAGTGTTACTAGGTTCCTAAAAACTGAGAAGGATGTCATCTGGTGAACTTTTCTCGGAAGCTTATTTCAGAGGGAAGGGGCTACAACTGAAAAAGCTCAGTTACTAATGCTAGCTCTTTTGGCTTCCTTGGATGTCATTAACATCAAGGATATGCGTTTATGGCTTTTTTGACTGATGGCAATCCATTGGTCACATCCCTAATCCAGCCCCAAGGGAGATAACATATCTGGCAGTTCACAAATGATTCCTGGCATTTTTCGGTTTAAAGCCCAAGTGGCAGTTAAGTATCTTGATATAACCATGCTTCTCTTTTTGTAGGGTGTAGGTTCAGTAACTCTGCTTGGCTGAGCTTCAGTCTCTCTCAAGTCAACACACAGGGTCTCCTGTGTTTCTTCCTCTGCATGCTGTCTGCTAGACTCTTCAAGAACCTGAAAGCGGTTTTGTAGTTCCACTGGTTAAAAGTGTCTTCTTTTAATTCTGTGATGCTTTTCCATGTTGCTTCTCCACTATGTTTCTTTTCTCTTCAGCATTCTCTTCTTCTGCTTTGTTCTCCCTCCTTCAGTATCTGCCTTGGGTACTGCTATGTATTTATTGTCTTCTTTGATCCTGTTCTCACTTTTTCTTCTAACCGTGCAACTGGCATTCACTTTTTGCAGGCATATGTCATGGTGTTCTTAGGCACACAGCCAAACAGAAGCGTTCCCAAGCCAACGCCGCCCTCCGCCTTCCCCGCACCTTAAAGGGACCTTCCTCACGCTGGATGACAGGGCGCCCGGGGCAGAGGGGCGAAGGGGGGACTCGGCTGCCCTGCGCATGTCATGACAGCGCCGCGCGCTGTCATGACCTGCATGGGGAACATCCCTTTGGGACCCCCGTTCAGTCCCTCTGCATGCAGAGGGGCTGAACGGGGGTCTCGCCTTCCCTGCACCAGTCATGACAGTGCCGCGTGCTGTCATGACCCGCATGGAGAAGATCCCTTTGGGACCCCCGTTCAGTCCCTCTGCATGCAGAGGGGCTGAATGGGGGTCCTGCCTTCCCTGCGCTGGTCATGAAAGCGCCCAGTGCTGTCATCTGGCACAGGGAAGGTGGAGGCTGGTCGGGAGGGGGCTGCGATCCGTCTTCCGCACGGTGGAGACCGGATCACAGCCCCTTCCTTCTTGACTCTGCCCCGGAGCCTGACAGCCCACCGGCTGTCATTTCCGGGGTGGAGATCGCTGGACAGGGGGCTCCAATCCGGAGGCCGGATTGCAGGCCCCTCCAACGATCCCTTGGGGAGAAAGTCACGGTCTCTGAGTTCTCTCCTGACTGCTCTCTGCCACGAGGGATGACACCTGAGCTGGCTGTCATCCCCTCGCTGCGGAGATCAGAGATTTAGATAGCTGTGGCCTTGCCTCCACTTGCGGAGGCGAGAACGGGGCTCTCAATCCTCCCCCACTGGCGATGACAGCGTCATCGCCAGCAGGGAGGAACGAACCGAACGTAACTGAACTCATTTGTTCTGGTTCTGTTCGGTTTGTTCCTAAATTACTCTGGATTCCATTATTCATTCCGTTATGTAACGGAATGAATAACGGATAACAGAACGAATTTTTTTTCCGTTTCGTGCCCATCTCTAATCTCTACATTAAAATAAAATAGAGCAAAGGCTAGTCATTCCCATGAGATCAACTTGTCACATATTGTAGATATTAGGTATGAAGAAGGCACTGAAAACCAGCTATTAATAAGAGACAAAGAAGTAACATGCCCACACATTTAATCCTACTAGGGAAAACCAATAACTAAAACCCAAAGAAATAAACATTATTGAATAGGGAAAGGTAGTTCTCATCCTCCAGATTTGACTTTTCAGCAGAGGACTTATACCACTGATTGAAAAGTCACCATCCAGAAACCTATTGCATCTGTACCAATTGCTTTCCCATATGAACAACTTTCCCCCTCAACCTTCAAAAGTGAAAACTGTGCAGGGCACATTTGTCATGCCAACGAAATTTATAATATTAGTTACTACTCTCATACTAAAGCACTCCACTGACAGATGTTGCACAGATTATTTAGATGAAGCAATCATTAAGTTCCAAATCAGATGTCACATTCAACAAGACTAACTATCTCATGTTGCATTAAATAAATTCCTAATATTATCCACCTTTAAATAGATTTTGCAGTTTATTTACCCCCAAGGGAGCTGCTTGATCCCAGGGATCCCTCAGTTCCTGCCGTGGAAATCTCAGTACTTCCGATCACACAAGTTCAAATATAATAACAGGAACTTCAAGCAAGTGGCAAAAAGTTCAAAAAGAGATGTTAGATAACCATTAGCTCACCAAGCTAAAGCAGAACACTGCTTGCAGCTAGAGACTGCAGTCTATTGGGTGGCTGTGATCTTTTGGAACACTGGCCAGGTAGGCAGGAAAAAAGAGCAGTTCTTAAATCATAAATAGGCTGCTTGAAAAGAATGGTGGGCTGCATTTTGTAAGTCTCAAATTGCATGGGCTCACCATATGAAAACACTAGTAACATGTTTTATAGGCATTGGTCAAGAGTACCTCTAAGAACCTGACATGGAGCCATTGCTATGAAAGGATCAGTGAAAACACTATACTCGGAGGTACTGATGCTGTTTGAAAAGAAACTCTAATAAGATGTTTCTCAGATGCTGGAGTGACAAAAGACTCTTCTAGATCTGAAGGTATACATGGCTTAAGCCAGAGGAACTCACCTTAGGCACCCAGTGGCATTGCGCAGCACCTGTGATGAATGAAGCTGTATCTTGTGGTCATCCTGGAGCGGGGAATTTTCCCATCCGGAATGAGGAATGATCACTGCGTTGGTCAACACTGCAAGGGCATCCTGGATAATTGGCATTTTCAGTGCATCACAAGAGGACAGATTCCAGAGAACACCTAAAAACAAACAAGAGAGCAAACGGTGGTTGGCATTATGTATAGAAACAGGAAGAAGTATTAGTGGACAAGAAAATATACCATAGACTGTAAAAGCCTGTAAGCAGCTGCCAGTGCTCTCTGCTCGCCTTTAGCAGCTAAAACTCAGTATGCGAACATAGCTCACCAAGCTGTTAAGAAATCCATGTATCATATACCCTCAGACTATGGACTAGAGTCACTGCTCCGTGTATGTGGCCAACCTACTCAAGGATATGTAATCTCCCCACCCAACAGCAGATTTGCCAATGCTTTGTGGCTATATTTAGTTATGCTAGCTTAATTTGCTTTTTAGGATGATTTTATGTATGGTGAACAACTGGGTGGCTTAGAACTGTATGACCCGTGATCATACATCCTCCCAAGAAAAATGGTTAAAACAGAAACACACAAGGGCAAATTAATTATATCAGTTTTTAAAACCCTCACAAACACACTATACAAAATGTGAACAATAACTTGTGTATTTCTATTATTATAAACCACCCAGAGTAGCCTTTTGGGTAGATGGCACAGTATATAAATCCAATACAAATAAATAAATAAATAAATAAAAACTCACTGTTTCTTTTCCATTTGTTTCATTTTATAACAAAGATATAACCTGCTCCTGCATTTGTATTGTCTTGGAGACCATGCAGCCTTTTCCTGCATTTTTATTTTATTTTATTTTATTTTATTTTATTTATTTTGGAAACCAGTTTAACTCTTCAGTGATCAACATACTGAATTGTAAAGTTCAGGAAATTAATAAAGGTTAGTTATGTGTTAGAATTTCAAATTTTAAAGAAGTTATACAATGTCCTTTTTTTCTAATATAAAATGTTTTGTTCTATAATATTAGAATATCAAAATCTTTATCACTTTGTAGCAGGGTTGTTTAAATATGTTGTTCCAATTCAGTCCACTAATTGAACCTTATGTTATTTACATATTTTGTTTTTGCTGCTCAAATTTTTTCATGAACTTCTAAGGGAGAAAAGGGAAGAAAAAATGTTTTATTTAGGCATCCCAGTACCTGTAAGTAACTGAAGCAAAACAATAATAATTATAATTTGAAATGTGTTTGTCATAGCTGTCAGTTGTTGAAGTGATGCAGTGATCTGCAGATAGAACAATTCAACCGTGTAATTCTATTTGGGAATACAAACAATCATTCACTAAACCTGGTTGCTGAAATGCCTCTCAATCAAATGTAGCAGCTTTATGATCCCCCCCCCATGACACCTAGAAAATGAATGTGCACAAATGGCTAATATATTTCAATACAAAAATAATCTTTAAAAAGTTATAGCAAAGTTGCAGTTGCAATTCTATATTAAGAAACAGTTGAATTGACATTTTGACCAAGAAATGGATTCCCTACAAGTTGTCTTCCTTTTCCTTTTAAATCAAGGATTTGCATTCACTCTTATAGGAAAAAATATCACTAATCCCTTTTGATATGACAGAAAAAAACTTTGCCTGAAGCACTAGAAATGGGTATGTGTGATACGGATTCACTTGCATATATAGTCCATACCAGGGTGGGTGACATGAGACTCACAGGACACAATGCACCCACCATCCCAAAATAAAATTGTAACAGATTTGGGGGGCCAAAATATTACACTTCAAAGTCTTCTTGTATCAGAAGTTGGTGGGGGCACTTTTGCCATTTTTGAAGACCCCCAACATCTCTGCCCTCCGTTATTTTTTCAGAACTAGAGGGTGTATGATGGTTCCCAATGTTACTGTGTTTTGAAATCTGACCAGCACTCTTGGTCCCTACTAGAGGTAAGCACAAATCAAGTCATCCCGCTTCATCACCAGTTCAAATCCCTGTCCTTCCTCCTTGTCTGAGTGGGCAGCAGCTGGAGGAGGTGCCCAGCTGCCCAACGAGGAGGATCCAGCCAACGTATACCAGCAAAAGAACGGGACATCCAGCCAAGTGGTGCTGCACATAAATTTTTTGGTGAAGTGAGTTGACTTAATTTGTAACTATCTCTTGCTCTTTGCTCATGCTTTTTAACTACTGAAGGGGGGAGTTCAGCTTAAAACCCATTTCTGTAAGAAAAAATGGGTAGTGGTGACACTGGGAGCAGATGTGACACAGATCTCTGAAGGCTACCGATTTCTGCTTCTCTCTCTCTCTCTCTCTCTCTCTCTCTCTCTCTCTCTCTCTCACACACACACACACACACACACACACACACACACACACACACACACACACACACACACACACACACACACACACACACACACACATCCCACTACCTTTTAAAGGGATTTTCTTCCTGCTAGAACAGTGATGGCGAACCTTTTAGAGACCGAGTGCCCAAACTGCAATTCAAAACCCACTATTTTTTTTGCAAAGTGCCCTTACAGTAATTTAACCTGTATACAGGTGGCTATGAAGGGGCGATGTCGGGTGCCCACAGAAAGGGCTCCGAGTGCCACCTTTGGCACCCGTGCCATAGGCTCGCCATCACTGTGCTAGAACATCTTGCTCTACATAAAGGATAGGCATTTTACCACTTATCAAATATCAAATATATTAATATTAATATTAAACAGAGCAAATATCTGCTCGAGATAACTGCTGTAGTTTTTACTATCAAGGAAAAATAATGCTTTCTAGGCCCCACTAGTGAGGCTGTGCCTACGTATATACTAGTAATACTTATGATTAAGTATGCAAAAAGCTTTCAGTCTTTATATTGTAGTTAACATTTTTGTAAGTACACATCTTTAGCATCTTATATTTTCAAAACATATGGGAATTTTGTGATAAAGACATGTACAATGTTATGGCTGTTGTGAGTTTTTTGGGGCTGTTTGGCTGTGTTCTGGAAAAACTTCCAGAACACGGACAAACAGCCCAAAAACCCCACAACAGCTATCAGATTCCAGCTGTGAAAGCCTTCGAGAATACATTAAAATGCACAATGTTCCCAAACGCACACATTTTTGTTGCAAGATGGCTTATGCCTTGCACATTGTCTCAGAATGTACCAAGCAGATAACTCTGGAGAGAATCTCAACAACACAGAATAACCTTTTATAGGACCTCCAGAATTCAAGAACTCTCTTTTGCATACTAGTATATAGAGTTCACGTGAAAACAGTGAAGGTTACTATATTTAGCTGTACCATATCTATATGAACAGTTGACATCATAATAAAAGTCACACGTCTCTGTTTATCCACTTCAGTAACTTAACTAATGTCAAGAGTACTTCTGCAAAAATGTATTACACGGATTAACTGATTAAAATCCTGCACACAAATAACATCTTACACTAAAAGTCAAAATACATGTTTTAAAAAGTACTTAGAACTGATGAACATATTACGTCACCTAATTACACAAGGGCCCTCTTGGGGAGTACACCTTTTCCCTCCCCTGAATTTTAATTGTACAAAAGTAATTATTTATGAGCAATGTAGTTCTAAAATTATGCACAATTTTGACTAAAATTTGCAGTAACGATTCACTATAAGGATAAAACCGGAACTTGGGAGCCTGGGATATGACTTTCTCAAATTATAGAAACATATGATGAACATTATGTACTGGGTCCACAAACTTACCTGATTTCAGACCATGGGCCCAATGAGATTTACAAGATATCTGCACAATTTCCCTCATTATTTTCAAGCAAAGATTATTGAAAACTTTGGTGAAAACTTTACTAGTATTATTTGCTTAATGGGAAATAATAGGCTCCAGGAAACAGCATTTCCCACTAAGTAAAGTCATTTTTAATTTTCTCTACTTCTTGATCCCAGTAATTTGGGCTTGGAATTCATGTTTGCCTGGAAGAGTTTAGGGAACTGGCAGGGATGGACAAGACAAGGGCAGATGTAAGCCTCTGGCTTTTTAAATCTTAGAAAAGGCTCAAACCAGTTTCACATTCACCCTGAGAACTCTCTGAGAAAGTTTAAAAGTGCAAAATCTTTTACAGGCTTAATTCCACACAATTCAGAGCAGCAGCTGTTGAAATGGAAAGGGAGGAGATCTTCTTGTGTTCTCCATAATGTGGATAAAACTTGTAGGGATTTAAATAGGGATATGTTTCATCCTTGAAGAACAAATGGGATTTATAAGAATTTCTGTGCATTTTCTTTATTTCAGCATACACACACACACACACACACACACACACACACACACACACACACACACACACACACACACACACACGATATATGGGGGAAGCACTCATAGAAGTTTTGTTTGTGTGCGCGTGTGCATGTGGGCATGCGCAAAAATGTGCAAGACATTTGTGCCTTTAATCTTTGTCCAACTTCCTTCTTTGGAGGAAAACCTTGTATTTCTTGCAAAACACAACCTTTTCAAATATAAAATTTAAGAACTGTGCAGGAACCCCCCACTTTTTTGCAGAAGCAGAAGGGGAGTGTATGCTGTCACTGACAAAAGAATTGATGCCATTTTTCTTCTTATAGGTAAAAACAATATTTTATTTTTTAAAAATAGTTTTTTTTTTAAAAAAGACCAAAATGGGGTGGCACCTTCAAGATTAACTTTTTTTAAAAATATGAGCTTTCATGGACAAGTCCACATCATCAGACACATCATGTCTGATGAACTTCATGTCTGATGGAGTGGATTGTCAACAAAAGTTCACATTAAAAAAAAAATAAAAGTTAGCATTTAATGTGCCAACATATTTTGCCTTGTTTTACTTTTTACTTTTATTTTGTTTTCATCTATAATTTGTTTTTACAGTTATTGATCCTGTAAAAACCAAATATGCCCATATGCCTACATATCTTTTTCATTTAGAATGAGGAAATATTGGCATTCTACCTTCAATAGTTACAGTGACAATGTACAGTGGACTTTGTTAACAGTCATACCCTAACTTAAAATCTGCCTGAATATAAAAATCCCGAGATAGGGAAATTTGCTTAACATAATCACCTATGGGGAAAATCCATACAACATAAAATGGGATTACCCATTTTTTTTATTTTTTTATTTATTTTTACAGCTTTGATATGCCTTCCAGTCACTGAGGCAAACACTGCCTCGGTGACTGGAAGGCAATTCAAAAGTGGTGATATTTATCAATAAATAATTGGAAGGGATTTCAAAACCTTATACTAAAATCATCCCTAAAATGGGGGATCAAAGGACCCAGTCTATGTTGTATCAAATCCCTTCCAGTCATGGAAGCAGTGTTTGCCTTGGTGACTGGAAGCCATTTAAAAAGTGGTGCGCTGCTTCTCTCCCCCCACGAGGGTTCGGGAGCCAATGTACAGTGGACCCTTGTATAACAGACAGCTTGTATAACATAAAATCTGTACAACATAAAACATTCTCTTTCATAGGGGAAATTTACTTAACTTAATTGCCGGGGGGAAAATCATATGGAATAAAAATGGGATTACTCCATTTTCAATGCATTCCTATGGGAATTTGTATAAAGGAAAATTTGCTTAACAAATTTATACAAGGTACCACTGTATTTCAATGGAGATGGCTCCTGGAGTGCTGATCCAAAGCCAGCGCCAAGCAGCTGATTGGTGCTGGCTGGGGGGGACTCTCTTGCTTAGCTGCTCCCAACCTCCCTAGAAGCTGCGTGCACAATATTTAAAGCGGTTTCCCATAGGAATGCATTGAAATCAGTTCCCTCCAGAATGGATTAATTGAATTTCAATGCATCCCTATGGAAAAACACTCCCCGACATGAAATAACCGACTTATGAGCGTTGGCTTGGAACGGATTAATCTCGTAAATTGGGGTACCACTGTATTTTTTCCTAGCAATAAAAATATAACATAAGTTATGACCATAATTTAGCAAGGACTAAGTGTCTATGTTTCTAGCCTTGCTTTTTCCTTGATAGCTGTCTGGAAATCTGATAGCCCTAGGAAGCCTTTCAAACCTTTTGTGAAGATTGGATATCTAATTTCTAGTTACACTCCCACAAACAGCCTACCCAGGAAAGTTCCTCCAGAAACCTAGAGACACCAAACTTGCAGCTTCCCCTGAGTCTCTTCTACTATTTCACCTGGTTTGGTGAAGATTGGATCTTCCTGACCCTGATGTTAATGGGAAATTTCCGGGGGGGGGGCAACATGTGGGTGTATAACTTAGATGTCTGGAAACCAATCTTCACCAAACTTGGAGGGATTGTAGAGTAAAACTAGCAGAAACGTCTCTGTAGTTTTGGTGTCTCTATGTACTTGGGTGGTCATTTTATAGGATTTTAAAGGGATTGTAGAGTAAAACTAGCAGAAACGTCTCTGTGGTTTTGGTGTCTCTATGTACTTGGGTGGTCATTTTATAGGATTTTAAAGGCAAAAACAAACCAATAAATTGATCTGTTGATTTGTTAGAAAAAATGTAGATTCATTAATCATGATGGCGAGCTCATGCTATCCCAGCCTCTGACAAGCAAGCCTTGCTGGACCAGAAGCTCTCAGACCACAGACCTTCATTGCTGCTTTCCTTGTCAGCCGACTGCAGAGCAAGGAGAGGGGCGCCAGTAAATGGAAGCCCAGCGGCCTTCTTGTCGCTCTGCTAGTATCTTTCTCACCTCATTGGATGAGGGCAGAAGGATACCACTAGTGGCTCATTGTGTTGCCTCTGTACAAAGAGTGTGGGCCTTGCCTCAGGTTGCTACCGTGAATTGCACCAGCAAGCACTGTAAAGATGATTGTAATTTAATCTGTACATAATAAATGGTCTATAAAAAAGTATTCAATGACTTTAATAGATCATGAATTGAAATGATTCACCATCTTATGAATCATGCCCATCTGTAAACACAGAGCCTTGAAACTTAATATAAAACAAGGACAGGATGTAAAAGCAGTGGGATTTGTTAAAACAGAATAAAATAGAAATTGATTCTCAAATTCACAGTTAAAGTATAAACTCACATAAAGTGTTAATTTTAGATTGATTTAAAACTAGCTTCTATAATTCTCATAACAGAAAATCTGGCCCTCTTAAATGTTCTTCCATTGCTGTTTTTTTGCCACACTCTCCTGTGGTCTTTGCACAGATTATGCAATATGTCGCTTCCCTCACTCTTTGATGTGAGAGAGGGGAAAATGCTGGGATGAAGGCCACCTGGCTACAGGTTAGTCTGAGAAGCTGTGATGCCTGAAGTCTCAGATGTGTTTTCTATCAACACTAATTATGTTACGGTTAATAGCCTTCATGCTCATTTATGTTGATTTGATACCTTTTAATGATGGCATAATTTCCATAACCTAGCAAGGCATATACATAGACAGAACACGAGTGTTTTAGGGGCTAGAGGGGAGACTGGTCATCTGAAAACCAAACCATGCAATATATAGACATCTGGTCATATTTTAATGCAAACTCAGATCTAAAATACTCTAACTGCTTATCTACTAAGGAACCCACATGTTTAAATCCTCCTCCCTGCCTTGGAACAGTCACCTGAAAAAATTATCTCTGAAAACATTGATGATATATATAAAATATTGAAGGGCCATCAGGATCACATTCAGCTCTTTCTGTCTGCTGCATCTTTAGCACATAGTATAGTCTAGAGATGGGCACAAAACGGAAAAAAATGTTCTGTTATTCATTATTCATTTCGTTACATAATGAAACGAATAACAAAAATTGTGATGAAATTGGAACGAACTGAACAGGACCATGAAAATTATCACCACACAGTGATAATTATTTGAAATTATTACCTACCAGGGGGTTGCAGTCCTTAAAACGTTTGTTTTTGTCTTTCTCCCATTGCGATGTATTTTTTCTTTTCCCTTTAAGGATGACACAAAATGGATTCCAGCCACAAGATGGATGAAAGCCATGTGATGGGATCATGTAAATTCTTGGACAATTTTAACCAATAGCATGCCCAGGTTGCAGACTGGGTAGGTGTGGCAGCCACAGAGGGCATAAAAAGCTTTGGCAGCCCCTATCTTCCTTGCAGTCTGCGGTGGGAGTTAGGGTGGGATTGCTGTCTCTGTGACTCGTTACTTTAGGCCAGCCAGGCAGGTGTGTGTCTCTGTGTTCCTACTAGCTGCAGCCTGGCTTTTAGGGGAGAGAAAGAAGAAATTTCTCTTGCAGCCTCCCTGTGTGCGTGCATACCTCTCGGTGAGTACCCTCCCCTGCCCTGCAATGCAGTCACTCTGCGGCTGCCTTACGCCCTGGACAACGCCCGCCACTGCCTTTGCAGCCTCCTGCGTACCTAGTCTATACTGTGTCCCTGCCAGCATCATTTTTTTAGTGTTTTCCCTCTGGTCTGGGGCGTTGGGGGACGTCCGCGCGCAGAAATGCTTTAAGTCACGCAAAAAGCGGGTAAAAACAAAAAACGAAAAATGAAAAAACGAAATGAAATTTTTTCAAAAGATTCACGAAAAATGAAAACGAACCGAAATGGACCCGCAACGAAAAACGGAAAACGATTCGTGCCCATCTCTAGTATAGTCAATGAACTCATTTCATGACTATGTAGGGGGATGCAAACATATTCACTCAAAGCGCGTGCAACCATCATCCTTCTACAATACCACACACAGTCAATGCTAATAGTGTAATACTGCTAATAATAGCTAGTAATGTTACAGCAGCTCCACTGGCTGCTGATCAGTTTCCAGGCAAAACTCAAAATTCTGGAATTAACTGATAAAGTCCTAAACAGACTAGGTCCAAGCTATCTCAAAAATGCTCCATCTGTGAGTCTGTCTAGGTGTTCAGATAATTAGGGGAGGACTTGGTGGGTACATAGGAGAGGACCTCATGACACTTTTCCCAGGCTCCTGAAACTCCCTCCCACAGGAGGCCAGGCTGGACCCATCTTTGAGTATCCAGGAGACAATAAAAGGGGTTTATATTTTGTGCTTCTAAATCTGTTTTTTTAATGCTTTTGCTTAGAATTTTAAATATGTGACCAATTTTTATTTAATAGCTGAATAATTCACTTTTTTAGGTTTTACCATTTTTAAAATGGTATACACTGCCTTGGAAGCTTTTGTATGTGTGTGTACACACACACACACACACACACACACACACACACACACACACACACACACACACACACACACACACACACACACACACACACACACACGGAAACTCGTATGTGATTTTTGAGATAGCTTTTTGTCATCTTACTGATCTGGTTTTATATATTAATCCAGCTCTTGTTTGTTTTTGTATGTATTTGAGTTATTATTTTTGCTTTGTTATCAGAATTAATTATGTTTGATTGGTTAGTTTTATTTTTGTCTATACATTGTATATTGTTTAATTGTATTATTTATTGTATTGTCCACATCTTAACTTTTGTAAACTGCTCAGAGTGACTGTTGGTCAAATGGTGCGGTATAAAAAAACAATCAACCAACCAACCAACCAAAGTATCTGACCAGCAGATCCATGTGCTGTATTACTTTCAGTTTTCCTTCTCTCCAATTCAATTCACTGACCATCATTTTAAGCATGGGATATGAAGCATCTAACTCTGACAGGGTAAAAAAATGGGTCCTTATTCCACTATGTAGCTGTTCTGGAATAATTTTATAGTCCTGACCTCTTTTTGTACATTTTTCAGAAGGCAGTGCGCTTTAGCAAGATTACATAGAATTTGAAACCCTGCTTTTGTACTTTTCTGCCAGACCTGTATTCCTGCATTCTTCACATGCTGTTCCTTCCTGCATTCTTTTTGCACATTAAGCTGTGATTTCACCACTGTCCTGCTAACTTGTCTGTGGAAAGAACAGACAGACATTTGAATAAAAGCAATATAGCTGCCCATGTAAATCTTATGCTTGTATTTGATCATCAGTCTTCATCAATTCTTTCCATGAAACTACAATTGTGGCTGCTTATTTCAGCATCCTCTGATGTTGTTAAATACAAACCCACTATCCCAAAACAATGATTTAGAATCTTCTCACTCTGGCGCTCTTCTCCAAGGTAGCTGTAGTCCCAAACTCAGGATATACAGCTAAATTCATCCACTCCCACCTAATTGTTAGATCATGCAAATATACTGTAAAATGTGTATATGCTCTGACATTGCACTGTAAAAACTGAAGTGTTAGTCAAGAGAATAACCATGCTCTGGCTGTGCAATACGGTGCTACCTCGGTTTATGAGTACTTTGGATGATGAGCATTTTGCAAACCAAGCAAAATCTCTAGTAAAATCTGCCTCAGTGTGTGAGCCTTGCTCTGCTTTACAACCAAGGCTCACTTCAGTGCTCACCCTGTGCTGCCTGTAACGGGCCTCCAGAGCTCATCCCAGGACACGTGGTGGGCCTGTGTGGGGCCTCTGGAGCTTGCTTCAGGCTGGGAGTTGCCTGAAACGGGCCTATGGGCCATGCAGTGGGCCTGCACAGGGCTTTCCAGGCCTCTGCAAAGAATGGAAGTTACTTCCAGCAGACAGGAAGTGGCCTCTGGGGCTCTCCATAAGCCTGTCAATGCCAAAAATGGGCCCCCGGGGAGTCCAGCCAGTCCTGCCCTGACCGGAAGTCACTTCCGGGCCATGCGGTAGGCTTGAGCTGGGCCCCCGGAGCTTGCCCAGACCCGGTGCCACCTGTCCATCACCTCTGGAGCTCACCTTTCTTCACAGGAAATAATGGAAACTAGGATTCCAGAACGGATCAGGTAAGTTTCCATTATTTCCTATGGGAAATTTTGCTTTGATACACAAGTATTTTGGTTTACAAGCATGCTTCCGGATTATACTCATAAACCAAGGTACCACTGTAGTTCTACGGCACAGCTCATTGTGGTGCCCACATCGGTAGGAGCTACATGTTGGAAGGCATTCACATGGCTTTGCAGGCAAATGTACTTCAGACTAATGCAAGCCCTTTCTATTTTAAAATAGGGCTATATCCAACATATAACTTGTAACACCATGATCAAATACTGTGGGGTTTGCTGTGGTTACAGTACAGGCCAATTCGAAGTGTATCGATTTTTTTCTGATCACTCAAGGAAAAGGTTGATTCTGTCTGGTCCTTTTTTCTCCCCAAACATCTTTTTCCCCTGTCACCAAAGGGCTCTACAGTGTTCAAGCTGGAACTATGACCCCATATTATCAGCTGATTCATTCTTGTAAATATAGAAACATCCCAGATAAAATAAAAGGTGTTCATATGGTATTTAATATTTCTGTACACATTAAGAAGAATGTTGGAATGCTGCCACCTCTTCTGGAACACTGCCCATTCCTTTGAAAACCAAGTGGCTTGACAGTGATGTATGAAAGATCAGCAGAGATGGGACCAGAGGAAGGAAGGAAAGAAGAGGGGTTGTGAGTTGAAATGCAAAATGCATTGCATTGAGTGTGAACTCCTGAATCAACCTGCAGTCCCTGTGGGATTACTGATTTTGAACACAGGCTGTGAATCAAATCACAGCAAAACTGTCTTGGAGGGATTTGGTTTGCCAGTGTAGTAGCAACCATATAGCTCATAAGGAGCACTTCTACTGATTAGGAAAACAAGCTCATTGCTTACAGCAGACTTGTTCCCCACTTCATATGCCCTCCAGATGTATTGAATGAGAACTCCCATCAGTCTCAGGAGATTATGATTGCAGGAACTGTAGTCCAGAACATTTGAGGAGCATACCAAGCAGTAGAAGCTGATCTGGATCAGAGATGAAATATATGAAGCTCCCCCTGATTGTGTCAGGGTGCAACATCCATTATAGAAAGAGATGTATTCATTTAAAAATTGCCAAAATCACACAGTGTACCTTAATCAGATACACAATATCAAGAACACGTATCACTCTTTCATCAATAATAACTGGTGTATCGCTAATAAGTGGTATATCTTAGTTATTGCTAATAATTGCTATATCAGAAATGTTTCAGCCACTATGCCTTGCAGGGTGAAAAAAAAAGGCAAAGGGAGGACACCACTGCATAAAGATAAGCAAATGGAAATTCTGCTTTATGGTATTGTTTTTCATATAAGATTTTACAAAGAAAAGAGACAGGAAATGAAACAAAGTTTGAGAGGAAAAAATAATATACGATCCAATAAATCTGATCATATGCTCTAGCTGTGCTGTATGGCTGATGCCTGTCTTTCGCATAAATAGGTAATGCACAGACTTTCAATGTGAATGAAGATTGCAACTGATTAAGATGATATGTGCAACCTACTCCTCATTTGCGTATAGGAAACTTACAGATGATCCCTGGAAGACAGGACCCACGGTGCCAACAAACACTGAAGCTATGGGTTGCAAAGGAAGGTGGGGTTTTTGCTTTGTTTATGTTTTTTACTTTAGTGGGCCTTTCAGTAATTCTGTCACTCAGCAGGATGCGTCTCCTGAACTCCATGTAGCACAGCATGTGACAGGGAGCATCTAATTAGTTCTACCTAACAGGTAAGAGATGAAAAGTTGGATGATTAAGATATGGAATTAAATTTATATATACAGTGTATCTATCTATCTATCTATCTATCTATCTATCTATCTATCTATCTATCTATCTATCTATCTATCTATCTATCTAAAAAAAATGTTTAAGCAGTGCCTGATTATTTTGAAGTACTGCTTTAAAGGGGTGGAGGATGATCCACTGGGGTTGAGTCATTTTTAAAAAAAGGTTCTGAATATTCATCAAGTATTTTAAAACAGGATTTTCAGGGAGATTATTATCAGCCACTTAATATGCTTTTGAAGAATTAAATTCTCCACACCCCTTCCCCTAAAACCTCACAATTCAAGCAGGAATGAAAATCAGGAGCCACAAACTGAGAAATATTGCAATTAAACGTGCATATCATTATATCTTGAAACCTGCCTTCCATGAATAAACCCTGGAGCATACCCTCTTCTCCCACTGAAAATATACATACAGCACAACCTGGGTTCATGATAAGTCTATGAATATAGTGATTATGTTTGCAAACACAAGGCTGTTCATGTTCATTTCCCACGTAACATTTCCTAGTGCCGTGACAGGAATCTCAGCCACAATCATAGATGTTCTCATCTCCTTGAAACCTCTTTTTTAGCTAACCTATGAACTGTGTGGTACACAGTGGTATCTCGTAAGACAAATGACCTATAAAACGAAAAGCTTGTAAAACGAATGAAATTTCTGGGAGTAGGCATGTTTTGTAAGACAATTCCTCCCCCATGGGTTAAATTTATCCTATGAGGTACCATTGAAGATTGGGTGGTGCAGACCAAGCAGTGTGCAACACCTGATTTCCGACATCAGGGGGGCTTTCTGAGGAAAGCGGCAGCAGCGGCAGCAGGGCTGGGCGAGGATGAATGTGTCCCTGCTTTGCCTACCAACTTGGTGGGCAAAGCAGGGGGGCAGTGATCATTGCCGAGCCCTGCTGCTGTGACTTCCCTCAGCTGCCCTCCATCGCCAGGGCTGTTTGCGAGGAAAGCAGTGAGGGACCACTGCCACTGCCACTTACCTCGTAAACAGCCCACATGTGTGAGGATCAATGGGTCCCTGCTTCGCCCACCGGTGGGCGAAGCAGGGACACAGTGATCCTCACCCAGTCTGGGCTGTTTACGAGGGAAGCTTTCTCCCTGCCCCAACCCAGCAAAGAAAAGGAAAATATTTCCCCCTTTGCTGGGTTCACCAGTAGCGGAAGGCTGCTCCTGCACAGCCAACAGACAACTTGTGGCTGTCAAAATCAGCTGTCTGTCAGCTGCAGGGGGAACAGCCTTCTGGTGTCTGGTGATTAAGGGGGGTTGGGACAGCCTTCCTATAGGAATGCATTGGAAACCTATTAACCCCTTCCCTCCGGAATGGATTGTTTAGTTTTCTACATTTCAATGCATTCCTACGGGAAACAGCATTTTGTAAGATGATTATTTTTTTGTACGACGAATTGCCCCATAGAATGAATTAAATTCATCGTACGAGGTACTGCTGTACTACACTGGTTCCTAAATGATCTTTCAAATATGGAAAAGGAATTATATTCAAACCTGTGACCAGCTCTCTGATTTCCAAATCCGTGGCCTTGCGGAGTAATCGTACTAATGCTGGAATACCCCCACAGTTTTTCAAAGCAATTTTGTTGTCGTCATTGGCCTTCCCGTACACCAAGTTCCTCAGAGCTCCACAGGCACTCCGGTGGACTTCAGTCATCCGATGATCCAGCAGATCCACCAGTAACTGTATTCCTCCTTGTCTTCTTATCTGAAATAGCAAAATGGAGCAAAATAAATCAGAGGCAGGTTCTCAATCAAGTGGAACGTGCTGTCAGTCCTAAGTAACAAACCCAGAGAAGACTGGCGCTAACAAGACAAAATGCTGGACGAGCCTTCTTTGTCTTGTCAAGGTTACTAAGGAAAGTAAAAGTTCATTACTTGGGAAGAGCAAAGCACCAATCAAAACAGCCAGACAGGTGATGGAAGAGCCACTTTGAAAGAGACTATTTTCCTCACTGTGAAATAGCAAAATAAGCAACCTTCAGGGACAGCAGATGCCACCTGCGCTGAGATGTCTGATTTTCTGGTGTATGGTGAAAGCTGTCATCCTAATTATTGTCAGCACAAAATAAAAAAATAAAAAATGAAACACTAGTGTTGAACTGTTTGCTGAAATTATATATCAACATCATAGCTTTTGCAAGGCTATTAGCTGGTTTGCAAATATGAGGGATGTCTAGCATGGGCTCATTAAAATGATGGTAGGCACACAATTAAAGGCAAAACTCTGATTAAAAAGTACCATTCAGCTAAAGCACCGACTTTCTTAGGTCTTTCTAGACTCCGCCACCTCCAAATAAGATGTTATCATTACATTTCTGTCACCAATAGAAGTTAAAAAAGAAAACTAAGAGTGCCAATGTTGAAGACATAGTCATTGTGTATCATAACTAACAGAACTAAATCAAAACGAAATTCAAAATTAATGGAAAGGAGGCAATACGTTCACTAAAGTAACTTTAATTACCAGTAATTAGATTCATTGTGGCTTTGTTGTAGTAGTACACAGGAAAGTACATTTTTAAAAAACACTATATATAATATTTTGAAAGTAACCCAAATGATGCCATTCTTACTAGATGCATCATTTGGGGTGACCAACTGGCATCCACATCCTGTGTGAAATACTGTAGAGGAGAGAACTTCACCGCTCTACCTTAACCACAGGGACCTTTCTATGGGCTTGACTGGTTTGATTCTGTTTTCTTTTAAATGGATGGCTTATGATGTATAGGTAACATTTCATTGATATTATACAGTAACTTGAAGGGTTTTAACTGGAAAAACTGGAAAACAAACACACTAAACAAATACTATACCAAACCCTGGCAAGTAGCAACCAAATACAGTACTGCAAATTCCTACATCTAGAAATATGTAGAATTAATGTCTTCAAAGCACCTTTAGCCTGCAAGCTAAGAACTGGGAATGTGAAATATAAGGAAAGATGTCCAGTCCCAACCCACTGCACCTCAGATTTTCTGACGAACCACTGATATGAATTGGAGACACTAAACAGCCATTAAACAGAAGGATGGCCCAACATAGGAGGGGTAACAGCTCAGGACCAGAATCAGCAGTACACCTCCATTTGAAGGACAAAGGGCACTCTTTCAAAGATGAGGATGTACACATATTAGACAAAGAAGATAGGTGGTGTGGTAATATCATTGCCCATATTTCTGAGCCCCAACATTGGTCAAGCACAAAGGAAACTGAAGGCCTAGGAGGGCTGCTTGACCTGTTATTTCCCAGCAGTCCCCAGGACCGAAGCAGATACCAGGATGTGCTGATGTAGGCAAGAAGGCCAGAGCAAACAGGATGGCAGATAAACAGGATATCAGGATACATCTGCTCAGGCCCAGAAAAGCTCTTCCTGTCCTTATAAATAATCCCTCACTAGCTAGGGAGCATTTTCCCTCCCACCTATGGAATGTATTTCCTCTGCCATTGTGTACTTGTTTGCTGTTTATAGTCTCACAGATAAGGTGTGCATTCCCCTCCCACCGAGAAACATCCTGCTGTATCTATTGTTCTCTCTGACTAATAAAACACTGGTCTCAGGCAGTAGAGGAAGCATCACACGAATCATCACACAAATCATCATCACACACTCTCACACGCGCATGCCTCCACACATTCATACATCACACAGACATCCATGGACCCTGACAGAGAGACGAACAGGAATGCTGCCTGAGCACCAGATGATTGCACCCCGAAACTCTGTGTCCGAGTGATCCTAACGCAACAAGGTGGTTTGAGAGAGGAGTAAGGGAAGCCATTCATGTGAGCATCGAAACCCCCTCCCTCAACAGAGGTGGCGGCCTCAGGCATAGTCTATCTGCTACTTATCAGGGTGTGCTTTCCAAAGTACCCAGACAAATCAAAAAGCCTTCACCACCAAGGCCATAGCTAACAACCCATTCTTGCTAGGTTTCAGCACCTTAGGCCATTTTTCACCTTAAGGCTATGGATACTATTGTCTCCCTAATGAGCCTATTCAGGCCATTATTCATCTTATGAGCCTAATCCAGACCAGGGTGACAAGAGGTCAAAGCTGACTGACTATAAGATGGAGGACTCGCACTAGCTGTATTCAGACTGATGAAGCTGTTTGGATGAGCAGCGAAACGTTTCTATCTCTCAAAAAAGAAGTCCAGTAGCCATGACTCAACTTCCAGACTGATATGAATTAGCATTTTATATCATGTTTGTAATAATGTTGTATTAGCTAGCTAGCTAGATTAGATTAGATTAGATAGATAGATAGATAGATAGATAGATGACCCTTTTAAGCCAAATACTCAACCCATTGAGCTTCTCTCTCTCTCTCTCTCCCTCCCCCCCTCTCTTACAGGAGACTGTCCAGAACTAGAACCTGAGATACAACTAACAAGCTCCTTGTTTCAGTAGGCATGCAAGACCTTCTGATTACTTGTTTAATATGTAATGCTGTTCTTATTACAAGCTCATGCTTCATTCTTAAACAGAGAGACAGATGATTCACACAATCTCCCCCTGGCATAAAATGAACATGGGGATTCATCTTTGAATACCCCCTCCCAGAAAATACAAAATTAGCTCTTTAGAGAAAAGGTTTGGGCTAAGAGTGGATAGAATAGTCTGTTTTCAATCTGCTTTGGCACCTGTTAACTCACAAGTACATTCCATCCTCTTTGCGCATGAACCTGTGTGCTCATTTTTAAAATGGGAAAAATGCATTGTTGTTAAGCTTATTTTTCATGAATGATTCAGGGCATTACTCTGTTGAGCCCCTACTGAGCAGTAAGTTCCTCCAGCATAGTATTGGGGGACTGCTTTGTGTGTGCAAGCATAACCATTGTGCAAATGGCAATTCTTGTAAAGAAAGCCTACCCTCTGCTTACATAATGGTAGAGCTTGTCTAGGTGACACAATCCTGCTTTATTATGCTAGCTGGACTTTATGATACTGGCTGCATTTTCATATGCCCTTGACTGTTAACATAGAAATTTTAGTATACATTGAGCCACTGAGCTGAGAAATACATCCTAAAATTCAGTAACCAAAGGATGATTCTATAATTGTATTTCTATCTGAATTAACACCCCAAGAAGCACACATTTGGAAGATTTAGTTAAAATGCAGACTGAATGAAGTCATGTGGTAGCTGTACCTTGAATGTTTTCCTTGAGATGAGAGACTGCATTTGGACAAAATGAAGTGCAATATAAAATAAAGTGCAATATGAATCCTCACAGAGGTTAGATGATTTGCCGGCATTCAAGTTTGATTGGGAAGATATTTATTTTTATTCTCCTGGTATTATTTCTTTCATATTGAGAAGTTTAGCAATACCGTGATGGGATATTTTATCCTACAAAAAGCACAGCTGTTGGGGAACAGTTTATTGGTTCTTCTTGTATTTTCTTAGAAGGACACACGTCATGACACTGGTTTCATCCATGCCATTAGACAACTGCGTACAAACCTGGAACGACTAGAAGGGCTCATCATTTGGAGAAAGTTATCAGTTGATGCCTCATGGGTGTCAGCCAACTGGGTTCATAAAGAGATTTTTACATCACCAGCCAGAACTTTCTGTAGGGCTTGTGTCTCTCCAGCAGGGCATATGGCCAAGCTTGTCCCACAGCAGGGAATGGAGGAGGGAGGGAGAACCAGCTATCTGGCAGTACAGTCAGGGCTGCAATGACCTAGTTTGCACCAGGGGTCATGATTCTGTTTGATTCTGAAGGTTATTAAAAATGCCTGTGTATGGATTTTGTTTGTTTGTCTTATTTTTGTCTTTTTAAAGTTTTGTGTCCAGAAATGTATCTCTATGCTTTTTCAACCTTGCATTTAATTTTTTGATTTGAGTATGTTGCAATCCTTTTTCTTAAGATATAACAGAGTTTAATTTCTTCTTAGATGCAAGCCAGCCTGTCCATCACAGGCCTGCTTGGCTCAAGTATCAGAAGGCTCCCCATTTAATAAAGAGCAATTTGAGCCCCTAGATTTATTTTTATTTTATTTATTTATTTATTTATATAGCTTGTATGCCGCCCACTACCCAAAGGTCTCTGGGCGGCTCACAATCAAAATGGACAATTAAAACATCAAAATACAATAAAATTAGAATAATAAAAACATGTAAATGCAATAAATAAATACGATACATTAAAAACACCACTAAAATTGCCATCAGGACCCACAATCATTAGTTAAAAAACTTTTGGAACAGGAAGGTTTTTACCTGGCGCCGAAATGTTAGCAACGTCGGTGCCAGGCGAGTCTCATTTGGTAGGGCATTCCATAGTCTGGGGGCAGTTGCTGAAAAGGCCCTTTTCCTGCAAGCCATCCCCTTCACCTCCTTAAGGGATGGCTCTTTCAGGAGGGCCCCCTGACTAGATCTTAATTGCCGGGTAGGTTCATATGGAAGGAGGCGGTCCTTCAGGTATCTAGGTCCTAAGCCGTTTAGGGCTTTATATGTCAAAACAAGCACTTTGAATTGGGCTCGGGCAGCAACTGGTAACCAATGAAGGTTATACAGAATCGGTGTGATGTGTTCCTTGGTGGCCCTACCACTCACCAGCCGTGCAGCACGATTCTGAACCAGTTGCAATCGCCGAACCGTCTTCAAAGGCAGCCCCACGTAAAGCGCACTGCAGTAATCAATACGGGATGTTACCAGTGCATGCGTAACTGTCATAAGGCTCCGTTCATCCAGGTAGGGGCGCAGCTGATATATATTCCGCAGCTGGAGAAAGGCGCCCCTGGCCACCGAGTCCACCTGGGCTTCCAGAGTTAGACCGGGGTCCAGGAGCACCCCCAAGCTACGGACCCTATCCCTTAGGGGGAGTGCAACCCCATCCAGGACAGGGAAGTGGCCCTCTAGCCTGGCTGACGAAGCACCTACTAACAGCACTTCCGTCTTGTCTGGATTGAGTTTCAATTTATTAACCCTCATCCAGTCCATTATCTGGTCCAGACACAAGTTCAGAACAGAAACCGCCTCACCTGGATTGGTGGAGAACGAGAGGTAGAGCTGAGTATCATCAGCATATTGCTGACTCCTCAGCCCAAACCTCCTGATGACCTCTCCCAGTGGTTCCATGTAGATGTTAAACAGCATGGGGGATAGTATTGAGCCCTGTGGAACCCCATGACGTAAACACCATGGGGCAGAGCTACTATCCCCCAGAACCACCTTCTGGACACGGTCAGCCAGGAAGGATCGGAACCACCGCAAAGCGGTGCCTCCAACTCCCAACCTGGCCAGCCTATCCAGAAGGACACCATGGTCGATGGTATCGAAAGCCGCTGAGAGGTCCAGGAGTATCAACAGGGTTGCACTCCCCCTGTCTCTCTCCCGGCAAAGGTCATCGTACAGGGCGACCAAGGCAGTCTCTGTTCCAAAACCCGGCCTGAAACCAGATTGAAATGGATCCAGAAAATCCGTTTCATCCAGCAGCGCCTGGAGCTGTCCGGCCACCACCCGCTCCAACATCTTGCCCAAATAAGGGAGGTTCGCTACTGGTCGGTAGTTAACCACCAGTCCTGGGTCCAGGTTGGGTTTTTTAAGGAGTGGTCTAATTACTGCCTCTTTTAAGGCAGCAGGGACCACTCCCTCTCTTAGAGAGGCATTTACAGCTTCCTGGACCCAGGTGCGAACCCCCCTGGCAGATCTTACAATTAGCCAAGAAGGGCAAGGGTCGAGCAGCGTGGTGGTGGAACGGACAGAGCCAAGCACCCTGTCCACATCCTCGGGTCTCAACAATTGAAACTCATCCAATAACACTGGACCTAAGCCCGGTGCACTGGACACATCCCTTGATACTGTACCAATAGTGGAGTCCAGTTCACTGCGAATCTGAGCAATTTTTCCCTCAAAGTGAACAGCAAACTCCTCACAGCGTGCCGCCGAATGGTCCTGGGCCTCCACCCTATATCCTGGCTGAAGAAGTTCCCGGACCACCCGAAACAGCTCCGCTGGACGGCACTCTGAGGAAGCTATACGGTTGGCGAAATACTGCCTTTTTGCCAACCGTATAGCCACGGAATAGGCCCGATAGTGGGCTCTAAGCCGTGTTTGGTCAGACTCACTGCGATATTTTCTCCACTTGCGCTCCAGCCGTCTCCCTCCCGCTTCATTGCCCACAACTCAGATGTATACCAAGGAGCTGTCCGGGCTCTGCGTAGGGGGAGAGGGCGCTTAGGTGCGATCATGTCAACTGCCCGTGTCATCTCCCTATTCCATAAGGTGACCTGAGCTTGACAGGAGCGCCGACCATGTCAGCTGGATAATCCCCAGAGCTTTCAGGAAACCATCCGGATCCATTAGTCTTTGAGGGCGGATCAACTTAATGGATCCCCCACCCTTGCAGAGGGTTGGAGTAGCTAATAGCCTAAACTTGACCAGGAAGTGGTCTGACCATGACAATGGAGTCAAAGCCAACCCCTCCACATCCAAACCACCATCCCCAGTCCCGTTGAGAAGACTAGGTCCAGAGTATGGCCCTTCTGGTGTGTTGGACCGATGACATGTTGAGACAGCCCCATGGTTGTCATGGCGGCCATGAAGTCCTGAGCTGCTCCAGTTAAGGTAGCCTTGGCATGGATGTTGAGATCCCCAGTACCAACAGTCTGGGGTCTTCAACACCAGGTCTGAGACCACCTCTGTCAGCTCAGGCAGGGAGACTGTTGGTACGCAGCAGGGTGGGCGGTACACCAACAGAATCCCTAATCTGTCTCGTGAGCCCAACACACAATACAGGCCCTCCAGACCTTTTCCCAAAGAGACAGGAAGCCTGGCCAAGGAGATAGAACTCCTGTAGACTATAGCAACTCCACCTCCCCGGCCCACCGGGCGACACTGGTGCTGGACTGAGTACCCAGGTGGGCATAACTGGGAAAGGGGAACTCCACCCTCCTCTACCACCCAGGTCTCAGTAATACATGCCAGGTCAGCACCCTCATCCAAAATGACATCATGGATGAGGGTGGTCTTATTTTGTACTGACCTGGCATTTAACAACAGCACCATGTGGTCCGTGGGCTCGCTGACATGGTCACCTGATTCCTTCTGGCTAGGAGTGGGACCAGAAGAGGGGATAGATGTAAGATATCTAACCCCTCTTCTCCTACGTGGGCATGTTCCACTCCTACCACCATACCTTCCCCTACCCAGCACAATTTCAATGGCTGCCCCCTCCATTGCCCTCCCCCCTTCCTGTTCCCTCAGTTCCATTGTGGGTCCCTACCACCTACACCTAGTGGCAAAAACAAAATTAGCAAACAAAAACAAAAACAAAAGCACCCAACAATTGGACCTCATCAGCCCACCTCTTCCTCCCCCTCAGATCGGCACTGCATCTAAAAGTTTTTTTAAAAAGGCAGTGAGGCACACTGACAGGACTTGAGGGGGCCCAGCAAGGGTTACACCGGCTGGCTCAGATGGTCCGGGAGGCCAGAAGTTGAGGCTGGATTCCAGCCAGTTCAGGAGACCTCAAAGGTATTTGTGCTCTCACACAGGCCCTCCCCTCTTGACGCTGCAGACTCTCCCTGTTGAGCTTCTGCCACCAACCCAGCAGAGAGACGCAGGTGGATGTCAGTCTGGAAGGGCTGTGGAGCACACTTGCCAACACCCAGCAGCCTTAAGGGGGCCCAGCAAGGGTTACACCGGCTGGCTCAGATGGTCCGGGAGGCCAGAAGTTGATGCTGGATTCCAGCCAGTTCAGGAGACCTCAAAGGTATTTGTGCTCTCACACAGCCCCTCCCCTCTTGACGCTGCAGACTCTCCCTGTTGAGCTTCTGCCACCAACCCAGCAGAGAGACGCAGGTGGATGTCAGTCTGGAAGGGCTGTGGAGCACACTTGCCAACACTCACCGGTCTTCACGGGGCCCAGCAAGGGTTACACCGGCTGGCTCAGATGGTCCGGGAGGCCAGAAGTTGATGCTGGATTCCAGCCAGTTCAGGAGGCATCAAAGGTATTTGTGCTCTCACACAGCCCTTCCCCTCTTGACGCTGCAGACTCTCCCTGTTGAGCTTCTGCCACCAACCCAGCAGAGAGACGCAGGTGGATGTCAGTCTGGAAGGGCTGTGGAGCACACTTGCCAACACTCAGCAGCCTTAAGGGGGCCCAGCAAGGGTTACACCGGCTGGCTCAGATGGTCCGGGAGGCCAGAAGTTGATGCTGGATTCCAGCCAGTTCAGGAGACCTCAAAGGTATTTGTCCTCTCACACAGCCCCTCCCCTCTTGACGCTGCAGACTCTCCCTGTTGAGCTTCTGCCACCAACCCAGCAGAGAGACGCAGGTGGATGTCAGTCTGGAAGGGCTGTGGAGCACACTTGCCAACACTCAGCAGCCTTAAGGGGGCCCAGCAAGGGTTACACCGGCTGGCTCAGATGGTCCGGGAGGCCAGAAGTTGATGCTGGATTCCAGCCAGTTCAGGAGACCTCAAAGGTATTTGTGCTCTCACACAGCCCCTCCCCTCTTGACGCTGCAGACTCTCCCTGTTGAGCTTCTGCCACCAACCCAGCAGAGAGACGCAGGTGGATGTCAGTCTGGAAGGGCTGTGGAGCACACTTGCCAACACTCACCGGTCTTCACGGGGCCCAGCAAGGGTTACACCGGCTGGCTCAGATGGTCCAGGAGGCCAGAAGTTCTTTTTGTTTCCGTGGTTTATTACACTTCCCGGATGCAGGGAAGGGGACAAGCCTTGTACAACAGAAGTCCTCAGATGGGTGAATGAGGTTTCCTTTATACAAAGAAGGAAGTGCTGGCAGCTATTAATTCCAAGCAATATATAAGTATATTCTCCCACCACCTTTTCATAGAGGCTGGGTGGGGAATAAGCTTCATAACATGAGAGAGATGTACAGTACCTACTTGTCTTGGGTTACTTGCGAACACATTAAGGTGAAATTATGTTTCATAACCTTTCTTTCCCACTGTCCCCAGATAATTTACAATCATTTTGTTGTTGTATACACCATGATTCACAAATACAGTAGATTTGGATTGTGAAACATGCAAAAGTACTCAGCCTCTCATATGTCCTTTCTGGGTCTTTTTCTGGTCCATCTTTGCAAGCAGCAACAAAGAGAGAAGGTAGAGTAACCAAGCCACTACTGTGAAAGGATTAGGCCTATGCATCTTCCTCATCACAGAACAAAAGATCTTCAGTCAAGAGTTTTAGCTCAATGCATTATCTATGAAGCCCATTATGTTTATCCTTGTAGTTAGAGGTGCAGTGAAGGTAGGGCTCGCAGGGCTGAAGTCCTAGGACTTTGATTAGCAGGCACTAACATCATTTTCCAGAATCCTCCAACTTCTCTGTCCCCTCTCAGCTTATGTATCTGCAATTTACACAGTAGTGGAGGGAGGGGAATGGAATTGTATGAGATTGCAAACTATCCTTATCATGCATGGAACTGGAGGACAAATTAGCACTGAATGGCCTGTTAGGGGAGATTAGCATAACCTATGCCTACTTCTCATTTATTAATATGAAGTTATGAACCAATATTAATATGAACCAGTAGGGACCAATCCAATCCTGCATTTTTGGGTTCATCTTGTTAGAGTGGGAGGGATGGTAATGGGGGAAGTTTTGATAAATACTAGCACTTCCAAATTGAATACTATACTCCTGCTTGCAATTTAAAACAAAATCCTCACTACTATGCTCACACAGTAGTGAACCACATGAAAGCATGTAGTTGAGGCAAGGGTCTGGGTACATAAAGCAATCCTTATACCCAGGATGGACTCAGTAGCCTGTAAATACAAATATTCTAAACCAACAACTCTCTCTCTCTCTAAATGTTCATAGAGTGTCAGTATCATCAGCTCTACTTAACCAGCAAGTATTTATTGGGCCTTAACTAACGATAGTCTTCAACCTCTGGAGTTCTAGACTTGCCCACTCTGCTTTACAAGTACATGGTGGAACTATGTCTAGGTCTGACTCTGGTTTTTGACCATTCCTTCCTTTTTTCGAGAAAAATGAAATAAGCCAGTAAGTATAAGTGTTTAAAACTAAAAATACAATCATTTTAAAAAGGTATATTCAGAAACAGATTGAAGCAAAACATTGAGAAAGATGACCGAGACAAACAAAGGAGCAGGAGAGGGAGACACTAAGACCAGTGTTACAGCCTTCACCCAAGGAAACATCTACAGTAAAGTCTTTCAACAACATTTCCTCAAAGTAGAAAAAAATGCAAGGCATGCTTTTACACTGCAAGAGACAAAACAAAATCACCTTTTTATGCTTATCCACTTGCACCTTTTACTACCTGTGATAAGCACCAGCCAAGGCACTTATTCATCCTAACTGGTTGAGAATGAATTACAGTCAGGTGTGTCAGTGGCTGAGTGGCCTGAGAGCGGACTGCCTCCATTAATGCTCGGTTACCTATATTAGATAGAGTGTCAAGGTCATTTACTCCCATTTCAGAAGGTAAAGGAGGTTCAGATCCTCCAAGTTCATGTCAGCTGTTGACAGTAAAAGACGACAAACATATACCGCTGTCTATTGCAGGACATAAAGCTTTCAATTTCTGTGTTTCTAAAGACATTTAAAACGACTAATCGCCGGCAACAATAAGTGTGTGGAATCCGCCAAAACACAGTCCCCTCTCCCTTATTATTTTTAAAACATCACTAGAGTTACTTCAGCTGCAAGAGGATCATTCTACATTTCTCATTAAATAATTACAGTTCATTTGCACACCATATGACGTTTCATGTTGAACACTGCAGCAGAGGTGTCATTTAAAGACAGTGGTCATGTTCACACAGAATGTCAAGTTACAGTCCAAGCAAAAATGGGCTTTACTGGGAGTAGTATGATCGGGCATGTACTTTGCTTATTCCTGTTTCCCTTTGTCCACTGATAGAAGTGGCTACATTTAAAAAAGAAAGGAATGCTTACTGTGATCATCTGAATTCACAATCCTGGTTTGTTGCAAGCCAGGATTATAAAGCATTGATTTATTTCTGGCTTGCAAACGGCACCTTGTTTGGGAGCAAGAAATCAGAATTCTGGATTCTAAACTCACAGTTAAGTGTTGTTTTATAATATGTCTAGCCATTTGTATTAACTGGAATTGGCAAAAAATGGTGGACACACTGTCTAACTAGAACACAGCCTTTAGATGGCAATCCTGTTTAAACAGTGTGGTGGAAGTGTGAGTTCACTCACAAATAGCTACTGCTCACTGCACATTTGGAGCACTTGTCCTTAGTATCACTTTTTTCATGTTCTCAACTAGAGTGTAATGGAAGCTCTGTCCAGCCACTTGAGATTGCTAGATAATGAATAGACATGGGCACGACTCTGCGAAATTGTCGTTTCCGTTTTCGGTTATCGTTTCCATTACGTAACGGAAACGGTAACAATAATTAAGCTGTCAGAACTCGAACTCGAACTGAAAAAAGAAAAATTTGGTTGGGTTTTTCGTTTCCGTTTGTGGCATCATGGCGATCGCGC
Source organism: Phrynocephalus forsythii (assembly GCA_029282475.1). NCBI lineage: Eukaryota > Metazoa > Chordata > Lepidosauria > Squamata > Agamidae > Phrynocephalus > Phrynocephalus forsythii. Next base: position 19,266,624 of record JAPFRF010000003.1, read on the forward strand.
AATGCTAAGCACAGAAAAAGGTTTTAAAAGTTTTTTTAAAAAAACCTGACTCCCGGCCAAAAAAGCAGGCGAAAATATGCCTTTCTGAAGCTTTGCCACCTACCAGAGGGGTGGTTTCTGGAGGGTCCCCGGCCTTTCCTCCCCTCTTCTCCTGTCCTGGGCTGCTTGCACCAGGCTGGGGGGGGGGTCATCCTCGTTGTCTCGCCATGCCATGCGGTGGGGGGGGTCCAAAATTGCGACCACAATTTTTCTTTTGAAATCGTGGTCAAAAAACACACCAAATCACCACAGAAACATGTGAAATTTATTTATTTTAAATGCCTGAATTTTAATAGTAGCAGCAGTGGGTTTTTTTATAGCAATAAAACGTCGTATTGATTTTATTTTATTTTATTTTATTTTTTATTTTTTTAGACCTGCCCATTTGGGCTGGGCATGGGATGGGACCATGCAAATTGTTTGAACCATTCCACCAATGGCATCGCCAGGTTTTTGACTGATACTTCTGGATGTCTCGGAGGGCATAAAAAGCCTAGGTACCTTCCAGAAATCGCAGTCGGGTGTATGGATGTGGTTGAGGGAGGAGGGCTGGCTGCTGGTGCTGGTGTGATCTGATCGAGATTGAGGAGGGAGGCTGGAGGCTTTAGGATTTAAGTTAGGCAGGCAGGGAGGGAATTGAATTTAGAAAATAATTTCTTTGATTCCCTGCAGCTTTGTCTGCTGAAGGGAATAGCAGTTTATTCTTTATTTGTTCTCTGGCAGTTTGTGAGGATTTTTTTCTGATATTGGATACAGGGGGAGGTTCGACTGGGAGTGGGAGGTGTGGATTTATTTTAAATATATATTATATACTACCATTTATTTTCTATTTTCCCAACTTCAATTTGCTTGCACACACACACATTTGGGGTGCAAGCCAAGAACAGAACCTCTATCCTAAGTGATATCCTAACTGCCCACTCGCCCGTCCGCTCACGCTGCCACCTGCCTGCGGCGCCACCCACCCACTCGCCCGCCCGCGGCTACTGCCCGCCCGCTCGCCCGCCCACCCACCCCGCCCGCCGCCTAGGGTGCAAAAACACCTAGCGCCGGCCCTGATTGCGGGATGCCCCTATGCTCTGGGTCTAGGAAGTCAAATCGCACTAAATCGCGGTGGAAACGAGAAATGACAAATGGAATTGACAAATTTTTGAAAAAATTCGCGACAAACGGAAACGACCCGAAACGGACCCGTTCCGACAAACGAAAACTCGAAACGTCATTTTTTTCTGGTCGTGCCCATGTCTAATAATGAACACAGAATTCATAGGGACACCCAATGACCTCTCCACTCAAATGAAAAGAGCTACTTCTATGACACAAACTGATTCCAAGGTAAACATGCAATGCAACCCATAATGGAAAAATGGATTTCTGTTTCTTTATCATTTAAAGACTTGTTAACACTTTCAAGATTCTAACTTGTATAACTGTCCAGTTTAGGTCTAGCATTTCAAAAAACTGAGGAGTTTCATTCATTCATTCATTCATTCATTCATTCATTCATTCATTCAGTTAGCTAGTTAGCTAGTAAGTTATTGGCCAACCTTGTAAAAACTGCTGTCCTATGATAAACTCTATAGGCAGCATGATCTGTATTTTATTAGCTTGCCCTACATAAATCTCCCTGTTGTCTTTGGGGAATTTCTTTTTTTAAAAATAGTTGACTGTCCCCTGTCATCACATGCTAGATCTATCTCTTCCAATGATCACATTTCTATGCAGTAAATGGGTAGATCTTAATCCTAGCACGCATGAAAGGAAATGCAAGCAGACAAAACTGGTACATGACTCTACAGCCACCTCCTCATAATGTAATATTCCTCACACCTTTTGATAAAAAAAATTGAAATTACTTTCCTGGCACACTATCTTAGGGCCTTTTCACACGACCCCTAAGATCCGCTGGCCCCTTAAATTCGGACCAGAGATCTTGGGGGTTTGTTGCTCTTCCTTCCTCCCCACCACTCCGCACTTCCTTGCTTCTGTCTGCGTGAGGGGAGGGAGGGAAAAAAGCCTTAAAAAGGGACAAAAGAATAAAGCCTTACCTCCGGTGCTGGTGGAAGTTGCTCCGAGCCCCGGTCACTTCCTGGTTCCTCTTAAAGGGGCGGGAGGCAAAAAAACAACAACAAAAAGAAGCGAGGAGAGCCCTGCACTCTCCGCATCAATTTTTTTCACTCTCCCAGAGCAGGTACTTGAAAGCTGCGCTGGGTCGCGCTTAGGTGGGCGGGGTCGCACTTAATTTTCTGTTAGCTCCAGAGCTGGTGGGGAAACATTTTTAAGCTCCGGAGCTGGGAGCCATTTGCAGCGGAGCTTAGGGGTCATGTATAAACGCCCTTAGAGACTGATGTACTACTTGCTGTGCACTATAACACTGTATAAATATACAGAACAGCCTTCCATACAGGGGGAGGAGGGGAGATCACAGAGTGCTCTTGGAATGATAACTAATCCTTGGACTGAGGATAAAGCATTATAAATTGACATGAGTGTATTTTTATCTGTGCAATACTGGAAGGCCTGTATGAAGCAGGTAAGTAGCAACACTTGTCTTTCCTTATTGAAATACACTGAAAGAAAACTCATAGAAATACTACATTCACAGAGCAGCCGTTCTAGTAAAGTTGTTAAGGAAACCGTTTTCCACACTTCAGTCTCCTGTGGTTTCAATTTAAAATGTTTATAGCAGCTAATATTATACCACGAGCTACTCTCACAATAGCTTTAAGACAAAGTAGCAACATTTGAGTAGATTCAGCAATATCTCCTGAGATTCATACTGAGGATGGGGGAAACCCCTCAGAGATGCATTAGACAAAAAAGTTCAACCAGGGGATAAAATTGAAAATTAAGAAGGATGGCTCTGTCTGAACTGAAAACAAACAAAAGCTACCATTCATGTGCAACATATAGAGACAGCCTGAGATATTTTGCTGCCTGAAGCAAAGGACAGGCTGACACCTGGAGACAGGTTGGAGACAGATAGACAGACAGACAGACAGACAGACAGACAGACAGACAGACAGACAGACAGACAGATAACAAAATGGATTTAGAGTTAAAAGTTGGAAGAGTCATCATCTTCCAGTTTTCAATATGCCCCAACAAATAATTTTGGGGTTGTGACTTTTTCCAAAGGTGGATTACAATTCACTGTTTTTATTAGAGGAAGAGGGGTTTGGGGGCTACAAGAAGGGACAGGAGACACATGAGGTCTGGGGCTATAATTGGTCCCCTCAGAAGGGTCTCTAGACAGAAATCTTATTAAAAGGTCTCACTCTACTTCGTAGCACTTTCAAATGAAAGGCCAAAAGATAAATCCAATCCAATCAATAGGAACATTTTATCTTTTTATTCTTTCTCCTTGTATATATGTGTAAAATAGCAACTATTTCAGCCATTCGTTTAATACAGTAAGTAGTAGCTACAAACCGGCAATTGATCTGTTGTTTGGCAACCTGCCATCCAGAAACTTAAACAGGGTAAGTTTCTCTGGTTCAGGTTCCCAGTAAAAGATAGTGCTCCCTTTCTTTGTCAATAATCATTCCCCTTTTGTTGTTTCAACACAAAACACATAAGCACATTTAAGTTCTACTTCTGGTAACAATGGCTGCTTGACAGTATCATATCTGGAGGGCATTTCTGCCAGATGGCATCAACTTAATGGAGCATGAATGCTAGTGAGGGGTTAGTCTTCATGACAAAAATACATCTTTAGGCTGATCTCCCAGAATGCAGGGGGTTGTCATCTCCCTATTTTAAGGGCTTTTGTGGATGGGGGACAACTTCCTCCACTTTTTCTTCTTCTTTCCTCTTTTTGCTGCCTCTCCCATCTTCAGCATGCAGAGGGTATTTGAATAACCATTGTTTCTAATGATAATCAAACTGAGAAAAAGCAGGGGTAAGAAATTTGGAACATATAGGTACCTTAAAGCAAATTTAGAAGTGTTCTGGCCCCTTATTTTACATAGCAACCAAACTTTTTCTGTTAAGACATTAATGGAAAACTTGACTTAACTGAAGCCCTCTGGGATTTACTATGACATGCTGAGAAGGAAGAAAAGAAACCGCTGCATATGTAAGCACAACCCTTCAGTTACCCCAACTTTTATTTTGCTAGGATTTTATTCCAGAGAGTATTTTATTTTATTTTCCAGGTTGCTACTCTGATATTTTCCGGCTGGGCTTTGATGTTTTGCTACTCCATCTCTACTCCTATTCTCTTATATCTTTACTTATTTATACTTATTCACACTTTCATTATTTTAGGCTGGTATTATCCTTTTTCACTGTTTACATCTTTGAAAGTAGTGGGAGAAATTTGTCAAAAACGTACTCGTACATACACCAAACAATGCACAAAGGATACATTTTCCAGAACGTATCAACACAACTCAATATTTGAATTTGTGGTTCTAATCTACATTGGACATAGAATATATTTGAGTATAGAATAGATATGAGTATAGAAACATAGTCTGGTCTTTTTTGTTATAGACTGAAATTCTGGAAGATACACTCACTAATCCAATTTATTCATACCCTCCCTACATCTCACTAAAGGGTCCCAAGGAGACCACAAGACATTTAAAGCACAAATACAGCTAAAATGCTAGAATGTATTTTATTTATTTATTTATTTATTTATTTATTTATTTATTTATTTATTTATTTATTGGATTTTTATACTGCCCATCTGGCAGCGAGGTCACTCTGGGCGGTTAAAATGTAATAAATTAACCACTGAAATAGCAATTACCACACCACAACAGGACTCAATGAAGCAGTACATCCAAACTGCAGCCCTGAGTTTTGAAGAGGAGTGTAACCCCATCCAATACAGATTAATTCCCTACCCATTGCCTTGCCTCGCTAAAGTTTCAATTTGCTCATCCTCTTCCATTTTATTATCAGTTCAGAAGTGAAGCCGCTTCCTTGGATTTGGATGGAAAAAAGGAACAGATAACGGTGTCCTAGGTGTGCTGGTGACATCAAAGTCCATACTACCAAACAATGTCTCCCTGCAGTTGTGTGGATTAAACCTGAAGGTTCCCACAGGCTAAAGGTTACAGAAAAGAACAGGAGCCCAAGAGTTGCCTAACTTGATAACAGAGAGATGGGCCAGAAAAATACCATAGTCCATAGCACTGAAGGCTGCTGACAGCTCTAGCAAGACCAACACAGGTACGCCCCCTCCCATTGTAGGATGTATACCACTCCACCTAATTAAATGCATTCAATTAAGAAATTGGCATAACCACCAACTTCAAGGCTTGTAGAATATATAGACTATTTTGTTAATTGCCAATAGCAAAGAGTGTAATTATTCCATAAAGGGGGAACTTACACTTTCATCCCTACAATCCTTTATCTAAAGATGACAATTAAAAGATGGAAAGGAAGCAATATAAAACTCTACAGTGAATTAATCTATTTCAATCATGGGACAATGAAACATTTTACTACTATCACTAAGTAGTAAGCACTGCGGGAAGAGACTGGTAGAGAGTCTATAGAAATGACCCTGACGGTTGGTGCATGGAGCTGCATCACTGGAGTGATAGGAATGATGAGTAGTCTTTTGACCTTCTCTCCAATGAGTTGGGAGTTTGTAAAGCTCAAATCTGTGATGGTGAAGCAACCAGTTCTATCCCCCATTAACCAGAGTCTGCTTTGGCCTGGACGGCAAATGAGAAGCAAGGCAGACAGGATCTGAGGTGAAGTATAGTTGTATGGGAAAGGGACAGTACCACAAGGCACATTTTTATTGGTGTTCTGTGAGATAAAAAAATAAAACATTTTTGCAATTTTAGTTAATTTTTTCCTGTTTTTTTAAAGTTAAAATTATGAATTGAATTTTTTGTTAAAAAGATGGAATGGTCATAAAAGAAAGATGGAGAGGCATGTGGGATGGAAAGATAAGGCTATGATATAAATATTGATGACAAGAAAAACACCACCACCACCACCACCACCACCACACTGGTCTAGTTACAAGGGCAGTAAAATGAAAAGAACCAAAGTTTATATCCACCTATGTGCCTGAAATTAAAAATCCTTTTAAACCTCTGTTTCTAAAGAAAGGCTCATCCTTAAACCCCTTGTTTCTAAAGAAAACAAATTCTTATTCTGCACTTTCCAAACATTTCCACAATGAAAGAGTGAATATCTTTGAGCAGGATATGTTGGTGAGATGTATTGGAAGCCCATCATAACATCATAGCTCAATTTAGCCTCATTAACACAGTAATTTGTTGCAGGTTAAAAATGTGTGGGATCAAATTAAGCTCAAAATAGAGTGGAATGGTATGCAAATTGCAATGTTAGTTCAAAATGTTTAATTTGTTTAGGAAACTTAAATTAGCTAGAAAATGTTGGTCTCATTTAAAAACAGACTTGCAAAACCGTAATTAGGAATATGTTAGTTTAGGTAGTCATGCTAAGATTAAAAAAAATTAATATAGATAAACAGAGTATTAGTATTTATAAAACATACCTACGGTTTTATATATAATATTGCTCTACGGATTAAAGCCAATTTACATACTGATCATGACCAGAGGAATACTATGAACTACTCACTTAATGTCCAGACTATAAAATACACTGAGAGTGGAAGAGGAATTACAAATGAAAACCCTACCTTGTTTGCTGAATGCAAGAGGTGAAACCTGAAAATCTTGGTAAATAAATATACAGATTCATGGTGTCCTAGACAGACTTTGTTTATTGATACAGGAACAGCTGTAAACTGATACCTTAATTTTTTATATTCAATTTGAAAATTATTGAAATTTCATTTTATATTCAATTTGCAAAATTTCCTTACAAACAATTTGTCTTCAAGATGTTTTAGAGTCTTTGCATCTCCACTAACCAAAAATTGTATAGCTAAATTTTGCGTCTATGCTGTATGAAGGTTTCTGGAGAACTACAAAGCTTACCGTACTAGTAACTTTGCAATGAGCCAATAAAGGCACTGAAATCTTCAACAAAACAAAACAAAACAAAAAACTTCCCATCTATGAATGTGGGATATTGTTCTCCTGTACCCATGATCCAAAATGCCAGGAAATGGCCCAATATTGTTGCACAACATCATGCCTGCATTACCAGCAGGGGAAAAAAAGAATACCAAGGTTGATGTGAAGCAAAGGGCTACCTGAATGTTGACAAAATTAGTGGCAGAAGTTAAGCTGGTCTGCAGGATACCCTCTTGTATTCATGACCACACACAAAGAGAGGCCAAGTAAAGGAACATCCCAGAAGCTGATTCCTTCTTATATCAGTCAACAACCTCTCATTCAAGCACAAACCAAACTTGTTTTATGACTATTGAAAATGGTACCGGGGACAGAAGGAAGAGAAGAAGACCTAATATGGACAGATTGCCACAATAATGAGAGCCACATCTGTTAGTTTGCAAGACCAGAGCAATATTGTATTGCTAGAAAATAGGAAGGGAGGGGGCAGCAAGAAAAGAGAACAACCTAATATGCTCTTGCTTTGCAAGATGAGCACACCTATTCACGATAGACCATGGGGGTGTCATTAATTCATATAGTTACCACCATACCTCAGAAGTGACAATGACACATAACATCTTTGTGGATTTTCCTCTTCTTAAAATACTAAATATTTGTATAGTGACAAGGCAGGTGAAAAGCTCTATTAACATCAAGTTAGACCATTTCCAGCCACAAAGCAAGAAACAGTAATTTCATAGCTTTCTAGCTCTAATGTTACCTTGTAAAATCCTAAAATGCCTCTTCTTATTCCCTGTTCTTAACCTGAATATGTCTTAAATGTTCTGGACTGTATGTTGTCCCTCATTATTGTAAGCCACCTTGGGTCCTTTTCCAAGGAGGAAGGTGGGGTAAAAATATTCAAAATAAACAATAAAATAAATTACCAGTAAATGAATTGGCTACTGAATACTGCTCTTTATTTTTTAAGAAATATCTTTTAAAATATTTTTAAAATCTTACACAGAATGCATTTGCAAGCATGGCTCTCTTTTTGGCCAGGAAAGAGTTAAAGTTGAATTGGCTCCTGATTGATGGGTTCAAACTTCTGATTGCCTCAGACCTGGAGCTGATTTCCCCTTTGAAAACTTTTATCAGGAGAATGTTTACTGAAATTACTTAAGTTTGGACAAACACAACTGTAATGCAGAAATATTTTGAATATACCTTATAAAGTTATATGCTCATTTCCTGGAGATACATGAAAAAATGTTCCCCTTTCCAGAGGATTAAAAAGCAATCCTGTTTTTTTGCCTCTTCAAATAAAACCTTGTATTTTATATCTGTTTCTATTACCTTTAATTGCCCAAAGCTCGCCAAGTATTTCCCTTCTTGTCTCAGGAGTTGTAATAATGTATCTTTGATGAGAAATCAGTTTATCCCTTTTAAAAGGTCTTTTTTGAGAGGCAATATTTCAGCTCCCATAGCCCTAGTTTCTTTCAAAAGTTGGTGGCACCAACCATTATCTTTCAAGAGAAACAACACTGGCCTTTTCAATTTATGTGACCTATTTTAAATTTGGATATATTTAAGGCTGCCTATTTCTCAAGAGGAAATAAAAGAGCTTTTTTTTTTTTTAAAAAAAGTCATAACCTGATCACCCTTTGTTCAAACTTCCTCAAGTTTAGCACAGAACAAGAGCAGAGAGTCTGCTACAACGGTGCCACGTTTGGTACTCAAATGCCTTATTTAAAAGTTAGAATTTATACCTAGGGCTGGTCTCTTTTTTAGGACTGCCTTATAGAATGTTGATTTGCTTGGCCAGAGCACAAGTGAAGAAGTAATTACTTAACATTCAATTCTGAACATTTCAGTGACCTCTGTGAGGTGTGGAAAGCCAGTGAAAAAAGACAGAACACAGAGGGGTTCTTCCAATGCTCATAAAGGCTGTGGCACTCTAAGGGCCAAATTTCTTGCCTCTAAAGTCATGAGAGAAGAACAGCCAGCTTGTAAGCCAATTTTGGGCTCTGAATCCAGCCCACACAGCATTTCCAGATGGGTAGTATCCCTTTTGCAATGGCTGTGCCAACCCCTTTCCTTTGTTTCCCATGTCTTTTCCAAGTGCTGTACAACTGCCACATTCATTAGGCATTCCTGTCCCCCCCCCCAGGTTTTCAGTCCCATCCAAATGCCAACTGCTTGATATGCTAAAATATCTTACTTTTGTCAGGCACACTTGAATTTTGAAACAAATAATTTGACAGCCTTTTGATACAAGACCATGGTATGCTTCTGGATGCAACAACTACTTCCCCTCCTGTGAAATGTCCTTTCAGATTTCTAATGACGCCTCAGAAGCCTGTGAAGATTCTCCGTCATCCAGGTGAGTTTATCTGGAAGTTGAGTCATGGCTACTGGACTTCTTTTTTGAGAGACAGAAACGTTTCGCTGTTCATCTAAACAGCTTCATCGGTCTGAACAGCGAAACGTTTCTATCTCTCAAAAAAGAAGTCCAGTAGCCATGACTCAACTTCCAGACGCCTCAGAAGCTTGGGAAGCCATTTTCTTATCTGAAGAAACACCTCTTTGCCGTCTTTTCTGCACAAAAAGTCCCCAGAAAAGGCACTGATATCTGCAGTCTTTTCCAGTGCTTGCAAAGGATCCCCCAGAATTTAGTAGGTTTTCTGTAGGACAGCATCTTTCCTGTAGATTCCCCTGGAATCTTGCACAGATTTCTACACAGGAGTTTTCGGAAAGAGTATTGAGCTGCACACAATCGGGCAGTTCCTGAGCTGCATGGTATTTGCAATTTCTATGTAGGATGGTATCTTTAGTGGGCAGATTTCCTGAAAATCCTGCACAGCATTCCCTAGAAAGATGACTGAGTTGCACATGGGAACTAGCAGGCAGTTTTCAGTCTCAGCATGGTGAGACTCTGTCAAGATATGTAAAAGTTGATAAAACATATGTTATGTATATTTAACAGAATGTGTAAAGAGAATTGTAAAATGGAGGCAGTTAGATTCTGCAGTGTCATGATGTTAATTCACAAGTGTTAGAGACTAGTAATCACAGGCATGTTAAGTGATGAAGTGCAGGTGGAACTGATTATAACATCATGATTTGTAATTGTTAGATCAGATTGCATCAGATCTTATGAGTGCTGAATAGTATAAAAAGCACTAGCTTGCCATTTGTTACTGGGGACTGTTATGGTGAGAACAGTTTACCCCACACTCTGTTTGTCTGTTTGCTATATTGTATATAATGCTTGGTTGTTATGCTGTGTATATTTTGATGTATATATGAATATATGAGTTTTTACTCTATTCATTGTCATTGTCTTTCTGTTAGCCTAACTCTGCAACCCTTTATATCAATACTGACATTTTATCTACGTTACTGCTGCACTGCTCTGTGTCAAGCACAAGTAAATATTATATATTTGTTGCTTAATTGCTGATAGACTCAAAACTGCCAAGAATGGACTTATTTATTTATTTATCTGAGTACTCATCAGATCCCTGCTTCAGCTCCTTTGCCGGGAGTAGAGATAAAAGTCAAGACTGATGTCTGGTTTGTTTACGATGCAGTTTTCAGCTGCTTTCCTTCACAGGAGACAGGCCTAGCCTTGAAGTGCAGCCAAAAACAGATGTTGAAAACTTCTTTTTGAATTCTGCTTTAAAAAGTAGGTTTCATGAACTGCACAGTTGTTCATTCAGCTTCCAGGTTTCCACTATAACAGACAGACAAACGATCTCAATATGGTACTACATGATACCTCCCCTCCCAGGTGCTCTCATTTCAAAAACCTTTCTCTGCATTAGCAAGATTTGATTTGCCTCTCCGTGGACACCAACAACCTCACAATGGTAGTCTGAAAAATAAAATCTGTATTAAAAAAAATGACAGACGTCCTGTGCTGGTAACACCAATTATTGATTCAACCCAATATCATACAGCTTGTAAAATACATGAGACAACACAGATATTTACATTATTGGACATGAGTGTGTATGCGTGGGAGGGAGGTGTCGCAATTGTAAAATATACCATGCATCCTTTTTAAAGCACACAAAAGGCTTTTTAGCCTTTTTCTGGACCACAGGCATTTCACAGCACCAAAAACCTTTCACTTCCCCCCAACTCCTAATTCACCATTACGCCTTCTTGTATGTTAGAGACTGGTTTTGCCATGTTTAAGGGAACCTCAGGAACACTCCTGCCCCCCCCCGGTGTATGTGAGTTTTCATAAAACAACAACAAAACACACAAAAACACCAGTCATAATTAAAAAAAACCCCTATTTTCAGAGAACAAAAAGCATTTTTTAAACAGATTAGTAGCAAGCAATATGAAATCAATGTGCAAATTAGACTCTTTGGTTGGACACTCCCTGGGTACGCAGCCCCTGAGCTGCAAGCAAATGTGAACAACTGCTCTCAGCTCCACTGGCCTTGTCCACCTCTGACCACAATGGTGCAAACCAAATGTACTTTTCGGTTCACAGCTGCCTAGATGCCCTAAGCACATCCGATCATGCCTGATTTCGGAAGTTAAGTAGGATCGGCCCTGGCTAGTAGTTGGATAGGAGACCACCAGAGAATACAAGGTGCTGTAGGTGCCTGGAGTAGGAACTGGCAAGCCACTCCAGTATTCCTGCCAGGAAAACTCCATGGACATGGAGTCACGAAGAGTTGGTCAGGACTGTAACGATGCAACACAGATTTCAAGGCATTCGTCAACCCACAACTTGTTTCTCTGGATGGTTCATACAGCTACATTTTCCTTTTGGAACATGTCTCCAGCAGGTGATGTAAACCACAGAAACAAACTAGGCCTGAAGGCATCCCCAGGCACTCCAGGAGAGGAACCTCAACAAAACCAAGTGTTACAGTGATGTGTGCCTCTAAAAGCATCTCTGGCATAATAAAATGGGCAAGTGGAGAAACTAAAGCACAGTAGATTTGCCATTCGTGTCCTCATGCTTTTCTATTTCATCTTTCCCACTGGGAAATGTACACAGAATCAAATTAGGAAAACATTAAGCAGCACAGGAAACAGTAAGTGCATTTCACTGAAGGATAATAAACACAATTTCCATCTCTCCAGAGTGTTGAAAGTACTTCACACACATTCTCAGTTATCATTACAAGAAATCCTCTAAGTCCATAACTATTATCGTCCTTATACTGTAAGTCACACTGGAAAATATTACTGCTCATCTTGCCTACGGGTAGGGGATATGTTTGACTGAATAAATGAGGAAAAATGAAGTGGGACCAAACAAACATACTGCAGTTAGGTAAGTGAGGTTAAAAGAAAAATTACTTGGCTAAAATCAGATACTGAGGTTCATAGCTCACCCTCCCTCCCCTCCAATTGCATATCTCATGACAGGTCAACAAGTTCCTGTGACTTCTATGGGGTTTGGTCCCAAATAGAAGTGCTCAGGGTTGCAGCCTTAATAATTTATTATACTGCATGTACTAAAGACGGATTATACTGATTATGCGAAATAAAATCTGCCTTCCAAGGGAGATACATTTAAAAGAGACATGGTTGCTTCCATGATTTTGTGGCTCACTGTTTTGCGTAGTGGAAGTAGCCTTGGTGGTTCATGCATGATTATGGTCTAGGGCAGGGGATGGAAAACCTTTTGACACCCCCCCTTTTTTTTTTGAATACAAATCTCAGAGTCCTTTATCATTGGCAATACAGGAAGGGGATTCCCGGAGCTCTGGTTCAAAACATTTGGCATGCCAAAGGCTTGCCAACCCTGGTCTAGTGAATGCGTGTAACTTTTTGATTTCAGTGATCACTATCAGAATAGTCTTTGTAATTAATAATTAAATGCAATCCATCTCTCTACCTGGAACTTTATAACAAATGAGACCAATCCCTACTTCAAAGGGACTTTGATTACTAAAAGGAGACATAAAGCAATACAACAGAGGAGGAAAAGAAAAGGGGGAAAGGTTACAAGGGGAAGAATTTGTGATAATTTCAATTTGTGCATTTTATCCTAATAAACAACCTAACATGTTTCACGTGCAACATTTTTGTAATTTTTTATATTGGGCCCAAGGATGTTTGGGGCCAAACTTGAGCTCCTGAGTCCATAATACTTGATGGGAAACACTTCATACTTGATGATGCACACTTTGCCCCTCAACTATCCACAATGAAAATGTGTAAGTGGAACATGTGAGGGTGAGGATGTTACATTTATTATTTATTTATTTATTGGATTTTATACTGCTCCTCTGGCAGCAAGGTCACTCTGGGTGGTTTACAAAAATTAATAAATACAAATAATGTATGCAGTAAAAACATAAAATACAGTAACATAATACAGTCATCCCCCACCATTTTGCAGTTCAGGTACTGCGGTCCCACTACATCGCAGAATCGCAGTACCTGCACCTCAGAGCCGCCCCCGCGCTCCTCCAAGAAGCCTTGGGCCCACGTGGGGGGCAGCAGGGGTGATCGGATCACTCCGCGCTGCCCCCTGCGCTCCTCCGAAAAGCCTCAGACAGGTGTGTGATCCCCCCCCATCCTCAGCCCCCCCACCCGCTTCTGCATATTGCAGATTTTCATGCATCGCGGGTGGGGTGGGTCCCTAACCCCCATGATCGGCGGGGGGTGACTCTAAAATAGAAATATAATTACAATTAACATTAAAGTGACTTAAAATAATGTATTATTATTGGCAGGCTAATCAGTTTAAATCATGATTTAATGGGTGAACACTGAAATTGCATTATATTTGAGGGAATGCCTGCTTAAATAGCCAAGTTTATAATAGTTTTTTAAAGGCAGCCAAAGAGGGGGCCAGGCAGATGTCTGGTGGAAGGTTATTCCACAGGCGAGGGGCAATGGTGGAAAAGGCCCAATTCTAGTTTTTTCCTTTCGGGCCTCTTGTGGTGTTAAATGCCTCAAACACCTAGCCTGGGAGGATCGGGTATTATAGGCGGTTTTTAATGGGAGAAGGCGCTCTGACAAGTAGTGAGGACCTACGCCATTTAGGGCTTTGTAGGTGATAGTTAAAACCTTGAAGTTGATGCAGAGCTGAGTTGGAAGTCAGTGCAGGGCGGCCAGCACTGGGGATATATGATAGTATTTTCTAGTCCCAGTCAGCAATCTGGATGCTGTGTTCTGGGTCAGCTGGAGTCTCCGCATCAGCCTCAAGGGCAGCCCATGTAGAGAATGTTGCAATAGTCCAGCCTTGAGACTACCAATGCATGGACCAGCGTGGTGACAGCCCCCATGTCCAGATAGGGACACAATTGAGCAATATACCGCAGATGGTAATGGGCAGAATGGACCCACCAATGGTAACTGAGATTCCATAGATAGCACTGGATCCAGGCTTACAGGACCACAGACTCATGTAGAGACTGTTTCAAACATAATGCCAAGACAAAAAGATGGCTTAGACCACTGAATTGTTTATTTTTTTTAAACAAGCATAGCTGTTTTGCATAAGATCAAGACATTAAAGCAATTACAAAAAGAAAAAGAAAAAGAAAATGGTAGCCTCAAGAAACTTTGTATACTGATGGCAAAATAGTGGAAATTAGAGCCCCCCCCCAATTAAGAAGACATTAAAAAGCTGAGTTGGCATAGGAACGATTGTAATTAAAAATAAACACATACCATTGGATGACTTTTTAGGACAGTAATTCTGGAAGAACATACAATAAATGAAACAGACAATGAAAACCTTGAAAGCTCAGCAAATCTTCTAATGAGGTTGTTTCATGCTTCAAGCATTTAGGGGGACTAATTATTCATTCAGCACAGGAAAGGGAAAATAAAAACCACAAAGTGGTCCCCAGTCCTTGTACAATTATTTTTTTACCGGGAGTCGGAGAAATTACAAGGATGCATATTTTTGTTGTATATTCTGCAGAAATTTTCATGGCAAGCAGAGAAACCGCTGTTTGAGGACATCTAAGAGCCATTTAATGGTATGGAAAGTTAAATATTTGTAGTTCATGGTCCCAGAATGAGACCTGTGTCACTAGTCTCTTGGAAAGTCAGACTAGATGGGTTCACAGTATTCTGGTTTTATTATGTCATTCTTGATTCCGCCATGGATTGTAGAGATTAGAGATGGGCATGAAACAAAAAAATGGTGTTTCGGTTTTTCGTTTGTCATTGAGAGGTCTGTTTCGTTTCGTTTCCGTTTGTCGTGAAATTTTGGAAAAATTTTGTTACCGTTTTTCGTTTGTCGTTTCTACCCGCTTTTTGCACGATTTTTAAAGCATTTCCGTGCACAGGTATCCCCCAATGCCCCAGACCAGAGGGGAAACACTAAAAAAAAGGATGCTGGCAGAGACACAGTATAGACTAGGTAGGCAGGGAGGCTGCAAAGGCAGCGGCGGGCGTTGCCCAGGGTGCAAGGCAGCCGCAGAGTGACTGCACTGCGGGGCAAGGGAGGGTACTCAACGAGAGGTACGCAGCACGCACGGACACAGGGAGGCTGCAGGACTGAAGCTAGAGTTGCAGAGACAGCAATCCCACCCTAACTCCCACCAGAGACTGCAAGGAGGACGGGGGCTGCCAGACCTTTTTATGCCCTCTGTGGTTGCCAGACCTGCCCTCCCAGTCTGTAACCTGGGCATGCTATTGGTTGAACATGATCCCATCACATGGCTTGCCTCCATTTTGTGGCTGGTGCGACATCCATTTTAAAGGGAAAAGAAAAATACATCACGATGGGAGAAGACAAAAACAAACGTTTTAAGAACCCCAACCCCCCTGGTAGGTATGATCAGACAATATAAATAATTATCGCTGCGTTTTTACGGATGTCCAGGTCGTTTTTTAACATTTAAAACAGCTCATTCCATTGCGCGTCGCCATTAACGGAAACGAAACGTAACTATTTTCGTGGTTCTGTTCGTTTTGTTGCATTTTCATCACAATTTTTGTTTGTCGTTTCGTTACGTAACGGAAACGACAAATGGTAACGGAAACGAAAAAATGTTCGTTCCGTGCCCATCTCTAGTAGAGATGAAGCAGACACACATGCAGGTTCTCTGAGTGGAGTGCCCTCACCTCACAGGGCAGCAAGCCTTTTTATTGATCATTCGTTCAGTAGGCAACAGTGAAGGAGGTGGATAATTATTGACAGAAAGAGACTTCCAGTAGACCTTCTGGAGTTTGTTGGTGGTGAGTTTATCAAGAGTGCCAGATTATGCCTGACGTAGAGCTCGGTTCCTGTTGATCCATTTGGGAGATAGGATGCCCGATAATATCCTGTTTACAGGCTAAGCAAAGAAATTTCATCTATCCCATTAGGGCCTCCCCGCACAAGTAGAAATGGCAAATTTTCCTGCTGCCTGCTCAGGTCTCTGTGTCATGACCTTTTCCCAAAGGGAGTTGTAATTCCTTCACTAGGTGATCATAGATGTCTCGTCTAACTATTTAATTTGACTGTATCTTTAACAAGGAACAGTTTAAAAAAACAGTTGTGCAGGTGCTTTTTACACATATACCTTCTGCCGCATGTTGTAGGCATGAAAAGAAAATGCAAGCTTTCCCACTGTTCTTCATTTTTGTATCCCTAGAAAAGTATGACTGAACAACAAGAAAAGTGATAGGTTGCATTGCTGGATCCTTAGAAATAGTGTTTCTCTTTCATACATGTCAAGGAATTTCATGCAATATTACTATCCCTTGCAGGTCTCAGAAACAACACCAACAGAGTTACAACTCCCCACCCCAACCCCACAATATTAGGAAACCATAATACTACATTGATATTTAACAAACACTTAAGTTTAAAACTTGTACATATTATATAATACCAGTCAATGGTTTTAGAATTCTGATTGACCGTTCCCAGTATTTTTGAATAATAACAATAATTATATGATGTCAAGTCAATTCTGACTTATGGTGATGTTTTTCAGGGTTTTCAAGGTTAGTGAACATGCAGAAGTGGTTCTCCCTTCCCTTCTTCTGGGGGTGCCCCGGGATAGTGCAACTTGCCCAAGACCACACCGGCCAGCTCTACTCACAGGAGACACATTGGGAATCAAACTCTCAATCTCTGATTCAAAAGTTTTGCCATAACCTGGGTGAAAATTTAAGTGCATTTTCCTAACATTGACAGACAACACTGTGTGGTGTATGTCTCCAAGAATGTATCTGAACAAGAAGCTGACGCCCATTGTAAAAGAGTGAGAACCAGGATTTAGAAAAGAAGCCCTCATTTTGTATACATTCCACAGAAGAGAACAACTTGCAATTTCCTATCTCCAGACAAAACTCTCTTTCAATTTTCTCTCTGTTTTTTGCAATTATAGTGTGGTAAGAAGGGCCCAACAAATACTATGCATCCATGCTATAGAATTGGTCAGTGTTTGGCTTGATATGCTGACCTGCTTCACTAAAACCAGTGGAAATTTATTTCAGAGAGAAAAGAAATAGAACAGAAAGATGTCTTTCCACTTTTAATTTTAAATCCATGGTAGTAGTAGTAGTAGTAGTAGTAGTAGTAGTAGTAGTAGTAGTAGTAGTAGTAGTAGTACAGTTGTGACTGACTCTTTGTGACTCCATGTCCGTGGAGTTTTCTTGGTAAGAATACTGGAGTGGCTTGCCAGTTCCTACTCCAGGCACCTACAGCACCTGGTATTCCCTATTAACGACTATTATTACATATTAGCTACTATTTCCAAAATAAGCATAAAAATGCTTGAAGCAAGTGGAAATGATCCTATCACTTAGAGACATGCTTGTTAAAGATGTACAGGAACCACCTCTCCCAATAAAAAGGATAAGAGAGTTCACTATTCACTGCCCCTTTGTTTCATAACCTTACCCATTCTGTTGCAGCTGTGGCTCACATGAGGGAAATTAATCTCCCAGCCTAAAGGAAGGAGTTGTTGGTGCCAGAACACTTTATGGCCTGTTGTATCATTGCCACTAATGGCTGGCTGCCATTTCCCATCAAGGCAGAATGAAGCTGGCATGAGAAACGGTACAGTTCAATCCTTTTCTAGGGTGACCTCATTCAAAGAAGTTAGATGTCTTTGAAGAGACAAGGAATTGGTTCAGAAGAATGAACCTTGTGTTTAACAGTAGTCTCTTTTCTAAGAAGTTCCTTGTTGTACTTTCAAAAATGCTTAGTCTTCCACACACACATTTTTTTTCTGGCATAAGGACAAAACATGTTCCTCATTTTCACCTCTTTTAATTTAAGCAGCTTCTCTTCAGCACCCAACCACAGGCCAAACTGTCTTTCCTCCTATCACATCAGCTGCAATAATTTTTCAAATTGATCTAAAAAGACTCCTGATCTATGATCTTCTACATAAAGCACTGTAGATAGAATTTACGAAGTGGCCTACATATATAATAAAAAATGAAAATGACACTACCAGTCTGTTGTTTGTTTCATTGTGCTGTGAACCAACCCAGAGTGGCCTTGGCAACCAGATGTACAGTTTATAAATTGAACGAATGAGGGAATGAATGAACATTTGTAAGTATTTAAGACTAAAACATTTATTTCTGTGTGAGGAGCAAGTGGTAATCTATGAAAGCTCACATGGAAGTAAATTTGTTATGACTTGGAGATGTCACAATATTTTTGTCTTTGTTTTTTGTTATACATGCTGAAAGAGATTAGTATCTTTGAAACGTACCTGCTATGCAAGAATTGGGTATTACCTACATTTATTTTATGCGAGATATAGTAAAATATGTAGCTACCTACTCGACATGCTTGTTTTAGGCTCCAAAAGGCCTTTTAATCATAATAATCATAATAATCATAATAATCATAATCATAATCATAATAATGATGATGATGATGATGATGATGATGATGATGATTAGAGATGGGTACGAAATGAAATTTTTTTTCGTTCTGTTATTCGTTATTCATTTCGTTACATAACGAAATGAATAACGAAAATTGTGATGAAATTGGAACGAACCAAACAGAACCACGAAAATTAGGTTCATTACGATTCATTTTCATTAATGGCGACGCGCAATGAAATGAGCTGTTTTTAAATGTTAAAAAACGTCCTGAATATCCTCAAAACCAGCGATAATTATTTATTCTGCCTGATAATACCTACCAGGGGGGTTGGGGTCGTTAAAACGTGCATTTATGTCTTTTCTCAAATCGCTGTATTTTTTTCCTTTAAGGGGAGTTAGGGGACATCAACCCAACATGGCTCCCAGATGCCTAATATTGATTTCTTGGGTATTAAAACACTCTGGACATCCGTAAAAATGCAGGGATAATTATTTGAAATTATTACCTACCAGGGGGTTGGGGTCCTTAAAATGTTTGTTTTTGTCTTTCTCCCATCGCAATGTATTTTTTCTTTTCCCTTTAAGGACAGAAAATGGATTCCAGCCACAAAATGGATGCAAGCCATGTGGTGGGATCATGTAAATTCTTGAATAATTTCAACCAATAGCATGCCCAGGTTGCAGACTGGGTAGGTGTGGCAGCCACAGAGGGCATAAAAAGCTTTGGCAGCCCCCGTCCTCCTTGCAGTCTGCGGTGGGAGTTAGGGTGGGATTGCTGTCTCTGCAACTCGCTACTTTAGGCCAGCCAGGCAGGTGTGTGTCTCTGTGTTCCTGCTGGCTACAGCCTGGCTCTTAGCGGAGAGAACGAAGAGACTTCTCTTGCAGCCTCCCTGTGTCCATGCGTACCTCTCGGTGAGTACCCTCCCCTGCCCCGAAGTGCAATCACTCTGCGGCTGCCTTATGCTCTGGGCAATGCCCGCCACTGCATTTGCAGCCTCCCTGCTTACCTAGTCTATACTGTGTCTCTGCCAGCATCTTTTTTTTTAGTGTTTTCCCTCTGGTCTGGGGCGTTGGGGAACATCTGCGCGTGGAAATGCTTCAAGTCACACAAAAAGCAGGTAAAAACAAAAAACAAAAAATGAAACATTTTTTTCAAAAATTCATGAAAGATGAAAACGAACTGAAATGGACCCACAACGAAAAATGAAAAACCGAAACATCATTTTTTTGATTCTTGCCCATCTCTAATGATGATGAAGAAGTGATAGCCTAAAAGAGGCCCGTGGGAATGGGGATGCTTCAAGATACAAAAATTTAATCCTTTTTTTTGAGAGATGAGAAAATATGAAAAA
Source organism: Phrynocephalus forsythii (assembly GCA_029282475.1). NCBI lineage: Eukaryota > Metazoa > Chordata > Lepidosauria > Squamata > Agamidae > Phrynocephalus > Phrynocephalus forsythii. Next base: position 19,286,761 of record JAPFRF010000003.1, read on the forward strand.
GTTCCTCCCAGGACGCATTGCACCTGGGAGGTTTCTAAGGCCACCCCCATGCATCCAGGACACTGTGGGTAGCACATGGCATGGAGTATGGAGGAGTGGAATGGTTTTTGAGAGAATTTTGGAGCTATTTTAGAAATAGTTTGCAGCAGTTTTTGGTTGTTTTGGAGTTTCTTGTGCATTTCTCAAGTGGTGGAAAGGTAGAAAGCTGATCTTGGCTGCTTCCCTGCTTTTTTTCTGAGTGACTTGCATTGCATTTCATTGGATCGTGGAGTGGGTGGAGCTGATCCTTGCCATTTCCCTGCTTTTTTTCTAAGCATTTGCATTGTGGGGTTTTGTGTTTCCTGTTCTGCATGCCTTTTAAAGTGCACTTTATACAGAGTTTTGAAACAAAAATACCTTTTTGACTGCTTTCTGACCTCTGGAATGGATTACTTCATTTCCCATTCATTCCTATGGGAATCCACGTTTTGAGATATCAAATTTCATAATACAATATTTTAAGGTCAGTGCTTCTTTTCCTTGAACATCATCAGCAACAAATATATATGTAAAACTATGTACCTTCCATTGACCAGTTGAACAAACCTTTGCCCTGACTCAGCCTGGACTCAAGCAGTGAGCAATGAGTCATCTGCAAAGCACAGGCTATACCTCAAGTCAGCAATCTGCTCATTCTATGCATTCTCTCTTCGTTCTCATTTCAGAGACCAGAGAATAAATGTGGAGGTTGTTCTGCTCTTCATGATCCTATATACTTACAGCATCTTTATGCTTCATCTGACACCACTGTACAGGACCAGAACCTTCCTGCCTTCTCCTGTTTGTTTTACAAGAAATGTAACTACACGGATCCATGTTGACTTGAACACCCAAAAAGGAAAGAAGTGAAGCATAAATTTGTTCCAACACAATGTTGCACATAAGCTTTGAGAAATTCATATATGGGCATGAGACACTGTCCCAAGAGGTTTGGGGCACTTTAAGGAGGATAAATAAGGCTGTATGGAATTAGTTAATAATGATCAAACATTGTGTGTGCTCTTATCACTGGTTAATTTCAACTGTCACACTCTAAAATCTGGCAAGGCTCTCTTTTCTTCTTCTTCTCTTTTAATCATTATTAGGGACTTTTAGTCCCTAATAGTGGCATAGCTTCCATCTAGTCTCCCTGCCATGATTGCATTGCACTATCCCCAATCTGATCCTTGGGCCAATAAAAGGTTACTTTGATCAATAAAGGGTTCCAGGCAGCAAGACTGGCTTTCTATAGCCAAAGCCCCAAATTGTTACTAAGTATATTCCAATGTAATTGGTCAAGCATGATCTGGAAAAGGCCACTGATGTTTAATTAATACACGACAAAAGTGACATTTATTTAAGTGACAAAACAAACAAACAAGCAAAAGGTTTATGCTGCTATTCATGATTATAAAAGCAAACTTAGACCTGCATTTGGAAAGGATTTCAAAGCCTCTGTAACTCAAAAGGCGCTTTCACCTCAGCCTGCCTTGCATGGTAGGTGTGGATAAAATGGGAAAAACCAAGTGTGTACCACTCACACATCTGAAGAAATGGGAGGGCATAAGTCTGGCAGATAAATGTCATGTGTTATTTCTTAATCCAACAGTAAGAATACCACTGAAGTATGATTTCTGTACACACATCTGGTTTTAAATGTATTGTAAGAATGGACTGATTAAAAATACCTATTTCCCCCTTCCCCGATGATTTACTTTGGTTCTAAGCAGTTCTCTGTATGAGGAAAACATATGCATTAGAATGAATAAAACCAGGTGGACGTGATGCGTTCTGGTTTTGGGGTTTCTTGTCTGGCTCTATACTCCCATTTACACTATCAGAAAGTATAAATGACTGGATCTGTAAAACAGCAGATGACAGAGATGGTAAAAGATCCCAGGAGGGGTTTGCAACCCCATCTGTAAGAAGTAAACCATTATTTCATGGCTTATTCTGAAATTTCTTGACAAAATTTAAACACAGCAAATGAAGGGGGGATCTGATTCTCCTAGTATAGCCTACCTTAATTGTAATCATCATTTAGTTTTCTTAAATTATTAATACATCCTTTTAAAAGCTGGAAAAAATAGAAAAATCCTTCCACGTGAAATCGACAGAACCAAGTACAAGGGTTGTTGTGTGGATATATAAATAGTTTTTGACACCTAAGCAACCAGCTTCAGGCTCCTATGCAAGACATATCTCTCTACCCAAATGTTCTTTTAATATATTGGTATTCATGAATCTGTCTTGACAGCAGAGAAGCTATCTAAAGAAGGACAATGCATTCCAAGTTAGAGCCTTCCTCTTCATTGCAAGAGTAGGCTATGTACACTGTGCTGCTTAAATAACAAGGGAGTAAAAATAAATTATAGTGAACAGCAAAAGAGCTTCTGCTGCTCATCACAGTAGCTTATAACACCATGACCATGAAGAACAATTGGATTTCGTTCTTATCCTAGCTGCTCTAATTCTGATTCTAGAGTACGGTAGTTACACTGCACTAAGATTTGCAGAAATTATTAAAACATAGGGACAACTGAAAAAATACTCATATCCTCATGTGATTAACTATTGTCATAGGAAATGTTGTTAAATAGCTTTGGAATCCAATGATGAATGTGCCATTTGTTGTGTATTGATCTGTATTCCTATTGGTTTCTGTTCATGTTCCAAAGGGAACAGGCCTATTGGTTTATTCAAGTTGCTGCATTTGGATCCTCAATCCTATTGGTCTCTGCCAAAAGGCAGCTTTGTGATTGGTTGTAATTGTTCCCTCCAAAATGTATCTTTTCCTAGCCAGTCCTGGCTCCTATAAAAGTAGATCCCTCTCCCCAGTCCCCAGTCTTGTTCTCTCCCTGAATAAAGAGCTGTTACACTAGAAGCTGTCTCCAGCCTGCTATGTCTAAGAGCTGAAATCACTGCTGAAATCACTAAAATCCACGCTACTACACTGGCAACGAGGATGGGATCCAGAATGCTGAGAAGCAGAGAATCATCATGCTGACTCAGAGTCCGGATCACAGTGGAGAACAAGACTCACCAGCCGGCTTAGAAGACTACCCTGCCCGCCTATAGAATGGAAAGTCCATGGGTATTGGAGCCCTTCCAGCCATTGGAGCCCCACACTTGGGAGGACTATGTTGAATGCTTCGAATTCTTCGTGGTGGCTCAAGAAATCACTGATGCCAGCAAAAGAAGGGCCACGTTCCTGAGTTGCTGTGGGCGTGAGACCTTCATGTTGGCCAAGGCACTGCTCGCCCCAGCAAAGCTGAGTGAGACATCACTCAAAGACATTTTCACCCGGCTGACAAGCCATTTGGCACCTACCAAAACCAAGATGGCCTGGCGGATGGAGTTCCAGAAAAGGCAGCAGCAAGCTGGAGAATCTGAGGCTGCATTCCTGGCAGGACTCCGGGAGCTTGCTCAGCACTGTGGCTTCCCAAATCTTGAAGACACTCTCTTGAATCGATTTGTTGGGGGGCTCAGCAGCAAAAAAGCCCAAAGGCGCATTGTGGCAAAGGATGATGTCACCCTTGCCTCCGCCTTGAAAGAGGCCACCGCCACAGAGAATTATGAGCAGGAAGAGCTCAATGCCAGTTGCAAGGCCACGAAGCTGCGGGTAGAGGCTGCCCATGCCATGGATGAACCAGAGGCTAGTCCAAGCCAGAGCCCAGTCCAAGCCAGAGCCCAGTCCGTGGTGTTGAGTTGGTGCGTCAGGCTGATGCACAGCCCAAAGATCGCCGAGGCGCTTGCCCAGGCTGTGGCGGTAACCATGAGCGGAAAAGCTGCCGTTTTCGTGATGCTACATGCAGGGCATGCGGAAAGTCAGGACACATCACCAGGGCCTGTAGGTCGGTGGCAGCTGGAACAACGGGATCACCTAGATCAACGCGTCGGAGATCATCCACCACGACTCATCTCCTGGACGACTGCAATTATCTCACAGAGATCAACGGAGAGACCGTGCAGTTCCCGGCGCAAGGCAAAACATCCATCAGAGTGAAGATTGAAGGTCAACCATGCGACATGGAGGTGGATTCCGGATCTGGATTTACCATTGTTTCAGACCAGACTGCAAGGGGGCTCTTCCCTGGGGGTAGGTTCCCCTCTCTGGAACCATTCCCAGCAACCTTGCAATCATACACGGCTGGCTGCATCCACATTCTAGGAATGTGTGCGGTGAGGGTACAATTCCGGGAGAAACAGGCCGTGCTTAAATTGGTGATTGCAAAGGGGAGTCGCCCCAGTCTCCTGGGTACTGATTGGTTTCCCACCTTGGGACTGTGTATATCAGGGTTCAACTCAGTCCAAACTTCCCCAGAGTTGGGCAAGGTGTTAGGCCAGGAATTTGCCGAACTCTTCAGTGGAAAACTGGGTTGTTATAAAGGGCCTCCAACTGACTTTGAGCTGGACCCCAGGGTGGCCCCAATCTGACTCAAGCCAAGGCGAGTGCCATTTGCGCTGCAACCCAAGATTGAGGCGGAACTGGACAAATTGGTCAAAGAGGGAGTTCTTTCACCTGTGGACTCTTCTAAGTGGGAGACTCCTATCGTCACACCCCTTAAGGCAAATGGGGAAGTGAGAATTTGTGCAGATTACAAATGTACTATCAACAAGGCACTCAGGGGAAATTCATACCCCATTCCAGTCGTCTCACAGCTGTTGGCAAGACTAGCTGGGGAGAAAATTTTCGCCAAACTTGACCTGGCACAAGCTTACCAGCAGCTGCCAGTGACTCCTCAATCTGCGGAAGCACAGACTATCGTAACACACAAAGGGGCTTTTCGAGTAAACAGATTACAGTTTGGAGTTTGTGTGGCCCCAGGGATTTTTCAAGGACTAATGGAGCACCTGTTAAGGGGTCTGCCAGGCGTCTTGCCATTTTTGATGATGTTCTGATTGCTGGAAAAGACCCCCAGGAACTAGTGGGGCGTATCTGTGCTGTGTTACTCAAATTTAAAGAGGTGGGGCTGCAGCTAAAAAAGGAAAAATGCAGTTTTGGGGTGCCATCTGTGGATTTCTTGGGGTTTAAAATTGATGCAACGGGCATCCACCCCACTGACTCTAAAATTAAAGCCATTACTGAGGCACCACGCCCACAGAACAAGACAGAGTTACAGTCATTCCTGGGACTTATTAACTTTTATCATTCATTCCTACCTCAGAAAGCTTCAATAGCGGAACCGTTGCACAAACTATTGAAGAAAAAGAGTGTGTGGCGTTGGGCTCAGGCACAGCAGAAGGCTTTTGACACCTTGCGGGGCATGCTGACTAGCAGGAGCGTCCTTGCTCATTGTGACGAGTCAAAACCTCTTGTCCTGGCATGTGATGCCTCTCAGTATAGGCTGGGAGCTGTGCTGAGCCATAGGGAAGTGGATGGGTCAGAAAAGCCCATCTCGTTCTATTCTCGTACGCTGTCGCCAACGGAGCGCAACTACGCACAAATTGACAAGGAAGCCCTGGCAATAGTGGCAGGGATTTAAAAGTTTCATGACTATTTATACGGTCGCCACTTCTTCCTTGAAACTGACCACAAGCCTCTGTTAGGATTGTTCAACCCAAACAAACAGACACCGCAGATTCTCTCCCCCAGAATGTTGCGATGGTCTATATTCCTGAATGGGTTCCAGTACACCCTGACCCATGTTCCAGGGAAAAGGTTGTGCCACGCTGATGCACTAAGTCGCTTGCCCCTTCCAGGTGTGAGCGATGCAGATCCTGCCCCAGTGGAACGAGTGATGCTGCTGGAAACACTTCCGGGGGCCCCTGTAACTGCCACTGAAATAGCTGAGAGAATGAGGAAAGATACCGCTCTCTCCCGTGTGCTCACTTGGGTGGGGAGGGGATGGCCAGGTGGCCCACATGAAGAAAAATTTAGACCATAAGCAACAAGGCAACATGAGCTATCCCTGCATAAGGGCTGTCTCCTGTGGGGAGACAGGGTGATCATCCCAGCACCACTGAGAAACAGGGTTCTGGATACACTGCACATGGGGCATCTGGGAATGGTCAGGATGAACACGCTGGCCCGGTGCTATGTATGGTGGCCTGGGATGGACCAAGATGTTGAACAATGGTCACGGATGTGCAAGGCATGTCAGGAAGTGCACCCAGAAGTGACCAGAGCACCAGTCCACTGGTGGGAGCAGACCCGGACTCCCTGGAGCCGGCTGCACTTAGATTTTGCTGGGCAAGTCCAAGGAAAGGTTTTTTTTGTTATCTTTGATGCGTATTCTAAATGGTTAGAGGTGGCTATGGGTCCCGGCATGTCATCAGCTGCGGTCATCAAAGTGTTGAGACAGCTGTTCGCAACCCACGGGTTGCCCGAGACCATTGTGTCAGACAATGGAGCAGCCTTTGTATCCCAAGAATTCAGGGCATTCCTGACTGATAATTTCATAAGAGGGGTCACCTCAGCTCCTTTTCATCCCTCCTCCAATGGGCAGGCTGAGCGCATGGTGCAGACAGCCAAAGGATCTCTTGCACGCTTGATGGAGGGTGACTGGTCAACGCGCATTGCCCGAATGTTGTTCTTGCAGCATGCGACGCCGTGTATTACTACGGGCAAGTCGCCAGCAGAGCTGCTCCTAGGTAGAAGGCTGGTAACGGTGCTGGACTATGTCCACCCAGACAAAATGCCAAACCGCAAGGCTAGAGCACCTCCACAGGCAGAGAGCGACTCTACAAGGTATTTTGCTCCTGAAGATTTGGTCTGGGTGGGAAATTATGCCAGAGGTCCCCTGTGGATGCCAGGGGTGATCACCAGAGCATCTGGGCCAGTCTCTTATTACATGACCATTGAAGATGGCAGGGTCTGGCGTAGGCACGTGGACCAACTGAGGCGCAGACCGCCCAGTAGAGTTGGTACAGGTGTGGGAGAATTGCAGCCCGAGAGTGACACTACCCCCATGAATGAGTCACAGCTGCAAGATCAGAGCGGAGATGCCCCAGGACTGCAGGTACCAGTGGCTTCAGCAAATGAATCTGCTCCTGCAAGTCCTCATGGTGCCGAGGAACAGATCAGGGACACTGCGTTGTCTGAAACCCCCTCCATGTCAGACGAAGCTATTACAGTAGACTCCAGCACAGACACTGCCTGCTCAAGCCCCTGCAACACCCTTAGTCAGGAGATCAATTAGAAGTCGCAGGGCCCCACAATATCTAAAGGATTATGTGTGCTGTGCCCACCAGGGGGGAAGGGGTGTTGTGTATTGATCTGTATTCCTATTGGTTTCTGTTCCTGTTCCAAAGGGAACAGGCCTATTGGTTTATTCAAGTTGCTGCATTTGGATCCTCAATCCTATTGGTCTCTGCCAAAAGGCAGCTTTGCGTTTGGTTGTAATTGTTCCCTCCAAAATGTATCTTTTCCTAGCCAGTCCTGGCTCCTATAAAAGTAGCTCCCTCTCCCCAGTCCCCAGTCCTTTTCTCTCCCTGAATAAAGAGCTGTTACACTCGAAGCTGTCTCCAGCCTGCTATGTCTAAGAGCTGAAATCACTGCTGAAATCACTAAAACCCACGCTACTACACCATTGTTACGTATGTTCATAAATCTAGTTGCTCTGAGAAACTATCAAACATTCTGGCATGAATATTTGTGGCACCCAAATAAAATTTTTGCTATTTGCCTCAGCTAATTGCAGCTGACTAATGTGATGCTGGGATATAATCTTGTTTGTGCAGTTGGGCATGTTACCAGACAAGCAACTGAGATGTGCCCTGGCACCTTGGAAATCAGCTGCAATTAGCAGAGGCAAGTGATGCAGATCCTATGGGAACACCAAAAGCATTTTGGCCACTGACTTGCCAACAGGATTTACTAAGATCCCAAAGACCCTTTGAAGTTAACTGGCAAAGAGGCAAATTCTGCATTTGTATACTCGTTAGGTGCCCAATGGCTTGGAAATCCAACTCTAAACAGGAAGGAGCTATAGATGACATTACTAGTTTTACTGCATAAGAACCAGATTGATTGTTTTAATGAGCAACTAAGAAGAAAAGGGCAGGGTAAAACAGAAATAAGCTCTTCTGCTGAGTTATACTTTCTTGAAAAATTTCTGTTGAGTTATACTTGCTTGAAAAATAAGTTTTTAAAACACTCTTTAGAAAAAGCAGTCCTACATTTTTTACCTTCTAGTATTTTTGCTTAAGTATCAACCACACGGGCTGTCTTCACAATACTTCTCCTTCATCCTCCCTGTCTCCTGGTGTCATGATCACAAGGACCTGTCCTGTACAACCTAGACTTCTTGGCATGGAGTCCTGCTGAAATTTCTCTAAGCAAATCAGATCAAAGATATCCTCTTTCTGGAGCTGTACTTCAATAGGAAACTACAGAGAACAAGTCAGAGATCAAGCCTTTAACACACTTCACAAAGGATGAAATGACAAAAGCCCTTCGCTTCCTCTTAAATAGAAGGAAGAATTTCAGCTCCATTTCCTTTATATACATATTCATCAACACTTCTAGATTTCAATATAGTTGGAGGGAGAGAATCCAACGATGGAAAACCTGAATGTTCAAGAAACCAAGGCCAATAGATTTGTACGTCCAGATCAAAAATTTAAAATCTTTAACACTTTCATGTCTAGTTTGAATAGATGTGCCTCGAACCACTGCTAATTTAGGCCTGACAACTCTTCTTTCTAAGAGGCTCCTTCCCTTCATACATGATTACAGCAGGCAAACACTTCATGGTCCTCTCCATGCGGAGAATATTTGCACCGGCTGAAACAGTGCAGACGGCTGCAAATTTTGTTCCACTTCCTTTTTGAACCAATACCTTTTGAAAAGGAAGAGAGCCCCACACAGTTGTCTGAGCCAGTGACAGCACTAGCCAAAGCCTCATAATGGGAGGGCAGTTTATTGCTATAGAGGCCTATCAGAATGTTTGCTGAGAAAAGAAATGAGAATAGTCCCAGGAGGCACATTCGGTTGCAACAAAGAAAGACAAAATACTGTATATACTCGAATATAAGCCTAGTTTTTCAGCCCTAATTTTGGGCTGAAAAAAGGGGTCCTTGGCTTATATTCAGGTCAATACTTTTAGCCACTGAGGCAAGTTTGGGTCGGTGGCTAAAAGTCATTTTAAACATTGTGCGCCACTTCTCCTGACCCCCCCCCATGTTTAAAATGACCTTTTGCCACCAACTCAAGCACTTGCCTTGGTGGCTAAAAGTCATTTTAAACATCACACACATACCCAGCTCACAAAGGAGGAGTTGCTAGGCCCTGCTGCATTTCCCACCCTAGGCTTATACTTGAGTCAATAAATTTTCCCAGTTTTTGGGTTTAAATTAGGGGCCCCGACTTATACTTGAGTCAACTTATACTCGAGTATATACGGTAAAACTACGTTGGGCTTACAATACGCATGTCTATCAGAGGAATTGGGCAAAACCCAGTTATTTCTTTACTCGGCCATGCTCTCTAGAAGAGATCTATGTTTCTAACATCACTCTTACCTTTATCATGAAGACCTTACTAACAAGTCAAAGGGTTATTAAAACAGTGAAGATATTTCCATGAAACAGAAATTCTATGACATTTTATGAAACAACCTGAGAAATACAGAAGCAGCCTAGCAGAAAAACACCACTGAACACATAGACACACAGGCACACCCATCCGCGCGTATGTGTGTGCAGGGATACCGGGGGGGGGGAGGGATCTGTTCAACACCTGACTTGTCTTACCTCAGCTTTTATTTTATTGTCTCCAAAGCACAGATGCTGTAAGTAGGCAGCAGCATTGGATTGTACTGAAGGGAACTGATGCTGTAACATCTGGATAACCTCTGGAAGTTCTGGATCTCTCCATCCAAATTCTCTGTATACAAAAGATACCAAGAGAGGAGTCAGCAACGGCCAAAATAACAGAGAGCAGGGTCTGTTGCTGCTGAGGTGTCAGTGGTTTAAGCCAACAGAAAATACTTTGTGGGATGTACTAGTTTCACTGCCATAATGATCTACCACCAGAGGAAGGTAGGTTTTGCTTGATTTGTTTTCTCAGTATTCTATTATTCTAAAATAATAGAAATAGAAATGAAATGCACTATAGGAAGCCCTGATCAAGACTAGAGAAACAACAGAAACAGCAAATTATACAAAAAAAACAGGCAATATGCACAGGCATGCTTTCTCAGTGACACTGAATAGAACCAGTCTGAAGTACAGGATTTGTGGTACGGATGGGAGATGCAGAAAAATAATAGTTCTTCCCACTTTGGTCTTCAGACTTCTATAATGCCTATAAGCATTAAAGAGTGCCATGCCCATTCTCTTAACTGGCTTAGAACAATGCAAAGAAAAGAAACCTGTTTTGGAAAAAATTCCAGTTGGGCCAATCATTCGGGATATAATCACACACAATTCTCACCACCCCCAGATTTTTTGTATCACAATTCATTTTGTGGGTATTCATTTTATTTTGTTTTTGGCTCTTCTATATTTCTGTGGAATATTTCTCCCAGGTACCTGGGCTTGATCCCGGACTTGAGGAGAGAGGTTCCACAAAAATAGCATGATGTTTTTGTTTTGTTTCTTCTTGATTTTGCATCTTGACAATATGTGTACAAAAGTAACTAGCACTCTTCTTCTATATTCAGCATGAATAAAGAAAAAAAGTCTGAAAAAACCATAATTGGAGAAGATCAAGTTTATAGAGACAAGAACATGCTTGTGAGCAGAGTATACCAAGTATGGATAAAATAAACACTATAGGACAACTGGAAAACAAAGAAAACTGCAAAACCCAAACAGATAGTTATTGATTTAATCCTCTATAGGTTGTGAAGCCAGACAATTAACTAGTTCTCTGAAATATACATTGTTGTTTTTTTAATTAAAAAGATGTAGCATTTTAAAACAAAAACAAGGAAGACCTGAGTGGCAATACAACAGTGACCAATCAGATTGATAAGGCTCATACATTGTTACCAGATATGACATTTCAAGCCAGGCCTTAAAAGTCTGAGTAATATGATCTGCTATGGTTGCTATCTCACGTTGCATTGTCTTTCTGCAAAACAACTGCTACATCCTCACATAACACTGAACCCAAAATCCTGACTCTGAGCACACACCCTCATTTCTTTTTGTTTCCTCCCTCAGTACAAACAGAAAAAAGTATATGTGGAACAGATCATTCCCAAAACAAGGTCAGATTTGGAATCCAACTTCAAATCATAGTTTAAAGATGGATTATTTCCCTGGCAGGTTCTGGGATGATTATCCATAATTCCTGATTACTTTCTGGTTAGTCCTCCTCCCCATGCTACACAAACCAAACCAAACCAAACCAAACTGTATGTCGCTTGTACATATCCTAGTTTATTATGTCAGTATTTGGGACCTGGCATTGCTTTCCTAAGACAGCTAAGAATATGATTCAATATGACTATTTCTATGAATGGACACCTTCAGTTAAATAACAACTACGGATGATATGAAGTAACAATTTCAACTACTACACTTGATCTTAGCCAAAGGCCGAGAAGCTTCTCGGCCTTTTGGCTAAGATCAAGAGTAACAATTTCAACTACTTATGTATTACTAGATTAAACTGCTGCACTTTGCACCCAATTTTGCCTTAATTTCCTTTCCATTTTACAGCATCCTCATCAAATGGAAAGCTCCCAGACAGGGCCGGCGCTACCATTAAGGTGAACTAGGCAACTGCCTAGAGTGCTGAAATGGAGAGGGTTCCGGCAAGCCTGCTGTCCCCTCCACCTCCCCCCGCCGCTCTCCAAGCTCCTGCGCCCTCCGAGCTCTGGCAGCCATCTGGGAAGGCGCACAAGTTCCGGCCAGGCGGCGCCCTCTCCCCAGCGGACTCCGGTCACCCGAGAAGCCTGAACGAGAGGGAAGGAGGGACAGCCGGTGGAGCCCCCACGCCTTGCCAAGGGCTGATTGGCCAGAAAGTGAGGGGGAGGAGAGACAGAGGAGGGTCCGCCCCCCTCCTGCAGCTGCCCTGGAACCAGGAAGCTTGTGAGGCTGGTACGGCACTCTGTCCATGCTCAGAGCTGTCTCCCCCCCTGCAGTGGGCTGTCTGCAGCTCCCTAGAGCCCAAGAGCCCGGCCTTGGGGGCTGGGTAGGCCGCGGGCTGCCCCCTCAGAGGGGCTCTGCCTCGCCGGATTGGCTGCTGCTCGCCCCACTAGGCGTGCTGCCCTCCTCCTCCTCCTCCTCCTCCTCCTCCTCCTCCTCCTCCTCGGTGGCGCTTCATAAGCCCAGCCACCTGCGGAGCCCGGGCGGGGTGGTGGGCGCCCAGCTGGGGGGCAGCGGCGGCGGCGCCCCCACTGCCCACCAGCCGCCTGTTGCCATCTGCCCATCACTGCCTGTTGCCATCCGCCTGCTGCGCCCATCGCCAACTGCCCCCACGCCCGTCCCGTCCCATCCCCCGCCATCCGCCGCCCCCTGCCACCCCGTTCCCCCACCGCTGCCTGCCCCCGCACTTTTTAATATGAAATCCACACTCATATGTGCACATGAAACATTATTTTTCTAGGATAAATAAAGACTCATTAATTTACTGTTAGGTTCCTGACTGTATCACACAATTGTCTGAAACTGTAATCAATTGATTTGCAAAGGTGATTTGAAAGACAGAAAGCAAAAAAATGTGTACAGTAGCTGCGCCTAGATTCTGAGGGAGAAGAACATTGCTTGGTAGGAGTGTCTTTACAGGAATTAGTATGAAAACTAATAAGAAATGCAGCTGACCCTTTTCTCAAATGGATAGGAACAGCACTAATGGTTTTCAAAGTTGGAAACAGAATATGGAGTATGTGCATCCTGTAATGTTGCATTTGAAATCAATGACTCAGTTAAGAGTATGAAAACAGAAAAGGCAAACGCAATACCCCACTGGTAAGATATTCAGAGGCTTTTCTCCACCCCATTCTCTCCACCTTTGGACCTCTTCCAAAGAAGCAATGAAAGGTGTTTTAGTCCTCCAGAACTGAGTTGGAGGAGCTAATGGTGAGGGGAAGGGGGTGCAATCAGGATGAATCAAAGACCTCCCAGTTCTGCTGGTTTCCACTAGTAGAGGTCTGCCATTGGATTTCAACTGTCCCAATATGATCACCATTTAGAAAATGAACATTCTGTTAGATGGTCAGAAGTTGGTTTTAGGTGTCCTCAAATACCGTACTCAACCACACAGCTTTGTAATAATATTTAATTGGTCAGTATTATTTGTAATGGATTATGTGGTGCCAATACATTATTTGCAATGTATTATTTGTCAGCATTATTTTTATTTGTCAAGTAGCATTTGCTCTGGAATACCAGAGCAAGAGGAGAAGGGTATGGCTACAGCATATCATGAAGAGAATACCCTTCCTTCTCAGACTTCTATCTCCTTCCAAAGTTTGTACAGTAAGCTAAAATGTCTTCAAACCATGGGGGGAGCAAGTCTAAAAATTAACCCACTGTACCTTTATTCTCCTGCCTGGACAAATTTTGGACTCAGAGCACAATACCACACAAGTGATATATGTTGTCACAGCAGTGACAAAGGGAACATTTCACAACCAAATCTGAGTATGATTTGTATCAAGTGTGCCATCTCTTGTGAATATCGTGCATGGCAGTGGAGTCACACACAATATTCTAAGTACAGGTTGAACACAAAACAAAACACCCCTCCCCAGCCACAATTACCAGGGATATGCTGCCTGTTAAGTTGTGGAACAGGATTTATTTTCATTTGCCCAGGTTATGTAATTACCTATGCTACTTACAACATGTGGAGGCTGCTGAGTATGAAAACACAGAAGGAGGTATAAATTTCAAAGAGCATATGTCTCACCATTTGGCATCCTTGAAAAGCATTACAAATACTGGTTTTCACACTGAAGCCAGGAGCAAGGTATGGCAAATATCTCTTAGCTACAGCAATTTTAAGGGCACATTGATGTTTAATGTGACGGACGGTTCCTAGTTCTAATGTTTATTACTGGAGCAGAACAATCACCTCTGATCGAGCAATTGGCAAACAGGATCCCAGACACAAATATCCGTTTCTTTTCAGACAGTAACCCTGGCAAGCAGCCTTGTGGAGAAGATTCTACAGGAAGGATATGCTGGAAAATGGCAACAAACATTCACCATGAAAGGTGAAGAAAGCCAAAACAACAACAACAACAACAACAACAACAAAGAATCGCAAACCATGTTCTTAAACTTGCTATTGTGAATATGGTTTTAATCCTTCTACTGCTGTTATTTTACTCCCTTTTATTTTATTTTCCAATTAAGCTTCTTCTCACATTTTGAGATTTCTATCATTTGATTTGTAAGTAGCCCTGAGTCTGATTTTTGTCACAGGAAAGTTATGCAGGTAAAGCTGCTTAAGCCTGATCTCACATCTCTGCAAATGTCCAGCATCTCCTTGAAGCATTTTTAAGGCAGACATCCTCTTTGAATTGGGGGAACGGGACAAAATACACAGACAAGTCAGACAGATTAGTCACCCAAAGACTGCAGAAATGGAAGGAGAGATGTACAGTTTAACCTGCAAGAAGAACGTAAGTGTGTTTCTATCCCAAATAAAAAACTCTCTCTTAATCCAGCATATGATGGTTACTGAATGCTCCTGGGCAGATCCAAATAACGAAAGAAAGACAACTGGTTTCCTATTTTACTCCACAGCATCTGATACACAGAGATGTGCTGTCTTTGAATATAGTGAGATTTGTTTAACAGAGCCTACTGCTGGACAGCGTAGGTAGTTCTGGCTGTATTTTGGCTAAGGGAGTGATTGAGATTGTCCATGAGATGACTCATGTACAGAGGAGTCTTCAAGGTATTTCACCTGCATTAGAGCATTGGAATGCAGAGCTGGAAGGGAGTCCAGCCACTATCAATTAGGCACAGTGTGAAAGCTAGAGCTGGGCACGTCAGAAAAAGGGTGATTTGTGATTTATCAAGATTAATGAATCACAAATAACGAATTTATGATTTTTTTTTACAAATCAACACCCAAAGAACCACATACAAACACATAGGAAAGCCCCCCCCAAGGGGGGCACCTAGAAACACCAAAATTACAAAGCATTTCCCAACTTTCCTTTACAAGCTCTCCAAATTTGGTGAAGAATGAGTTTCAGACATCTGAGTTATACCCCAGGAAAGTGCCCTTTAGAAACTAACTTGGGGAGTCAGGGGAAGTTTCTCTGTACTTTTGCCCTCTCTAGGCGCTTTGGGAAAGGTTTCTTTGTGGGGGCTCTTTGCAGGTATATTACCTGGACATCAGAAATCCACTCTTCACCAAACTTGGAGGGATTATAGGGAAGCATCAGGGGAAGCCGCCCTCAAATGTTGGTGTCACTAAGAGACTTGGGGGGCCATTTTATAGCATAATTTTATAGCATAATGAATGAAAAATAGCCAAACATTCATCGGTTTGTATTTGTCGGGATTGAGATGAATACAGATCAACGAATTAGTGATGTTTTAATGAATGTTGAAATTCATTTTTAAATTCATGCCAATCTTTACTCTCAACCACATGAAACCACTGGGCTATCCAGTAGTTCAGGCAATTCATCAAAGAAGTCTGAAAGCAACTGCACCACAGCCAGCAACTGAGGCAGGGCATAACCATTAACAGAGCATGAAGTGTTCTGTCTTCTTGCATATATGTATATATTTTGCTTTAAATATTAAACATCCAAATTACAATGAGAAGCCTGCAAAGTGCGGGCTTTTTGATCCCCAGTGTAGAAGAAGGTAGTCTTAGTGACTTCCAGAAAGCAGCAAGTGTGTTTCAAACCCAACTTTCACTTCCATGTCATTTTCACTTCTTCCAGTTGCTTTGCTTCAACGGCCACCACTATGGCCATGATTTATGCAGTGGCTCAATGAAATATTAGCACTCTTGTTAAAATACTGTTTTTTCTGCTTATGTCAGGCCCACTGGCTTAAGAATAAATAAATCAGCATGCTTCACATTTGAACAATCTTAACAAAGGCTTTCTAAACACAATGCACTTCTGAAGGCACAGAAACATGCTGTCTTCGTGCTGAGAACTGGTGTGCATTCTATGGCACTCGGTTGAGAAAGAAAACAAGTTCATGCAAAATGCTTTGTCTATGGTAGCTGGAAAGATCACAAGGAAGCAGCTTTAGTGTCTTCCGTTCTACTCTGGTTTGTTCCTTATGCTGCATTAGGGAGTCTGGTTAAACATTGGGGGTTTGGAAAGCTCACAGGAGGGAAACAACTACTGTATATCTTATGCCAGTGAATGTATCTAGCACCTCATCCTACATGTTCTACGGTTCTCAAGTCTCAACCAGTAAGCCCATTTCTAAACCAGGTATGGGGAACACAATGAGAATCTGACACTGGAGTCCTCCTTGACTAGCAGCATCATACCCAAAGGAGAAAAAAAACCCCAGATTATTTATCTTTATGGGTAAGCTGGAAAGCTGCAACCTTTTGCAAGATTTACCCACAATCCCAGAAACAACAACAACAACAACAACAACAACAACAACAACAACAACAACAAACAAACAACAACAACAACAACAACAACAACAACAACAACAACAACAACAACAACACAGTATTTTACCTCTCCTTGCACAGGAACTGATCATGATAACAAATGCCAATACTATTTGCAATGGCAAATAGCAAAACTTTACATCTTTCCATGTAAAAGTAAGAAATCATATATTCTCACTCAAAGAAACAGAGGCCTCTAACATCCTAAACGATGGTTCTAATCAACCCGAGAAAAGCAGATTTGGATTATCTATGCTTTGCAATAGCAAGCTGCCACTGGATTAATTTGGGTGTAAGAGAACCTAGAGCAATTCAAATCTTTACCAAACAGAGTGAAGAAATAAAACTACAAATAAAACAGTTGCCATAAGCAAGCAGAACTGTTGGGCTGTGAAACAATACTACATACAGTATCACATTGCATCACTCTCTCTCTTCCTCCCTCCCTCCCTCTGTTGTGGTATGATAGAGATATTTCCCAATTCTGGGCAGCAAGAATGATTTGAGACAAGAGCTCCATCAGACGTGAATCAGCAAAAAGGGTCTCCATGTGCAGTATAAAGGTTTGAAAGGATTTAGTTAGAGGCCTAAATTGCTCTTCTTTGGTACTCAGAGGAACAAGTGCCTTATCAAATGAGTGCCAATCATCCTTATCTTCAAATAAAATAAAATTTAAAAAAGAAAACTAAGTGGGGAAATGAAAATTTTCCTCATATAAAAGGGGGAGGAGAGAGGAAGATAATCTCATTAATCTAAGGCAGTGATGGCGAACCTATGGCACGGGTGCCAAAGGTGGCACTCGGAGCCCTTTCTGTGGGCACCCGACATTGCCCCTTCACAGCCACCTGTATTCAGGTTAAATTGTTGCACTGGCACTTTGCAAAAAAAAAAGTGGGTTTTGAATCACAGTTTGGGCACTCTGTCTCTAAAAGGTTCACCATCACTGATCTAAGGGCTCAGTGTTGGAAGACTTGACCCTTGATTCAGATACAGGAAAGTTAGTTGAAAATGGTTAACTGTTTAATCAACTGTTAAAAAACTCACAATATGCCTTAATTAACCATTTGCTTTAACCATCCACTCTCTTCTATTTTTTTTCATCTTGGCTTGGTCACTAGATACTTCCCTGAAGGAAGGAGGAGTTTAGTCAGAAAAAAAACTCAACAAGAGGATTCTACTTGCCCTCTGGCCTATCTGAGGCCCATACCACAATCCAGAGAAATACAAACTCTGTGTGCAAAGTCTATCCACTACAAGCTAAATGTAGCTAACTATTAGATACTCTCCTTGAATTACAGTGATTCTCCTTGCTGTTTGAAGGAACAAATTTAGCCTTTCACAGTCAACATTTCCACAAAATAAAACATAGGTTCTCCTTTCCTAACTCTTGATTAATATGGAACAGAATTGCCTGGATGCTAAAATCCTTCGGAGAACCCAAAACAATAATTAAAATAAACATTTTAAATAATTTGCTTAGAACTTGCTGGAAAGCTAAGGTACAAAGGCTTTCTCACCTGCCAGCAAATCTGATTGTTTCCTTTTTATTTATGTGATCCTCACTTCCTGTTATTGTATTGCACTCTATTCACTTTGAAAAGCAGGTGTAATCGTCTTAGGCAATACCAGCGCTGTCATGTGCAATACTGTAGTGCTCTCTGTTTGATCATTTGTCTTCTCAAAGGGAAATTAAATTGCTGTGAAACATGGCCTTCCAGTGATTGCTATTCCATTACTTTGAATTTAGTACAGAAGAATGACTGTTCTCATCTTCTCATTTACTTGACTGCATTGTGGCTTCATGAAGGGGGAAAATCAGGAATGTAATGCAAAAGGGAGGGAGGTGGACAAAAGTTGTGACACGTGGGGAGAAAGTTTGAAAAATTACTAAGCAGCCATATTGAGAGTTTAAGACGCAAGCTCTGAGCCACAATATCCATATTCATCCTTTTATTCCAGCCTTGTTTGGTCCCAAACAACTATCCCTAGGACTTCTAACCTGCCTTCACAGTTTTTATATTTTGAATGTACTGCCATCACTAAGATGTTCTTCAGTTACTGGTACAGAGCAAATATTGCTTATTACTGGAATCAACCATTTCACAGATGAACTGGATACATTTTGACAACATCTACTCATCCCAAGATTTCTTTGCAGTGCTTTACTGATGGTAGAGACCAGTATGGAGAACTCTCCTCCCCTCCCTTCTTTCCAGAAGTCAGGGCCACCAAGTGGAATTCTTGAATAACCTACTCAAGAGAAACAAAAAAGATTTGTTTCTCACTACAACATTCAAGAAATTTAATGATCTGAATCCAGTTTACAATGTTTGAACCTGAATTTCACCAACAGGCCGACCAATCTATTACCTTATCTGGATCTGCCCCAATGTAATCAATCCATCAATCACCAGCAAACACAGTGACGGATCATCAGTTTTAGATTGCTTTCAAACTCTTCAGTCAATATTATGGAACATTGGCAGGGGTGGTGGTCACGGTGGTTAAAAACATGAAGCCATGGTCATCATGGGCAATATCTCTACGATTAGTGGACATTATGGACACAAAATAGGGGAGACAGGAAGAATAATCTAGATAATCACGTATCTTCATAGCTACTATTCAACAAGAAGTTCCAAACTACAGATGTTTTCTGTTCCACCGGAAAGGTAATTATTGTGTGTTTGGAAAAATGTATGCCAGACACTCAGTGAAAGCAAGGAAAAATAAATAGGTCTTTCTTAAATTGTATGTCCAAGCTGGAGTAGATCAACTGAATCAATGAAACTTGGTTAAATGTTGACTTGGCAAGTATCCATTTAAGTAATAAGTGTATTCTACACTGGGACTCAACGTTGAATTTAGGCTCAAGATATCTGACCACCTAAATGTGTAAGGCTGTAAGTAGGCATAAGTGTACTTAGACCTGGTTGTTAAATGGTTATGAACTCTTATTTAAATTAAAAGAATCATCTCTCTTATACGACAGGCTTATTACTAAGCTGTTTATTCTATCATTATATTGTATGAGACAGCAA
This sequence comes from Phrynocephalus forsythii, assembly GCA_029282475.1. Taxonomy (NCBI): domain Eukaryota; kingdom Metazoa; phylum Chordata; class Lepidosauria; order Squamata; family Agamidae; genus Phrynocephalus; species Phrynocephalus forsythii. The sequence continues at coordinate 19,306,330 of JAPFRF010000003.1, forward strand.
TTTGATCTTTTAAAAACAATATTTCTGAAATCATTTAGTAATTGAAGATAATATCTTTGCATACAAAACAGGCACATTACAAAATAGATACAGTATTATCAATTTGATGCAGTTCCCCTTTCTATTTAGAAATGGAAACATGCTGTGTTTCTTCAAGGTCCATGAACCTCCACTTATGCCACAAGCAATTAAATCAGAAAAGCCTTGCAACGAGCAGTACGTATTAGAAGAAACTGGAAAGAAATGTCAAAAAAACTATCCAAGCTGGCTAATCAGTTGGCAGAATTTCCTAAAGACAGCAGATTCGAGATATTAGAATTCAGACACGAATTAAAATGAGGAAGAAAAGTGAAAAGTGAAAAGTTCAGCAGGTTAAATAAGATCTTCATAGTTTCTCAGATTCTATGTCCACCTGTGAAGAGCTTTCCAGAAGAAAAGTGGATTCACAGGATTAGCACATATGCAGCACAAGCAGCGGGAGTTAAAATAGCCAAATGGCTTGATGTTTTATCTGCAAACGCCAGGTCAAAGACAATGTGTGATTCTATAATAAGCATTTCCATGAGAAATACTCTTACTGAAGCTTCTTTACACACCACACTCCATGCTACCTTTTTAATCCCACCAAGAAATGTGAACTATAAGACACTGATCTCCGTTGTTTTACTTATCAGTTCTATATTTTTATTTTCTCTTTCTCAGAATCTTTTAAAAACATTTCTGTAGTGTTTAAATTTGTTCAAGTAGAACTGGGAACAATATTAATACCTTCTTAATTTTTCTATATGCCTTCTCCACTAATTTTTCTATAAGCTTGAAGAACTCTTGGAACACACACAAAACACAGGAGAGACTTGAGAGGAAGTCTGATGAACGCAACACCCAAGAGCAACCTTATGCTTCACTAAGTGATCATGTTTGCCATGGATTTAGTTCTACCTGTGTTTCTCATACTAATCCCAGCAAGCTATGCACAGATGAAATACAACCAGGCTCAAGTTAGATGTCTAAAAAGGCTGTTTTCTCATTTTATATATGAGGCATAGTTTCAGGATATCCACCATATATACCTATGGTGAACATTGATGGAGAAGGCAGTAACACCTTAAATTCAAAAGGTTGTTGTTCTTAAGACCTGTGGCACAAAGGCATGAAAAATCACTGCCCTCTGATGGGCCTCCACTTAATATCCCTTTTGACAAAATGATGTTTATTTCACTGTGAGGCAAGACAAACGGACTGAAAACCACCTGTATAATTAAAGATTGTAAATGTTATTACAGTAACAAGAGATCCAGACACAACCAAGAGATGCATGCACCACTATAATCAAATGCTTGGTTGGCCTAATCTTTTTCTGGAGTGAGCAACAAACTGAAAGAAATCAAGCCACAGAATTTAAAGCTAAACAAACTTTGATCAGACTTCTACAACTGTTCCAATACAGAAAGCTGGGCAAAGACAGATAGGTTTTTTTTTTTGGAGGGAGGGAGGGGATATTCACTGCCATATGTGGATGGCAGGTATGTCTGTGAAGATTCTCAGTCATCCAGGTGAGTTTATCTGGAAGTTGAGTCATGGCAACTGGACATATTTTCTTGAGAGATTGAAATGTTTTGCTGCTCATCCAAACACCTTCATCAGTCTGAGGAAAGCTAGTTGGGACTCCTCCATTTTATGGTTCACTTTGACATCATGACACCCTAGCCTGAAATAGGCTCATAAGATGAACAACGGCCTGAGTAGGCTCTTTAGGTGAACAATAGCCTCAATAGGCCATTAAGTGGAAAATGGCCTAAGGTGCTGAAACCCATAAAGTATGGGTCGTTAGTGGTGTGTTGTAGTCCTTGGTGGTGGAGGTGTGAAGTATTTTTGATTTGTCTGGGGATTGTTCAAATTACTGCCTGATAAGTAGCAGATAGACTGTGCCTGAGCCCCCCACCTCTGTTGAGAGAGGGGTTTTCAATGGCTGGTAGAGCAACATATTCCTGTCACTGGGCATAATATGAAACAAATATTAGTCCTGGAACAGAGACAATGAATGTAACTTGGTAGTCACAATTAACATCAGGAGTGTTCATGACAGAGGAAGTACACCAGGTAGATTTACCATTGGATCTAGCCCACTGCCATTGTCAGTCTTCTAAGCATGTCTTATGGTTTTTTCTTCATATTTGAGAGAAAATATAGATGTGCATACACTTCTTGAGTAATGGATCGATAATGAAGAGAATAGTAAATAAAAATGGGATTTTAATAGCATTCCAGTGTTAAAACATTAAAAACATTATAGGAGCCAACATATTTAGAGTAATGGATATTTTATTGTCTAAGGGTGTGGGGAATAGTACGTCAGTGCAAATATTAATTTGAATTCAAGGAACAATACTCTCATGCTGGTTTTGAGATCAAAGACCAATTCAGAAATAATTTGGATTACAAATTTGAACCAGAATTTGCTGAGTCTTAACCCATGACAGTAATGGTGGAGATGGATAAGAAATAGTCCAAAAAAACCCCAAACAAACAAGGGGTTAATATTTCTGCTTATTATCACATGCCTCTCCTATCCCTCTTTTTAGAAATAATGTACACTAAGCTCGAACAATACTCCAGTAGAAAGGTGATTAACAGGGTATATAATGCTATACAAGGAGATTTTTTTATATTATGCCATGGTTTCCTTCAAGCAACACTTGAATATTTCATATTAAATGGCTTTCTTCTCAGCAGGAAGCATAAGCAGCCGCAGATATGACATAATTATACTTTTCAGCTATTTTACCATACATCATACCTTTATTTACACCAAATTAGCAATATAATTGCAAATATACACTGCTTCTGGAGTACATTTAACTCTCTTGTACGAGAAATGTCATAAACGGAAGTAAAGGTAAATGGCTTAATTAGTCACTACTGACCATTTTAATTACAGGACAGAGGAAAATATTGGAGACAGATGTCAAGAAAATACTCGTTACTGGGATTCTTTTAGAATATACTTTCAGTTGACTGAGCAAGCTTTGTGTAACTGATTACATCTCCCCCCACAACTTCCCTTGGTAAACAGAAAAACTAATTATCTGCACACTATTAAGTTAAAAATTTATCTACAACAATTGAATTCTGACTGTGAAATAATCTTTCTAATCTATAATTACACTCTAGCTTAATTAGCATAATTTCCACAGCACACACTTTAATAATGAAGCTGATACTTGGGTTGCCTTTAAACAGAAAATATATTTTGGGCAAAGAGCGGGAGGAGGAGGACACTGAGAATAAGAGATAAGATAGCATCTTTCTTAGCTTGTACTACATGACTACCTTCTTAAGAAGAACGAGGAAAACACCTGCAATGAAATGCACAAATGTTTGAAGATGGACTGACAACAGATCGGACTTGGAACAGTAAAATACACAGACCACAGTACAAAGTGAAGTTTTTTGATCTTCATACTACCGTGTTTCCCTGAAAATAAGACAGTGTCTTATATTAATTTTTGCTCCCAAAGATGTGCTAGGTCTTATTTTCAGGGGATGTCTTATTTTTCCATGAAGAAAAATACGGTACACATTTATTGTTATCTTATTATGGGGAGGTCTTATTTTGGGGGGATGCCTTATATTTCAGTGTGGGGCAAAACTGTAAGTAGGTCTTATTTTCAAGGGATGTCTTATTTTCGGGGAAACAGGGTACTAGAGATCTTTGAAACCTAGTAGTGAACGAAGACCACCTGGGTGGGAGACTCTTACAATGACAATATTCCATTGCTCAGCCCTAGTCGTCCTAGCTAAAGAATTCAGGAAAATGGTATCCAAAAAGTAACTTTTCCAGACTCTCCATGAAACATATTACAGGTTCCCTGAAGTTTAATGATCAACATCAAGGGACTGTTCCAGGAACACCTCAGGCAGAAGCAGGAGCTGTGAATCACGTTTTTCATGTTCATGTGGCAGCAGCAACAGGGCCTTCCTCATGATTTTATCACCGTCAGAATTAAACACTACGTTTAATTAATGCTCTGGATGTAAGAGTTATCGTTCTAGCAGTGCGAATACAAAACTATGAACCACATCACAATACAGTACAACAAAACAGTGGCTACAATTCTTCAGACAGCAAACTAGACTCAGGTTCAACTGCAAGATGCCAAATGAAGGCATGTATGGGCAGGGGAAGATAAGACGATTCTGTAAGTTGAATTGGTATCAGAAAGTCCATTTTACTTTCATCTATTTTGGTTGAAAGCAAAGAATAAGATTCAGCCAGAGGTGAACAAAGGTCAAAAGTAGCCTTTGATTGTTCCTTCGGCTTCAAACACTTCTACCCAGTGCAAACAATAAGAAATACTTTTACACGCTTTGCTGGCTGTCATGTCACAAATATTCTCCCTCAGCCAGGAGGCAGCATTCCATTTAAGAGATGGAAAACAGTCAAATATGTCAGAAAACTGACACAAAGAGCTCTGCTTTCCAGAGAGGTGGTTTAGGTTCAGACAAAGTGCAAGTCAAACACCCTCTTCTTCTGGTGATTCCCATGGTGAAGGTTCCCTCAGAAGTGATAAAAACAAGGCAGATTCTGCCAAAGTCTCAGTGTACGGAAAGTGCTTTTTGATGAACTACCTGTCTCATGAATCCCTTGGGGCTCCCATGGAACCTTGCTACTCCTAGACTGCACCATGGACAGTTCCTCATCCCTTAAAAGTGAATATAGTGAAAGAAGCCCATGTAATGAAAGCTGCTCTGTGAAATTCTACTTTTGGCTGCATCTCCCCGAATTCTGCCTGAGGGAATCCTGGATTAAATGATGCAAGCTGCCATGGGTCCCTCCTCAGGAGAAAGGCAAAGTCAAGTTATTTTAAATAAATGATTACATTCTGGGAGTTGCAGTCCAAAAGCCCCATCTTAAATGACCATAACGAAGTTCAAGGCTCCACCCACCATGCCGTTGTTGAGTGACGCTGGATCTTATTCTATCTTTCAATTTTTTCATTCTAATGTGAGCACTGACATTTTGCAAATACTGCAAATCAACTGCATTTTACAGCATGTGGTGGAAGGTTGCAAAAAGCATGTTAAGCTATTGGACCTCCATTCTTACAATTTGCAGTTCTATATAAGCTGGCAGAGAAAGGATTCTATTGTGTATCATTTGAGATCAGCACATGAACCTATAGCCCTTCACTCCCACAGAAGCAAGGAGAGGCACATAAAACTGTTTCATTTCTTCTATTTAATGTTTCATGCAGCTTCTACTGTTACGTACTAGATTTGTATCCGCATTGCAGCAAACTGTCACCTCTGCATTTAAGCAGCACTACACTATTTCACAAATAATGTGAATACAACATTAGTACTGAACAATTCTGCCTGTGACTTCAGACCACATTCTATCACAAATACCTTCATTATTTTTTTAAAAAAAAGCCATCTCCACTCAGCACTCTTTTTATGTCACTGTTAGGACCACACAACCAAATGCAAAGGGCAGAGTAGGACTGTAATGTCACAATGTGGGACTGCATAAAAAGGAGTGGGAAGAATGTTAGCACACTAACTCTGTCTCACCCACAGAATTCTTGTGCTGGCAAGCGTCTTTTGTGCATAAATTCCCTTTTGCACAAAATGGCCCTGAGTTTTGTGCAAAATGCCATAATTCCTGCATCAAACAAATTTTGAGAGCTGCCCAGAATTTAAATGTCTACTCCTTTGTTTAAATATATTCTGAGTCCTGTGGATTGTGGGCATCTTCCTTTACAACCAGCCGGCCTTTCTGTGTGTGGTATATGCATGCTTTGTTCCTCAAAGGGAAAGGACACTAGAGACATTTTGTACAAATTAACGAGTCCTTGAAAAGGAAATCAGAGCTTGTTGGTTTGCTCTCAGCTGGAAGCAAGGTATCTTGCACTGCTTTAAAATTCCTTATTGAGATGCCTCAAAAGCCATGACAGCCTACCCTGATAAGAGCAAGGAATTTAGTAAGTCTTCTTTCCATCCCTAATTAGCTATCAGGGTACTCAACAACTGGTGAATGGCTCAGTCAGTTAGGTATCTGACTGTAGAGCAAGAGGCTGGGAGTGCAATCCCCTACTATGTCTGCTGTTAGTACAGCCAGCTTGGGTAGCCTTGGGCAACTTGCACAGTGCCAGGCTTCCCTCAAGAGGAAAGAAGTGCTTAATCAGTTCTGAGCACTTTTTACCTAGAAGCCCCTGAAAAAAAGTTGTCATAAAAAGAATTCACTTCATGGTACATGATGAGGATGAAGGTGAGGATAATTAAACACCAACAAAGCACTGCTAACTGTATCGCAGGTAAATTAAACAATGCAGATGCCATGACACTGGGAGACACATAAACTCCCTCTTGCTTATTTATCAGTACAGTAGGACCCCGGTATCTGCTGAGGATTGGTTCCAGGCCTTCCTGTGGATAATGAAACCATGGATAAGACAGAACACCTGTCCACCCACCTCCAAACTGCTGTTTCCTGACAGTAGCTTGCTTCATGACTGCTGTTTTGAGACAGTAGCTTGCTTTATGGCTACTATTTGTGATCGTAGCTTACAGATGCTATTTGTGACAATAGCTTGCATTGTGGCTGCTGAATTATTTAATTTTTTTCCTCTGACAACCGTGGATAACTGAATCAGTGGATAATGAATCAGTGGATATGGGGGTCCTACTGTATTGTAGAAATCAGAAGCCCACTACACCAATTTAAGCAGAAGCAACTTACAGGGATCTTATGTGTACAACATGGGAGACACACAAAGACAGGAGGTGCCAAAGACTGATATCCCCATCCACATAGCTTGCAATTAGATGGACCTATTCAGGGCCCCTAATAATATCACCATGAAGAAGTTAGACATGTTGGGTGAAGCTGATGAGCATCCAGCTGGCTGTCCATCCCTTCCTTTTCTGAACCTAGCTCACCTACTTGATGAGTCATCACAAGGAACCCTCTTACTCAAGCAACAGCAGCAGCACTGCAGATAAACACTACAAAGAAGAGAATACTTGACACCTCAGTGAAGAATCGGGATTGCCAAGCAAGCAGCATCCCATTCCATGAGATTCAGTCCCCAAATCTGAGACTGTGATGAGTGTGAACTTTGTCGTGGCGTATAACTTCAAAAGGTTTCAACATCCCTATAGTTGCAATACTCCCAAGGAACCCCTGGCAGGCTAAACTTTGATGCATTTGGCACTCTGAATGTTGGGGAGAAAAAAGAGAGAGTTCATTTTACTCATAAAATGCCTGGCTGTGGAGAGAAAGTAGTTCAAAGCCCAGCTGTGCCTCCCAGGACAGGGATAAGCTAAGATCATCTGGAGTTTGCTGATAGGGTTTCTTGCCCTGCTAACAATTCCATCTGAGAAAAAAGAAACGTGTTTTGAGTTCTGCTTCTGTGTTTCATAAAGACAGAAGGGTTCCTCACCCCACCCCACCCCCACCCCGCTGTTGTGCCTGTCATCAGGTCGTTTGCAAATCTCTGGCCACTTTTGAGTAGGGTGTGATTCTGTGCATCACTGATTACTAACAAGAAGGATTTGCAGGACCACCGGAATTCAGAACACCCACCGTTTTTGTGCACAGTGTTAACAGACTGCACTACTGAGCAAACCCATCTTTATTTGTTTTTATTTAAAATCCTAATTTACTTGAGGTTAGCATGACACAAAGGGCTTCCCCCACTTGCTGTGAGCAATAATGCCGACCAAAAAACAGTAAAGGGGAAAAAGATGCTTAAATTTAATTTTTGTGCATAGGATATTGTGAGGCTGGTTTCTAATAATGGATTTTGGTGCTCACTGTGTGAAGACATTAATGTTTATCTCCGACTCAAAACACAGCTGGACTAAGTATTCACATTTATCATCAGATTACTGCAGTTTTTAAAGGCAATGAACTGAATTATATTAAAAGGCAATACCAACTCATCAAGTGCAATGCAGATAAGAATAGACATCAGGAGGTATTATACAGTAGTACCAAATTTCCAGTAGGATAGAGAGATTACCGTATATTGATTTTATTCATAGAATATGAATAGTGTAGTGATAGTTAAAGGGGAGATGCTACATATATAAAACAGGAAAAGGCAGACAAAGTAAACTGTGTGCAAATGTTGCCAATCTTTTTTATTCAACACTAGGCCCTTAAAGCAAGGGGTTACTAAAAGTTTTTCAGGCCTTATACTGTAAAGTGGCTAAATGTATTCCTATGGAAATAACTGGATTGCAGAGCAGTGTAACAGTTAACGTGTTTGACCACTGGGATGGCTAAAATGGCCCTCTAATGTTTCTGCAGTTCATCCCCTAAACAATTTCACCCCCAAAATAAAACAGATGGTCACTGCAAAAATATGAAAAGGAAACAAGGGCATATTGCCAGTGTCAAGGATGAGCTGGTATGGTCGGAAGATACTCTGCTGCGGAAAAGTTACTCTGAGTACACAGTTCCATGGGGACCACTTAAGCGTGAGGTTGGTAAGGACTGCTTTTGGCCTGGGAGAAAGCTTGAGAGGGAAGGAACAACTGACCTAATAACTGTGACCCAAAGTTTGCTTGGGAGGTATTTTTAACCTAGAAAATCAAAATGTCATTTGCAAAAAATGGGATAGTAGAGGAAAAAGCAACACAGTTATTTCAGGGTACACATTTCTAAAGAAAATGCTGGTTGGGGTGGGGCAGCAAACAAGGTTGCCAAAATGGACAAGTGATTCTCACCTGTGCACTTCAGACTGTTTTTCACAATCTATCCCCTCTCACAATCCCATGATTCCCATCAATGGCAAAGTAAGCCAACACATAACATGCAAGCACTGCTGCTACAATCAATTTGACAGCTTCACCTCAGGTGCACTCACGGACCTGCCCCCTTAACCTGGCTCACTGGACTACATTGCAAGGGTTGGGTCCCTCTTCCATAAGATGTTTAGTATGCAAGACTAACATGTCCTCCCAGCTATCCAGCCATATCCACAAGTTCAAGCGATGAGAACATTTTGCTTTTGCTTTTTGCATGAACAGTTTTTTTTTAAAACTGCAAACTTAGGGGAACACTCATAGCAGAAGAGATGAGAGAAGAGAAAAGGACAATCTTCTTATTGCTTTTGTTTTTGTTTGTTTCAGACTGGATGCATCAATTTCTAATCACAGCTACATTAGTATTTTTGACTTCTCAGGTGTTTTATAAGTGAAACAACTTCTTTCTCACTAGGACAAATAGTAGGTAGAGATAGGAAAAAAGCACCAGAAGTCTCCTACCTAGAAAATAGCTAGTGCACATAACTATTTTTAAATATTTCTGTTTCTCTAACTATCCAGTTTTGACTGTGACTTCACTCGTTTACATATACTAAATACATCGTGGAATTCATAGACTATGTGTACCATGAGGTACTATGTGACAAAACAAATGGGTGCAAACATGTTGATGGAAACAGGAAAGAGCAAGTCTGAATATGAATGGTTTAACTAGATGTAAGACTCCACAGCCCTGGGTTTGCAAGGGCTGAGAAGGGCTGGTGATGACAGGATATTTTGAAAGACACTCATTCATAGGGTCACCATAAGTAGGAGGTGACATGATGGCATGTAACATCACAGCACAAGCACCTTATTAGGTGCAATATCCTACTGTAACTTAAATATTGGGCACATTTCTTGTACCAGTTTTTATAGGATATTTGGTTTATTTGATTTTTAAAAATAATGTAGTGTTTTATTGTATTTCTAAACTTCTAAATATTATATGTTTAAATACTGTAAACTGCCTGGAGTCCTTTCAGGGAGGAAAGGAGCATATCAATAATAAGATTCAATGTATGGTCTTCAAAACTGATAATCTGAATAAGAAACTACAATAGTTCAGTGTATGGAGAAACAGAATGGTTTTCCATAAGCAAAGGTGTCAGACAAGGGTGGATTTGATCTCCCATGATGTTCTATTTATATACAGAAGATACACCATAGAAAGATGAGCTTGATTCAGATGGAGTGAATATCTATGGTAGGAATATCAATATGACACTATATTACTGCCACAAAACAGCAATTACTTGAAATGACTCCTGATGAAGGCACAAGGCGATCTGCAGTTTAAAAAAATCATGTCTACAGAATAATTACTTCATTTATAACTGACAATGAAGTATACAAAACTATTAAAGATTTTCTGTACATCAGTTCAATGATCAGTCCTTTCAAAGAACCAGCAGAGGATTGAGATTTGGGGGCAGCAATGAAGGAATTAAAACAGAACTGCAAGTACAATGATGTCTGTGAAGACTTTCAGTCATCCAGGTGAGGTTATCTGGAAGTTTCATTATCTAATGCTTATTTTTGAGAACTAGAGTTAAACATTTTAAAATCCATGTGTATCAATGTGGAAGGCAAAGTAAAAAGAGTTAATTAATACTCTTCATGTAATGTTTTTTTTTCTCTCAACAAAAAAAGTAAAAGTGGTGTCAACAGGAAGAAATATTCTTGAGCACAGTTTGCTATGGACATTTTGGAAGAAGGCCCAGAGACATCCTGTATTGTATTGGTTAGATGTTAATTATTGAAGTGCTTTTAAAATTGCCGGGTATCACTTTGTTATCTCACAGGACCTAAAACTAATGTTAACAGGGTACTGTGGACATGTAAAGCAATCAAAATTCAATTTTCTGTCTTATTACTGAGTTTTACACGTCTTTATCTGCCCTGCCCTTTTACCTCTAGATGCTGCCTATCTGCATCAGCAACAATTTCACTTTAAAGACACTGCCTATTGAGCTCAGCTATGGTTTTCTTGAGGTCTAGAGAGAATTAAATGAAAATGTAGCTGATCGGTGGGCAGGAAGAGCATGCATTAAACAACACAGCGCAATACATTTGTGAACCTCTGACAGATGCTCTGATTACCTGGCCTGAGATGGATATTGAATTCTACTCAAGACCTGAGATGAGGAGTATTGCAAAGGTTTAGGCCAATATAAGATGGCAGAAAAGGAAGAATGAAGTAATTGGCAGCAACAGCCACCAAATATAAGAAAAAACAAGATGGAAGTACCAAACAGACCTCCAACTTGCCAGATTTGTAGACAGAGCATGGAAAAATAATACAGAGAGGGGCTGATAGCATCACAGGGAAAGGCATAAGCTGTCCTCAGCCCACGGATTGGCACACCCCAAATATATACAATATACTGTACTGTATATATATTTAAATAGCTCCATTTCAGACACAATCAAATATCCATGCTGTTCTGGATTTATCCTACTAAGAAATGAACTAACATTGCTAATCTCCCTGCAATAGCTTAAACAAACTAAGAGTTATGGAAAGTACTATGACTCATCCATTCTTTTCAAGTGAAAGAACTAAGTTTTTAGAATATTTGCTACCTACGTCCTCTAAAATGCTCTAAGAGCATCACACTTACCTTCCTTATGTAAGACAATTAACAGTATACAGTATATCTTTTCCTCCTTGAATAGGGTTCTTTGTGGCTGCAACCTAACTCCAAAACTAGCCTTTTCAAGTGATTTCAGAGGATGTGAGAACAATACTTGGCTGTGGCTTATAAAATATTTATTTCCAATTCTAGTCAAAGTGGGATATTATTTTAAAACAGGTCATAGTGTCTTCTTTTTTAAAAGAGATTGAAAAGTTGGTAAACCACATGAGTTAAGAGGATATCAAATACCTACTTGATGAGTCTCTGCACTCCTATAAAAGCATCAATGAAACTGAAAATGGAAGATCCAACTGGCTTTACATTCAGCTGATGAGTTTTTTTAAAAAAGAAAACCCATTTAAACAAGCTAAAGATGAGATAAACCTGCAGTGTGCTGTGCAACAATTTGTTAGTAATACCCTATTTGGTATATTTAATTTATGGAAAACCTACAAAAAAGCCTGGCTCATTTTATAACTGGATTTGTACATTTTCTCAGAGGATGATATTTCAGGAAACCAAATATTTTCTGACACCCGATTAAAATGATTAACGATTAAGGAAATCAACCATGCAGCAATCATTTACATACTCAGGGATAAGGAAACCTGTTGCCCTTCAGATATTTTGAATGACAGATCCCATTAAAATAAAGGTCTAGGGTTGGTAACAAATGTATTGGATTGCTAAAAAGGTACCAACAAGACAACCTTGGAATAGTTCAGAACTTGAGGTCCTTCTAATGAATATAAGGATTTAATTTAAAAGCATCTCAACCACAAAAAGCACAGAAGAGGTGTGTATAAAGGACTATCTATAATAAAATAAGGGGAAAAATTCAAATGTTTTCTGAGTCACACAGTCCGTCTATGGGACATTAGATGTCCTTTTTGTTGTTGCATCACCACAGTTGGAAACAACCCAAATATGGAGATAAAACATTGATACTTTCTTCTTCTTTATTGTACATCTTCTGTGCAACCCTCTGGGAAGCAAAGCCTACAGGCTGATGAAGGAAGGCTATAAGGAGAGTTCAGATGACGTGCTACAAAAGAGAAACTTACCCTTGCAGTACCCAGTCATTCATGATGCCCATTACTGAAACTGTTATTTATAATCTATATAAACATTATTATCAATAACCATTAACAGTAGCATTAGATTAACAGACGGCATGCAACTGAACTCAAACAAAATTACAGTAAGCAAAACCCCAGTAGCAAATGGCTCCATTTACTCATACAGACGTTTGATACAATGTTTTTTAAGAAATAGATTTTATCTCAAATGAATTCTTCACCAGAGACATCTTCATTAATGTTATTCCAGCTGATTATACGACTTGGATCCCATTTGAAGAAGACAGGATTCATCAGTTTATTCATTAAAAATGTAAATGGCAACATTACTTTTTATAGGAAGGAATTGGTGCAATAAATGTTTCTCATGAAGACAAGTTTATGACTCTATGGTCAACGGCTACAGTAAACATATTTGGAAGGTACATTATGATTCAAAGCCTTAGGACAGACATAATTTAAAACTTTTAGGGTTCACATTCAGAAGGAAAGACTACCTGAGTTACTTTTTCTTGTGCAAAATATCTTGCAACGGCAGGGATAATTTTCTTCTAAGGCAGTTAATTCACGTTCAATTCACACTTCTCCTGTAGGGAATTTTCAAGGCCAACCCTACTAATGTATTGGAATGTCAGTGGTAATACCCGAGTCTGGTATGGAGCAGCAGTCACACTGCTATTACAGATGAGCACCCAGGCAGTCCCTCACTGTGGGAGAACTGTGCATGTTAAATAAGCTTCCTTGAGGCCCTTGGGTGCTGTGGAGGATGAAAGCTGAGGAAAGCTTTTGGACACAGAATAGGAGCAGGGAGAGCCGTATTCTCCTTCAGCTCAGGTAACAAAAAGGTTTGGGCTAGTCCAAGAATTCTTTACAAATGCATGGCTTCAGGATTGCATGCAACAACTCATGTCAAAATGACAGTCTGGTTTGAAGCACGTGGCTTGAAAATGAATTCAGGAGCACACCTGGCTTAATTTTAACCAGGGCTGGTGATATTTACTCGTAAGAGATCAGCTAGAGCAGGGCTGTCCAACTTTGAACAGGCCAAGGTCTACTTTTCTGGCCCAAAGTGCCTGAGGGGCTACTACACTAAAACCTCTTCTTACGAATTTTATCCGTTCCGAGCACATGCTCATAAGTTAAAAATTGTATAGCAGTGGTTTCCCATAAGAATGCATTGAAAACCAATTAATCCGTTCTGGAGGGAACATAGTTCAATGCTTTCCTATGGGAAGGATGACCATTCACATGCTTCCTTTGCACCTGCTCAAGGGAGGGGTGGAGAACTTATCCCCTCACTTTTTTTATTGATGCCCGGTGGGCTACTTTGGAACCCTTCGTGGGCTACTGGTAGCCTGTGGTCTACCTGTTATGTAGGCCTCAGCTACAGAAACACAAAGGGGAGATGGCAAGAGGCATGTAATCCTGCAAGTGATTACCAGCTCTTCCAATTCTGCTATTAACCTACCAGAGGTCGGAAATAATTACTTAAAATTAATTTGCCACTCTTACCTCTTGGATTTTTCACCAACAAATTAACAGTCCATTATTTTTATCATTAAAATGGCAAATGACACTATTTTAATGATTCTTGGATTAACTCATTATAGCCACCTCCGTCAGCTCAGGCAGGGAGACTGTTGGTACGCAGCAGGGTGGGCGGTACACCAAAAGAATCCCCAATCTGTCTTGTGAGCCCAACACACAATATAAGCCCTCCAGACCCTTTCCCAAAGAGACAGGAAGCCTGGTCAAGGGGATAGAACTCCTATAGACTATGGCAACTCCCCCTCTCCCCGGCCCTCCGGGCGACACTGGTGCTGAACCGAGTACCCAGGTGGGCATAGCTGGGAAAGGGGGACTCCACCCTCCTCTCCCACCCAGGTCTCGGTAATACATGCCAGGTCAGCACCCTCATCCAGAATAACATCATGAATGAAAGAGGTGGTGATTAGACCACTCCTAAAAAAACCAAACCTGGACCCAGGGCTGGTGGTTAACTACCGACCAGTAGCGAACCTCCCTTATTTGGGCAAGGTGTTGGAGCGGGTGGTGGCCGGACAACTCCAGGCACTGCTGGATGAAACTGATTTTCTGGATCCACTTCAATCTGGCTTCAGGCCGGGTTTTGGTACGGAGACCGCCTTGGTCGTCCTGTATGATGACCTTTGCCGGGAGAGAGACAGGGGGAGTTCGACCCTGTTGATACTCCTGGACCTCTCAGCGGCTTTCGACACCATCGACCATGGTGTCCTTCTGGATAGGCTGGCCAGGTTGGGGGTTGGAGGCACTGCTCTGCAGTGGTTCCAAGCCTTCCTGGCTGACCGTGTCCAGAAGGTGGTGCTGGGGGACAGTTGCTCTGCCCCGTGGCGTTTACGCCACGGGGTTCCCCAGGGCTCCATACTGTCTCCCATGCTGTTCAACATCTACATGGAACCCCTGGGAGAGGTCATCAGGATGTTTGGGCTAAGGAGTCAGCAATATGCCGACGATACTCAGCTCTACCTCTCGTTCTCCACCAATCCAGGTGAGGCGATTTCTGTACTGAACTTGTGTCTGGGCCAGATAATGGACTGGATGAGGGTTAATAAATTGAAACTCAATCCAGACAAGACGGAAGTACTGTTAATGGGTGCTTTGCCGGACAGGTTAGAGGGCCATCTTCCTGTCTTGGATGGGGTTGCACTCCCCCTAAGGGACAGGGTCCGCAGCTTGGGGGTGCTTCTGGACCCCGGTCTAACTCTGGAAGCCCAGGTGGATTCGGTGGCCAGGGGTGCCTTCCTTCAGCTGCGGAAAATATACCAGCTTCGCCCCTACCTAGACGAGCACAGCCTCATGACAGTTACGCATGCACTGGTAACATCCCGTATTGATTACTGCAATGCGCTTTACGTGGGGCTGCCTTTGAAGACGGTCCGGCGATTGCAACTGGTTCAGAATCGTGCGGCATGGCTGGTAAGTGGTGGGGCCGCCAGGGATCACATCACGCCGATTCTGCGTAACCTTCATTGGTTACCAGTTGCTGCCCGAGCTGAATTCAAAGTGCTTGTTCTGACATACAAAGCCCTAAACGACTTAGGACCTAGATACCTGAAGGATCGCCTCCTTCCATACGAACCTACCCGGCAATTAAGATCTAGCCAGGGGGCCCTTTTGAAAGAGCCATCCCTCAAGGAGGTGAGAGGGATGGCCTGTAGACACAGGGCCTTCTCGGCAGCTGCTCCCAAGCTATGGAATGCCCTCCCGATCGAGATCCGCCTGGCGCCAACACTGATTACATTCCGGCGCCAGGTAAAAACCTTCCTGCTCCAGAAGGTTTTTAATTGATATAATATAGATTGTGGGTCCGCTGATGACAATTTTAGAATAATGATTTTAGTGTAAGGTTTTTATTGATGATTTATTGATATTTTACTCTTAACTATTCTAAATTATTTTATTATTTGGATTGTAAGCCACCCAGAGACCTTTGGGTAGTGGGCGGCATATAAGTTAAATAAATAAATAAATAAATAAATAAATAAATAAATAAAATAAATAAATAAATAAATAAATAAACAATTTCAAGCAATAGCTTGTGGTTTGATGATTTAACAACTCAACCCATTAGCCAACAAATTACTTTTCTCAATATGTCTGTGAAGATATACTGAGTAGGACACCTCCACTTGAAGGACAAAGGACACTCCTTCAAAGATTGAGGATGTACACATATTAGACACAGAAGATAAGTGGTTTGAGAGAGGGGTCAGGGAAGCCAATCATGTGAACATTGAAAACCCTTCTCTCAAAAGAGGTGGGGGACTCAGTCACAATCTACCTGCTACTTATCAGGCAATGATTTCAACAATCCCCAGACAAATAAAAAATACTTAACATCTCCACCAGCAAAGCCATAGCTAACAACCCATACTTAACAGGTGTTGGGAAGGTTAAAGGTGGAACTTTCACGCACCTTAAGCCACTGTCCACCTAATGGGCCTATTGAGTCTATTGTCCAGCTAAGGAGCCTACTCAGACCACTGTCCATCTTATAAGCCTATTTTAGACCAGGGTGACATGAGTGAACTATAAAATGGAGAACTCAAAACTAGCTTTCCTCAGACTAACAGAACTGTTTGGATGAGCAGCAAAATGTATCAATCTCTCAAAAGAAGTCCAGTTCCCATGACTCAACTTCCAGATACTTTTCTCAAGTTTTAGATCAATGGATGAAATTGCCTTAACAATTCAATGTGAATGGGTTGTCACTACCAGTAACATTTATACAATGTACTGTATGATTACTTTAGGTCAACATTAGGGGAATGCACAAATGATACTCTTTTCCTTGGTATCCTCAAACTTTATCAGATGTCACTAAATACTAAATAGACTAAGATTCCTTTCTCAATCATGTGTCTGTCTGCAACAGACTCTAGTATTATTCTACTCTTCAGCATGATAGGACTAAGCAATTACCATTTCCCCCTCCCTCTTTGAAATGAGACCATTGGACTTTTTATCTATTACTCCAAGAATAGGCGAAGGGAGTGCAATCTTCCCCTCCATCCTGAATGTGCTCCTGACAGCTATTTCAAGTAGAATTTCTATGAACTTTGCGGCAGGTTAGAAATAAGGTGGTAGTACATGCTTTCTGGCAATAGGTAACAGTATTCATACACAACCTCCAAGAGCAAAATCTGTGTTATTTGCAAAACAGATTCTACGTTAACATTTTTCACACTTTCATACTAACATTTATATAGGCATCAATCAGAAGAAGGCAATCTCTAAATAAGGGAGGGTGGGTATGTTCAACACAGTATTTTGCTGCAGTCAGTTTGGGAGTGGGTGGGTGGGGGAACAGACTTGCAGGAAATACTTCCAGTCAAGATGCTGCAGAATGTTCATGAATCGTTGTTCACAGAAAAATGCTGCTTACTTCTTATGGCTGGAATCATTACCTCTTAAAATCTGAGACTGGCAGTTCACACTTAAATACAGAGTTAGCTAAGGTTATGGGATGAGGTTAAGTGGTCAGAGGCAGGAGCTATCTCTAATCCTGCTGTCTGTTTATGGTTGCCAGCACAGCCTTTTAAGAATGTGCCAAGACAAAACCTAATCTGATGATATTCTCACGGTCTGTTTCAATGTGGAATTGACTAGCGGTCCCCGTGCCATAATCCTCTCGGGAATCAACGCATGAGATTTGCAACACAGCATCTGGTTTGTCCAGCCAGAAAGAACTCTGGCAAACTGGCTCTCTTTTATAACCCAGGCAAGGAGTCTAAACATAATGTAATATCAGTCAAAAATCTTTCTTTATGTCATTAAAAAATCCCACATTGCCTTCAAAGCTATGTTGCCCAAAGGGTGGAAGTCAAAACCGCAGAGTGGGGAGCTTCAACTCCCATCATGGGCCAAATACAAATTAGGGGCCTCTTCACCTGCTTCTTGCCCAATATGATGTGCAAGTCTGTTTCTGTAGGTCCAGTTTAGACCCCGCCCCATCTATTACCCCAATACTATGGTGAACATCATGTCTGGCTTGGTCCTGAAGTTCAGGAAGCAGGTTATCTATAGACCCACATTTATTTGGAGTTTGGTTGCTACTTCCCAAACATCACAGTTATGTCTTGTTTTACTTCACATAGCAAACTGGTTTGAACTGCCCTGGTTCTTGAAATGAGAGTCACAATACAATATTCCCCACTTGTTATTTCATTCAGACCTCTTTTGGGGCATTAAATAGGCTTTTGCTGCATTGGTCTTGGGAATGGTTAACAGTACGACAGTTCTTAACTTTAAAATTCTCTTGTGTACTTGGGGCTATTTAAAAAAATACAACAGGACCCCATATGAGCGAATGGTTCCACACCTCTATGTGGATGCCAAAAAGTATGGATAATAGTGAACCTTATACATAGACTGGTCTTTGGTTCCCTCTAGTCTCCATTTCTGGTAACTACAATGTGGAAATACCTATTTCTAGGTTTCGCTTTTAATATTTTCAGAATGCAAATAACTGAAACTAGGGACACCAAGTCTGAAGATATGGGCTTCTTACTATACTCACAAAACAACATTTTAAAAACATAAATGCATTCTACAAATATCAAGTGTTCTTTATGCCATTTGATTTCTTTCATCTTTGAGCCAGATTTCTCTCCTTATTTAATTTTACACTATATATTTGTGGTCTTGCTCTGAAGTGTTGTAGGCATTAATCTTGAAAAACAAGTAAATAATATTGCCAATAATTTAAGAATGTAAAAAAAGAAACTTCCTTGATATTACATATATTTAAATTTTACATGATAAATGACACTGATACCTGTATGCAACATACACAACTATGAAAAACAATAAATAAATTGTAATTATTTGCAAGCAGACACATTTTTTAAAAAAATCAGTGCTCCATATAGTGCCAGATGATAAAGAAGAAAGTACCTTAGATGTTAAATGCTTATACTGATAGTTTTAAATATCTAAGGCAGCAGCATCACACTGGGAGAGGCTACTGTAGACTTTGCAAACCAAATCTGAAAGAAAGCCAATGCTCTTGTTAACATTTTGGCAGTTCTACATAAAAGAAGAAACCTGTTATTATTATGTAGGTGAATGTGTTGCTGTATTGGGTATGTTACCAGGGATAGGCAAGCTGAGTTGAACTGATTCTATTTATTACTTGCCATCTTTGACCCCCATTTATGTTTACACATAAAAAAGGCCAGGACAGCATGTGAGTATGAAGGAAGGAGCAACAGATAATGCCATTCAAGAGATACCATAGAGAAGAGTAAGAATGTGGGGGTGGTGGGGTTTTGTAATAAATGTTTTTTCCCCGTGATTTCTACAGTATGTATAGAAATCAATGCATGTAGTCTTTTAGTTACTGTTTCCAAAAATATCTCTATAAGGGCTTGTTGTTCAAAAGGAGAGTATCTTAATATTATAAATCGACAGATGGTGGGTAATTTATACATAGTAAGACATATGTCTACGTGTACATGTCAGCTATGTCCTTGTGCATTCTATAGGTGGCATTCTGTTACAATCTGCCATTATAAATGTGCTAGGAAGGAATCAATGGATCAAGTACATACACATTTGAATGCATATTTGAAATCTTATTGGAGGCAACCTTCATCCAGGAAAAAGAGTTCATGAAAGATCTGGAGAGGAACAGAATTAGGGAAGTTAGCAGGAAAAAAATACACAATGTTCAGTAATTAAGAGAAGTAAGGAGGTGAATTTCTAACATATGAGTTGCAATTAAAACTAATTGTAACAAGTTTGACATAGAACAAATAAGGTCAATGTTCAATAACCTGTGTGTGGTAATAATTTATAAATATTATATGAATGGCAGACATTGATGCAAAATATGTTATATATAAACACACTGTACACACAAGGCACATACATGTACACACACCTAAATTATTTTATTTTTGTGAACTTAGCTACATTGGTGCTGTAAGAACCAATATAGTTAAATTACTTGATTTGAATGTTTATTTAATAAAATAAATATGTTGTACATTAACACAACTTATGATTATAGGAGCTAAGCAATACTTGGTATTGTTAGTACTTGGATGGAGGTCTATCAGGTACTAGAAAGCATTTCCAGGATGTTGTGCGAAAGATACCCGTCAGAGAGCAATATAAGGTTAGAGAGACCAAGGGTTTAATCTTATTATTAAGGCAGCTTCCTATGCTTTTACCATTGTTATATACCCAGTGTCAAGACTACGATCCTACAACTAATAGAAGACATCATAAAAGTTGTAAAAATATTTTCCAAGTTGCTTGCCCTATTCTAAAAGGTGTGAGATCACTAGATATAGTACTGGACAAAACGCGGAACTTTATCCAGGATTGTACAGCACACAGTGACACTCACTTTACTAAGAGGATATGCCTGCTTGAGAATTTCTATTTGAGTGAACAGGAATAAAGCTCTGGACCACAATCCCAAGAGGTAACAAAGCGGGGCTGGTTGCATATGGTTTTGCTGAATTCCAATTCGTAATAGTCACAACTCACCTCCAGAGGTTGGTGAACTACTACTCCACCATAACTCACCACCTCAATGTTCCCTGGCCCTGCTTTAAAAAGTCTCTAATGGGCATAAGGGCTGCCTAGATGCCCTAAGCACATCTGGTCTCGCCTGATTTCGGAAGCTAAGCAGGGTCGGCCCTGGTTAGTACTTGGATGGGAGACCACCAAGGAATACCAGGTGCTGTAGGCGCCTGGAGTAGGAACTGGCAAGCCACTCCAGTATCCCTGCTAAGAAAACTCCATGGACATGGGGTCATGAAGAGTTGGTCACGACTGTAATCACACACACACACACACACACACACACACACACACACACACACAAACACACACACACACACACACACACACACGAGGGCATAAGGATACACACATACTGCCCCACATGAATGAAGTTATCCATTATCTGAAAGGTTGGGCACCATCCACAGGTACACACAAACTGAAAGCGGCACAATAAGCTCTTTCATATGCTGGAGTGGATAAAGAAACTCTGACATGTACTGAAGCTCCAAATACATGTATCATCCCTGTATCAGAAACATCAAAATTTCTCACTAAGTGTTAAACAACAGATAAGGAAAACAAAACAAAACAAATTTAATACCCACATACCAAGACTTGATACCCAACAATGAAATACTTATGAATGCTTTTTGTGTTGTTGTTTTTTTTTTGGGGGAGGCAAATACACATCACCCAATAACGTTTACACATTGCAAGTTTAAGATCTTGGAACTCAGTAGTAGAAACTTCATACTGTTTATTGCAGGACGGCTATATGGAACATCCAGCTTATAAAGCTAATGATTGAAATTTTGTTGTTTGGTGTAATGATCTACACTAGAGTAGGCTCATTGAGCAGTGGGAATTTGGTGAGTCAACTCTCCATGAATAATCAATTGATTCAAACTGGTCTACCCCAGTAGCTACTTCTATTAGTATATAAGTCATAATTAAAATACGCATATTTGAATATAGTGGGTCTGCTCTAGTGCTACTTACTATACTAAGCAAGAGGGTTTCAGGCAGTATTTGATAAAGCACTATGCTTTCTCAACTTAAAAGAAAACTTACAACGGGTTTCAACTTAGTATGTAGTAGATGTCCTTTCTTTTCAGTCCACTGAAAAAAAGAAAAAAAAATCTCTTAGGGTTAGCAAATGCAACATTAAATGGTAATGGAATAGATTCATTTCCATCCAGAGGAATGCAGATGTTTCATAGTTCCAGTGAGCTTTCAAAGATTTCCTAGCTGTTCACTAACTCCTCATTTTCTCTTTTGCCTTAGCCACCAAACTTGGAAAAAACTGATACCCTTGTGGGCCTAAAGCACTACAAGTGAATCTAGACACACCAACTTTCTAAAAACATAAACCTTGAGAGAGTCGCGTGAAAAGCATTTGGTTCTAATGCCTCTAAGAAATCTATCTCCCAGAGGTTCACCCAGCTTACCTTGGTGTTTAGTGTATGCTTTGCATTGCGGGAAGATGTCCTGTATTATTGAAACCTAATGTGACCTTTTCTACAAAAGTGTATTTGTCTAAATCTGCATTGATGCTTGAGCACCCAAACCTGCCTACAGTATGTGAATTTACTTTTGGAAGCCCTCACACAATGATTTGCCTTTTCTCAACAGTTTCTTCCACTCCTAAACATCCCTTAAATTGTTTATGGGGGAAAATTCTTTTAAAACTACAGTTGTGAAGAGTGTGAAGACAATATGTCCAAAGATTCTCCATTAGTTGATGTACTCTCTCTGATACAAGAAGACCAGAACTATTTAATGAAGGAAAACAGATTTTGCTACACTTAATCATTATTGCTACATTAACAAGGGTGAAATTAAATCATCACTTTGTCTCTTAAAGCTGCTTCTCCTGCCTGGAAGATGATACATCATCTTTAGAACACTACAATAACAGACAAGAAAATGAGAGAGAATTAGATTACAGGGATGCCTCTCCTCCTTTCTGCCAATTATCTTAGAGGACAATGAAATACTTAATTTCTTTGTGTTGTCTGTAGCTACATAATTGATTGCAGCCCCCAAGCAGATCTTTAAAATGAACCTGATGGATTTCTGCCATCCTTTCTCTATTGCCTAGCCAGAATGCAGACACTGGCTGTTTGCCACTGCATTGACTGCCAGAATCAGAGTTAATGGGACCTGTGATTTATTCAGCTGGGACAGAACTCTGAGAAGTTTCATGGCTTATTTTGGTGGCATTCCCAAACTACTACCTATATGGCAGGGCCCACTTTGAAACTAAACTCCCTTCAGCAAACAGAAGCTTTAAAAATGTAATTTTCCATTGCAGAAATGAGCATAGTCTTTGGTAAAGCTGCCCATTCATGTAACAGGGTTTACTTCTTTCAGAAAAGAAATGTAAGCATTCAGGAAGAAAAATACCCAAAGCTTGCATGGAGAATAACACACACAGGCTGATGAAATACTTACATGGAGTATTTTACCTGGGAATAGACAGTGAAAACAATGTATAAACTGCTGCATATACAGTAGAATTATTATGTGCATTCATATTTCAGAATGGCTTCTGAAAATAACATTACGAGTCACATTTAAAAACAACAGGCAACCCTCAAAGGAGTGAAATGCATAAACAGAAATATAAACCACAGCACAGAAGCATAAGTTTAAATTGTGTACAAGTACTTGTCATTTTAAAGAGAGGAGCAAACACTTCATTTGAAAATTCAAATCTTGGATTCAAGCTGAAGCAATGAGATATACAAACTTGGAACTTTCTTCTCCTGGACGGCACCTCTGAATAATTCAGAATGCATATAAAGGACAAACCCACATTTTCATGTGAAATGAGATGAGCAAAAAGTCCTTTCTCCCTTGAAAAGTTTATTTATTTATTTATTTGTTTGTTTGTTTGTTTGATTTAATTTTTATACCAACCATCTGGCAGTGAGGCCACTCTGGGCAGCTAACAACAATTAATTAATACAATACAGAATAAACACATATAATTCATACAATAAAATAAAACAACAAAAATGCAGTAAATATAATGAAAATAAAATGAAAATAATATAAAATAGCATACAGTCAACCCCCTGCCATTTTGCGATTCAGGTACTGCGGTCCCACTATATCGTGGGATTGCAGTACCTGTGGGGGGTACGGAGGGTGCGGCGGGTAGCGATCACATTGTTCCCCGCCACCCCCCAGGCCCATCTGATCGCCATCCACCCCCACCTGACCCACTTCCACATGTTGCGGATTTTCATGTATCGCAGGTTGGGAGGGTCCCTAACCCCCACGATAGGCGGGGGTTACGGTATAATTTTGAGCCTATGATGTTATTGGCAGGCGGATCAGCTAAAATCATGTTTTAGTGGCTGAACACTAGATTTACATTGTATTTGAAGGAATGCCTACTTGAATAACCAAGTTTTCAATCTTTTTTTAAAAACAGCCTAAGAGGGGGCCAGGCAGATGTCTGGTGGATGGTTATTCCACAGGCGAGGGGCAATGGTGGAAAAGGCCCTATTTTTGTTTTTTGTTTTTGCCCTTTCAGGCCTTTTGTGGGGTTAATTGCCTCAAATGCCTAGCCTGGGATGATCAGGTATTATGGGCAAGCTTTTGTTGAGAGAAGGTGCTCTAACAGGTAGCGAGGTCCTAAACTGTTAAGGGTCAACCATTTCTTGTGTCATGATCCACTCTCAGTCCAGTTCTACCTACCATATTTTAGTTAGGGTGCTACTGAATGTTTGCTTACCTTTTCATCCACAAGGAAAAAAAAGAATTTGTTTCTAATGATGTGCAAGTATGCATGCAATATATCTCGCTAAGAATTTATTGAATATTCAAAGATTGTCTTATCCCAGATTTAAAAAGCTGCCCGGCCATACTATCAGTTTAGAACAGCTGCAAGATCTTTTAGTTTTGGGTAAGAAGAAAAGCAAAATCATCATCATTCCCTTTTCAATAATTCTAAATAAAACTGGACACAACTGATTGATTTTCAGATCAAGCAGGGAAAATCAATTAAATCAATGGATTATATAAAATTACATGCAAAAAGCCCCACCAAGATAGAATCACTGCTAAATACAGTGTGGATATTTAGCAAAGATATTTGGACTTGACAAATGTATAGTTATCACTATACAACCTGGTAAGATCCATGAGTTGAATAGAGCTAAAGATGGTGAGATCATAATATCATCATTAAGTGATGACAATTATAAATAGCTTGGAATGCTAGAAGCAGAAAATTTTTATATACAAAGCACAAAGATCTGACACAAACAGAATCCATTAAAAACTGCAGAAAATTTTAAAATCAAAACTAATGTGGAGTTTAATCAAAGTCATATATAAATGGGCAGTTCCAGTAATTAGATACCCAGCTGGAATAATAGGTTGGACTCAAAGTGAATTAGAAAAATTGGATCAAAAATGGGGAAATTAATGAACATACATCAGACATTACACACAAGAAGTGGACAAATAATGTTTAATATGCAAAATTGGAGTTCATGGATTACTACAAATGCAATAGGGAGTAGAGGAAGAAAAAGTCTAAATAATTATATTTACAAAAGTAAAGAAAAATTACTTGGAAGTGGTGACAATGGAAAACAGAAATAACATTTGAATGTCAGAAACAACAATATGAATATAAATTAAATGGCTGGAAGAATAAACCTGCATGGAAATGTCTAAGAAATATTGATGGAAAACAAGATAACTTTACTTGGGCATGGCTAAAACTGGGGAGCATCAAGTAAGAAGCCAAAGGCTTTATGTTGTACAAGATCAGGCACTCCAAACTAATGTCATGAAAGCTAAAATTCATACAACCAGCAAATATTGACTGTGCCATCTCATCTGTAAATGTTCAAAGACTGAACAAGCAGACTACAAAACTAGACATGATAGAATTGGGAAAAACAATGCACTGGTCATTATGCAAAAAATATAATGTGCCAGCCTCCAAAAACTCATGGGAACATTAGGAAGAGATGAAAATGACCAAGTTCAGATATCGTGGAATGTCTGAATTCAAATGGACAAACATTGTGAGCATAATACACTAGACACTGCAATAGTACAATGAAAAAATGTCTGGATAATTGATGTCAATTTGAGAGGATGTCAAATTTGAAGTTAAAGAATTGGAAAAATCAACAAAATCCAGAGACCTGGCAATAAAATATGCTTGTGGATGAAACAGATTTCAGCAGTTCCCATAATCATCACGGCATTGGGAATGATGCCCCAGAATTTTTATATATTTTATTATTATTTTATATAATAAAATGGGAAACTGCACACACTTGTAATCTTTCCCAGCAAGAAAGATTACAAATGGATTACAGTCCATTTAGTGCTACCATTTGTTTCCTGTTGCTTAGCCAGTTGCTGATCCAGGACAAAACCTGTCCTTTTATTCCATGACTGGAAAGTTTATTTAAGAGCCTTTGATACAGGACCTTGTCAAAAGCCCTCTGAAAGTCTAGAATTCAGGCATGTCCAAACTTCAGCCCTCCTGATGTTTTGGACCACAACTCCCAGAATTCCAAGCCTGTATTGCGAATGACAAAGGACTGTGGAGGTTGTGGTCCAAAACATCTGGAGGGCCAAAGTTTGGACATGCCAGGTCTAGATAAACAACGTCAACTGGATCTCCCTTATCCACATACTTGTTGACACTCTCAAATTTCATGTCTGCATGTGACTCTCTAACAACACTCACATACAGTATATGAGCCTGCAACCAGAACTCGTACTTCTGACTCTGAGATGGAATTTTGTGAACAGCTCTGAACAAACTACCCACTTCATCTTCTACCAGTATTCTTCACATTTTATTTCTCAGTTTCTAACAGCAAAGGTCTGTTCAGAGGTGTTCCCACCACCAGTGAAAGCAAGAAGTAAAAATTAATATGCCTGGAGGTGAACCTTTCATCCACTTAGGAGACACTGGAAGCATATTTAGATTCTGAAGGGTCAGGGTCAATTTGATACTGCCTGTCCTCTTCTCTGCCCAAAGAAAGGCTAAAACTTATCATCTATGTGCACGGCAATCCCACATATTCTCCCCCTCCTACTAACCCCACCCCAGTCCCTGTTATTAATGCTTTCTGAAAACAGAAAGGATTACTAATTGCTTGTGTAGCATTCTGTAGAGTACCACCAGCATTTCAAACTGCTAATGTTAAGAGTTAGGTGCTCAGGTGTACGTACGTAAGTGAGGAATATGTAATTTTGATGCAAACAATCCAGCATGTATCTTGTATAGCTTCATGGGCTGTAGGTAGCAGACTGCAGATCTGATTTCCCTCACATAAAATGCACCTTCATATCCTAGGCATGTTAGATCAACAAGGGTTCAAACTTACAAAATACAGTACCAATTTCTGACTTGATGAAGGATTGCATAAACAATAAACAATTCCACTAACTTGAAAATGAGAAACTTGCCAACTTTTGTACATTGGCAATTGTAAGGAATCTGCATTTATAGGTTTAGTTATTTCAGAGAAACTAAAGGATTACTCTAAATACGCAATTGATTTCTTCTACCTTAACTGTCTTTCATCACAAGTTATATGAAAAGTATCTCCTTTAAACAGAAGGTACCATTCTACAGATGTTAGTAACAGCATTAGTGATAAAAGATAGTTGCTAATGACACGGAGGCAGTAAACATAATTATAAAATTTTTGATGCATGCCTAATTTGAATCATCAGCAACCTTAGCTTCAAAGAATGGGAGAGAACATTGAGAAATATTCCACATTTTAGCAATTAAAGCCCCAGAAGCACTGATTTACAGAATAAAGCCTTCCATGCCTTGACGATGTTACTTCATTTCCTAGAGCTTTCTCCACAAGTATCATAACCAAACAGTCGTTTGATAATTAAAAGTTTAGTGCAAGTGTTTTTAACACTAACAACTCAATCAACTTTAGAGGATAAAAACTACTTACTAGATGACCCGAAGTACCAGACCTAATAGCACTACAGTGCTACAGTACCAAATTTTGATAGCCTTTGAAAGCAAATACAGTGGTACCTTGTATAAAGGAATTGAATAGTTCCAAATGAAATTATGTTAAGCAAATTTTCCTTTATACAAATTTCCCATAGGAATGCATTGAAAACAGAGTGATCCCATTTTTATGTGGTACAGATTCATCACATAGGCGATTATGTTAAGCAAATTTCCCCTATCTCCGGAATTTTTTATGTTGTACAAATTTTTATGTTATACAAACCGTTTGTTATACAAGGGTCCACTGTACCTACCTACCTACCTACCTACCTACTACCTACCTACCTACCTACCTACCTACCTACCTACCATCAATCTTCATTGATTTTCTTGGAATAAATATACAGTACCAGAGCCCTCAAAGCACCGAGACCATTGCAATGTAACACCAGAGCAGTTGCTTTTAAATGGAAACTGTGTCTTTTGGGATAATGCCTGTTCTTCCTCCAACCCTTCTGAACCAACTCCATTGCCTCCCAACTGAGAGCTAGAGGGCGCTTATCTCTTGGGGAAAGAAAGTGGCTTACAAGAATAATTTAAGGAGGAAAAAAGAAATGTCAGGCAAAGGAAGGATGTACCATCGTGTTTCTACACAACTGCCTCAAATATGTACCAAAAGAATCTATTAAATCAGCTAAGGAGAAAACCCATAAAAATTTCCTCCTGGTATGGCTTTCCAGCTGTTAACATGAATTTCTCCACAATATTATTCAGTAAAATTGTGTTACCACATCTGAAGAAATTGGAATGGGACTCTTTAATCAACAGTTAATATAAGTGCTAGGGGGAAATGACAGCACACCAGCTGCCGAGAGCTGAGAGAGAACCTGCAGCAACAATGTTTTAAGGAATCACTTATTATTTATTATATATATATAAACTGCTTCATGTTGGAAGTAATATAAAGAATGTAGTGAAGGGTATAAAAATGCACACTACAGGGTCTGGAAATGCACATTTCCAGGCTCTGAAGTGCACGGGGTGGCCACACTGCTGAACCTAAGATGGTCAAAGCTCAGATGCAAGACTGCTTGTGAATCCTGTATGCCACTCCTTGACATCCAGGAAAGCAGATATGTAGTAGAGAGAGCCAGCAAAATACTGACTCAGCAGAGCAGATAAGAAAGAGTAGCCCAGAAAATCCATGGAGGGGGTTCGGAAAGTGAAGAAAATATTTGTGCTTTACCTAGGATGGAAAATATGTGTGCTTTACCTACTCCCTTCAACATGGACTGTTTGGTTTATGCATGCTGAGTGTTTCCACTTCAACCACTACATTTTACTTTCCCCCGGGCATTAGTAACGGACTGGACAAGATCCCTTAAACTTAGTTCTGACAAAACTGAGGTACTGCCATTAAGAGTGGATGGGTTCATCGGCCCAGATGAATAATGTTCAATGTGTTTTGGAGGGGACTGTACTATCCATGGATGATCAGTCACATAGTTCCACCCAAGGTTTACACCCATTTTGAAGTGCTAATATTAACCTTTGCCCCAACACGCCAACAAAGGTGGCACATATTACAGGAGAGACAAGAAGGAGAAGGAACAGGTGTCAAAGAGGCAGGGTAGCTGGCACTTTGGTCAGTAGCCAAGATTGCAGCATGCTGTCAGCTCGGAGCTCAGCAGCAGTACCACTATACCAAAGGCTCAACCTGAAATGTGACCTTCTAGTCTTCCTAAGAAGTGGTTAGCAGCTAGTCTCCATTTTATACTTCCTAGACTATATTCAAAGGGGGTGGGGGTGGATGGGTATGGAAGTCAAACTAGACTCAGATCTGAAGGTGTTTAGAGGCACAGTGCACGGGCTTAGCATCACTTGCCGTGCACCATTTGATGCCTCAGAACTGACAGCCGTAGGAAGTTGTTGGGTCAATGTTGCAGATATTCCATATCATAAACATATTGTATCTGAGCATGTGTAAATGGGATGTACCTATCCTTATAGAATAAGCAAGCATGAATATTTTCAGATTTGTAGCAAGGTAGGAAGAGCTCTTCCTTCCTCCCTTCCTTCCTCCCTTCCACCCTTCCTTCCTTCCTTCCTTCCTTCCTTCCTTCGTGTTTTAGCAAAATATTCCAGGCCTCAGATATAAGTTCCCTTATCCAAAATTGTTCAGTGGACAACATTAGTACATTACGAAAGTCACCAATATTACAAAGCACATGTTACCCTGCAGATCTCCAAAATGTAACAATAAAATGTTAGTATATCTGCTGTCAACTATAGTCTCCATAATTTGTTCATTGCAGAAACTGTACTGCAAGTGCAGACTGTGCAATTTTGACAGGTTCTTATTATTTCAAAGGACTTTGAAACTTAACGAGACTTGAGATTTCATGTAACCTAAAGAAAACACCTCAAGAAGGTTAATAGATGTTTTTGACCTGCTCTGCTAGCAGAATGTTTTAGAAGGTTGTTTTCTACCATGCTCTTCTACAGGAAGCAGAATTAGCAAATGAATCATATTGTACAGTAGATATAAAAAGTTTACACACCCCTATTAAAATGTCAAGTGTCTGTGCTGTAAATTAAGGAGACAAAGATAAATTGTTTAAGAACTTTTTCCACCTTCAATGAGACCTATGAACTGTACAACTCTGTTGAACCACAAACTGAAATCTTTTAGGCGGAGGAAGAAAAAATATGAAATAATATGGTGGCATATGTGCGCATATCCTTTTATAACTGGCGATGTAGCTGTTCTCAGCAGTAAAAAAAAATCATATTCAAACTCATGTTAAGTAGGAGTCAGTACACACCTGCCTTCATTTCAAGTGCCTCTGAGGAATCCCAAATAAAGATCAGCTGTGCTAGTAGGTCTTTCCTGACATTTTCTTAATCACATCATACAGCAAAAGCAATGGTCTTCAGAGAGCTTCCAAAGTATCAGAGGGATCTCCTTATTAAAAGGCATCCATCAGGAGAAGGGTCCAGAAGAATTTCCAAGGCATGAGATATACCATGGAACACAGTGAAGGCAGTCATCATCAAGTGGAGAAAATAAGGTACAACAGTCACATTGCCAAGAACTGCACATCCCTGCAAAAGACTAAAAGAAAATTGGTCAGGGAGGCTGCCAAGAGGCCTACAGCAACATTAAAGGACCTGCAGGAATATCTGGCAAGGAATTGCTGTGTAAAACATGTGACAATTTTCTGTATTCTTCATGTATCTGGGTGATGGGGTCAAATGGCAAGACGGAAACCTTTTCTTATGAAGAAAAACATCCAAGCCCGGCTAAATTTTGCAAAACCAATCTGAAGTCTCCCAAAAGCATGTGGGGAAAAGTGTTATGGTCTAATAAAACCAAGGTTAAACTTTTCAGGCATAATTCCAAAAAATATGTTTGGCACAAAAACAGCACTGCACATCACTAAAAGAACACTATACCCACTGTGAAGCATGGTGGTAGCAGCACCATGCTTTGGGTTACGTCTGTGAAGATTCTCAGTCATCCAGGTTCATTTAACTGGGAGTTGAGTCATGGCTACTGGACTTCTTTTTTGAGAGATAGAAACGTTTAGCTGTTCATCCAAACAGCTTCATCGGTCTGAATACAGCTAGTGCGACCATTGGACTAAAGCACCATTGTGGCTATCTCCGCTGGGAGCGATTTTTAGCTCCCATATAAGTGAAACTCCAAATGCTATAACTTATAGACACCTTCTGAATGTTGACCTTTCATTGAAACCATTAGGGAAATTAGTATCAGAAGGCTATAATTTAGACTGGTGGAAGTATCAACAAATATATTCACACTTCAAAGATCTCACCAAAGAGGGGGGGGATTTACGACTATTGATACTCCACTTGACAAAATACTTTCCTCTGGCGACTCCAAGCTTCTTAGTAAATTTTATAGTATATTGTTAAATGAAAAAATGATTGATACACTGGTCAAAGATACTATGATAAGATGGGCAGAAAACTTTGGTTACTCTATTCATCTAAACAAATGGGATTCTCTGTGGAACACAGTTAAAATCTTTATATCTATTTCTTTTAGGGAAAATTGTTATAAGATGTTCTATAGATGGCATCTCGCACCACACCGATTATCCAAGATGTATAATTGCTCACCTAAATGTTGGAAATGTAAATATGATTGTGGTACTTTTTACCATATGTGGTGGACATGTAAAGAGGCAAAGGCATATTGGAAAATGGTAAAACTATTTTTAGAAAGATGTCTGAAAACTAAGATAGAGCTTAGACCAGAACTTTTCTTATTAAATATAGTAGATATAAATATTTCATATGATCAGAGATATGTACTTCACCATGTAATTGTTGCTGCAAGGATATTGTATGCGAAATTCTGGAAACAACCAAACGTGCCAACAGAGAAGAATTTCCACAAAAAGATAAGAGAATGCATCAAAATCGACAGACTCTCCGGCTATTTAAAGGGAGACTATGATGAGATTTCTCGGAAAAGATGGCAAGAAGTAACAAACCTATTAGTACTGTGATAATATTTGGCAATCTATCAATATGTTATATCACTATTTTTACTTTGCTTGACATATTCAATGTAAATTTTAAAATTGTATCCCCCCTTTTGCTTTTTTTCCCTTTTCCCCCATACCCCCTCCCTTTCTCCCCCCCCTTAAAAACCCAATAAAATTATTTTAAAAAAAATACAGCTAGTGCAAGAGACCTTCTTATAGTCAGCTTGACCTCTTGTCCCCTGGTCTGATTGGCTCATTGCTTTGGGTTGTTTGGGTTGTTGTTGGGTTGTTTTTCTTCAGCTGGGACAGGGGCCTTAGTCAAGGTAGAGGAAATTATGAACAGTTCCAAATCCCAGTCAATATTGGCACAAAACCTTCAGGCTTTTGCTAGAAAGCTGAACATGAGGAGGAACTTCATCTTTTGGCATGACAACGGCCCAAAGCACACATCCAATAGTACTCATTGAGTAGTGAGGAGAATGCAAAAATTACTGAGCAGAGTGAGGAGCTAGTCAGCAGAACTCCAGCAGAAGGATACATTCAAATCAACAAAGGAATGGCTTCACCAGAAGGTTAACATTTTGGGATGGCCCAGCCAGAGCCCAGACCTGGATCTGATTGAATATCTGTGGGGTTATCTGAAGAGGGCTATGCACAGGGGACACCGTTGCAATCTGACAGATTTGGAGCATTATTGTAAAGAAGAGTGGGCAAATGTTGCCAAGTCAAGATGGGTCATACTGGTAGACTCATAACCAAAAAGGCTGAGTGCTGTAATAAAATCAAAAGGTGCTTCAACAAAGTATTAGTTTGAGGGTGTGCACACATATGCCACCATATTATTTCAGTTTTTATTTTTCCTTCCTCCACCTAAAAGATTTCAGTTTGTGGTTCAACTGAGTTGTGCAATTTATAGGTCTCATTAAAGGTGGAAAAAGTTCTGCAATGATTTTTCTTTGTCTCATTTATTTACATCACAGACACTTGACATTGTAAATTTTTATATCCACTGTAGTTGCTCAATTTTGATCTTTTGGGATCTTTTTAAAATCACAATTTGACTGTTAGTAAGTTAACAAATTGTCAATTTTGTAAGAAATACTCAGATGAGATACCTAACACTGGTGGAGTCTTACTGCTTTCAAGTTCATGAGGTTATTTAATAGTATTTGTAATTCAGTTCCTTCTCTGTGCCTTATCTGCCTCCAAGATGCCATTCATGGACCACATTTCACCCAGAGGTTGCGAACGGGCAGCGTTGTTCCTAGGGCATGCCGCAGAGGCCCGATGCAGGCCCACCGTGTGGCCCGCAAGTCACTTCTAGTCAGTGTCAAGCTGGGTGTGGATCTACCAGACAACCTGGAGGACCATGCTAGACATTGCTGGGCCTACGGAAAACCCCAGAGGCCGCTTCCAGTCCACGCCAAGGCTCTGGAAGCCCGGCACAGGCCCACTGTGCAGCCCGGAGTCCCGTTCTGGGCAGCACAGGGTCTGCAATGAGGTGAGCATGCTCTCAAATGAGAGCAATCCTTGCAAACCGAGGCAAAATTTTACTAAGAACTTTGCCTCAGTTTGTGAAATACTCACAAACTAAGGTACCACTGTATTTATGAAAAATATGCTACATGAAAAATCTAAACAGATACAAAAAAGAAATAAGAAAAGGCCTTAATGCGAGTCTATGGATCATCATAAAACTGAAGAAATAGTGACTATGAGAAAAATCTGCTTACATCCTATTTTCTGAATTGAAAAATGCTACAGGGAAGAAAGACATGGAAACGAACACTAGACATTCATTTTCCTAGCAAAAGAAAAACATACCATTTGGAGAGTTGACATTCAACTAACAAAACCAAGATAATTTTTACAACTTTATAGGCAGAGATTAACTTTTCGATTTATATTCATATATTTCACCCTGCTCTCTATCAAGGAACACACAAAAGAAACTGTCTTATTTATAATATAGCAGAACATTTTCAACACATAGAGATTACATGTAACTTATGTAGAATGAAGTCAAATGCTGCCTACCATCTATATATTGTTGTTCAGTCGTTCAGTCGTGTTCGACCAGAGCTCACCAGGCTTCCTTTCTTCTACTGCCTCCCAGAGTTTGGTCAAATCCCTGTTAGTTGCATTGATGACACCGTCCAATCATCTCATTCTCTGCCGTCCCCTTTTGCCTTCAATCTTTCCCAACACCAGGGACTTTTCCAAGGAGTCCTCTCTCCTCATGAGGTGGCCAAAGTATTGGAGCCTCAGCTTCAAAATCTGTCCTTCCAGTGAACCTCCGGGGTTGATTTCTTTCAGGATGGATAGGTTTGATCTCCATGCATTCCAGGGGACTCTCAAGACTCTCCTCCAGCACCACAGCTCAAAAGCATCGATTCTGCGGCGATCAGCCTTCTTTATAGTCCAGCTTTCACTTCCATACATCACTACTGGAAAAACCATAGCTTTGACTATCCAGACCTTTGTCGGCAAAGTGTTGTCTCTGCTCTTTAAGATGCTGCCTAGGTTTGCCATCACTTTCCTCCTACAGAGCAGGCGTCTTTTAATTTCATTGCTGCAGTCACCATCTGCAGTGATGAAAGAGCCCAAGAAAATAAACTCTGTCATTGCCTCCATTTCTTCCCCTTCTATTTGCCAGGAGGTGATGGGACCGGTGGCCATGATCTTAGTTTTTTTGATGTTGAGCTTCAGCCCATTTTTTTCACTCACCTCTTTCACCCTCATTAAGAGGTTCTTTAATTCCTCCTCACTTTCTGCTATCAGAGTAGTATCATCTGCGTATCGGAGGTTGTTGATATTTCTTCTGACAATCTTAATTCTGGCTTGTGATTAATCCAGACCTGCCTTTTGCATGATGTACTCTGCATATAAGTTATATAGGCAAGGTGGCAGTATACAGCCTTGTCATATTCCTTTCCCAATTTAAACCAGTCAGTTGTTCCATATCCAGTTCTGACTGTTGCTGCTTGTCCCACATACAGATTTCTTAGGAGACAGATAAGGTGGTCAGGCACTCCCATTCCTTTAAGAACTTGCCATAGTTTGTTGTGGGCCACACTGTCAAAGGCTTTGGCATAGTCAATGAAGCAGAAGTAGATGTTTTTCTGGAACTCTCTGGCTTTCCCCATAATCCAGCACATGTTGGCAATTTGATCTATAGTTCGACTGCCATTTCAAAATCTAGCTTGCACTTCTGGGAGTTCTCTGTCCACATACTGCTGAAGCCCACCTTGTAGAATTTTGAGCATAGTCTTGCTAGCATGTGAAATGAGTGCAATTGTGTGATAGTTGGAGCATTCTTTGGTGTTGCCCTTCTTTTGGATTGGGATGTAGACCGATCTTTTCTGGTCCTCTGGCCACTACTTAGTTTTTGAAATTTTGCTGGCATATTGCATGTAGCACCTTTACAACATCCTCTTTTAAGATTTTAAAGAGTTCAATTGGAATGCCATCACCTCCACTGGCCTTGTTGTTTGCAATGCTTTCTAAAGTCCACTTGACTTCACTTTCCAACCATCTATATAGGGAGATTTAATAAGACTTCTTTCTTTCTCTCCCCTCCCTCCCCTGTTGGCTTGCTGCAAACCGCAAAAGCCATCTGCATGGGAGGGGGGGGTCATGTGGATGCCTGCCATTCTACCTACCTACCTGAATACATGAGTGGTCAGCTGCTTTTGGCTTGATGGATTATAGACTGTACAAAATAGAATGACTGTGGTTGTAAAGGTTTCCACAGTCTGTGTATATTCATTAAGAACAATTTTATGTCATGCTTCATGCATCATAAGACACTTCCAAATAGGTCCACAAATATTATCAGCCCATGGGCACTTTACTGACTGATGGTGCTTGATAACACATGGTGGGATAGAAGTGAGCCCTGGATAAAGCTTATTCTCTTATTCCACAAGCAGCCATGAACAATGTAAACAGTATTGCCTTGGAAGAGTATGAATCTCCATATTTTAAAAAAGCTGCCTATGAAAGATTCCTGTGAAAGGCCAGTGAACTGATGAACAAACAATTTTTTTAAAGGGAGAAATGCGTTTTCTCCTGTTGCGTCAAATCAGTTACTCACCCATATCCTAACAACCCCACACAGATTTGAAAAATAAAGGGGAGAACCAGAAACAGACTGTAAACCAGTTCAAATAAAGCTAAGGTTAGGCATACATGTTTCTGACGATGAAATCCTCTTCAGAACACAAACACTTATCAAAATCCAGCCAATCACTTTTTAAAAAATTTCCATGGATCTGCTTGAAATATGTTTAATATTACCCTCTCAAACCACTATCTCATCAGCTTTGTTTATTGCAGATGACTTTTCTATTATAGGTTTTGCTCAACAGATATGCAATATCAAAGCAGGAAAAACTGTATAAAGTTAAATCTGGACAAAGGATATGTGAGAACAGAAGCAGTTCAAACACACACACACACACAGTTACACTTTAAGATCTCCAGCCTTGCATCTGGGAACCTAATAGTGATTGATGGTTTTCAATATTTTGCAGCAAGGTCTCTGCAGGAACTTGAATTTGGGGGCTCTATCAGTTCCAGCTCCTTCCCTCCTACATCTTCTTCAACTGACAGTTTCTTCCAATAGAATAAATGAAGTATGGCTCTCAAAGAGTCTCAAGGGTATTTCATTGACTTGATGGAAGACATCTCACTGAATGCCAGCATCCATGGCAAAAAAAAAAATTCTAAAATCCATGGCTTACGTGGGGAAAATCTGAGAATTTTAACATTTTTTTTAAAAAAAATCTTCATATAAACAAAGTTCAAGGTAAAAAAAAAAGAGTTTTAGAAAAGATGATAAATTGTTATTGTGGCCAGAATCCTGTCCATTCCCACAAAATGTCAAGTTACACACTTGTAATATAATACAGTATTGCCAGGCATTAACACCCAGGTAATGCAGATTGAGCAATTTGACTGCACAATTGGTTGCATGGTTCCCTTTTTTTGAACAACTGTGCTATGCTCAGGCAGAAGTGCTTCGTAAATAGTCCTTCCACCATCACAGGACTGCAGCTACTACAAGTGTAATGTTGAGTTAAAGCTGTACAGCTACTCAAGAGGATTTTAGCCAATAACTTCCTTCAAATGGTATACTGGATAATATATAACAGTTTAAACATCCATAATATTAAAAATTAGAGGCCCACATTTTGTTTCAATAGTACTGATACAGCGGAACCTTGACTTACATCATTAATCCATTCCGGAGGTCTAGACGTAAGTCAAACATGCCTTAAGTCAAATGAACTTTTCCCATAGAAAGTAATGGGAAAGTGGATTAATCCATTCCAGATGATGAAAAAGACCCCCGAAAACATGGACTGAACTGCAACTCCCATAAATCCTGCCCAGTTCAGGTAGCGATGAAGCTGGGAGTTGCAATCCAGGAAAATCTGGGGACCCACAGGTTGAAGACCATTGGACTAAAGGAAGATGCTCAGCTCCTGAAAAGAAAGGAGCCTCCTTATCCACCCACCCACCAGCAAGGCTGTCTTCTTCCTGGTCCAAGAATGAGATCCAGCGAGCCATCTAGCCTGGCCCTGCACATGGCAAGGACAGGGTCCAGTGTCCCAACACCCCCCAGACAAGCTAAAACCTCAGCCTCTCCTTTTCATACACACCGCAAAGTGGGGGGGGGGAGAAGAAGGGGAAAGAACAGGTACAGAGACAGACAGACAAATGTGTCTGTCTTCTTCCTCCTCCTCCTCCTCCCCCCCCCCGGGATGCTGAGGTTGGAGCCCAGGACTTCCTTCACGCATGTCGGGTTTGCGACCACCCCCATCCCAGACACGCACGCAAGCAAGGGGGTCATGCGGATGGAGAAGCAGGGAGCCCCACAGCAGCCCAAGCCCAAGCCCACACACACACACAGGACACACACACACACACACACACACACACACACACACACACACACACACACACACACACACACACACAGAGTTAGGGAACCCTCAGCCGACTTCTCCCTGCAGCCTTCCTTAAAACAAGAGGCAAAACAGGAAGGGGAAGGAGGAATGGGCGCCTGAAAAGGTCCCGGATCCCTTCATACAAAGATCCCAAATTTCCCCCACCCTTCACACACACACACACACACACACACACACAGAGGGGGGCTTTGCAAGCATTGTATGTTCTGGCGGTCCATATCTCGGCTTTGTTGTGGCACACCTTGGCAGTGACAATCTGGCAAACACAACAGTGCCTGAACCAGGAAGCAGGCGGAGGGGGGATTAAAAACAACAACTAACGTGTGGTATTGCGGCATGGAGGAGGTCAGGGGGCGGGGGAGAAAGAGCCACAATCCAAGTAGAAAGTTCGCTACCTGTAAAGCTACATGCAAGCCGACAAACAAATGAAGCGGTGCCTCGTCCGTCCCCCTCCACTCCGAAGCCACTGCCAGAGGAGGAGAGGAAGAAGGCAGGAGCAGTTTGGAGGCAGCAGCCAGGATGCTGGGTCCTGGCTGCCGCCCGATTCCGGAGCCTTGCGCCGGGGCTCCGAGATGTAAGTTGGAGCCTGCGGCGCAAGTCAAACAGGCCCCTAGTGGACGCAGGTCAAATATGTCGCAAGTCAAGCGGCATGTAAGTCAAGGTTCCACTGTAGTATTTGCTCCCAAAAGAAACTCTCGTGCCTTGTTACCTTAAATGTTAAGATACAATAAAGGATTTAATTTGATTCTACAAAGCTTAGAGAGGTTATAGAATCAGGATGCATAATGAAGCTGGATGTTTTACAGTAAATGTTTCAGGCACAAAAATGACCGTCAGAGGATTCAAAAATGCTAGAAAAAGAATGCTCTTTTTTTGCATCTGCATTAAATGAACTTACATTAAGGCTGCCAGACGGACTTCTTAGGGATTTTTTTTTGTAAGCCAAATGTTGAAATGGCTCACATATCTGCCTCCTGGAAGGAGAGTTAGTTTTAGTTGACACATGACTCTAGAAACACAAGGGGATAGCAGATGTTTAATGGTGATAATTGTGCTTTATCAAGTCACCCAGGCTGGCTCTTCTGGGATGCACAATGGGGTACTGTCCAGCTCCACAGCTGGACAACTAAATCAATGAACTATCAAGCAAGCAAGCTGCACAGTCCCAGCGTGTCTCCAGAAGAAGAGAATGGTAAACCATTTCTGAGTTGTTTCTACCTAGACAATCCTGAAAAGGGCTGCTATGAATCAGAACTGATTTGACAACACGAATTATCTAAGCAACTGGTTTTCAGAGCATCTTATAAAAGGTGGAGCCACTCTAAAAAATCCTAGAATTGAAAGAACCCTTTCAATCTTTAACTCAAACTCTTTCAGATGTGTTTTCAACATATGTCAGGGAAGGAATGCTGTTTTGGCTTCCAGTTTATTCTAAGACTGGATTAAGCTCAGCTCAAGAATCCCATATTTCCTATACACACATGCAAACACTTGCAGATCACAGCCTACTCAGCTGCACCCAGTAATGTCTATAAGGTTCTCACCAGCATCTCAAGAGTCTGTAGTAGCTTGATTATGGCATTACTGTTTGCAAATCTGGATGTTTGTTTGTTTGTTTAATATACCACCCCACTTGCATGATGAACTATTCTGAGCTGTTTACAGCATAAAACAGACATGGAATAATAAAAATCATGGAAACTCAGATTTTTTTCTGGGGTCCCACAGACTACATACTGTAAACACAAAATGCCAACATTCACAAAAGAAGTTGGCTGGAAGTCCACACCCACACCATGGTTTAGCTTCTTGGCTCTGGGATCTGCTCTGCTTGGGGAGAGAGACTGCTGATGGCCTGTGCCAAGCCCATGATGTGGCCTGGAAGCCCGGCGCAGGACCAC
Source organism: Phrynocephalus forsythii (assembly GCA_029282475.1). Taxonomy (NCBI): domain Eukaryota; kingdom Metazoa; phylum Chordata; class Lepidosauria; order Squamata; family Agamidae; genus Phrynocephalus; species Phrynocephalus forsythii. Next base: position 19,346,283 of record JAPFRF010000003.1, read on the forward strand.
TGCACAGCCTGGAGGCCACTTCTGGTCCACACTGGGCTTGGATTAGGCCCACTGGGCAGCCTGGAGGCCTATCCAAGCAAGGGGGGGCAGGGGAGCGGGGGGGCGGCGGATGGCGGGGACAGCAACGGGCGTGGGGGGCGGCTGGCGATGGGCACGGGGGTGGGTGGCGATGGGCGTGGGGGCGGCGGGCAGACGGCGATGGGTAGCGATGGGCGGGGGCGGATGGCGGGCAGTGGGGGCACCGCCACCACCACCACCCAGCCGGGCGCCCATCCCCCCATCATTGCACCTCCACTGCGCCCAGGCTCCGCAGGTGGCTGGGCTTATGGAGCGCCGCCAAGGAGGAGGAGGAGGAGGAGGGTGGCGCGCCTAGTGGGTTGAGCAGCAGCCAATCCGGTGAGGCAGAGCCCCTCCGAGGGGGCGGCCCGTGGCCTATCCAGCCCCCCAAGGCCGGGCTCTCGGGAGAGCAGAGCCACGGACAGTGCACTGCGGGGGGACGTCTCTGAGCATGGACAGAGCGCCATACCCCCCCACCCCCATTAGCCTCCTCGTTCCAGGGCAGCTGCGGGAGGGGGCGGACCCCCCTCTGTCTCTCCTCCCCCTCACTTTCTGGCTGCTCAGCCCTTGGCAAGGTGTGGGGGCTCCGCCGGCTGTCCCTCCTTCCCTCTCATTCAGGCTTCTGGGGTGACCAGAGTCCGCTGGGGAGAGGGTGCCACCTGGCTGGAATGTGCGCGCCTTTCCCAGACGGCTGGAGGAGCTCGGAGGGCGCGGAGCTCAGAGGGCGGTGGGCGGTGGGGGGGCAGCAGGCTTGCCAGCACCTTCTCGATTTCGGCGCTCTAGGCAGCTGCCTAGTTCGCCTTAATGGTAGCGCCGCCCTGAGTGCAGTGCTGCTGCATCCAAGTCAGAACTGTCATAATGATAACTTCTTGTAAAAAGGGACCCAGAAGAAGGAAAAAGGGAGGAGGAAATACCTTTTGCATTGGAGCAGGATATATGACAACATTCCTCCAAATCCTTTGGGTATGTACGTGTGTGTGTGTGTGTGTGTGTGTGTGTGTGTGTGTGTGTGTGTGTGTGTGTGTGATCATGTGATATATATATAAACGCACAACAAGACAGACCATTGTTTAGCAGTTCAGGACAACAACCAAAGCATATACTGTACTGTAGTCTTCAAATAGGGCTTTCTTTCCATGCAATTCTGTCTGTTGGCTGTGGCCCTTGCTTCTTGACAGAATCCAGGTTTGGGATATATCTCACAAAGAATCAACAAATGTAAGAACAACTATTGCTCAATCTTGAGAAGAATGCTCAAGAATGGGTGGAATGTGACCTGTGGGAAGAGCAGCCTCCGTTCCCACCAAAACCTCTGTAGCTCTTCTCATTGGGAAGAAGAGATTGCTCTCTTTCTCAGCTGGCAGTTTGCAGGTATCCTGGGGATGCTAAAAAAAGCCCACTGATTTTCAGTGCCCACCCCACAGAGAGTTCTAAAAGAAAATAAACATGTACACACACACACACACACACACACACACACACACACACACACACACACACACACACACACACACACACACACACACACACACACACACTGTACCATAGAGATGGAAAGAGAACAAATAGAGAAATGTGTTGCAGAGAAGAAAGAGGGAAGAACAAGAGAAAAAAGAAGTGTGTGGTAGAAACAGTACAAAAGAGAAGGGCTGCAAGAAAGGGGGAAGAGATCCCGTCATCCTTGCCATCAACCGAATGACCTTCCATCATCTTCCTCAGAAAAAAAGGGACTCTCAAGCTTGACTCAGAATAGGCTTTTGAATGTTTCAAGGCATTGATTAGTTAATTATTAAATTTCTATCCTGCACCATCTTGTGTCATGCCACTACTTTGGGTGGTTCACAGTACACAACATGAACATAGAAGAAAAAACCATCCCCCATGCAAACAACCACAGAAATATAACAAAGAAAAATTACACTCCTGGAAGCCCAAGATGGACATTATGGACACAAAATATAAACTACAAACAACATGTAAATATATACGAATAAGTACCGATTATAAATGGAGGATTTCTTGAAATGCCTGAGTGAAAATCAATGTGCTAATATGCTATGTATATATTAGGAGGGAAGGGGCCTGGGCACACCTTCACAGGATGAGGGTTCCACAATGAGATGGCCACCTCGGAAAAGCCCTGGTTCCTAGTCACGGACTTCTCAGCCTTGCTTGGGTGATGACCTGCAACATCAAAGCCTGAGAGCTGCGAGTGATACAGAGGGTTGGTCTCGGGGAGAGGCACTCCCAGACCATGCAGAGCTCTGTATGTCAGCATCAATAACTTTGATATGGAAGCAAACCAGTAGGCACCACAGGTTTGGCAGGACTGTGGGAATTACAATTGTATCTGAAAATCCCCGAGATCAGCCTGCAGCAGCTTCTGTACCACCTTCAAGGGCAGTCCCATGCAGACAGCTTTGCAACAGTCAATCTTCAAAATTACCCATGTTAACAAATATTTATTTATTTATTTATTTATTTATTTGTTGGCTAGCATTCTGCAATAATTTTCAAAAGGAAATAATGGCTCTTCTTAAATAGGCAAAAGAACAAGTTGTTATTAAAAAGTCAACTTGCTCAGCAAATGAGTAGTATTCTTCCTTTACAGATGCAAGGACTTGAGAAATAACTATTTTCTCTACCACCACTGACAAACAAGTTTGTAGTTCAGGAAAGAAAGTCCTCTGATCGTAATGACTCCAGTATTTCTACAGGGTTTTTTTAAAAAAAAATCTTTCAAAGGTATGATAAATATAGTTTATATTCTACATAAAGTCCTAATTAATCCTTCCTAGCAAGTGCAAAGTATATCAAAGCACTACACCTAATTGAAATCTATATTGTACACGGCTGATATATGTCCTTGCTTTGACTTCCAGAAGTATTTTTATACATTCTGAGAGGGAAAAAGTTAGTCATAATTAAAGGCTAGTTCAAAAACCAGTGTTTCTTTGTCTGCATCTACATATTTTGTAGTCACAAGAAGTCAAACATAATTATTCTACAGATACAGGTATCATATTTGCAACGTAAACTCCACTAAATTTGTACATGTGGTTATTTCCTATAAAAGTCAGAAAGATGACATGGACCTGTATTTAGGGTACTCAACACACCTCAAGAGTTCTCTTCTCTACCATAAGTGTCACCTGCTCCAGGGATCAGTACAATTTGAACCCAGTTTGAATTTTCTTACTGTGCCTTAACGTCACTAAAAAATATAGGTCTTGAAAAAGGCAAATCCTTCTCCACATGTTCAAGCCAGAGGCAAGGAGTCCAGTGCTAAAAATCATATTAATTTACACCCATTATAGCAGTCTACCTCTTTTTTTAAAAAAAAGAGAGAAGATGTCTTGCATTATGTCCTGTTCTGTGCGGCTGAAAGTATGTTCTGCTAAATTACGTTTTTCCTCCTCCAAAAACAGATTGTGTAATCGTAGCTTTGTGTCAAGCAACTAGATTAGGCGAAGATGACAGACAGAGTAATTTCCCCCACATTTATTTTGTTTTGCCCTTGTTCACTGGATGCAGGAGACACTAGCACAATCCAGGAAGGGTTTAGTTTCAAAGATCAGATAGCAGGAGATGGGAAAGAATCTCTGCCTGAGACCCTGGAGAGGTGGTTTGACAGGGAGCCCTAGTGTACCACATCTTAGAAAAAGTGTTTCTTCAACTATAACTTTGAGAATCCTCCAGGTAGCATGGAAAGCATCCAAGCTATTGGCAAGATTCTGGAAAGCGGCTCCCTAATGTAACTTCCAGACTAGACTTAGACCTCTCTCATATGGGAGGAATTGTAGCATATAAATGATCTAAATAAATAAACAGACTTAATGGATAAGTAGAGTGACCAGTAGTAAAATACCTGGGGTTAATCCAAGACAGTGCTTCCTTCCACTCCATGTATAAAAGCAGACTAAGCAATCAGTTTTAGCACTGTTTGTGGGGTGGCTTCCTGCAGGCTCTCTTAGGGAGTACAAGGTGGGTTGCCCAACACATTGAGCTCTGTTTTCCCAACATCCTGCTGCAGCTCTCTGTATGAGGTACCCATCTCATTCTGTACAATGGATGGGATGGCCTGCAAAAGAGATTCCTATAGTCTGTTCCAAAGCCCTCTGACCCAGTGCTACATAGTGCTGTGTGGGAGACCAATGGATGCCCGAACTTGCTGCACAGTCACTTTTAAAGCATGTTGTTCAAAACAAAATCAAAATGACTTGATTAAAACCCACAACATGTGGGTAATGTGGTTGTGGTCTTTTAGTCTCTGTTAATAATCTGGCTGCTATATTCTGCACTGGCTGCAGCCTCCTCACTAACCTCATGGGCAGCCCGACATAGAGTGCACTAGTTCAACCTCGAGATTACGAGTACATGGACAAGCGTGGTGAGGGCCCCAATGTCAAAGAAGGCATGCAGTTGGGCAATCCGTAAGAGATGGAAGTGCACTGACTGGACAACCAAAGCCACCTGGGTTTCCATGGTGAGAGCCGGGTCCCGTCGGACACCCAGATTGCAGACCTTATTAGCTGAAACAAGCTGTCAGGATTGGGGCCACGTGACTTTTTTGTAGAATCAGGTGCCACTCAGGCGGAGGCAATCAGGGAGTGCAGCTGGTGGGCCTGTGTGACAAAACCCTGGAAACAGGAGTAATGAATATACAAATCATCAGCCAATCCCAGCAGGAGGGTGGGGAATGGTATGATATAAAAAGGGTGGAGCCTAGTCAGTTGGGGCAGTTCAGTGAGTTGAGTTCAGTTCAGTTGAGAGTGAGTGCTGGGAGAGAGCACTGTTCTCTGAGAGTTCTGTCAGGCAGTGAGGGCTATACTGTTTACTAGCTATTGAAGACAGGGAGGCTTGTAGAGCTGATTAAATCTATTATATGTTAAAGGCAATGCATACCATCCTCAGATATTGTTATATTTATTATCTTCTCAATAAACTTTGTTATTATTTTTATATTATTCATCTGAGTCTGTCCCAATTCATGAGGCGATGAGTTTAAAAGGTGGCAGCATTATTAAGTGAATAAAAGGTGGCAGCAGTACCATTTCCATCACAGAATTCAATGTGTAAAAGGGAGGTGTCGTCACAGTTTAGTGGCACAGCAGTGGGATGTCGAACTAAACCTGGTTGTGCCTCTGAAAACCCAGTCTGTGAAAGGGGTGACGTCACAGCCTGGTGTTAGCATATAGCTAGCAGCTGGCACTTCCTGTTCCTTGCCTCAGCAACACGAGACCTTGGACTCCTAAAGCTTTGGATCTGTTACCTTGATCCATCCTGGAACTCTGCTGCCCTATAAGTCTGTCTGTTTGGCATCCCCTTCCCTGTTGGACTGTGTTTGTGTGTGACTCTTGACCTTGGAGCGGGTGATGACCCTCTCTGTGACTCCTGACCTCAGACTGGGTGACCATGCTCTTGGTTTGTGGAAATACCCTGGTCCTGGCTCCCTTGCAGATATCCTACCTGCCGCCCATGCCCTGGCTGTTACACAAGCTTTGGCCTTGCATACTCTCCTTCTTTTGTTCTGTGCTGCAGCCACAGAAAAGGGTTCAGCAGGTTTTATTAATAGTAGGTTTACTATGCTTTACAGCATCATGATGACAGGGGGCAGATGATTTTTAAGTTTTATTTAAGTTTTATTTAATCTGGACAATCTGTAGAGATGCAAATAGGAGTCCATATCCAGGTCTGCTTCTTCCAGAATGCCCGCATTGTTATGAAATGGAACAGCTGGTTGAGAACCCACATAGTAAATATCCTGGACTTCAGTACCACATGGAAGGAGTGCCCTTCATGCCTAAGTGGCACCACCTCACAGAGACTGTCTTATTCCATTTTTAGGAAGTGGGACTCATCTCTTCCACTGACACCACCACCTATGCAGAGAATATTACAGCTGTAGTCACTGATGTCTGCAAAACATTAATATGGCTACGATATGGCTATCATTTATACTTAAAAGAATTAAAGATGGCCCAGTACAACAGACAGGGTTGATAATATTGCAAGGAAATGCTGTTGGTTTTCATGTACAGTACTTGGTTTATTTTTCCTTTGGAGTCAATCTTCACAATGATTATGTCTCTGTTGTGCTACAGGATAAGGATTTTGGCTAGGATATTCAACTGCGGCTTCAATGGACTGCCACGTAACAAGCTGTAGATGTTGCCTTGGCACAAATGGCGCGTGCATGGTGTCAAATTCTTTTCAGCTTTCAGTGATGTAATAAGTACTGATAGATGCCTGAAAGCTGTACTATCTCAACAGCATAGGAGCAGGAGATGGAACGAGAAAGTATCTGTCCTGGGGGAGGAGAGAAAGATGCAGCAAGGAGCTGTTAATTGCAAAAAAGGCTATTTTAAGTTTGCAGCTACCTCATTCTGCCAAATCTGTCAATCCTTGTAAGGTTATGCTAGGCCAACATGTGCATCTAGACCACAATGGTACCAAAAGAGAGCAGGAATCGTGAGGGCTCCCCCACCCCCTGCAACCCAATTTCAATCCACTCCATCTCTTTCTCACATCTAGGAGTTCTATGCAAAGGATTGTTTCATTCCCCTGTATAGCTTTTTTTTAAAAAAAAGAAAATTTAACAAATAGGCCTAAGAGATATCTTTGCATAAATTCTCATATTAGGGTTTATGCTCTGGCTGATTGCATAATGACCTCGAATGCTGTTTCACAGTCAACAATTCATAACAGATTACACTGGTATATTGTAAGAATAGTTCAAAAACATTTTACTCGTATCTTAAAGCCGGGTCTTGGTCTCTGCATTTTAATCTCATAATACTTTCACGCAATGAAGAAGATAATTCCGGCTTATCGTAACGAGTTCCATTTCCCTCCCCCCCATGAAAAATGGGAAGTAAGAATTTACTTGGAAATACAGCACACTGTTCTTTCTACTAAGAAATGCAAATGTTAGTTTTAATGGTCAGCAAATAATATAAGATATTTAGCATCTTCCCCCTTAAAAACAGAACAAAAAACTGAGCAAGGCTTTGTAACTGAAGATCTTTGAAGGTACTAGACCAGTGATTTGGTGAGAAATTAAATTCAGCCGAGGGAATGGAACAGAATATAACCTTACCAAGCAAAAAACATGGGAGGAATCCCAGATTATTGACACTGAAGTTCAGATTAGTCAGAAACAGTTTCTGTGCTGCAATTACTGAATAGCTCAAATACTGTGTTAAGGTATCTATCAGTCTTTGAGTGTACTTTCCATTTAACTGGCTTTATCATTAAAATGTGTTTGTGTGTGTGTGAAAACCTGACATTTTACAAAGTCATTTTCTCTCCCTCAGAGAGAGAGAGAGAGAGAGAGAGAGAGAGAGAGAGAGAGAGAGAGAGAGAGAGAGAGAGAGAGAGAGAGAGAGCAACTCCTGTATCTGTGGGGGATCAGTTCTGGAACCCCCACACACACATAGTGAAATCCGTGGATAAGACTGTACACACTTATCCAAGGATAATGGTGGCAACAGGAATGGTGAGGTGCTTTCAACCCTGACACCACCCAAATGCTTGTTAGTGCTCTCTCAGCAGTGAGGAGAGAATAATTTTTTTCCTTTTTTCTTTCTCCTCACCACCGCCCTTTTTGCTGCCGGGCTTGGCAGCTGCAGTGGCAAGGAAGGAAAAAAACAAAAGAAACCTTACCGATTCTGAGCCCTCTTTGCCGCCGGGCTCAGTGGCTGGCCTGTGGAGGGGGCAGCTGTGAGGAGGGCTCAGCATCAGTAAGTTTTCTTTTGTTTTCTTCCCTCCTCTTCACCAGCCAGCCCGCTACCCACTTCGCTGTCTGCTTTGCAGCTACTGTTTGTGACAGTAGCCTGCTTTTCAGCTACTGAATTTGGCTGCAATCTGCGGATAAGTGAATCAGCAGATAATGACCCAGCGGATAAGGATGTCATACTGTATGTATGTATGTATGTATGTATGTATGTATGTATGTATGTATGTATGTATGTATGTATGTATGTATGTATGTATGTATGTATGTGGTGGCTCAGCAAGCTAGAGTACTGAAAACTGTTGGCTGCAAAGTCACTGTAGTGTTAACCCCAGTTCCTGCCAACCTAGCAGTTCAAAATCATGTAAATGCAAGTAGATAAAAAGGTACCACCGTAAAAAGTGGGAAGGTAAAATAGTGTTTCCTTGCAGCCATGCCAGCCACATGGCCACGGACTTGCACGGCACTGGCTTTTTGGCTTGAATATGGAGATGAGCACCGCCCCTAGAGTTGGACATGACTAGCACGCATGTGCGGGGGGAACCTTTACCTTTATAGGCACATATAGTCTACTGTAATTCCCATACTATACAAATAGTGAAAGATGAATGAGTGGAGAGCTTTTCTGATGTTCCCTAAAATGGCTCAGAAAATTTTCAAATGACTGTAACAATGCAGAACCCAGGAAAGTGGAATTTACTATTTGACACAAGATGTTGAACTAAATTTCCTCTCATCACTGACCATAAGGTTTACCGGAATGGAAACCCAACATGAGCTGGAGGGACACATTTTCCCCTTCTAACATAACAAAGCCATGACTTGAAAGTATTCTCTCAGGTGTAACTCTTTGACTTTCATCACTGCCTATGGGATTCCAATCATACTCACCATTCTGTTAATCTGAGCTGTGGTGACTAACCATTTTCTTCATTCCAGAGTGTATTCACTCCTTCATTGCTTTTGAAATTAACCTTTTTGCTTTTTAAACAAATACTTTAGATTTTTTCAGATGGACAAATATCCCTCCGTTTTTTGGATCTAAAACAAAGTAGTTGTTTTTCCTCGGTTATGTCACCAGAATACAAATACTGTATTGACCAATTTACACTTTATATTCTTGCATATTTGAGGACTGTGTCCATCTGTACTAAAACCAATAAATAAGTGCATAGCTTAGAAGTATTCACTTGACGGGGAGTAGAAATCCCAATATATTTCATGGCTCACAGTCGATCAATCTGTGAATCAATCAAGTTAACAGGATGAGCTTGCAAGGAATATAACTAGAGAAACAAATGTGTATACAGTACAATTAAACTAGCTTACTTGGTTTGTGACCTAGACCACCAGTGCTGTAACACTAAATTTAAGGTTATAGGGAGTAACTGAGAGTCATATAGCAAAGAAACAGATTATTATATAATGAAGAGTTTTGTATTAAAAAGCCTCCACATAGAACCTTTTAAAAAAGGACAAAAGAATTATAGAATGGCCGTGCTTTGTTGGGTGTCTCACTTCAAAGTGGAGTTCTGAATGGTATACACTAAAGATTATACCCCAAAATCAGTCCAGCTCTCTTGATTTACAGGGGATTTGCTGTTGGTGCCCTGAGGGGCATGGGACAGGAGCAAAGGAAGCTGGAGGGAGGGGGGGGGAAATCACAGAATTATACTGGATGGGATCCCTTGGCTGATGAAATCTAAAAGCTGAAATCTCCAGCTGAACAATCCATGAGATGTGTCCATCTAATCAATTTAGAAACCTCCAATGAAAAAAGTCCATCACTTTCTGAGGTAGTCCATTTCACTGTCAAAATGTTCTTAATGTGAAGAGGTTCTTCCCAATTTTCCTTCCTCATTTTTGGAATCCATTTGTTCAAGTCTTCCCCTCTGGAACCTATTAAAAACAAGTTTGCTCCATCTGCCACATGGTAGCTCTTGAAACATTGGAAGGTGGAAAACAGAAAATTTAGAGATGATTCAATAGCTAAACATGCCCAGCTCTATCAATCACTCTTCACAGGGCCTGATTTCTAAACCCTAACCCTTTACCATCTTGTATGCCTCCCTCTGCATATGTTCTAGCTTATTTATGTCCTTTGCAAACCTGAGTGCACACAGACTTGGGTACAAAAACTCTATTGATGTTCACTTAGATTTTTTCGACTGTAACTGCACCATACTTTGATTTACGGTACTCATATTTAGCTTGGGGTCTATCAGAACCCCCTAATTCTTTTCCAAATACTGCCAAGCTCAGTTTTACTCACACTATAATTCTGCACCTGCGTTTTTAACCTGCTTGTACAGCTTTACACATATCTTTGATGAAACTCATTTCATTTGCTTTGGTGAAGTTCTGTGGTCTGTTAAGGTTTTGAAATTGTGATTCTGTCTTCTGGAGGATTATGTTTCTCCCAGTTTGATGTCATCTGGAAGTCCAATGACTGTCCCATTAATGTCTTTATCCAAGTTATTTACAAAGACACTGAACAACACCAGGGAGAGCCCTGCAGCACCCCATCTGTCATTTCTCTTCAGGATGACAAATAATCATTGGTGAGCTCTCTCTAGGCAGAAGCTATCAACCAGCTACAAATAGCTGAACAGCAGCACTCCTTAGTCCACGTTTTATCAGCTCGCCCACAAGATCAGCCAGCAGGACTTTGTCAAAAACCCTGCTGGAATCAAAATACACCAAATCCACATCCCCCCCGCCCCCAAACTTGTTACTCTGTTAAAAACAAATAATAAGATTACTCTGGCATTAAAAAAACATGCTGGATTTTAGAAATCCTTGTGTTCTTTTCTTCATATTAACAGACTAACTCTTGAATTATCTTCCACAGAAGCTCACAGTAATTATGTCAAGCTGAACAGCCAGTAGCTGTCCAGATATTTTCTTTTCATCTCTGAAGATGTGGATGACATTTGTCTGCCTCCAGTCTTCAGAGACCTCACTTGCTCTATAAGAATTTGCAAGGAATATAGACAGACACTCTGAAATTACATCTGTATAGGCCTTTAGTAGCCTTGGATATTAGGCCCCACAGAATTGAAATCATTCATTACAGCTAGATATTCCCATATGGTCTTTTTATTTACCTTGGGAATCAGCCCCTTTGCTCTCTCCTTTATTGCACTTGGACAAGGTTGAACAGTGTTTTCTTTCTAGGAGAAGAGGGAAGCCAAGTAGAGGTTCATCTGTTTGCCCTTTCTCCATCATATTTTTGCATTTTCCACCCGCTGTGCAGCAGGTCTACTACTTCCTTGCTCTTCTTCCTGCTGAGCATCAATGAGCACCCCTCCCACCTTTTCTATTATTTCTCTTATTTCCATCCTTCAAGCCTGATCTTGTTTTGAGCTTCAGACCTCCTACTCTTCTCCCTAAAAATGTCAGCCACTTGGTGCTTCTCCTCTCCATCCTTGCTCAATAGAATCATAGAGTTGGAAGAGACCTCAAGGGCCATCTAGTCCAACCCTCTGCCATGCAGGAACCCCCATCACAGTGCTCCCGACAGATGCCATTTCTTACACCTGTCCTTTTTCAATCTTTACACATCTAAAAGCTCTGTACATAGCCAGCTTGGTTTCTCTAATTGCCTCCCACTTTTCTTTCCTGTCAGATCTGTCTGTGACTCTGCCTTCTGCATCTTACTCTGAAGAAACTTGCCATCACCACTTACTTTGATTAGTAAGCTGTTGGGCTATTGAGCCTTTTCCGTTTGTATGCTAAGGGTGCTAGCAGTGTATTTTAACTTATTGTCTGATTATTTACTGTCAAGTCAAGTCAAGTTTATTGCGGTCATATGGCCCATATCTGCAAATATACAGTAAAGGCAAGAAGAAAAGCAAAGAGAACTACTAATAAATAGGAGCATGGGAATGGGTGGCCGAAAAGATCTCTGCTCTCTTTCGAATGGCAGCTAGAAAGAACTTTGCAACCTGTGCTGTAATGTGTGGGTTCTTGTCTATTAGACAGTATTGAACTAACCACTTGGAAGGGTGGCCCTGGAATTTTTTCAACAGTGGACAAATTAGGGTATTCCTAATTTGTTCATAAAGTGGACAAAATAAAAGCACGTGCTGAAGAAACTCAGGAGCCTCATTTCCACATGGGCAAAATCTCTCTTGGCATGGTATTCCCTGGAACCTACCCTATTTGCTGTATTTATTACCTATTGAATTTGTTTATTGTATCTTGTAATGATGACCAATGTTTGGTCTGTCTGTTGGAAGCCGCCCAGAGTTCCCCCGGGAAGATGGGCGGGGTACAAATCTAACAATAAATAAATAAATAAATAAATAAATAAATTTATCGTGAACTCCCTTTCCTTTGACTATTTATGACCACGAGATCTCACCCAGTATCTTCTTAAATTTACCAAACTCACTTTTCTTTAAAGTCCCAGCATGCATTATATTGCCCTAAATGTTCCTGTGTAGAACGACTCTCCAAAGAGCATGGTCACTTCACTTCCAAAGTTTTGATCCTACTGATCACTTCTACCATATTATGAGCATCAGATCCAGGATGTCTGATCTCCTTGCTTTCCTGGACGTTGTGGCTGATGATGCAACCACAGCAGCCACTGGAGAGTCACAACCATACTGGCCAAGCAGGAGCATTGATGGGTTGTGAGAGGAGAGCCTATGCTGTAGTCTTTGAAGAGTTAAGTCCTCCCCACCTATCCCTCACTAAATGTGCCTACTGTAGCACCCATTTTGGTGCAGCACTAGACTTCTCAAAACTACCTCTTTAATTTCCCATGATGTGCTGCTGTAGATTTCATTCAGGGCTATTGGGGTGATGGTGGTTATGCACACACTCACTGACCCAGCCTAAGGAGTTAGTTCTTTGTCCCTCACAGCAATTCACACAGTTCTATAATTTTTGGTTTTCTGTCTCCAGCTTTCACATGAGGCTTTCAGGGCACTAGGATGGATATATTCTGGAGATAGATGACAGCTGATGCACTTTCCCACAGGGTAAATCCCTCTAAAGGAACTTCAGGTGACACTTCCAAGGCATGTGTCCAGTTTGGAAGCTGTCACGACTGCCTCATCTTCAGGTGATAGAAAAGATCCACAAAATAACTAATGCCCACTTGGGCTCCCATATCCTACCACTCCAGTAGCTATTCACCATGTGGGTTGGAGGAGCCATCAACAGGGAGGCAGGGCATTTGATAAACAGATCTGTGCTCTATGCTGTGCCAAAGCCTGTAGCTCTAACAAATGAAGCATTGGCCTTCTTTATTCCATAAAATAGGCTTTGTATTGTGCCACTTCCTCTCCTTCCCTTCTTCCATTCCCCCTGCTCCTAGATGTACAATCATTATTTTAACAAAAATGCCCAACCAATTAAGAGACAAGTCCTGCCTGAATAAGTTTAAAACACTTGATATAGGTAAAAAAATATCAAAATATCATTAAATAAGCTACAAATGTGTGATGTATGTGACAGATTTCCTCTATTTAGATATGTTCCTGCTTCATGAATAGGGGCCTACTACACATTTTTCGCAGATATTGACTCACAGTACTATTATTAAGAGAAACAGTCATCTACTGAAATAGTCAATGTGCATCACAGTAAAACTGACCAAAATAAACAGGCAAAACACCAAAGAAGCAATGACAAACAAAACAAGAAACAGCACTCTGATCTCAAAGAAATTTCAAATGAGTATCAGTGGGTGTTTTTTTTTTAGAGGCCTCTTTCAATAATTAGCAGCTAATACAATATGAGGATCTAGAAAGAGCAAATTGCAAATGTCTATTTCATAGTTCCATTTACTACACTTGATACAGTTTGTTTTCTGTCTTTTATGCAGATTTTCCTAAGCACAGCCAAGCTTTATTGTGACCAAGCTGTTATATCTTTTAAGAAACACTAAATCAAATTACTCGGTATGGTTGAATTGCTACACACCATGGACCTAATGAATAATAAGCCAAAATAATAACCTCTCACTTTGAAGATGAGTGTAAAAAAAGGAAAGGAAAAAAATTCTGCTTTTGAAAAAAGCTACATTTTTACCACAAGATGCAAAGCCAACTTTCTTGGCTTTTGTGTCTTAACCCAAACTTCTAGTAATAAAATTATTGCACTATTAACACTGAAATGTTGAGAGTATTTATTTAAACATCACAATACTGTATATGAAATGGATATCTTGCATTAATCAGCCCTATCATTTTTAATTAAAAATTGTTTGCAATTTTTATAATCCCACCTCAGCTTCAGTGTTTTATATAAAAAGCCATAACAACAGATCTGAAAACATTCTCTTTCTTAATCCCAGAATTCTGAATTAGAAGCAATGATAGCATTTAATGAAGTAAGAATCTTTGCAGACACAATATTATGTTCTTCAGTAATGGGAATGTTGTCAACATAAACAAAGAATACTAATACTGATACAAATTAGTGTACATCCTATTTGCTTGTACAAATGTTTTCATAGGTTAATTGAAAGAATGTGGTAACCCTTATTCACCTTACTTTCTCATCTCTGTTGACACTGAAGAAGTGCTTTCAAAAGAGCAATCAAATTCAACAATGGACCTCACTGGGCAACCAACTTGACTTATTCAACACACAGCTCCTGTGCAACCCTCTTTTATGAGCGCATAACCGTACAGAGAAGAAAGATTTCACCCACCTGGGATCTTTCTGAATGCTATCAATTGATGGTGACCTAGCCAAGGTTCCCTCAGGTGGGATGGCTGGTCCAGATTTGCTGTATGGAGATTCAACAGAAGGACAATACTGCAGCTGTCGGTAGGGGTCTGCATAATTGGAGGCCGGGCCTGCTGCATAGCTGGCCCTCTGGAAGGTCGCTGTTGCATTCTGTGTGCCGTGTTGACTGCCTGTGCGCTGTAAGGGTACGGAGTCGACACCAGGGGAAGATGGGGCTACGACAGGAAAGTAGGGACAAAGTAAAAAATTGAGGACCTGTTCACAGAAATGGTTAACCAGGTCTAGGCAGAGGAAAAAATACACACATATAAACAGGGGTTTGAAAAGAATGAGGAAAAAAACAAACAAAGAACATTGTCAAACCTGAAATCATAATAAAATACAGACTTATTGTTTATATAGTGTGGGGGAAAATACTAACCACAGATAAGAATACAAACAGCAACACAATCCCTAACCATCACATTGTTCTTATTCAGTAAATTGTTTGAGGTCATTAAAAAAGGAAAAAAAAACCCTACTAACTAGATCTCTGCTTTAGGGAAGTCATAACAGATAAACATTTGGGAAGATTAAGATGTACTGTGTGTGTTGCCATCCCTTCTTTTCCCTTTCGTAAACCAGTATTATGACGGACGTAAGCGTGATGGAAATTAATGAATTCATTCTAAAATTTCCATATGAAACATTAATAGATTGCAGTACCTTACTCACAATGAGCCCTATCTGTAAGACAGATGAAAAGCAATCTGCTGTGTGATATTAGCAGTAGCACAGCTAACAGCAACAGAATTAACCATTCATTTATTTGAAACTATTCAGATACTGCTCAATCTTCACATTGAAATAACCTCTAAGGAAAGATCCTGGAGAAAACATACAGCTTAATAGTAAACAAAGTCTAGTTCTCACTCTTTGAAGGCAGACTATTGTCAATGATACTTTACATTTTCTGGTTGCCTGGAGAAGGTCATTTGTCACCACCTCCACAGTGATCCCAATCCGGGTTTTAGTATAGTGTCACTAATCTTCATAAAGAATTGCTAGTGGTAAATTAAATCCCAAACACTTTACAATAATGGCCTTAGAGAGCTAACATATATTGTTAAGTTCTTCCGTTCTGTTCTCATAATAGTCAATTTCCATCCCAAAGCAACCTCTGGGGGAAGAGGGAAAAAGAGCTTATATCTTCCTATACCTGACACATCTTCCCTCTATTCCACCCCCTCAGCTGCCCACAGACATGGAAGTGTTAATCATATTTTATTCTGGGCTCTTCTTTCCAAATTACCCTCTCCTTTTATTCTTTTATAACTATTTAGAAGTAACTTGCATCCGTCTGAGCTCCCTGAAGGAACAGCCATCCCAAGCTGCACAACAAAGGTCTCTTCAAATAAAGTTACTGGGTTAGTATGCATTCATCATTTGATAACTACAAATTACAAAGCAACCTCATTTTGTTATTTAAATAATAATGTATCTATCTACCCTTCTATTCACTAGGGCTCCCAAGTGTAAATGTATACTATGACATGTATTTGATAACGAAGAGATTATTAAGGTCAGTGAGCTAAAGTGTACACACTATTATGTTATTGTCAATTCGTAGAGAACACTGGGGATTATGCCCCTTATTGTCCAATTTCTACAGTCATACTAAGACCTTTTAGAGTCATATCTGTCACTTTTCTTGAAATATGTATTCAGCAGATGTATCAGCTTTTGCTTTGCTCACCCACCCACAAGGATTCAATCTTAATTTTTTTCATTCAAAAAGCTGTAATGGAGTGAAATGGATTTTAACCAAACACTGCAGCAGCTGCAATTAAACACACGTTGTATCTGTGTTTCCTAAGTGTTCCATGTGACCTTTTAAAACACCATACATTTTATTGGTAGTCTGTACATCCTTCAAGAACACCATATGCATTAAAAGCACCACTGTTTGGATACTAGTACACATGCAACATTTTTCACCTTGGAAGAAAGGAAAATATGTTATTCACTCCAATTTTGACTTCAGCAGCCCGTCTCTTCATGCAGCTCTCATTATATGTGCAGTATATGGAATAGCAAGCTGAACTATATAAAATGTAGTTGTTAATTATGGCAATGGTTATGATGGTGCAGTACTGAAAAATCTGTGGGTTAGTAAACATTCAAAAAGAATGCAATGATGTTAAGTTATATTAGGCCACTTGCATAAAAGTAAGTTCAGTATTTAACTTGAATGATCATGATACAGTATATACAAACAGCAAAGTTGGTATCATTGGGTTTACCAGTAAAGTAATCAAGCGGGGACACCCTCGCAAGGGGTAGAAGTTTCTGCACTCTGGGGGTACTCCAAAGTTATGCTGAAAAAGATTTGTTTTAAAAAAACTAACACACACACATGCACGCACGCACACGCACACATGTGCATGCACACACACAAGAAAAATGGGAAACTGTTCAAAAAATTACTGAATATGCTTTTCACCCATCAGGTAGCAGGAGAAGTAAGACCAATTGAATATTGACTGGAAAAATGGGATCACAAAGAAATTGCAAAAGGGAGAATGCACTAATCAAACCGATAATATCTTATAGTACTTTGGAAGGGGAGACTAGGGACCCCTTTGGTCCAGCAGGCAAATGCAAAATGTCATCCTTACATAAATTACCTCCAGGTAACAGCAACACTGTCAATGGAGAAAGACCTCTTCACATCAGTACCTCGATCTCCCCACCTCCAGTTCTGGCTGCTTTCCTATCTTGAATCCTCCATCAGCGTTGATAACAACGAAGTAATAAGTCCTCAACTTATTAACCCCAGACCAAAGTTTCCTTAAAAAGTATTTGGCTACGTTGAAGTTAGGGCAGGTCCCTGGAACAGACATGGGTGCAGTGTTGTTGCCTGTTTGTGTCTTGAGGTACATTCACTGGAACCAGGAGAAAAACAAGGGCTGTGCGTAGATCTGGATTCAAAATAGTGTCTGGGATGGTGCCAACTGTCACATAAATATGCATCTAACTTACTGCATACTAGGTACTTGAAACAACAACAAAAACTAAAGAAAGACAAACAGTTGCCCTTCACATTTTACAGGTGAGAGCACAGAGGCTGAGAGAGTGAAACGATCGCTCATAGCAGAAAAAAGTGTTACTTCTAATTTGATCTGTGATTGGCACAGCTGGGAATGGGAATCTTTGCCAAATAAGCAGCAGGTCCTGATCCACCTGATTCTCAGAACAGACAGCCTGTGGGTTCTTAAGGCTGTGACTCATTAAAAGACATTTCCATTGCTTCTCAGTTTGGTTTACCGCTTATTTCACTGCCTAGAATCAATGCATGCAATCTAATTGCACAACCTGTTTTTAAGTGATATAGGACTGATTCACCCCCGCACTCTTCCTTCTCAATAAAATAAAATAAAATAAAATAATCCCCCCTTAGGGAATAATATCTTTCATCCTTCATCCTTATTGAAAGATTCATTTTAAAATATGAATAATATTTTCAGTTCTTCTGTTATCTTGTTTACTTGTTAAGTTCACTTGCTAATTAGCAGCAAATTTACCAATGCAACTTAATGCAACTCAATGTATGCCTCTGTAACTAACCCATGGGATTTTGGCTAATTACTCTAAATGGTATAAATTCTAAATAAATAATACTATAAACAAGTATTCCTATTTCTCAACAAATAAATAAACAGAAATAATACTTAACTACAATGCAGCTACTCCTTCCTTTTTACTTCTATATCCCAAGAGCTAAGAGAGCGGGGGGGGGGGACCTGCACCAAGTGTATGAGAACTAAGCTATTCCTGACAGAAATGTGTGTTTAAAAGGTTTACATTTAGCCGTTGCATCCTATCACTAAGACTACATGAGTGCCAAGATTGCTTAATGACTTCCCAGTGTAATGGCAGGAAAACAACATATATAAAGGGGAATTAACATGTTTTGAGCTGTGGTGCTGGAGGAGAGTCTTGAGAGTCCCCTGGACTGCAAGGAGATCAAACCTATCCATCCTGAGAGAAATCAACCCTGAATGTTCACTGAAAGGACAGATTTTGAAGCTGAGGCTCCAGTACTTTGGCCACCTCATGAGGAGAGAGGACTCCTTGGAAAAGTCCCTGATGTTGGGAAAGACTGAAGGCAAAAGGAAAAGGGGGCACCAAAAGACTGAGATGGTTGGATGGTGTTACCGATGCAACCAACATGGATTTGACCAAACTCCGGGAGGTAGTGGAGGACTGGTGTGCTCTGGTCCATGGGGCCATGAAGAGTCGGACACGACTGAACAACTGAACAGCAACATGTTATTAAAAATTATGGGATTTAAATAAGAAAAGACTAATCTTCAAGAGGTGATCTCATCAAAGATATGCTGAAATAAACCAGCCTTGATGTCTAAAAGGCAAATGAGGGCAAACAGTCACCAGAGATAGCTTCAATTTTTTTTATATCAAGGCAGGTCAATCAAGTAGCATAAGCAAGCAGACAACGTGACTGAAATTGTGTTGTTTATGTGAAACTATCCTGTTGAAAAGCTGCCTAGATGCCTTAAGCACATCTGATCTTGCCTGATTTTGGAAACTAAGCAGGGTGGGCCCTGGTTAGTACTTGGATGGGAGACCATCAGGGAATCCCAGGTGCTGTAGGCGCCTGGAATAGGAACTGGCAAACCATCCCAGTATTCCTGCCAAGAAAACTCCATGGACATGGGGTCATGAAGAGTCGGTCACTAATATAACAATGCAACACACACATCCTATTGAAGAGTTACTGTATCCATTTAGCAAACATTTAAGCTTTGACTGTTACAAAATTCAGCTCCTACATTTGTTTGTCTCTTAAAACTGATTTTGACAATCCTCTCCACAACCGGCACACTTAAGACAAGTGCCAGATTCAACAGGTCAGATCTTCAGAATGCAGTGGGCTGCTCCTGTTTGAGTCTGGCTGGATTTTAGTTTTCCCCAAACTGCCAGCTGAATTTTTATAGTTCAACAATACTTTGGAGCCAGAATTAATTAATTATTTTTATTTTATTTATATTCCACCTTCTAATAAAGGAACAGAAGATGTGTACAGATGTTTAAAATATACATCTATAGCACCACAAGAACTTTAGACATTGTCAGTAAATTGAAAAAGTATTTTAAATCTAGAAATGAATCATTATTTAAAACTAAAAGGATGTCTAACCAAACTGTGGAATTAGTTTTTGCCAACCTGCATTGATATATATTTTAAATGCAGCTCCCCCACTAAAATATATTTACAAGCAGCAATTTGGTTATTAAAAGTCTTGTGTTGTTTATCAGCTAACAGAAGTCAGGTATGAACAGAAATATGAACAGAATGTTGGGCTGGTAGGAGGTTTTCTCTTACTTGACAATAGCAAAATTGGTTGTACACTGGCACCTCAGATAACAAATTTAATTTGTTCTCCGAGGCAATTCGCAATCCGAAAAATTTGTTATTCAAAACACGGTTTTCCACTGAAATGAATCTGTTCCAGACCTTTGAAAAAAAAGGCAAAAAAGCTGTGGGGGTCCCCCCCCCCCAGACCTCTTTATAAAGTGCACTTTAAAGGCATGCTGGAACAACCCCGAGCACTCCACCTGCAGTGGAATGCAAACATGGACAAAAGAAACCAGCAAGATTATTCCAGCCTTTTCCCACCAAAAATACAATGGGGGAAAATGCAAACAGACAAACATAAGCAGCAAGAGAAATCCAGCCTGTTCTTGCCTGCAGAACAATGGAAAAGATTGCAAACATAGAAGAAAGCAGCAAGAGTACACCAGCCTTTTCCCGCCAAAAATGCAATAGGGGAAAAATGCAAATAAACAAACATAAGCAGCAAGAGAAATTCAGCCTGTTCTTGCATGCAAAGCAATGGATAAGATTGCAAACATGGACAGAAGAAAGCAGCAAGACTACCCCAGCCTATCCCTGCCAAAAATGCAAAGAAAAGAAGTGCAAAGACTAATAAAAGCCAGCTCCAAAACAAATGCCAGATGATTTCTACCAAAATTGCAATGAAGAGAAGAGCAAAAACATGAAAGAAAGTAAGGAAACCTCAGCTCCCTACCCTTCCAAGTTCAAAAGGTCCAAGGCCCTCAGCAATGGCTCCAAAACACCATGAAAAAATGCTCTAACTCCTCCCACTCCTCCACAAACTATGGGGGTGCAATGCATCCTGGGTGCACTTTTTTTTTGCAAGGCAGTATGAAAAGATGCTATCTGGGGGAAAGGGCTTCCGGTTCCTGTTGGGTGAGGAGGCACTCTGTTGTGCTCTCTCCACTCCCTTTTAATATATATTTTAAATTCACTCCTTTTAACCTTTTAACCTTCAAAGCTTACCTTGCTCACAAATCTTACAGTTTTTATTGCTAACAATTAATGACCGGGAGCAGTTGCGTGGAAGAAACTGCGATAATATTTTTAACCCTGACCTCCAGACGTCTGCCTGTTGAGATAAGATGCCTAGGAGGAAGAAATGCCAAAGAATTCCTTCAAATTCTCCTGCCCAAGAAAGAAACGCCAAGAATTCCAAACAACTACGTCTCAATGATATGCTAACCCCAAATCTTGAAGAAGCTGGGAGTACGCTGATACAAAATGCTTCACCAAACAGATATGCTATACTAGCTTCAGATAATAAGACTAACCTAGGTCTGGATAGTATTGATGTGGAGATTCCTGCTTCTCAATCAACCCAACCCCCAGCACAGTACTTCCCCCCCATCCCAGCCAATTCCTCCAATATCTAATTCTACTACCACCACAGCCGGGATAACTAACACAAACCTGGAGACAGCTGAGAGCCACATAATGTCCTTGATGAGTGAACTGGCTATAATTACTGGGAGAATTGTGTTGGCTATATTCCAGAAGCTGGAACAGATAGCTGACCAAGTTGCCATTCTGGAAGAATCCCTCACAAAAACTAAATTCACTCCCCACTGTACTCAATCTTCCTGTTCCCTTAAAGAAACCTCCCACAGAAGGGAGCACTTGGAGTTAACTGGAGAGCCTGTGAGTAATATCTTAAGCAGACAATAGTGACTCAAATCATCTTAGAGGTTGCCAACAACAACATAAATAAGGGGAATTGGTCCAGTAAACAGAGGATACTTACATCTTTAAGCAAACTATTACAAACAGAGATCGGACAAATTGATTTAAACTACATAAAATATCTTCAAGGTTCACGGAGGCTGACCAAGATAAAACTGGACTTCCATAAGCCAACCATCCCTTTCATGTTATTCTGGATGAAAAAATTTCTTAACAAATTCTCTATAGCCCCCAAAAGAGTATTTTTTACTCCAGAGCATGAGATCATGCAAGAACCACTGGATTCAACTGAAGGACTGCTTGCACAGGCACAGGCTGGTAGCTCCCTTCCTAAAGGGGAACATCCACAACTCAATCCTACTAGTCACTCACTCCTCAAAGCTTACCTCTCACAAATCTTACAGTTTTTATTGGGACTACTGTCTGTTGAGATAAGATGCCTAGGAGGAAGAAATGCCAAAGAATTCCTTCAAATTCTCCTGCCCAAGAAAGATCCTTCTTGAGAAGCTGTGAGTACTAAGCTCAACCAGTCAGATAATAAGTGCAAACAGAAGCTTGAATGCTCAAATTAATCTTAAGGAATTAACATCTTGCCTTGGAAAATCCCTCCAACAAATTGAAATCTTTCCTAGGCCCCCTAAGAAGTTAAAATCAGATATCTCAACAGCTCCCACACCTCTGGGATCCCAAAACGTCTGCTCAGCACAGGATCCATTAGACTCCTCCATTTCCCCTTTTGAAATCAATAACCCAACAAAGCCATCTTCAGAGACAATAATGGAAGAGCTCCCATTAGACATAGTTCAGTCTCCTGCATGTGAACCTTCACCACATGAGAGAGCTGATATACTCTCACTTTCTGTTCAACCCCTGGCAGCAGCTCTAAGACAACATGATTCTGCTGAACCATCCCCCTGGGAAATCAACTTACAATTGGATCTTGACAATGAGGTCTTATCACAGGAAGATCTTGCAACCCTAAGAGCACTCTCTGACAAAAAGCAACAATCTATTCTCAGAAGGATTGAGCTGCTCCGACAAGAATTATTGAAACTAAATGGGTCCTCTCAATCCAAATGTCCCATGGAGTGTATAGCCCCCTTTCAAGAGCATAGAAGGGAACATCCCAGGAAACAGTCAATCTTAGCTGAGATTCACATGGGACCTGACCATGTCTCTACTTTTCCTCTTTGCTCTGTCAATGCCTTGTATGAGAACACAACTCCAAGTATTAAAAGGCCAGCCATTGCCTCTGAGAGGACATCTCCCAGTTCTGAGCAGCTTAAATATTTGCCATCCTTAAAGGCTGTTAATCCAACTCAAACTTCAATAAATCCGTGCTGGGACATTCAGTCTTCTACCAAACTGGATAACCCTACTGAATCCTTACTTGCCAACGATTCTCATTTTGTTTCTCATGTGGCATTGATTCACTCAGCCTCTACTTCTGATACACAGGACCAACGTGCCACTTTCAATTTCAGGCCTCTGTTGGACAAACCAACAACTGAGGAAAATGAGCTAGGACCAGAGTACTCGGCATCCTCCCCTTTGATGGAGGAAATACCAATACAGTCACTTAATCATCAGGATATCACAAAATCCCCTCCAAGATCATCCTCTCATTTACTAGCTCACAGTTCATGACAGTCGGAGGACCACCATATAGTCTCTCTTTTAACTTGGAATGTGGCTTGGTGGTTCTCTTTAATTAGGGATCCTTCCATCGGAGGCTATTTGCTTCACCATGACATTGTACTGATCCAAGAAACATGGACTGCTGATGAACTAATTCTGAATGGATTTACTGCCTTTTCATTGGGGGCAGTGCCTGGTGCCAAATATGGAAGAGCAAAAGGTGGTTTGGGGATCTTTGTTTCCACGACGCTGCATGCCATTTCAAGGCCTCTCCCCCCATTGAATTCATGTGCCATGGCAGTACTAGTTCAATTCAAGCAGCACTCCTTGATTCTAATTAATGTCTATATGCCACCCGTTAGGAAGTTTGCCCAGCTTAGAACTCTCTGGGCTGAGCTAGAATCATATGTTGGGGATCTTATAACTCAAAACCCTAATGCATCAGTAGTTCTGGGAGGAGACTTCAATGCGAGGCTGGGTCCTGACGATCGCACTCTATATACAGCCTACAAATGCATTCCCCCCCGATCATGAATATACTGGCTCCCTTCTCCCCCGTCTTTTTAAGGATCAGAAATTCAACTTTGCAGGCCTTTCCTTGGCCCAGCTAACATATAGATCTAATCTCTTCATCCTAAATGGTACTTCTACAGGTGACTATCCAGCTGAATTTACCTACATATCTGGATCCAAAATGAGCACTATTGATTATGTATGTGTTTCCATGGATCTTCTTCCCTATGTTAAAAACTTACAAGTACTTCCTAAATTCCACAGTGATCATCTCCCCATTTTGCTTCTCCTAAATGCTTTTACTCAGGAAGTGCGCACTGTCACTCACTATCAACCTAACATAACTCCTTCAGGAAGAACTTATCAGCGTATCAAATGGTCCTCTGTCTGGAACCAAAGAATCTCTGAAATGTTGGCATCTGATCATCTATTGGGACTGCGCCTTAACTTGTTATCAGCAAAGACACCAGAGGAATCTTTGGAGAATTATAACATCTTGATTCAAGAACTAAATAAAGAATTTAAAGCTAACAGAACCGCATCTTGGAAGCGACATCATTTCCACTCCAAACCTTTGTTTGACAAGGAGTGTGTAGATGTTAAAAAGGCTCTAACTGCTACTTATCAACTCTACCTATCTAGTAGAGCTCCATCGGCTGCACAGGATCTTCTTTTGCAAAAGAAAAAATATAAACAACTTTTAACACATAAGAAAAAGATTGCTACCCAAAATAATTGGGCACGGCTAATACAAGCAGCTAAAACTAATGATTCCACTACCTTTTGGCATCTCACATCTTGCATCCGCAGCTTTGATAGGCCTGTGCCTGATTGTCACATTTCCTCAGAGATCTGGGAAGCATACTTCCAAGAGCTATACTCAGATCCATCTGCTGGAAAGGGATCTTACATCCAAGACCTAAGTAAACTCCCACAGTGGCCTCCTGTGCCTCAGTCAGAAATTAAGAGTTTGATTACCTTACTGAAGGAAGGGAAAGCTCCAGGAGAAGACCTAATTCCAGCAGAGGTCATCAAAAACAACTTGGACTTTTGGTCTCCCTTACTAGCTTCACTTTTTACCTGTATCGATAGATACAGACGAATCCCTGAAGACTGGGGGCTGGCTATTATTATACCTGTATATAAGAAAGGCAAAAAGGATGATCCCGCCAACTATAGACCAATCAGTCTTTTTAATACAATCATCAAACTTTATGCTAGACACCTACAATGGAAGTTGCAAGACTGGCTGGAACAAGAAAACATACTTGCTGAAGAGCAAGACGGCTTCAGAGAAGGCAGATCGACTATAGATCAATGTTTGGTGCTCCAACATCTTATTGAAAAATACTCTCCCTACAATATTTCCTCCCTTTATGCTGCCTTTATAGATTTTAAGGCAGCATTTGATTCAATATCACGAACTAGGTTATGGGAGAAACTGGAGGCTTCAACAATAGACAGACGTCTATTTCATTTAATACGCATACTCCACGAAGGAACCAAACTTAAGATCAGATGTAATCCCCAGGGTCAACTCACCAATCCTGTTGCCACTGATAAAGGTGTTAAACAGGGATGTATTCTGGCCACTCTTCTCTTCAACTTCTATATTAACTCCATAGTGCCCTATCTTGACCATGGGAACCTTCCACCCTCCAAAACTGGCTGGAAGGCATATCTCTGTCTTGCTTTATGCCGATGATGCAGCAATCATCTCTAGAACACCTGTAGGTCTTAGAAGAGCTCTGAATGCACTATCGCAATTCTGTGAGGAAGAGCAATTAAAGTTCAATTATAAGAAAACTAAAATTGTGGCCTTTGCTAAAAGACCCAAGATTCATTCTTGGAGTATCAATGGGCACAAAATTGAGCAGGTTTCCTCCTTTAAATATTTGGGAGTAGTTCTTTAGGCTAATGGTAGCAGAAAAGCCCATGGAGATTATGTTGCCAACATTGCTCAAAGAAGTTCTCTAGCCATTCTTAAATATCTCAAGACAGCTGGCAGCCAATATATTCCTGCAGCACTTAAATTATTCCAAGCCAAGTCAATTTCCCAACTTCTATATGGTGCCCAACTAGGTCCCCTTTCCAATTACGATCCACTGGAACGGGTACAATCTAAATTTATAAGATCGGCCTTTCAAGTTCCCAAATGTGTCCCAAATGTTACTCTCCGATTAGAGTTAGGCCTCATGAAAGTGGAGGCTAGAGCTTGGGTGGCTATTCTTACCTATTGGATTAGACTGCATTTCTTCCCTAAGGGTTTAACCCCCCTTATTAGAAAAGATGACCTTAAATCCAAATGGGAAGGGGCTATAATATCTAAAATCCTATTCTTAGGTCTGTCCAAAGACATCCTTTTTACCATGAAGTATGATCAGGCCAAAGCAGTTATTAAGCAGTGGGTTACCGACTCAGAACAACAACTGGATCTAGCTAGCTCCCTGCCTTTATTGTTAATGACTCCTGCAGGTATCTATCTTTCCCAATGAGATACTTAGCCAAGCTTGAGATACCCACCCACCGGAGGGCCTTTACCTTGGCCCGATGTCATGCCCTCCCTTCTGCTGTTCTTGAGGGACGATATCGGAGATCGCCCTATTCGGAGAGGCTATGTCCCTGTGACTCTGGCGATATTGAGTCAACAGAACATGTACTTCTTCACTGTTCCTTTTATAAAGACACCCGAGCTAAGCTTATATCTCCAATAATCTATAAATATCCAGGACGCTCTGGTTATTATTATACTCAATTACTTCTATCAGATATGAATTTTTCTATAACATATAGTGTGGCCAGGTTCTGCGCCACAGTGATCAAAATCCGCAGGACAATTACCAGCATCATCAATTAACCAAAAGTACTGCTTACGATACATAGCTCCTAAGTTTCAACAACTCTTGATTAACAAACAAATGTGGGATGTCTTATGTGTATGGAACAGTATGTATATACAGTATGTATTCTGATGTCTTTTGTATATATCTATCTTGTTCTTCCTCTATGGCTCGTTGACATCACTAATTCCTCAGATACTAATAAGGTATAGCTTCGTGATGGTCAGGATGGATTTGTGGGCAGATTTTATATTATATTATATATTTTATATATAATATATTTTATATTCTATATTTTATATCTTATCTATTTTACTACTATTTATATACCTTATCCTATTGCTGGTCACTGACCGTAATAAAGTTTGATTGATTGATTGATTGATTGATTGTTATCTGAGGCAACCCTATTCCTGGAAATTTCAATGTACTATCCAAACTATTTCTTATCAGGGGCATTCATTAGCCAAATGAATCAAAACTGTATTCTCTTTGAACCGTGGGCACACCTTTATATGCCTTCTGATAATTTCCATTAGTCCATGTATGACAACTATATGTCTGCTCTCAAATGTCAACATATATAGAAGTCATGTGTATAGATGGAAAAAATGGAAAAAGTGCAGGGGGGGACCAGAATGGTTAGGGGACTGGAACACCTTCCTTACCATCTCAGGCTGCAATGGCTGGGCCTCTTCACTCTTGAACGACAGCGTTAGAAGAGGTGACCTGATTGAAATTTATAAAACCATACATGGTGTGGACAAAGTAGATAAGGAAAAACTGTTTTCCCTGTCTCACAACACTAGAACTAGGGGGCACTCCATGAAACTTTTGGGTCCTAGATCTCAAACAAATAAGAGAAAGTACTTTTCACCCAGAGGATCACTGGTCTATGAAACTCCCTGCCAGAAGAAGTGTTGTCAGATGTCAGCCTTGACAGCTTTAAGATAGGATTAGACAAGTTCATGGAGAACAAAGGTCTCAATGGCTATCATTATGGATGCCTAAGAATAACCTCTGGGTTGGAGAGATAGGCAGGATATCTCTCAATGCCATTTGCAGGGAATCATAAGCAGTTGAAGACATCTGCTTGGGAGTAACCTAAAGCAAACGGTGAGCCACTGTGTGAAACCAAATGCTGGACTGGATGGGCTGTGGCCTGTTTCAGCCAGGCTGTTCTTATGTTCTTAGATGAATTGTGTTTCACAACAGTTGAACTTGAATATTTTATTTTGGAAACCCCTTAAAGTCTCTAAGACATGCTGCATTAGTATTAGAACATTGGATATTTTCATTTTCTTATTTTTATATATTCTGCACTGGAATATTAAAATCTTTGTCTAAAAAAGAAATTCTGATTTACAATGACTAAAAGCTGAAAAGGACTCTAGAGATCAAACAGATGTTTTCAAGTTCTGCTTTATATTTTCTCTGCCTCTTCTTCATTCTGGTCTGTCATTCTATATATGTCTTGAATAAGCTATTCCCCGTGTTCCTGAACATTTCAGTGGTACAACCTGCAACAAGCAGGAACCAGAGGCAGAGAGAGATATACACTGTCCATCATTTTCTTCCCTCTCCCTCTGTAAGGCTTCGATTGTAATTCAACATCTTATCTTTTCCTTCACCTGCTTTAATGCTACTCTTTGTCATCTTACTCCACCACTGAAATTATCTCAGGCCCACAAGCTAAAGAACAGAAAAGGCAAACAAAATTGAGTAAGAACTACTGAAGCTCTTATATTGCACAGAAATAAAAAATGTGCCTTTCAAATTTAGCTTTAACTTGCATTAGATTCCAGGGAAGTTTATAGCACTAGACAGAACATTTTAATGGCACTGCTGTTTTCAAACTGTTAGTTTTATACTGCGCCCTCTATATTGTTTCCTTCTTTGTTTACATCAATATTACATCAGTGTGGTGCTTGCCTTAGGAATACTGTTACTGTTATTTTAATAGGGCTGTATTTTATTAGAATTATGGTTCTATGCTTTTATATATAAAGTTTAGAGCAGTGGTGTCCATACTTTGGCCCTCCAGATGTTTTGGACCACAACTCCCACAGTCCTTTGTCATTGGCAATACAGGCTTGGAATTCTGGGAGTTGTGGTCCAAAACATCTGGAGGGCCAAAGTTTGGACACCCCTGGTTTAGAGGATCTGATTCTAAAACATATCTAAAAATAAACAAAATAAATCAAATAAATGTATTTTCAGATTGGTAAAAGAGTGATATGCTTTTCTTTGCTTTGTCTACCAACCTAGCAAATATATTTCTTTTTACTCTAATATAAATTGCAAAATTGTATTTCTTATACTAATCTATAATGCATCTTTGCTCCTTTATGTTAGCTAAATAATTGACACAGCAGAACTGGAAAGTAAAATATCCACCTGCTGTTAATCTGTGTGCTGAGAAGTTTATACCTGTTTCTTCTTCTTGGTCCTTTATGTCTCTATTCCTTGGTCTCTGGGGAAGACCACCTGGAGGCACATTCTGTAGGAGGGACCCCAGCTGCTGACACAGTATCCACAACCACTGTGACTTTACTACAAGGTAAGGAATTTAAAACCACTGAAATGCTAATTAAAACACAACGTAACAGCAACAAGAAACAGATTCTGATCACAGAACCCTCCCTCTCCCAATTGCTACAAGGGCTACCATGCTACTCTAATAAGAAGGGATACACTTGGTAGTTTCCTTCAGAAATGTTCAATAGTACCATCCTGTGTTATTACAAAGGATGATGATTTTCCACAGCGATTGCTCATTTGCTGTGCATTAAATTTCCACTTGATGTTCTATAGCTCTTCCACATTTTGAGCAAACAGGCTGAAGAATGTGTCTCCTTTACACTTTGATACTCTTCTGGACTGTTTGCATACTATATAGCAGTGATGGCGAACCTATGGCACGGGTGCCAAAGGTGGCACTCGGAGCCCTTTCTGTGGCCACCCGACATCGCCCCTTCATAGCCACCTGTATACGGTCTTTTATGGTAAGGGCAATACCAGGATGTGGACCTGGGAGACTTAAGCGGGGTTTGGGTGTTCTAATATCTACTGCTCTAAATGTGATATCGAAGGAAAAACCCTCCCTGAAAGAGTTGGCCATGGCGGTAATACTAACAGGGGGCATGAGGACTTTGATTGTAAATACATACCTACCTCCCACTTCTAGAAAAGCAGAAATAGAGGAGAACTGGTCAGCCCATGAAAATTATATAAGAGAGCTTACTATGGAACACCCAGATGCCCTAGTTCTGATTGGTGGGGATCTAAATGCTTGCATGGGCCCAGGCGACGATTACCTGGTAAGCAAATTCAAGATGATAGTCAATACAGAAAATGAGAACCCAGAGGTGCTGAATCAAGATAGGGTTTTTAAAGATCAATGAGCAAACTATGCTGGGGCCTGTCTATATAAATATGCCTACAGACTGGGCCTTTCTGTTCTAAATGACTCAACCACAGGTGACATTCCAGGCAAATTTACATTTATTTATGTATTTATTTATTTATTTATTTATTTATTTATTTATTAAATGTATACCCCGCCCATCTTCCCTAAGGGAACTCTGGGCGGCTTACAGGTTAATAAGCACAAATATACTATAACAATGTATGACAAACAACAAAATTAAACAATAGAATAAAATGAAGTAAAATACAGACATAAAATCACGAACACCCTCCGTTGATATTATAGCTCATATAAATCGAGCAGCGGGTGAACGAGCAACAGATGGCGGGGACAGGGAAAAAGAAAAAAGAAAAAAGAAACTTAAACTAGGTCACCGAAGGCCTCACGGAATAGGATGGTTTTAACCGCTCTACAGAAGGCCAGCAGGGACTCTGCAGAGCGCACTTCGCTGGGGAGGCTGTTCCATAGCATTGGAGCAGCCACCGAGAAGGCTCAGTTTCTGGTGGAGGAGCGTCTGGCCTCTCGGGGTGTAACAACCCGTAGCGAGTGCGCTCGCGACTGCTGAACTGGTCGGGCCGAAGTTGATCGCTGGGTGATTCGCTCTGTCAGGTAGTCCAGGCCCAAGCCATGGAGGGTTTTATAGACTAAAACCAGGACCTTGAATCTAATCCGGGATGCAACGGGTAACCAATGCAACCGGGCCAGAACTGGGGTGATGCGGTCATAACGACGCGCACCAACCACCACTCTGGCGGCAGCATTCTGCACCCGCTGCAGTCGCCGGAGGAGAGTCAAGGGCAACCCCATGTAGAGGGCATTGCAGTAGTCCAACCTCGAGATCACCAGAGCTTGAACCACTGTTCTCAGGGAGTCGCCGTCTAGGTAGGGACGGATCTGGGCGATCTGGCGAAGATTCATGGCAGCATCTAAAGCCAGCACAATAGACTATATCCTGGTATGCAGGGATCTCTATATGGTTGAAACTCTCCAAGTGCTCCCTTATCTAGAGGGAGACCATTTCCCCCTATTTCTGTGTCTTCACTTAAATATCAGAAACTTAGATACAGAGCCCAGATACCACACTGAAATTTCAGCATTAGAAACAGTGGGTTGCCGAGTAAGATGGTCATCCAAACTGGCACAAGATCTGAAGCAGCTTTTAACCTTGGAAAACCCGATTGGCTTATGCAACCCGATGGGAAGCCAGCCAATCTATCAGAACCCCATAGACACTTAACGAAAATATCTTACAACAGTTAAATCCCCATCTGATCCACTCGTATAGCGGAAATCTCCAGAAATCATACAACCAATCTAAACCCTGGTTCAATCAAAACTGTAAGGCCGCAAAACAGTTATTAAACCAGATCTATCAGGAATACCTGAGAGCAGAAAATCATGCTTAAAAAGATGCCCTCCTATATTTATTTATTTATTTGTTTGTTTGTTTATTTATTATTTATTTATATTCACATTTATATACCGCCCTATTTCCCACAAAGAGGACTCAGGGCGGTTTACAACAATAAAAACACAGCAAATAAAATAAAAAAAATTACAACAAAAACTGGGTCCCTAGACGTCGCCGAAGGCGTCCCGAAAGAGAATGGTCTTAAGATTTTTCTTGAACGCCGCCAGTGAAGGAGCGAGCCGTAATTCGCTCGGGAGCTTGTTCCAGATGGTAGGTGCCACTACCGAGAAGGCCCGGGCACGAGTACTCGCTTTACGGGCCTCCCTCGGGGTGACAGTCCACAGCGAGAGGGCCACAGAGGAATGGGTGGGTCGGGCCAGATCTAGTTGTCGGGGGAGACGCTCCACCAAATAAGCAGGGGCCAAGCCATGGAGGGTTTTGTAAGCCAAAACCAACACCTTGAACCTTATTCGGGAGGCAACGGGTAACCAGTGCAGGCGGGCCAGGATAGGGGTGGCGCGGTGATAACGGCGCGCGCCCACCACCAGCCTGGCCGCCGCATTCTGGACCCGTTGCAGTCGCCGAACAAGGCCCAAGGGAAGCCCCATGTAGAGAGTGTTGCAATAATCTAGCCTCGAGATGACCAGTGCCTGTACCACAGTCCCCAAGGAGCTCTCATCGAGGTACGGGCGAATCTGGGCGATAAGCCTTAGATGGTAAAAGGCCGACCTGACCACGGCAGACACCTAAGATTCCAGGGTCAGATCCGGGTCCAGGACCACGCCCAGATTTCTCACTCTTTGCGCCAGCTGGAGGGCAGACCCGCCCAGACTGGGAAGAGGGCCACAGTACCCCTCCGAGGTGCCCCCGAAGAACATAACCTCGGTCTTTCCAGGGTTGAGCCTGAGTCTGTGAGTCCTGGTCCAATCCAGAACCGCAGCCAGGCAACGATCAAGGGTCCGAACGGCCTCCACTGCACAGGTGGAAAAGGAGAGATAGAGCTGCGTGTCATCAGCGTACTGATGACAGCAGACTCCATAACTCCGGATGATCTCAGCCAGCGGCTTCATATAGATGTTAAAGAGCATTGGGGAGAGTGACGACCCCTGAGGCACCCCACAAGAGAGTGTCCAGGGAGCCGACAGCTCACCCCCCAAGCTCACTCGCTGGGTGCGGCCCTCAAGGAAGGACCGGAGCCAGCACAAGGCCTGGCCCCCGATCCCAACCTCCGAGAGCCGCTCCAGCAGGATACCGTGGTCGACGGTATCAAAAGCCGCTGACAGGTCGAGAAGGACCAGCAGGGTAGAGCAACCCCTGTCGGCCCTCCTCAACAGATCATCGTGCAGCGTGACCAGAGCCGTCTCAGTCCCATGACGCGGCCTGAACCCGGATTGGAAGGGATCCAGGACATGGTTCTCCTCCAGGAACGACTGGAGACGCAGGGCGGCGACTCGCTCAATCACCTTGCCCAAAAAGGGAACATTGGCTATGGGACGATAGTTGGCCAAATCGTCCACAGCCAAGCCGGGTGTTTTAATAATGGGCTTCACCACCGTCTCCTTCAGAAGACTGGGAAAAATCCCGTCTCTGAAGGAGGCTTAAGTGATCAGTGAAGCCCATTTTGGCATGCTCCCCCTGCGATCTTGATCAACCAGGAAGGGCAAGGGTCGAACGGAGAAGCCGCAGGCCTGCAGTGTCCCAGCGCCCTGGAGGCATCCACAGGTGTAACAGGCCCAAACTCCACCAACCGGGGCGACCGAGGCGGCCCGACACTGGCCATGGCGAGTTCCGGATCAGCGCAACCGGCGTCCAGCTCGGAGCGGATGGCCTCTATCTTGGATTTTAAAAAGGCTGCAAAAGACTCACTAGTGAAATCACTAGGAGGAGGCCCTGGTGGACCGGGATTGGTGAGGTCTCGGACCACCCCGAACAGTTCCGCTTGGCGATTCGAGGCCTCACCAATTCTCAGGGCGGCAGCAGATCTCCTAGCCGCCCTTATCACGTGGGAATAGCGACCGGTTGACACCTTCACCGCAGCCAAATTCTGAGCCGTCCGAGCATTCCGCCATCTGCTCTCTAGCCTTCTCCGCTCTTGCTTCATCGCCCGCAGCTCCTCAGTAAACCAAGGAGATGGGCGGGCTCGGCATTGGATCAGGCGCTTGGGGGCGATCCGGTCGACTACCCCAGTCACCTCCTCAAACCACCGTTTGACCAGGGAGTCGGCCGGATCGTCATCCAAACTGTCTGGAATATCCCCGAGGGCCTCCGAGAACCGCTCAGGGTTCAAGAGTCCCCGGGGACGGGCCCAGATGGAAGGGCCCGGCTCCCCACGGGGCGGGGTGGCTAGCGCTAGAGAGAAAGTCAGCAGATGGTGATCTGACCATGACACGGGCCGGGCCAGCAATCTCCCGACCCCCAGATCCAAGTCCCGCGATGTGGAGGCAAAAACCAGGTCCAGGGTGTGTCCACCCTTATGAGTGGGACCGATGACTAGTTGGGACAGGTTCATGGAGGCCATGGACTCCATGAATTCCAGAGCTACTCCAGACAGCCCAGCCTCGGCGTGCACATTGAAATCCCCCACCACCAGTAGGCGAGGGGACCTCAAAAGTGCCGCAGAGATGAACTCGGAGAGCTCTGGGAGGGAAAGTGCAGGGTCGCGGGGAGCACGGTACACAAGCACTACCCCAAACCTGTCCCTCTGGCCCACCATAAGGTGGAGACATTCCAAGCCTGGACTCACCAACATCGCGGATCTACTGACATAAAAGGAGTCCCTGTAGATCATAGCCACCCCGCCACCCCTCCCCTCCGACCTGCCCAGATGCTGCACACGGTAACCCTGGGGGCAAAGGAGGGTGAGAGAAGCTCCACCCCCCTCGCCCACCCAGGTCTCCGTGAGAAAAGCCAGGTCGGCACGCTCATCCACGATCAAATCGTGGATGAGTGGGATTTTATTATGTACCGACCTGGCATTAATCAGCAAACAGGACAGGCCGGGGGGACAGGCGGGTTGGATCCCTGCCATTTGGCGGTGGGCCGACGGGTCAGAACGGGGGACAGGCAATAGCTGCCTGTCCCGAGTTCTCCTTATCCGATCGACCCGCCGACCCAGAGCATATCTCCCACGGCCCAACACCACCCCAATGGGGCACCCAGCAGGCTCCATGAGATCTCAACAGGTCGGGGACCCAATTTAAAAAAAAAAACAGAGTACAATATACAACAACAAAACACAAAATACAACTAACAAATACCAAAGTACAAAATAAACAAACAAACAAATACAATAAAATAAACCAGTGCCAAAGAAAGACGAAATAGATCCGGGTATACTGCCAGGGAAAATAAACACACCTGGGGGCAGAGGGAAGGGAGGGCCAGATGTTCCTAGGCTCAACTAATTAATTTCAAGGTCTACATCTCTTGGTCAAGAGCCAGGCAGATAAGATGGTGAAAAGTTTCCCTGCCAGGCCCCAGTATAATCAGCCTCACCCAGAGTCCAGAGATCAGCAGACCCCATCAGAGAGGTCTAGTCCCCGTCAAGGTCCCCAACGTAAATTCCAAACACACCGTCAGGACTCCAGTCTTCTTCTCCGCCGCAAAGGGAATTCCCCCGCCACCAAAGGATTTTCCCCCCTCCCCACCCAGGAGAGCACGCCACCGGCCCAAGGCCAAGTCCAGGGGGGGGCAAAGAAGACACTCCGATAACCAAACCACCGCCAAGGTGTCACAGGCATGGAGGGGGATAGTCAGAGGAGGAAAACAATCTCTGAGGACCACCAGGCAGCATGATGATAACAAGGGCGCCGGCGGCCGACTTGCCGCCCGAGACTCCATCAGGGTCGGCAAGCGGTTGATCGAGCCACAAACGCCGGTGGCCGAGCTGCCGCCCGGGTCAGACAATCTGGCAGAAAAGTCACGCCGGCGGCCGATCCGCTGCCCGGGAGCCACCGGCAACAGAAGGGGGGAGAGGGGAGGAGAGGGAAGCAGGAAAAGGAAAGACGCCGGAGACCACCGGGCAGGGAGAAAGAACAAAGGACACCAGCGACTGGTCTTCAACCCGGGAGTCCGCAGGAGAAAGAGGGGCAAAGAAAGGGGGAAGGGAAAATGGAGGCGAAGTGAAGGTTGGGAGCCGTCAGGCAACATGGTGGAATACAGTACCCCGGCGGCCGACGCACCGCCCGAAAGACCGAGTAAGGCGGCCAAGTGGGACTCCAACGCCGGCGACCGACCTGTCGCCTGTAATAGAATGTTCCAAGGATCAACATGCCTCCCAGAGCAGTGTGGGTCGCTTAGTCCCACCAGGTGGTTCAGACCAGCTCCGCAACTCCGGCCCACGGGAAGGGCCCATAATGGCGACCGCCTTCACAACCCTCGGATCTTCAAGACCGCCGAGGACGGACCGGCCGCTCACCCGGGACTCCCCCCAGGAACGGAGGAAAGAGCTTGTCAAGGTGGGCCACCCACACGGCGATGGAAATGGGGAGAGGGGAGGTAAAAAGGGGGACGGAGAGGGGGGCGCTAGATGGTCAGGGCACGCTCAGCTGTCAAACAACATACCATGGCTCTGCGTCCAGGCTCGGCGGGGAAGGTAAAACCACCTCAAGTGAGCCTTAAGACCCCCTCAGATCCTCATTCACCTCCGGCGCACCCCGGCAGACCCGAACACATTAGAAAAAAGTGACAGGCCATCGGCAAAGCAGCAAAATAGTAAAAAATAAAAAGACGCTAGGGCGCAGAAACGCCGAGGAGCTGCTGCCGCCCGCCATATCCTAAAACTGTTATCACAAAAAAGAGAATATAAACAGCAGATACATCACAGTAAGAAAGAATATAGTAGAGAACTATGGAGGAAGGTAATAGAAGCAGCAAAAGATAAAAATCAATCTCTTTTCTGGAAATTAATCTCAGGCAGACTATCACAGCCCAAATCCCCATTATCCTCATGCATCCAACCAGATAATTGGGTATCCTACTTTAAAAGAATGTATGAGGAGACCACTGCAACCTCCTCTCCACCAATACTTGGAAGGATCCCCAGTTGGCCTCCTGTCTTATAGCTCATATAGATCAGTTGAAAAATGGTAAAGCCCCTGGACATGATGGCATACCACCAGAATTTTTAAAAGAAAATAAGACATGGTGGGGTTCTTTCCTAGCACCTCTTTTTACATATATTGATGAGACAGGACACATACCAAAATCATGGAAAATAGCCATTGTAGTTCCATTCTACAAGAAGCAGAAAAGGGAAGATCCAGCCAATTATAGGCCAATAAGTTTGCTGAACATTATCAGTAAACTGTATGCAAGACACCTTCTTGATAAACTCTTAGATTAGCTCGAAACAGAAAATATTATTGGGGAAGAACAAGCAGGCTTTCGGCCAGGGAGATCCACAATAGACAACTGTCTAATTATCCAACACCTTATTGAAAAATACTCAGCCAAAGGAACAACCTCACTTTATGCTGCCTTTGTGGACTTCAAATCGGCCTTTGACTCTATATCCAGAACATATCTTTGGGATAAATTAGCAAACTCATCCATAGATAGAATACTTTTATATCTAATTAGAGCCCTATATGAAGAAAAGTACTTGAGAGTCAGGTGTACCAGACAAGGACATCTCATTGAACCTGTACAAACTCACAGACGTGTTAGGCAAGGCTGCCTTCTGGCACCAGCACTATTCATCTTTTATATAAATGATTTAGCAAGCTGGCTCAACACCCCTGATCTGCATTCTCCTAAACTTGGAGATAGAGCAATGCCAGTATTGTTCTATGCTGATGACACAGTAATCCTTTCTAGAACCCCAATAGGGTTAAGAAGGGCTCTTAGGAAGCTTTCCTCATACTGTGAAGAAAAATCCTTAACAATCAACTATCAGAAGACCAAGATAGTAGCCTTTGGACACAGACCTAAAACCCAGTCATGGCAAATAAATAGCCACAGTATCGAACAAGTTAGTTATTTTAAATATCTAGGGGTAATTCTACAGGTTTCTGGATCCAGGCTCCAACATAGTAAATATGTGGCAGATCAGGGGGAAAAATCTGCAAATAGCATTGTAAAATGCCATCTCTCCCAAGGAGGGTCCTTTGTACCAGCAGCCCTCAAACTTTACAAAGCAAAGACTCTAGCCCAACTTTTGTATGGTTCATTACTAGGGCCTCCTAGCTCCCACTTTGCATCACAAGAAATAGTCCAATCTAAATTTCTAAGAACTATACTTCAGGTCCCAAGATGTGTGTCAAATGCAAGGATAAGGCTAGAGACAGGTTGCCTAAAAATAGAAGCCTGGATCAGCATTCAATCTATATATGTGTGGTTAAAAGGACACCTAAACCCAAAAGGCCTACTTCCCCTGATATTTACTGACAATTATCAATGTAAGTGGGTCAAATCTGTACAGCGTTATCTAATGAAAATTGGCCTCTTCCCCCAGGCACTTTTATCCTCAGGAATAGAGAAAGCAAAACAAACAGCCAAGCAAAGAATAGAGGACATTGAGTATCAAACAGACCTCACAAGTATCCAAAATATGGCAGTTAGGAGTTATGTTAAAAACTTTATGGAACCAGCCAAATATTTAACAGCTCTGGAAGCTAAAGGATCTAGAAGAGCCTTAACACTGGCAAGGTGTTTGGCCCTCCCCTCTGCTGTATTAGAAGGGAAGTATAAAAATACCCCTTTTGCTGAAAGGATCTGTTCCTGCCCCCTGAGGGAGATTGAGACCATTGAGCACATGTTCTTCACCTGTCCATTGTGTGAAGCAGCACGCAAAGAGATTATTATCCCATTAATGGAAAGAATCCCTGGACGCTCAGAGGGAAAAAGACTTGAATTCCTCCTTTCAGATGTAGACACGAAGATCTCCCGTCAAGTGGATATATTCTGTGTGATGATACTTCGACTATGGAAGTTAAATGCCAACTAGCTCTATGCATGCTAAAATGTTTTAATTGTATTTTTAATCCATGGTTTTATATTTATGTGTAACTGGTCTAAGGACTGCAAATAATTCTATTCTATTCTATTCTATTCTATTCTATTCTATTCTATTCTATTCACCTGTATACAGGTTAAATTACTGTATTGGCACTTTGCAAAAAATTTACTGGGTTTTGAATTGCAGTTTGGGCACTCGGTCTCTAAAAGGTTCGCCATCACTGCTATATAGCATATTTAAATTTTACACAGCAGAGACTTTTGAGACTGTGGTCTTGAATTTTTCACTTTGGTTTTCCACTTTTGATTTTAACTGTATCTCATGAAGTCACAATGGGTCAGCATTCCTGACTTTGAGACCTGAAGGTTCAGTCTGTTTGGAAGGTTTCTACATTCCTTAGTTTGTTCTATTTTCTATTTCATTCTCTGTGTCTTGTCTATTAATTCAAGTGCTATATGCTTCCTTGCTTTTCTTTTCTTTTTTCCCCATCCAGTCAACACACTTTCAACTTCAAATCTTATGGAGATTACACTATCTGCATAAATTGGAAAAGAATAAAAATAAGAGTTGAACTGTATAGTACTACAGTACTCTGAGTTTCTTCTGATCCTCAACAACTTGTGGAGTCTTCTGAATGAAATTCGTGCTTGGGGCTGAATTTACACAGTGGCTGAAATCCTGTTGCTTAGTGTAATAAGTCACACTTGAGTACATCTATTGAATCATTGGGGGTTTGGGGAGTCACCTTTACTATAAACTCCACTGATCCAAACAGGACTAACTCTAGTTCTAATTTGCCATGATAGAATACGTGACAACTACAGCAGGCTCATTTGAATCAATGGAACTTATGGGGGAACTGACTTATCCAATTACCACTGACTAAATGGGCCTCCTTTTATTTATTATGCTAAGCAACAATACTTCAGCCAATATACTAGTTCATTAGTTGTGAATATTAGCTGGATCTATAATTAATTTTTATCTTACTATGAATCAGCAGCAAAGCTCAATCAAATTAAAGTATAAAATTAATTACTGAATCATTATTTATTTATTTATTTATGCCAATAAAGGTGTCTGACTGACTGACTGACTGACATAATCACTATTGATGGGTTTTGGTATGGAATTGATCTCCTTAAGAAAGAAAGAAATCAACCTGTAGAACTTGAAACATAATAATCAAAGAAGAACTCATGCAAAAACAAAACATTTGGGGATCTGTCAGGGGAAAAAAACCCTACTCCTTATATCAGTGGTGGCCAAACTTCAGTCCTCCAGAAGTTTTGGATCACAACTCCCACAGTCCTTTGTCAGTGGCAATACAGACTTGGAATTCTGGGAGTTGTGGTCCAAAACGTCTGGACGGCTGAGGTTTGGCCACAACTGCGGAAGATATTACTGGTGCATAAACTTGTACTATAATGTATTTACTATGAAAAAATATGTATGCTTTATCTATTGTTTTAAAATACAAGAACTATATTAAAATTATACAAATAGGTGGCTTCACTACTTCTGCATTAGCAGAGTAATGACTAAGGCTGGTTTGCCGCTTAACAAGGCAATGCATATGTACAGATTATCTGAATTAATTATAGAGGGAAAAGGAAAGGAGACACAATATGTAAAGTAAGAAAGCATCCTCCCAAAGAGGAGTGGAAAAGAGCTATGAATACAACCAACAAGATAAATGAATCCTACTTTGGGGGGGGGAGAGACCCAATGTGTTTAGCAAGTTCTAGACATTGCAATCTTGGCAGCCTTCAAGTTTGTAAGAATCATCTGTGGGATCATGTATTCCTACTTCCTCTGAGTGCAGATCATGTTGGTGGGGCATCGTGGCACCTATCCAAATTCCCGTTCACATTAATCAAGTTTTTTTGCATCACTGGATCTGAAAACACAATTTAATCCTAATTTGACAACTTGGCTAAACAGGTGTCCCTCATTAGTACTAATCAAATTGGAACAGCAGTGGAGATATGTGTTTCAAGGCTGGATTCCAGTATATTGGACATAATGAGAACAGACAGTATTACCAGTATATAAATAAAAATACACATCCTTTTTCCAACCAGCTATTTAAATTATACGAAACCATTGGCTTTAGCTGAATTCTTAATGTCAGCCATGTCCAATTAAGCCTTCGGTGTTACGGACTGACCCTTGGCCGACCCACTGAACACCACGGGACTCCCTTTTCAGTGAAGTGCCTGGGCTCGGTTTTAAATTCCACCAGAATAAGGAAGATTTATTTGGGGGGGGGGGTGGCTTAGGAAGTTCAGACTGACAAAAGAACTGTTGATTCAATTCTATAGAGGTGCTATTGAATCTATTATCTGTCCCTCTATAACTGTCTGGTTTATTTCTGTGACTAGGCATGACAGATATAGACTTCAAAGGATAATTAGAACTGCAGAAAAAATTATTGCTACTAACCTGTCATCTATTGTGGAATTGTATACCACACGAGCTAAAAAGAGGGCGATGAAAATATACACAGAATCCACACATCCAGGACATAATCTGTTTCAATTGTGACCCTCAGGGCGGCTTTAGGGCATTGCATACTAGGACAACTAGATATAAAGATAGTTTCTTTCCAAGTGCTATCAAACTGTTTAATAATTAATTTTTACTTCTCTTCTTCCTTTTAAATAATGGGTTATATTGTATTGTTGTACTGTGTTTTTATTGTTGACTATCTGATTCTTATATTTCCTTTTATATCGAGTGCATATTTTACCAAAACAAATTCTGGGTGTGCCCAACCACACTTGGCCAATAAAACGTATTCTGATTCTGATCCTAGTTCACAGAGTTCATTTATTTCCAAGCACTTTCAATGAAAGGAAAAATAAACATAGGAAGGATGAGCAGTACCCAAGGTGCGTAGTATTGACTATTAATACTTAGTCTGGATGGCAGAGGAGAAGCATAAAGACCATAATCCTACCCATCAAGTACTGAAATGTGTTGTATTTCCATTTAAACTACAGTAAATGGTTTTAGGCTCGCATTTGCACATTTACTTATTTTATTTATTTGTTATATTTGTATCCTGCTTATCTTCTGAAATACAACTCTATGTTGTGCAAATGTGCCCTAATTATTTTTTTTACAGATGTGCTTCTTGTGGGTAAACCAAAGCTGTCAACAAGCCACTTTGGATCCATTTCTTACAAGGAACATCGTGTCTTATATAAAAATTAATCAAGCAGACATGAATATCTTTTTTACACTGCTAGAGAGAGTACTACCAGATCAGAAGATCATTTTGCATGACACACACACACACAGCCCCCCCTCAAAACACAAGTCTGATTCAAAAGTCTGGTGGCCCTTTAAAGAATATGATTTTTAAAAATTTGTCTTAGGCATCATAGAGTCAGAGGAAAATAAAGCTGGAAGGTGCCTACAAGACCTCCGACTCCAACTCCCTGTTCAAAGAAGGTATACAAATCAAAGGGTATCTGCCTCTTGAATGCCTCCACTGTTGGAGCACTTATCACTTCTCAGGGTAAATGGTTCCACTGCCATAGTACTCTAACAGGAAGTTTTCCCTGATATTCAATCAAAATCTATGGACACAAGTACAGTAGGCTGAAATCCATAAATCTATTGCCGAGCAAAACTTCAGTCCTTAAAGAGCCAAATGGCAATTTTTTGTTTCTACTGTAATTAAAACAGCTAACGTTCACCCTTGATTTGTTTGTGTGAATCAGTTCTAATTGCTTAAATACAGCACTGTAGGCAAGATGAAATTATCTTACATTCACACATAATACTATCTACAATTTTTTCAATGAAATATTGAACCTTTCCTGAATTTGGACTGTAAAAACTTATGTTTTCTTCTAGTAACTGCAAAAACATATGTTTTCTTACTTTTACCTCCTTAAATACACTATAAAAACTGACAATTTTGTTTTAACTGTGTATTGCTTCGCCAATCTCACATTTGTGCGTTTTTCTTGTGCAATATGACTATCAACATCTTAACTGCACAGTCTTAAAGACATCACTGGCACAGTACACAGAAATACTCTTCATCAGTAGTTTCAGCTCTAGCAGACTCTGGTGGCATACTATTAACATTGTATTACTGTATTTTTCGCTCTATAAGACACACCTAGTTTTTAAAGGAGGGAAACAAGAAAAAATGTTTAGCCTAAGGTTTCATGGTGGGGAAATCCTGGCTGCAAAAAGGGAGTCCTGAGGCTCCACGGAGGAGACCTTCTTGCCAACAAGGTTAATTTTGACTGGGGAATCGTGGCTGCAGAAGGGAAGGGGAGCGAGGAGGCTCTCTGGAGGAAGCCTCTTTGCAAAGGAGTTGATTGGGACTGGGGAACCCTGGCTGCAAAAGGGGGGGGTTGCAAACGAGGTGATTGGGACTGGGGAGTCCAGGCTGCAAAAGGGGAGGCTTGCAAATGAGGTGATTGGAACTGTGGAATCCAAGGGGCAAAAGGGGAGGCTTGCAAACAAGGTGGTGGGAACTAGGGAATCTAGGCTGCAAACTGGGAGGCTTGAAAATGAAGGGGAGTGCAAAGACTCCATGGAGGAGATCTCTTTGCAAATGAGGTGATTTTTCACTGGGGAATCCTGGCTTCAGAAGGGAAGTACAGAGGCTCTGTGGAGGAGTCCTCTTTGCAAATGAGGTGATTTTTGACTGGGAAATCTTGGCTGCAGAAGGGGATGGGTGGAGAGAGGCTCCCTGGAGGAAGCCTCTTTGTAAACCAGGTGATTGGAACTGCAGAATCCTGACTGCAGCAGGTTTGGGAGAGGCTCTGTGCATGTAACTTCTCTCTAAATGAAAATCTGCAATATATATGTAGCAGGGACAACTGTATTCCCCCTATAACACACACAAACATTTCAACTTACATTTAAAACAGAATATATTTGAAGACTTCTAGCTATTCTTTTCCAGAGATCCCTGCCTTGTTGTGATGTAAGACAGCCTCAGCATCAACATTTTTGCCTCCAGAGATACTTCAGGCTTGCTTTGAT
This sequence comes from Phrynocephalus forsythii, assembly GCA_029282475.1. Lineage (NCBI taxonomy): Eukaryota > Metazoa > Chordata > Lepidosauria > Squamata > Agamidae > Phrynocephalus > Phrynocephalus forsythii. The sequence continues at coordinate 19,389,670 of JAPFRF010000003.1, forward strand.
CTGCGACTCACTTATTTGTTTTTCTGGCAGTCTAGGGTATCTATAAAACTCTTCTCCAGCACCACATTTGAAACAAATAATTTTTTTCTGTTTATTGTGTTTACTGTCTTGCCTTTATATCCATATATGGTAATCAGAAGTACAACTGTGTGGACGATTATGGTCTTGGCCTTGGCCTCCAGTGACATACCCAGGGCCGGCGCTAGGTTTTTTTTGCGCCATAGGCAGCAGCGGCGGCAGGGCGGGGTGGGGGCGGTTGGCGGCAGTGGCGGGGGGCAGTGGCGGCAGGTGGGCTGCGGGGGTGGGGTGAAGGGCGGGCGGCGAAGGGCGGAGGGGGTGGAGGGGGGGCGGGGCAGCACCCCCTGTCCATTTTGGCACCCTAGGCAACTGCCTAGTTCGCCTTAATGGACGTGCCAGCCCTGGACATACCCTTATTACTTTTCCTCTCCTTCATAAATGTTCTTCCTAGTATCAGTCTTCTTCTGATTTCTTGGCTGCAGTCTCAAATGATGTGTGGATTTAATATTCCTGCATTAGGCCACTACTGCATTTCAAACAGCAACCACTTTTTGTTTTGAATTGCCTTTTGCCCTCCCCCGGTCACATGGTCACTGAAACAATTCATCATTCTGCACTTGGGCATTTTCTCAAAAACCGGTTTCCCCGTCTGCACTTTCTAAACCGCTTTTTGTTCTGATATAGTCCGACATTTTCCCATTATCTGGTTCAATTTCAGAAATTATTTTTTAGGATAATGTCATGCCATTGTTCTTCCATTGAAAGTAATGTAGCTAATATTCCGGTTCTCCCTTTACACTACTTACAACGTGGCCCATTGATTTTGATAGCCTCCTTCCATGACCGGAAAAAGCAAAATTGTACCCAAAAGAGGAAGTAGAAGGACCTGAGAAGTTGGCGGAAATGATTACACTGCAGGAGGATTTCTTTTTTGGCTTTTCTGACGGCAGGATAAGGCATACAGAGGGGGAAAGCCGGAAAAAAACGGTGCATGGTGTCTGCAGTTTGAGCCAAATCGCTTCAAAAAGCGGTCTAGAAATGATTAAAAAATAACCACCCCTGGTGGCCGTCGCAAGAAAAAAATGACACAGCAGGTGAAAAGGGGCGTGGCTAAGGGGGCTCCGCGGAAAAAGCGATTGGAAATGCGGCAAGTGATTTTTAAGGCAATTTGACTTTAAGCAAAAGGCAATTCAAAGTCAAAGTGTGATAGGGCTGTTAGTTACACTAAAACCCTGATACAGGAGTAAAAACTCTATCTGGGTTGCTTTAATTGAGCAGTGACAATGATCTCCATCAGGCAGCTGTGAATCCTTACAAATCACAGGTGAAGCAACTAGAATTAGGAACAGACTGTGCTTGAGAATGACCTCATTTGCTACAGCTTTTGTCAGTCGATGTGAAAGCTTCCCCCTGGGCCTACCAGACATCTTTATAGCTCCCAGAATCAATTTTATAAATTGCTTCTGGAACCAATACTCTAGAAATCTCCATAGAAAAAAAAAGGCCCCCTTTCAAGTGAACGGGATACTTAATATTTTCAATCAGAAGACTTGATTTTCAAGAAACTACTCAGTCTTTAATTGTGAAGGTAGAGAAATGTAGTTCATGGTTGTTCATGGTTCGTCACTAGTTGCAAATCACAAACTTTACCTAGCTGATGCAAAGGTTAAGCCACCAGCTGAGCTGCCCAGGTTGTAGCTCCTATAACCAACTCCACTCAGAGAGTGGGAGTGGAGTTCTATGGTTGGCTGCCTTACCTGACAATCAGGCCTGCACAAGGTTCTATTTAGGAGCACCACCGCATTGCCTAGGCCAGTGATGGCGAACCTTTTAGAGACCGAGTGCCCAAATTGCGATTCAAAACCCACTAATTATTCGCAAAGTGCCAATACAGCCATTTAACCTGAATACAGCTGGCTGTGAAGGGGCGATGCCGGGGGCCCACAGAAAGGGCTCTGAGTGCCACCTTTGGCACCCATGCCATAGGTTTGCCAACACTGGCCTAGGCCCTAGGGAATTAATACGAGTGACATCAGGCTTTCTGGTTAGGGACAGCAAGTTCAAAAGCAAAGTCAGTGAGGCACCAATGATGATAAAAGTTTGGTATTTCATTTTGTTCTGTGTAAGCATGATTTTCCAAAACAAATCACAAAATGATCTAATATTTGGGCTTTGTGTGCTTTTTTCTTTCTTTTGCTTCATGGTTCATTTCATGTCCACCTCTATTTGTGATGCAACAACGATCCAAGAAACGTAAAGAGATAAGAAGGCATTGCTACCGGTAAATGGCTCTGCTATCTGTGCTATTTCAGTGGCTTCTAGTTGGCCCAGGGGAAATTCTGTGTTGGCCCCTGTCTTTACCAGGCTCCTTGAAGGCATCCCAAATCCACAACTTACAGCCATTCACTCTTGAAATGTTAATAATAAAGACTATTTTTCAACTGAACATAATTCAATTGACAGGAACAGGATAGAATTATTGAACCTGTGGGAAAAGTTAAATCAGTTATAGGATGAAACTGAAATATCAGATTCTTCTTGCAGACATTCCAATGGATGGTATCTGTCATCCAATAATAGGAAGCAATCCTTCTGCTCTGGTAAGTCTCCCTACCCACCCTACGTAAGAGCTATAGATTATCAAAGCCTGGATTTGTTTAAGCTAAGTTGTATATTTGCTTTGGGAAAGGAGTATTCTAAACGGATCTTACCTCCATGAGAATTTTGTCAAATGTATACTTATCCCTTCCAGAGGATGTGGTGTTACTAATCATGTTCCTCTCACTTCAGCTAAAAAGCAGATTTGTACACCTGTTTGTCATGGATCTTAGAGCCAGTGATCACTTCTCTTTACGGTATTTATCAAAATTGTTTTAAGCCTCTGAAGAAATTATCATCACTCTCCTATTTTGGATTTTTATGTCTCTAGTTCTGAATTTATCAAACAGATAAAAACTCTAGATCATAGACAAGAAATGCATTGTATAAAGCTACATGAAGCCTCAGATCCTCTAACCCAGTGTTTTTCAACCTTTTTTGGGCAAAGGCACACTTGTTTCATGAAAAAAATCACGAGGCACACCACCATTAGAAAATGTTAAAAAATTTAACTCTGTGCCTATATCAGTCTCTAAAAGGTTCGCCATTGCTGGTGTAGGGAGAAGCAGGACAGAGGGGCCACAGATTGAGGCAGCCCGCTCTCTAGCACCCAGTTCCCACTTACCTGTGTTTTTTTTTTTTAAGACATGGACTTCTGTGTCCAGTGGAGACCTGAGAAGGGGCACTGACTCTCCAGGAACACAAATAAGACCCAAAAGCCCATCTTGCTCTCCACACTGTGGCCAAGGCAGATGCCTTCAGCAAGTCCAGCAACAGGAGGGGAGGAGGATGAAGGAAGGCAGGAAGGAAAGAAGGCAGAAAGTGTTCTGCTTGTATACCGCCCCATACCACTTCAAGGAGTCTCTGGGCGGTTTACAGTTTTAATTACAGTAGGCAGGCTACTAGACACACACATATGCAGGCTAGAAATGAGCACATTTCTATGAAGAGGGGAAAGGGTACGAATGGAAAGAGAGAGGTGGGGAAAAAAAAAAAGACAGAGAGAGAGAAGAGGGCGACCCAAGACAGAAAGAAAGGGGCAAGACTTCAAGGAACCCATCGCGGGGGCCCTCAGAGATGGCTCTTCCCCTCCTGGACCCTAAAGGCTGGCCGTCCGGCCGTCCAGCTGTGCCAGTAGCCCCCCCCGCCCGCCTCCTCAGCCCAGGCCCAGCGGAGGCCTCCTCCATCCCCTCCTCCTTGCAGTCCTGCCACGGTGCTCGTGGGGCAGCCGGGCGCCCCTCCTCCCCTTTCCCTCACCTGGTGGTTTGTTCTGGGCTGGGGCTCCCGGGCCGGCTCGTGTTGGCGGGCGGGCTGTCAGGCGGCTCAGTCCATTGGTAGCTCCCAGGAAACGGGTGGTGGTGGTCCAGGGTAAAAAAAGGAGGGGGGGAGAGGGAAGCGAGCGACTCGCGGCGGCGGCGGCAGGCACAGGGCAAACACTAAGAGAATGAGCGGGGCCAGGTCCGGCCGGGGAGGAAGTGACACCAGCGCCGCGGGCCTTGGGGGGGAGGAGCCAAGCTGGCCCTTGGACGCTATTTATAGCGCCTCCCAGCTGTGGGCCGCCCGCCGGCCCTGGGTTGAATTTCTTTAGAAATTTTCAATTTTTCCCACGGCACACCAGGCAACATCTCGCGGCAGTGGTTGAAAACGCTGCTCTAACCTCCTCTACCTTTTTTTAAACTAAAGAAAAGAAAAATGCTGGTCCTGGGAGCCTCTATGAGTTGCGCTTTTATAATAAAGCAAGCCCCCAGCATGTGTAACAGGAACTCTTTTTCACATTTTTAGCACTAAAAGTGAATATCTCATCACTTTTGCTTGTGTGTGTGTGTGTGTGTGTGTGTGTGTGTGTGTGTGTGTGTGTGTGTGTGTGTGTGTGTGTGTGTGTGTGTGTGTGTGTGTGTGTGTGTGTGTGTGTGTGTGTAGCGGGGGAGCCAGAAAACCAGCCACATTTCTGGTAAGGATGCAGCCCTCCATGGGTTCTTAAAGCATAGAAGCCAGATAAAAATACTACAATTCATTCTGACACCTGTAATGCTTCAAACAAGCACTTCAAGAAAATATTACATTACTTTACATCTTTCTCAGACAACTGAAATACCTTTCATAAAAGTGACTGTTCAGTGCAATATTGTCCATTAAAACACGAAAGACTTATCACTTCAAAAATTTAAAACTTCAAAAACAGAAAATTATTCTGGGTTTTAATTACAGGTACTTTAAGAAGTAGTATCTTCTTCACTCTGCTCTAGGATCCTAGCTAGAGATGGGCATGGATTAAAAAACAATTTGCAAAATTCATGCAAAAATTGTTTATTTTCAGTCCATATTTTAATGAATTGATACCCCAACAAATGGATCAATGAATTTTTAGCAATCTTTTGATTTGTTTGGCTATTAAATTGCCCCCAAGTGTGTGTGTGTGTGTGTGTGTGTGTGTGGTTACAGTTGTGATGGACTCTTTATAACCCCATGTCCATGGAGTTTTCTTGGCAGGAATAGTGGAGTGGCTTGCCAGGAGACACCATATGTGCAGGGAAGCTTCCTCTGGCTCCTCTCCACAGTCTGCCAAGCTTGGGAGAAGATTAGATTTCTAGAGTCTGAGTTATATGCTCCCCAAAAGCACCTCCCCGGGAAACTTCCCTCCAGGTAGCTAGGTGCAAATAAGCTTCTTCTAACACGCCTCTAAAATCCCTCCAAATGTGGTCACTATTGGGTTTCCACACACCAGTTGCTAAAGGACACTTTCCTAAGGGGCCTCATTTTGTGGGCGTATATTTCATATGTCTAAAATCAAATCTTCCCAAACTTAGAGGGATTGTAGCAGAGTCATGGGAGTTGTCCCTGCAATTTTGGTTTTTCTGGGTGTCTAGGAGGCACATTTCCTGATGGGGGGGTTATTTTGGGGTGCATAACTCAGACATCCAGACCTTGATCTTGACCAACCTTGCAAGGCTTTGTAGAGGAGAAACATGGGATGCTGCAAATTTGGTGTCTCTGGATGCCTTGCATCCATTTTGTAGGGTTTTAAAGTAAAAAATGAATTTATAAATTGATTCACTGATTAATTAAAACACACACACACACACACACACACACACACACACACACACACACACACACAGTGGCACTTCATTCCAGAGGTCAGAAAAAAGACAAACCAGGGCAGTACATTTAATTTTTTCTTAAACTAAGACATCCCCACTTCCAATATATTCTTTTCTTAAATCAAGTTTTTCTTTAACCGAGGCATTCTTAAACCGAGGTACATCTTTCTCTCTCCCTCTCCTTCTCTCTCCCTTCCCCCCTGTGTGTGTGTGTGTGTGCGCGCATGCGCACGTGCGTGTGTGCATGTGTATGTTTGTGTGTAAAATTCTTTGACTTTCAAAAATCACAAATAAAAATGAATCACAATTTTTCTGATTTGTGCCCATCTGTAATGGCTCAGGGATTGGAAATTCTCTTTTTAAAGATTTTTTTTTAAAATAACCCATCTGATACATCCTCTAATGAGATAGTTACCTCTGTATTATCTTCAAATTCCCATTAATTTAAAAGAAATAAAAACATCATACAACTCTAATCTACTAAAAGCACTGGAGAAGGTAGCCGTGTTCGTCGTCTATGCAAAAATTCTAAGCAAAAATCAATCATCAAACAAACAAAAAGACAAGAGAAAAATCATGTGAAGCCTGAAAGACTAACTTTCATATTTTTTTAATGTAACATTTTGTGGACACATTCACTTCTTCAGACACAGTACAAAATGTACTAAAAGCACATTTGGAATGCTAGGCCTTCCTCTGCCAATTCATTCATTCGTTCGTTCATTCGTTCATTCATTCATTCATTTTCTTCCTTCCTTCCTTCCTTCCTTCCTTCCTTCCTTCCTTCCTTCCTTCCTTCCTTCCTTCCTTTCTTTCTTTCTTTCTTTCTTTCTTTCTTTCTTTCTTTCTTTCTTTCTTTCTTTCTAATCCAACTAGGCAGTTTATGGGACTGTCTTAACTCATCTCTTCTTAAAAGGAAGAGTTGAATGTCGTAGATAGTTATTTCCCAGTATCAGACAAGCATCTTACATATCAACTGCCAAATCCTGAATGGAGGATTATAACGTTTTAGGATAAGAAAAAATTGATTTGAACACAAATATATATAATATGTCGATCAATACCAGAGCAGAGCTCTAATCCAAATAAATTGATCCATGTTTGCAGTGTTTACTTGATTAGAAAAAACGGACTGAATGTACCTCCAAGAATTTACTGGGGAGGGACAGAACATACATTTATAGAAAGAAGACACAGTTCTTACTTATAATCTGTGCATTCCAACAAATGTCTGATCACACCATGGTCAATCGTCAACTAACAAATAGGATGATGATAAATAAGGTTTTTAAATTTCACTGGATTTCAGCCCCTTTATTGAATTTATTTTTCATCAATGTCAAGGATGTTTAGCTTCCACTGCTGCTCTACTTTTTCTAAGACACTGCATTGTTAATATATGAAGCTACTTTTGCAATGCTGTTTGAGTCAGTCAGGACCAGCCATTTGTGACATGCGAAATATTTTAAAGTTTTAAGATACAGTAAATACAGCCCTCAGAACAAATACATGCACTTGAATCTAAAGAATGAAATACATCTGTAACCACTAACTTTTGTAGCAAAAACACATGAACAGCAATATCTTGGTTTACGAGCATAATTCGTTCCAGAAACAAGTAAATTTCCCCATAAGAAATAATGAAAACTCCGATGGTTCTGGGGTACCATAAACCACGTGCTGTACATACAAAATGTGAAAACTCACAAAAGAAGTTGGCTAGAATTCCATGTCCACACGAAGGTTTAGGTGCCTGGCTGTGGAATCTGCTTTGCTTGGGACTAACAACTGGATTTTACTCTGCATTTTTAATGTGATGATAATAAAGTGCAATTTGTAGCCATTTACACACTCAACTAGCTGCCCCATGACTAGAAACTGTTTGAGAAATAAGGATGTTGAAAACAAAAAGAAATAGAAATAGAAAGAAAAACCTGCACTTTCCTTTGAAAATGTTCCTGGCTGGTGCAAGGGAAATATGCCTTCCTCTGTCCTTCCCCTGCTTTTGAGGCTTGCCTGAGATGAAATGTTCCAGACAGTCACTTACAATCCAGAAGGGAGGGAGAACCACCATTGGCTCACTTGTGATCATGTGACCTGCTCCAGTGCTTGTACTACAAGACATTGCTTGTTGATCAAGGCAAAATTTAGAAGAAATGTTTGCTTGTCTTGCAAAATTCTCTTAAATCAAGTTACTGTTAAACCAAGTTATTACTGTATGCCCAAATTGTGCTGCACAGACTGGTGTGCAAAGAGGAATTCAGTTGCACCACTTCCGTTTCAGCAGTGTAACTATACAAAAGGATTTTGACAGCAGTATTTTGTTCACACAACTTGAAAAGCACCACACCTCAAAATGAGTACAATACTCCCCCGCCAGATTGCAGTACATGAATTGCGGTCTCGGTATATCGTGGATATACCGCCCACAGGCACATGTTTTCCCCCGTCTCACCTCGGAGAACGTACCTGCCAGGTCTTGTGCAGGTGTGTGACATTCCACACACCCAAAGACCTCAGGGAACTGATTTGTTAGGTTGTGCCGCTCGTGCGTGCCATTTCACCTAGCCCAGGACCTTAGGAAAGTGATCTTCTGGGTCAGTTCCCTGAAGTCCTGGGGTGTGTGGAACGGCATGCCCGAGTGGCACGACCAGGCAATTCAGTCTCCTGAGGTCCTGGAGTGTGTGGAATGAGTGCCTTTCAAAACTCCCAGGGACTCAGGGAACTTACTAGTCAAGTCGCACTGATCACACGTGCCATTCCACACACCCTGGGATCACATGGAACTGATCTTCCGGGTAGTGCTGACCAGGACCTCATTGAACTGATCTGTTGAATCAGTTCCCTGAGGTCCTCGGGTGTGTGGAATGGTGCGCATGAGCAGCGCAACCTGGACGATCTGTTCCCTGAGGTCCTGGGGTGTGGAATGGTGCTTGTGTGACGCAACCTGGCAGGTCAGTTTCCGGAGATGATGGGGTGAGGAGAAAGGCCGGTGCCTGCTGTGTTAGTGGGCAGGAGACCCCACCGGTGAGTTCACTGAGGCATCTGCACACCACAGATTTTCCTAAGTGATACATCACAAGACAAATTTAATTCGTTCTACCGGTCAATTCATCTTATGAAAAATCCATCTTACGAGGCACTGTTTCCCATAGGAATGCATTGAAAACCAATTAATCCACTCCATAGGGGACGGATTAATAGGTTTGCAATGCATTCCTAAGGGAAGGCTGTCTCAACCCCCCGACAATCAAGGGAAGCGGAAGGCTGCTTTCCACAGCCCTGCCAAACAGCTGACTTTGACAGATCGAACCTTTCAAAATCAGCTCTGGGGGAGGGTTGTGGAGAGCGGTCTTCAGCTGCCCTTGATTAAGGGAGCAGCCCTCCACCAATCTCCTTCTCAGCTAGGCAAGCGACCACTGATACTTGCCTGGTTGAGAAGGAGATTGGTGGAGGGCTGGATCCTTTGAATTTCCTGCTGCACCAGTAAGGGTGTTAATGTGGTGGGAAATTCAAAAGGATCCAGCCCTCCTCCTCCTCCTCTTCATCTGGGCACCAAGACTCCGGTGAAGAGGAGGACCAGAAACAGGTGCATGTTTGTGTGGCCCGGTGGGTTGGAAGAGGCATGCCTCTCTTCCAACCCACCATAGCTACCTGAACATGCACACACATACATGGGATCAGAGCAGAGCACAGACCCAGGATCTTCTCCCCGCCAAGGAAGATTGCAAGGCAAGTGGCAGTGGCAGATCGACACCCCTGATTCCCTTCCAAGCCACACCGGCTGGGCAAAGATCAATGGGACCCTGTTTTGCCCAGCAATTTGATGGGCAAAGCAGGGAACCTGTGTTCCTCACCTAGCCTGGGCTGTCCCCTTGCAAACAGGCTGGGTGAGGATCAATGGTACTTCGTAAGACGAATTTAAATGGAAGGAAAAATTCATCTTATGAGTTTTTCCTATCCCCAGAAATTACATTCATCTTACGAGTTTTTCATCTTAAGAGGCATTCATCTTACGAGATATTACTGTATCGTGGTTTTTTAAGAAACCTAATCACCACAATAAACGGAGGACTACTGTATCTCTAAAATTGAAACATTAATCCTATTAAGATGAATGATCAATTAATACAATATTGCTTAATGTCTGCAAATTATACCTCTCTATTTTTGTGTCCTTCCCTTCGGATAGCTCCCACACTTACTTAACGAAAGAGATGCAAGAAATCTCCTGAAAAATAAAACAGTTTCACTCATTTAAGTCTAGCCGAAGCATGAGGTCACACTTCTGCCTTCCTTATTCTAACTTCTTATTAATTTTACAATCTAATTACTGCTGTAACATATTTGCTAGTCATAGATATAAGCCTAACTCCTTGCTCAGGTCAACTTTTTAATTCTTTATTCGTAGTCATTAGGAGTGTCTCCACAGTAGATCTTTACTGATTCTTTTGTCCTCTGTCAGGCAGTGAAGGTATCTACAAATCAAACAAAACAGCTAGATCCATCTTTGCATAGCCCTATAATTCTGGATGTAGAGAGAATGCAAAGTTAATTATCAAATACTATGGGGTGGCGGTGGGGAAGAAGTGAATATTTAAATTTTAACTCCAGGAAGGCTGAAGGAAAATCAAACCAGTCTTCTGGAAATGCAAATTGTCTCTTTGCTTTGAGAAAATTCAACATACATACACATGCATACTGTACAAGTGCAACACTGCAAAGAAAACATCTCATAAATATGAATGAATAATGTGACATTCACATCGAATGCTCCCTATGTGGCACTCTGAAAACTGTTTGGTAGCTGAACATGCTGGGTGTAGACTCTATCCTACAATTCTAATTACCAATTTAGTTGTTGTTCATAGGATTCCTAATATAGCAACATGTTGCACAGCAGAGATGACACTCCACAAATAAAACTTTTACATAAATATATCAATATAACATATCATGCACTCTTATACAGTGGAACCTTGACTTACGTCCCGCTTGACTTGCGTCATTTTTGACTTGCACTGCACCTCTTATATTAAAGATGAATCAATGGTAAGCCAGGTGTGAAATAGTGCTGCAGCTGCTCTCTGGGTGAGAGAGAGGTGGGGGAGGTAGCAAGGGAAAGAGCGAGGTGGATGGGGTGGGGGGGCAGAAAGAGCGCAAGGGGCATGCGCCTGCCTGCATGCCTGGTGACGTGAGGGGAAGGAGGGAGGGGAAGGGGCGCTGAGCGCTGGATTGTGCTCTGTGTCTCTGCTACTTTGCCGTGAAGTGATGTTTCAGGGCCCAAACAGGCAGGCTGGCGGGTGGGCTGGCCGTCCAGAAGGCGAGCCAATGGGTGGGCGTGTGCGTGCATGCGGGACACGAGGACGAAGAGAGGATGCATCTTCTGCGGAAGGAGGGAAATGAGGGTCTGTCTTACCTCAGCAGCTGCCATCCGATGCCCGGGCACAGGTTTGGCAGAGCCGCTGCTGAGGGGAATCTATGGTTTGTATGTGTGTTGTGAGGTGCCGGTGGGGTGGGGGAATGCCTGCCTGGGCTGCCTCTGAGGAAAGGTCGGGCTACAGAATGCACGCGCGCGGGCGCGCCACCTCAGAGGCGGTGGGCTTTTTCTTTCTTTCTGTGCAGGCGCACCTCCACCCCACCGGGGCCAGTCCGGAGGTTTGGGATCAGCTCGGCAGGACTTATTTGGCGGGGAGTTGGGAGCAAGGAAGGGGCTCGCTCACTTATTTTATTTTAACCCCTCTGTATGGGGTGTGAGTGAGGGATGATTCCCCCTTCCCTCCTTTTAAAGTGGACAAATCAGTCCCGCCAGTGGTTTCCCTGACTGTGGCTGCGCAAACTTAGGCGCTCAGGCTTTTGTTGGGAGCGTGGGGATGGCGCGGGCGCCCCTGATGTCGGGAACGCATGGGGGTAGGGGTGCCCCCTCCCAGCAATCGTCGGGAGCACGCCCGTGAAGTTTTTTTTTTCTTTCCGGTCATGATTGTTCCAAAGGGGGGCAAAATGAAAAATTATTGTGTCTTCACAAAAGGTGAAGTTTATTTATTTATTGTGAACATTTTTACCCATCTTTTCTCCTTGGAAAAGGGTCCAAGGTGGCTTCTGCTCCTGACGCAATAAAGGTTCTTTTAATAAACATTTTAATAAATAACATAAGAACCTAAGAAGAGCCCTGCTGGATCAGGCCATCTAGTCCAGCTTTCTGTATCTCACAGTGGCTCCCGACCCCCCCCTACCACCAACATTGCCCCCACCGTTCCTGCCACCACTCCCTGTAGGGTCAGAGTGTCTTTTTCATAGTCTCGAACGGATTAATCCACTTTCCCATTACTTTCTATGGGAAAAGTTTGTTTGACTTAAGTCATGTTTGACTTAAGTCTAGACCTCCGGAACGGATTAATGACGTAAGTCAAGGTATTACTGTATTAAAGATGAATCAATGGTATTGAAATATTGAGCAAAATGCAGCCAGCCGCTTACACTGCTACTTTACATGAAGTGACAGACAAAATTAATGAATGGATGAGCATGTGCGTACAGAGACGGAGTGAGGAAACAAACATATACAGTAGTCCCCTGCTACATCGCAGTTCGTATATTGCGGTCCCGATATACTGTGGATTTTCATTTAGAGAGAGGGGACCTGTGTGGAGCCTCTCCCGTCCTCTGCTGCAGTTGGGATTCCTCCCCCCCCACCCCATATCCATTGTCATTTACAAACAGGCTTCCTCCAGCAGCCTCTCCCCACCCTCCCAGCTACCACCTTCTCCCTTGTCCCCAAAGAGGTCTCCTCTAGGGAGTCTTTCCCCTCCCTTTCTGTAGCCAGGATTCCACCCCTGCCCCAATCACCTTGTTTCCAAAGCAATCTCCTCCATGAACCCTCTGCCCACCCCTTCTGCAGTCAGGAGACTTTTTTTTGCAAATGAGGTGATTGGGGTGGGGGAATCCAGGCTGCAAATGGAGAGTGGAGAGGCAGCGTAGAGGAGACCTCTTTGCAAAGGAGGCAATTGAGACTGGGGAATCCTGGCTGCAGAATGGGAGTGGAGGCTCCATGGAGAAGGTCTTTTTGCAAACTATGTGATTGGGATGGGGGCAGATGCAGCAAAGGAGGGGTGGGGAGAGGCTCCACGAAGGAAGCCTCTTTGGAAACGAGGCAATGGGAGGCATCTGCATATCACGGGTTTTCCTTTATCGCGGGTGGTCAGAGAACCTAACCCCCGCAATAAACTGGGGGGGGGAGCTACTGTATTCTCATGATTGATTAATTTCTCTCTCCTCCCCCAACATCTGAAATTCTTAAACTATCAGGTTTAACATTTCCCATCAACCACATGATAAAGTGTCCCTGCCCCTTTTATAATGAAACACACCCACAACAAATGAACCAAGTAATCCAATAGATTTTGGCAAGACATCATATAACACACTTAGAGCCCAAGAGAGTAAAATAAGGATAATGCAAAATAAGAACCTTAACTCTGTGGGTCTTTAATCCACTAACAGCTTTCAGAATTCTCCACCTCTACATTGAGTTACTGCACTTCTAACAGTGAAGCAAAATGCAGAAAATGGTAAAAACATATCTAACCAAATGGGGTGGGTTGTGTATGTATGGTGCAGGTTGTTTCCACCTACCTGTGCTAGTGCGGTAAGTGCCTGTATGTGCTGGTTGAAGAGGGTCTCCCTGACTCTGGCTGAGACTCCTCATAGGGGGCTTCTGGTATACTCTGTCTTCATAAATAGGATCTATGTGATGTTCTGGAGACTGTAGTGCCCTTAATTCTGAGCCTAGATGGCTATGCTGGCTGGTGTAGGAGGCCCGGGATCCAGCTGTAAAAGAAAAACGAGACAGAGGCTTTAAGAGAAATAGGAAAACATCTTGAAGGAAAGGGAATCACAAACGACAGACATAAAGCCAGAAGGAATGCACTTGTTTAAATACAAAGAACTTAAGACTCTTTCTCCCCCTCCCCCCCAAAAGCAAAGGAAAGCACTTAGTGACAAAATTCAAGGAGATAAAGAGAAAAAATAAATAAACTATGAAAATATAAGAAGAAACAACAGGACATGGCAGCCGCAGCTCTAATTAGTCATGCTATCTCTTATCACCCAGCCGTCTGCTCTGCACAATCTGATTTTCTAAATGCAAGGGGGAAAGAATTTCACTCACGCCAGTGAAAAAACACAAAATGTATTTGCTTCCCCCCCCATGAAGCCTACTGGCAAACAAGATAGTAAACATTCAAATGAGTGTCACAATTTATGTCCCATCCCTTATCTAAGACTGAAATCAAGATACCACCACCAATTATTCTTCAGCTGTTAGCAACAGAGCTGACCTCCTGCATCCTCCCTTCAAGCATGACAGGCTTTGTGATTTGTCAGCTGCATTGTCACAGGCTTGGTAGACACCAGATTGCTCGGATTTCCTAAAACTTAAATCCCCCCAGAAGGGTGAATACATTAAACCTCTCTTTAGATGATAATACAAGCAAACCGAGAAAGACTGGGTTAGATCCAAATCTGTTTATGGAAGGAGCTGAGATTCAGCTCGGATAAAGAGGAGAGGTGGCAGAGACCTTCGCCGGTGATTTCCCCCTTCCCCACTGCTGAAGAGATGGGTGAAGTTTGCACCTGGGCCCTCATGGGACCCCCAAAGTGGACCTCAGCACCTTCCAAAAACAGTTCCCTTTTTCAACCCTGAAAAATCAAGGATGAATGAGCTGCAGCTACTGGTGATCTTCAGGAGGAGGAAACAGGTCACAACTCCTCTTGCCATTAAAACAGGCATGTCCAAACTTTGGCCCTCCAGATATTTTGGACCACAACTCTTACAGTCCTTTGCCATTGGCAGTCTAAGCTTAGAATTCTGGAAGGTGTGGTCCAAAACATCAGGAGGCCAAAGTTTGGGCATGCCTACTTTAAAACCTTTAAAATGCTACTAGTACAAAGCTGGATGTGGACTTCTAGCTACTCCTGGGGGGGGGATAGGGTTCCCTCCCCAGGTCTCTGAAGCTCTCACTGGGCCCCCAAGAGGAAGAGATCCCCGGGCCTGACAAAGCTGCCAGTCCTTCCCACGTATTTGTTATCCACAGCACTACTCCTATTGTCCTGCTTGGTTCCTCAACCACTAGTACAATGTTCCTGAGGGAGGCCACAGTGCCTGCAATGCAAAAGATTAATAACTGAGAAATGTCCTTTCTCTGTGCACTACTCCTGCCCCCAGATCTTGCCTCCTGATGTAAAAATACTACCCAGAGCAGCTTCCATAAAAAAATGGCATCAATGCCGAACTACTACTCCTTTTGGCACGTGGCACAAGGAAAACATCCCGTTCTTCACCCAAAGCCCCACACCCTGAGAGTGTAAGTATTTTCCCCCATTCAGGTGAAGTGACAGGGGAAGAGAAGAACACAGCACAGCAAATAAGTTGGGTGGCCAGAGGCTTAATTGCACACATCAATACCGACCGAATGTGTAAATGGCTGCTGATAAAATAATCTAACCAGTGACTAAAATTTCTTCACAGTGGGATTTGGCTTGTCCTTCCATACAGGAGAAAGCACACCATGTTCTGACTTCTCCACTCAAACAGTACATGCGAGCTGAAAAATCATTGTGACTCATTGTGCTTATTGCAGGGACACAGCATGATCTAGCCTTGCAACCGCTTTATGGATTTGTCCTGCTATATATAAAGGAAGTGAGGGAATATACTGTGTGGAAGAGAACAAGGCACATGTTTAGGATGCAACACTCAAATGTAAGATCGCTCAGTGCAAGGCAAGGTTACTTTACACACCTAGAAGGGCCAGATGGCAGATGCAACAAGCCCCCCTAAAATTATAGCGAATGTTTTGTTACAGGAGGAACCAGCAACAGAGTAGCTGATTTCCATGTCAGTGACAGACCATGTCATGATGGGACAATTTTTAAAATTTAGACAGAGCTACATCACTAGGTACAGTCCAGTCAAAAGCAGGCAAAAACATGGTCATGTGACATATCCATTGTGAGCCTTCACATTTACCCATTTCACCATAAAATCTATTTATTGACTGGATTTATATATCACCCATCTGGCAACAGGGCCAACTCTGACCAGTTAAAAATCTACTCCCCATCTGCCTTCTTCACATAATATTTGCATGGAGGAGCTTCATGTGTTCAAAGGGGAGTACCACTGTCTCTACCTTATAATGTTCATAGCTCCTTGATATTGCTCCATACTACTTTAATATACTATCACCAGGCACACTCAGGAGTCAGCAAGGGTTTCTTATTATATGGTCTGGTCTTCTGCTCAGCTTTAAGGAAGAATGGACATTCCCCAGACCCTCAACCCTACTGGGTCATTGCTGCTAATAATTCACATACTGGGCAAAATAAAAAGACCAAGTCTCTTCAGAGAAGTAAAAATAGAATACATATCAAATTGATGACATTTGCAGGGCAGATACCAATGTAGTATGCCAATGCTAAATGGGGGAAAATTACCAGATCTACAAAAGCTCAACAAGAGAAAGTACAAATGAAAAGAGAGCTTACCCTGTTCCAGTATACCAGGATTTCAGAGGATTTCCTGCATTGACTCCTTGTAGGAAAATAGCGCATGTTCACTTAATCTAGATTATTACTTTTCTGATTCTCAAAGCACTCCAATGTCCAACTGATATTTGTCCCACTCAAAATCTACCATATAGGGTTGTTTTTATAAAGCAACTACAGAAACTGCCAATAAATACAGTTAATTCAAAAGCTTCATATTAGATATTTACCTACTGGAATATCAATAAATTCCTGCCCTTACATGTTGTTGAATATGTTCTGGACCTGATAGTCCAAGGGCTCTTGGCAAGCATGATGGGAATAAACACACACTCTACAGACCCCATTTGTGTGTGTGTGTGTGTGTGTGTGTGTGTGTGTGTGTGTGTGTTTTATATATATATAGTATGCAATGAGCAGGGGATTGCTGTCTCTATCCTTTCAATCATTTCAGCTCAATAAAAATATGGTGTTTACTCTTTATTGTTATTGTTGTTGTTCAGTCGTTCAGTCGCATCCGTGATCCCATGGACCAGAACTCGACAGGCCTTCCTATCTTCCACTGCCTCCCAGAGTTTGGTCAAATCCATATTGGTTGCATCGATGACACCGTCCAACCATCTCATTCTCTGCCATCCTCTTTTCCTTTTGCTTTCAATCTTTCCCAACATCAGGGACTTTTCCAAGGAGCCATCTCTCCTCATGAGGTGGCCAAAGTACTGGAACCTCAGCTTCAAAATCTGTCCTTCTAGTGAACATTCGGGGTTGATTTCTTTCAGGATGGATAGATTGTTTACTCTTTGGTGATGAATTATTCATGAGAAGTGTCTATATTGATTGGTTGGTTGTTGACCAATGGGAGAGTTTGTGGAAGTAGTCTGAGGGGATTTAAGGCTCAGCCCAGCACTGATTTTGTCAGATAGGGACAGATAGGGTCTGACTGTGAGACTTATACTTACTAGAGACAGAAGAGATTGGATTTAGAACTTATGTGAGGAAAACTGAAAACTTAAGAACTGGGTGTGCAAGTGGTCAGCGTAGTCTGTAACATCACTTTAGTGCGATTGAGCTATATTCTTTTTGTTTGTACCTATGCATGTTACCCTTTATGAGTTTGATTCTACTTTGTAATAAATAAACTTGTTCTATCTTTATTCAATTTAAAACTAGTCTGAAGGCATTAATTTACTAGAGACACTAGTTGGTGGCAGCGAAAGAGAAAAATTAGAAGTGGTGCTTGTCAATAGCCTGTGAAAGGGCCTGGGGCAAAGAACGGGAACACTACAAAAACTACTGGTTTTCCAACAGAAAAAGCAAAGACTAAGCCAAATCTGGGAAGTCTTGACTACAAGGTGATTGAAATATGTTATAGTGACAACACAAAAGGAAATGTGAGAAGTGATGATAGATTTGGAGATTGCCACTTCACACCAGCTCCAAATGAAGACAACTTCCTCTCTCCATGAAGGTCTAAAGTGTAAACTGAGGAGGCCTGGAAGGCTAAATCTAGTATGTGGGCCAGAGATGTGTTATCTCTGGCTTAGGTCACTGCTAAAAGCTCTGGTGAGTCCATTGTTCAGATTAGGTAAACTAATGAGCATAGGTAAAGCACTCCCTCAATGGTTGTCACTCAGCTGTGGAACTGCCTTTTGGCTGCTTTGCAGCATACATCTTTGGTGGAGGTTGTTTGAAAATTTTACTTATTCAGACTGGGATTTCCCAAGTAGGCAGTTAATATATGTGTTCCTCTCCCATCAACCTTAAACTTGGCTTGATTTCCTCAGTTCTGAATGTATTGTTTTTGAGTATTTATATGTGCTTCTGTCCAGTTCTTTCACTGGCTGAAAGAAATCCTGATGCTTAACGTAGTACGCTCTCCTAGAGAAGACCATTGAATCAAGTTGGTGAGTCAACTCCTCCATAAATCCCACTGATTTTATAGGTTGGTTCTAGTTGCAACTTGCAACTAGAATCAGGCTGATCTGAATCAATGGAACCTAGGTCAGTTGACACACCAAATCACCACTGGTTCACTGTTAAGCACAATTTACTATTCTGAGCAATAGGATTTCACTAATTATATTCAATTCTTTCTAAAGGATACATCTCTGGGGAAAATGATACAAATATATTTAATACAGTTATATTATAATTTAAGTGTTAGACGTACTAGTTTGTTTTTAACCGATACAAGGAAAAAAGAACTGAGATCTATAAGGCTTTCAGCTGAAAAATGCAATAAACTAGGAATGAGAAACTTTCTGGGATCAGCCCAAACATGCTTAAAATGGTGTGAAGATTTTAAAAAAAGGTTTATCCGTATACTTTTGAATTGGTGGGGGCATAGTCACAGTCACCCAGAAGAAGCTCCATAAATAACTCAACATTACTGAGAACGTCCTGCCAAATGACACCAACCTCCCAGCTTCTACTAATGAGCAACTCATTTCCAACCAATCTAAAGGCATGTATAGGTGATGGTTTATAATCCCAAAACAAGGGCAGATGTCGAGACCTGTTGTTTTTAATCAATACAGCTTCAACAAACATCTCTAGAATCTTTTTCCATCTCTATTTTCCAAACAGGAAAGCTAAAGGTGGGACCAAATGCCAGATGTTTAAGGCATTAAACAGTACACAAACAACACAGATGTTTGTAACAGGTTGCAAGGAGATATGGCAACAGATTTTTTGTTGGTGTGCCAGAAGCCATCACTATACTGTCAATATACCAGTTTCATAGTAGGGGTGGGTGCCTGGGACACTCCTAGTATGTCCCTACATGGGTATTTAATTTAAATCTGGATGCTATTTGACAAAGTTATTGTCTTATACAGTCATCTAAGAATCCATGTATTTCAAAACATGCTTATACATAACAACACAGAATCTGGGTTCTGAGGCACCAAACAGCATGAAATTGCCCATAAATCTTTTTACACAGGTTGACAGGATGTTATAAGATAAAGGGATCATAGTCAGCCCAACTGACATGTAATGTTGCTTTTTTAAATAGCCCTTGAAAATTTATATCTGCCCGCAGAGCTGATGCCCATAAGACTACATACTTTCATTCCCTCCGTTTCGTACCAAGTAACTATGTCAGCAAGGCTGCCCAACTGTTTGGATATTTGTCGCTCTTTAAATGACTCCCTAAGTGCTACAAACATTTTTCTGGGCTGTTGGCCAAAATCAATGATGTTGTAACTTGTGATTAAGTTTACAAGACAAAGAAAATGCCACAGATAATACAAGAGAGTAGAGGAATTTGTTAGAATGAGGAAAGAATGGCAAAGACATCCACTGCAGCTCACTGACATGAGAATCATTCACTGCAATCAGTCCCCCTCAGATCAATCTATGTAGTTCAGAGGTGGCAACCACTAGCAAAGAATAGGTCCATGGCAGAAAGACACTTGCAGATGGGTCAACTTAACCACTTTGCTTTCAAAACTTTGTGAGCCTAGCTATTCTTCCATCATGTGCAAAAAAAGAGAGAATAGTATACCCACTGTTGTCAGTTATTTCCAAAACTGTGCTGTCACATGTGAAAGTTGCAGATATTTCAAATGTATACCCTATCATTCATATAAGAATCCTTGCAGCACCCTGGAATTCCTTAGTATGTGAATTAATTTCTGACATTAGAAAAAGCTTGAACCTACAGATGGAAGTGAATGTGAATATATTCCTAAGTCTCCTCTCCATGTAAGAAAACGTACTGCACCCTATGACGTATTTTTTCAGGTAATTATGTCTGTGAAGATTCTCAGACATCCAGGTGAGTTTATCTGGAAGTTGAGTCATGGCAACCAGACTTCTTTTCTTGAAAGATTGAAACATTTTGCTGCTCATCCAAACAGCTTTGTCAGTCTCAGGAAAGCTAGTTGCAAGTCCTCCATTTTATAGTTCACTTTGACCTCATGTCAGCCTGGTCTGAAATAGGCTCATAAAATGAACACTGGCCTGAATAGGCTCATTAGGTAGACAATGGTCTCAATAGGCCTTTAGGTGAACCATGGCCTAAGGTGCTGAAACCCATAAAGTATGGGTCGTTAGATATGGCCATGGTGGTGGAGGCATGAAGTATTTTTTATTTGTCTGGGTATTGTTGAAATCACTGCCTGGTAAGTAGCAGATAGACTGTGCCTGAGCTCCTCACCTCTGTTGAGAGAAGGGTTTTCAATGCTCACATGAATGGCTTCCCTGACCCCTCTCTCAAACCACCTATCTTCTCTGTCTAATATGTGTACATTCTCATCTTTGAATAAGTGCCCTTTGTCCTTCAAGTGGAGGTGTACTGTAGATTCTGGTCCTGAGCTGTTACCCCTCCTATGTTGAGCCATCCTCCTGTTCAATGGCTGTTTCATTTCTCCGATGTAGAGGTCTGCATACTCCTCAGTGCATTGGGCTGCATGTACTGTACTATATAATGTTAGTTTACTGTGGCAAATGTATTGGAAGAGTCTGGTGACATGCTGACAATGACAAAAAATGGACACAAAACTTGTTGGATTGCAGCCCAATTGATCACATACAATTTAGAAAAACAAGAAAACAGCAGTTCTGATGAAGACAGCCCCATCCCAATTCTTGTAATTATTTATTATTCAGCTATTTTGTTCTTCAGCTATGTTTCTTCTATATGCATTCTATATGTCTCCCCCCACACACTCTTTTCTTACAGTTTGTGCAGCCACCTTCTCTGGTAAAAATGTCTACAGTCACCCCCTGCCATTTCGCGGTTCAGATACTGCAGTCCCACTACATCACGGGATCGCAGTACTTGCGCCTCAGAGCCGCGTGGGGGGCAGCGGGGGTGATCGGGTTGCTCCGCGCCACCCCGCGCTCCTCTGAGAAGCCTCGGGCTGCATGGGGGGGCGGCAGGGGACGATCGGGTCGCTCCGCGCCACCCCGCGCTCCTCCAAGAAGCCTCGGAACCATGTATGGGGGGGCGGGGGGCGATCGGGTCGCTCCGCACCACCCCCGTGCTCCTCCAAGAAGCCTCGGACAGGCACGTGATTGCCCCCTGCCCCACCCCACCCGCTTCCGCATATCGTGGATTTTCATGCATTGCGGGTGGGGTGGGTCCCTAACCCCCGCGATCGGCAGGGGGCGACTGTATCTTCTTGATCAACAAGAAAATTGTTATTCCCTCTAATTAGGTTATCCACTGCATATTTTACATAGAGCAAGGTAAATGCAGATGGATGTCTCAGGTCATGTACTGTATATACTCGAATATAAGCCTAGTTTTTCAGCCCTAATTTTGGGTTGAAAAAAGGTGTCCTTGGCTTATATTCGGGTCAATACTTTTAGCCACTGAGGCAAGTTTGGGTTGGTGGCTAAAAGTCATTTTAAACATTGTGCGCCACTTCTCCTGACCCCCCCCAATGTTTAAAATGACTTTTAGCCACCAACTCAAGCACTTGCCTCGGTGGCTAAAAGTCATTTTAAACATCACACACACACCCAGCTCACAAATGAGGAGTTGCCTGGCCCTGCTGCATTTCCCACCCTAGGCTTATACTTAAGTCAATAAATTTTCCCAGTTTTGGGGTTTAAATTAGGGGCCCCGACTTATACTCGGGTCGACTTATACTCGAGTATATACGGTATGTAAGAAAATAAGATAAAATTATCTAAATAGGATCTCACAATGTAGTGGCTGCAGCATAGCCAAAATGAACAGCTACGCAGAAAAACAAAAAGGGACAAAGCTATGAGGTACTTGTATTAACAGACATTTATCAGTTAAGGTGATGAAAGCACCACTTAACCTCTGGTGCACAGACCTGTTACACGGCTATAATTTATTATTCAAGCAGGTGATAGAATAATGTTTACAGCATGCTGAATCCTGGGGAATGAAAATATTAAGAAAACAGCAGCACTATATTAAACCCAAACATACAAAGACCTATTGGTAGTATATTGTGAAAGTTATTTGTATAGGAGTTGGCTATATTAAGCTCTAAAATAGGGCAGACCACATGGCAAAATCTGGCATGCATCCTGAGCATTGCATCATCATCATCATCATCATCATCTTAGAACTCTGAAGCAACCCTATGGATGACTGAGACAGCCTCTGTCAAGGAGGCACAGTGGGGAACTGAACACCCAACCTATTTAAATCACTGCAGTTCTGTTTTAGCTTTAGACTGCTCTAAGACCCGTGTAAATCAAATGTTTATCAAATGATCTTTGGTAACTTGTGCAACAGACAAACTTTCAAATGCTAAAAGAGAAAAGACAACTTTTTCCTTGCTAAACCTAGAAATGCATTTCTGATTTTGAAGACCGAACACTGTAATAGGATGTACTCCTCACACATTGGTTTGGTGATTTCATCATAAGCAGCAATGCTGCAAGCCTAGCACCAACAGTATTTCACTCCACCTCCTTCTTGGTCTGCTACGATGTACATAACAGGTCTGAACACTTTGTCTTACTTGCCAAAAAAAAAGATGATTTCCTTCCCATATAGTTTGCAGCTAACAAAAAGGCATGTTGGAATTAAGAGGTACCCTAACATTCCTTAGAAGAGGGATGGAAAAAGATGTAGCCTCCATGTAATAAGACTATACGAATATGATAAACCTTGGTCATTTGCTCTGCTAGACCAATGTCCAACAACACCACATATATAACATATCGCTGTCTTATAATTAGAATGCTACAACATCCATTCCTGAAATGTTTGTTGGAAAAGGATGCTTCAAATTCGTATACATCTACTTACGTATATGCCATGTAATGATAAGAGATAGGGGCAACTATCACTGATGGTGCAAGGAAATCAAAAGTTTCCTTCCAAAGTTTCTTGGCAATTTAGCACTGGGACCTTATATACTTCTGCCTGATTTATCAAGAGTCAAGTCCTGCATACAAGTATACATTGTGTGGGGTGAGCTGCTGTTGCCAATTACTTGTCAGTATTCTTTAAACTAAGACCCTACTACCTTAATCCTATAAACTTTATAGTAGCCCAAGTTTTCGGGAGGGAGGGGGAAGAGCCACCAATAAGACTACATCTAGAGTAATATTGGATCTTGCAAAAATACAGATTCACATCCTTCAAAAATAACAGAGCAAAACTCCATCAAGTCTGATGAACACAGAGGTACTGTTACTAAAACTGGCAAGAGCCAGTGCTGTCCCATTTTTAAAAGAGGATGAATTTTTCTGGTGAACTTCAAAGGCTGCTTCTTGATTCTGCCCTCTGTACCACTCTGCTACCCATTCTAAAATGGCAAAAGCAGGACTCGGTAAGAAAACTACCATGTAGTTGGACTGCACTGGTTAGCTCTAAAGGTCAGCTGATTCCCAAACACACCATTCCCAAAGCCACCACCACTGGCTTTTAAAGAAGATAAAAACCAGACAAATGTAGTGAGAGTGTGGGTCTCTGTGTCCGTTTGCGAGCCAAGCTCCTGTCTTCCCTGCCTGCCAGTGACCTGGTCTTTCTAATCACTTGTGTATTAATCGAAATTCTAAAATACCTCTTCTCATTTAGTGAAAGTATTACCCATCTCTTCTCTACCGTATCATGCATAGTTTAGTTCATGCTTGACTCTTTCCCCAGTCATGAGAGTTTCAACAAGAGTCATAACCAGTTCCTGTTGATCCTGTTCATCCCCAAGCTCATACACCAGACCAAGGCCTTTTGAAGCAACATCTTGACTGAGTTCATCACTTTCAGACAGAATAGACACAAATGCAGTTTGAATTTCTTTAAGATGAGACTTAATTTCTTTGTGGGTGCTTAACTTCTTCACCAGAGACAAAAGCCAGATACAGGATGCTTGCCTTATGTGAGGATTGGGGCTGACAATATGTTTATTTAAAATAACATCCAAAACCCAGGGAACCACATCATTATCTTTCATATCAACAGAGGGGGTATATTCTGCTTCAGCTACCATCAAACAAAATAAGGATAGAACCTTAATTATCAGTGGGATCTTTCCTCCTCTCTCTTCTCTCTTTCCTTCTTGCTCCCCTTTAAATTAAGATGTGAGTGAGAGGTGTTTACTTTTTCTGTTAGGCTATTTTAACTTTGTACCTACTTCTTTTAGAAATGTAGTATTTTGTAACTTGCTTTTGTATATAGTATTTGGATGTTGGCCTACAGCTGTATTAAAGATTTCGTATTCGCATAGTTTAGTTGGAAAATAATGCTCTGCTTGAATTGGCATGGCAGTGGCACTTTGTATGTTCAACTACTGTGGTGAAACTATGCTTGCCCTCTGGTTTGAATGGCCCTGGCCACCTTCAGTGGTCTGGGAGCTGCACATGCCTGTAGTTTGGAGGACTGCCCCATGAACCCTAACCAGACTTTGAATCTTACAATAATAACACTTCTTTAAGAACTGGGGGGGGGGGGTTCATCCTCTAGTGGCCATATTTAATGGGGGAAAAGGAAGTGTTCAACAAGGTTACTGGGAGTCCCTGAAAACATGACAAAATGTCTGCTTACACCTCCAGAATGCTCAAGGGCCAATATCTGAAGAAATTTTTTAAACTTTTTGAATCACGGGGAGGTTTCATGTGACCTCCCCAAATTGGGGGGTTTATGCTGAACACCTAAATTACTGCACCACTTGGATCTGCTGGAGTTACTTCAAAGAAACATGTGTTGGGATCAGACTCCACAGCTACAACCCCTATGCACAATGAAAGCTGCTTAAATCCCACTGTAGTCAATAGGATTTAACCAGCCTAATGAGACACATAACAAGAGCTTTAGATAATTCTGTCACCAACTGTTTTGTTTTTCCTTCAGTTTTTCACACTGTAAGTTACCATGTTGCCAACGAAAGCAACTGAGTCTGTTCCGCACATTGAATAGCAATAACTTTTCTAAGACTACAAAAATGGGTCAGGAGTGCTAGAAAGAAAGAAAGAAAGAAAGAAAGAAAGAAAGAAAGAAAGAAAGAAAGAAAGAAAGAAAGAAAGAAAGAAAGAAAGAAAGAAAGAAAGAAAGAAAAAGGTGACTACACCAAATTCTTTTTTCTTTTTTTTTTTTTTTGTTGGCCTCCAGCTTTCTAATCCTGCTTTCTGCCTGACAAGTTAGTTTTCTATGGACAGAACCTTATTTTATAGTGAAGAAAATTCAACAACATAAGCACCCTTCTGCAATCTCAAGTGGCACAACCTAAAAACACTGTATCTCAATGAAAATTAGATTGTGAAACACTAGGTATATCTACCCCACTGCCTGCCAGCTAGCATGAATTAAGTACACAGCCAACAGGGACAAGTGGGACCTTGGCTAATATGTTGCAGTGCAGCATTTCCATTTAGGTTTCCAGCCAAGAGTGTCATTAAATACAGTGGAACCTTGACTTACATGCTGCTTGACTTGCATCATATTTGACTTGCAGCAAGAAGGGGCCTGTTTGACTTGAGTCGCAGGCTTTGACTTACATCTCGGAGCCCCGACGCAAGGCACCGGAATCGGGCGGCAGCCACAATCCAGCATCGTGGCTGCCGCCTCCAAACTGCTCCTGCCTTCTTCCCCTCCTCCGGCAGCGGCGGCTTTGGCGAGGCCAGCTCAGAGCACCTGGAGCTGGTCCTCGGCCTTACCGAAGCCGCCGCTGCTGCTGGAGGAGAAGAAGGGCCGGGAGCTCGGGGCTGGCCTCGCTGGTTAGACAGTCGGCTCAGTCTTGTAAAAAATCTGGCTGCAGAAGTCTGGTCCACAATGGAAGCATTTTAGTTGGGGAGCTGTACAATTGTGAGACTCTAATGGTAAGCATAGAGTTGTTCAGAACTTGGAACGTCAGGTTAAAATCAGTAAAACTTAAATGTTAGACATTGTTGCTATGAACATTAAAAAGTGGAGGCATATAACTTGTGGACTATAATTCCACTGCCTCCTCCTCTCTTTGAAGAGACATTTCATTTACATCCCCAGAAGGAATCTCCTATCCCAGTCAAATTTGTGTTAAATTGTTGTTTTCGGGGGTCTTTTTCATCATCTGGAACGGATTAATCCACTTTCCCATTACTTTCTATGGGAAAAGTTTGTTTGACTTAAGTCATGTTTGACTTAAGTCTAGACCACTGGAACGGATTAATGACGTAAGTCAAGGTTCCACTGTATTACATAGCCAATTATTACAGCAGGGCTGTTCAACTTTGAACAGGCTGAGGTCTACTTTTTCCGGCCCAAAGTGCCTGAGGGCTACTACATGAAAACCTCTACTTATGAATTTTATCTGTTCTGAGTGCATGCTCATAAGTTGAAAAAAATTGTAAAGAGAACAGCAGTTTCCCATAGGAATGCATTGAAAATCAATTAATCAATTCTGGACAGATTTCAATGCACCATGGCCCTTGAACTGCCCCGCTCGGCTGAGACAGTGGGCTGCAGAACCAGAACTTTGCTGGGGCAGTGGTGGTCCTTGGGATGGGGAAGGACCTTATCCCCTCACTGTTTAAATGATGGCCGGTGGGCTACTTTTGAACCCTTCGCGGGCTACCGCTATCCCACGGTCTACCTGTTGTGCAGGCCTGTATTACAGCATTCTCCCTCTAACTTTTTTTTTAAATCATGCTTTGGCCAGTGCCTGGTGTTCCATCAGCCTTTTGATAACTTTCCTCCAGTATAGTCATGGTGTCTCTTTGGCTATAGGGTTGATGCTCAGAAAATTATCCAGCCATATCCCACTGGTTTGATTTCAACTGCTACAAGAAAGAATGCCACAAAAGAGCATGTCCCGACCACCCCTGCTGACTACATACAAATGAATAAACAACTTGTGAAGATCTATGACTACGAGAAGAGACTTGGAAAACCAGGAAGGAACACACCACATGCTGCCCTCTTTCAGTGTTCTTCCCTCTTTGTGGTGGCCACATATGTAAGAGGAGACAATGATTTTTATTGGATCGTCCATGAAGTAATGCCAGCTTTACTTTTGGGAAGTCACTACAAATAATAAGCTCACCATACAGTAACAACTGCTGCAGGAACCATGGTTCTGTAATAGATCAGCCAAATACTGCTCAGTCTTGGACTGTATTTCTCCTAATGGATCACATGCCCCCCCTTTTTTTTTTGCTTTGGGAAGTACCATAACTGTCTACTTGCAAGAAAATCTGCAGCATCAGGAAGAAGATGTTCCATTCTGTATCCTCCAACCTGAAAGCATGGCTACCAGTTTTGTGATAAATAACTCTTTAACACACTAGTTTACCTAATTTCTATTTTGCCAATGCTTCTCCCCCATCCCCACCCCAACCCAGAGGCTACTGGTGGATCAGGATTTGGAGACCAGAGAACCAGACTGAAGATGAGGGACAGAGTACAAAATGAATTCCTTTTTTGTCTCTTTCTCATGGAGTATCAATGAGACTATACCCTGCTGGCAATCTGGTTTTATGAGACAAAACCATCAGTTTTGTCCCAATTGTTGAGACAATTTGCTTTCAGTCCAGGTTTTATCCTATTTTTACCCTGTAAAGAGTAATGGAGAATTGGAACGCTCATTTTATTTTAAACTTTTCATTGATCCAATAAAGTACACTCAAACTGGGTGATTAATACTAGGTGCAGGACTGGGTGATAATTCTGATGAGACCTACCCAGTGCTGTCCTTGGGAATTAAAGTCCAAAACACATGGAATGCCAAATATTTCATACTTCTATACTGTATTAATACTTGTTTAAGAGGACCTCCTGTCCTTATTTTTGCAACTTTAGGCAATATCTCCAGAGGAGGATTGTCATGAGTTAGGGTGGGCTAAACCTGAGTCATCTGCTGCTGGCAGAAGAAATTCTGACAACCGTTCACTTCAAAGACAGCCAATGGAAACTTTTACAAACAGGAGCTGATGGAAGGAATTGCCTGACCTTTGATTTTGTGGGTCAATGCTTGAAACAAACAGGTAACCCACTGGTTTCCTGTTAGAAAAATGAGAGTTGATTGGATATGGTAGGCCATAAAATATAGAAGAACCTTTAGGAGCTAGGATCACGTGGGTGGTGATGTTGGGGGGAATACTTCACATCATTGTGCAGAAGAATCTCCAGGACAGAAGAAGGACAGAAAAGGTGCATGGGATCCTAGAATGCAATGCGAATTCAGGTGGGAAGGTATAATACTGCGTGAGGTCATTCTCTTCACATTTATTGTAAAGATAACCCTGAATAGATACATCTACTGTCAATATGCAAACTGCTGAATGCCTGTTTCAAATTTTGAGTGACACAGGTAGCTCTTTATTATTCATTTGAAATAGGTGTCCTCTACAAATTGTAATTCTGTTGCTTGCTGCTTAAAAGAACAAAGACAGCTGCTTCTCTGTCCCTCAGCTTCAAACATTCCCTCTATGCTTACAGAGCTTCTTAGAATCCCAGACAACTTTCAACTCCTTCTTAAGTTTTGCTACAGAAAAACATCATGAAGAACTTTTGCTGAAACACTTAGCACATTTATGGGTTTGGTTTTTTTGCCACTACTCTTTTTTGTTCAGCAAGTGTCCCTGCTGTCTTTGGAAACATTTGCCTCCATACAGAACCAACAAAGAGTTATGAAAGCAGCAAGTAAATATGGGGAATAAATGTGACTACAACTAAAAACTGGTAAGAGATAAAAGTATCCCACTACACAAAAAAATTAACGTACTGCTAGAAAGACAGTACAGTACTTTCTTTTTAAAAGGTTCTCATAGATTAAGGCAAAAGAAATCCTCACTTCCTCTAGCCAACAACCATATCCAAACATAGTTACAAAAAAGGGAGTAAAAGAACAAATTAAAATACTTTATAACTAGCTACCAAACCAATTTTCTTCATTTTTTCCCTTCAAAATTTGGTGGGCAAGGATGGTTAAAAATAAAATAAATAGGTTTTAAAAGGTGCATTGTAAACAACTGGACAGAGAGGCAATTTCTTGAAATGTAAATCACCATGTCTAACTTTCCTTTCATTAAGACACTAACTCAAAGCAGAGGGCTATAGTGATAGCATGAGGTTACTAGGCAACGTTGCCAGGCAACACTGCACACACTGTCTGGGTGGTTAACCACTGCTCTGTGCCTATTCTCAAATTCAAAACAAAACTGTGTGGAATAGAAGTAGCTCTTAATTCTATCTGCACTTTAAAAAAAAACAGGGAAACAAAGGATTTGTTCATAGGAAAACACGGGAGTAGCAGATGATGTCTTGGTGTGACCAGGGTGGGGTGGGGTGGAGGACAAGGTTGACTGAACATTTTTTCCACAACATCTTTGACTTGTTTTCTGTGTGGAAGGAGCAGTGCCAAAAACAAAAGGCCTATGGCACATCCACCAACTCACTTACCCTTTTGCCATCCACCAGAAGGGGTAGGTGGGAAAGGCCCAGCGGTAGTGATGAAGACATTAAGATTTCCTTGCTGAATCAAATAGAGGCCTCAGTCTCCACAGAGACTGTTTAACTGAGGGCAGCTCCTATATTAAGACTGCCATTCCAGAGTCTAATTCAACACTTTCTTTTTCCCAGGAGCAGACAACCAGGTGCCTTTAAGAAGCTCATAAACAGAAGGTGATGGCCATTCAACACTGCCCAAACTAGCCATTTCTATGAATATTGCTAATTTATTGGTTCACCTTTGCCATATAAAGCTCATCTTGGTTTTTATGTTAGTGAAACAACATGTTCTAATTGAAAAATTGTGGGGGGTGGGACAGGATCTTGTTCAAACTTTGATGCCTTGAAAGAATCATGCTTCTTGATATTGGCAAGCCTATTAGTCCATGTGATAAACTCCATGCGTTATGCAATAAAAAAGTGTTATATGCTGACACTTCCTCTGGATATCTACATCTTCTGATGAAAGATGTTTACACCTGCCCCTGGTTAAAAATCTTCCCAACCAAATTGCATTTCTTAGGCCTGTCTATGGATTTTTTTCACATTTATGAATTGAAGACAGTTAAGTCCATCATTGAAAACTGAATTAAAGATACTGATTTCCAGTCTTCTACAGAGACGGTTCAGAAAATTTGTTCACTCATGCATTTTGGTTTAAATCTTGAATTTCATCAAAGTGCTAAATATTTGGGAAAACTGACAATCCCAAAATACCGACAGGTTTTTTTCAAGAGCCAGATTTAACTGTCTTCCATCTGCAGTTTTAGAGGGTCGCTACAGTGGCATACCATATGAAAATCGATTATGCCCCTGCAATGATAAAGAAATTGAAACATTGCAGCATGTTCTTTTTATATGTAGTTATTACAGGGATGAACGTATCAGGCTTCTTTACCCTGTAATGAGAGGTCTACCAGGCAGATCCTTGGACTGGTATACAAGATATCTTCTAGAACAGTGGTTCTCAACCTGTGGGTCCCCAGATGTTCCTGGACTGCAACTCCCAGAAGCCTCCACCACTCACTGTGCTGGAAGGGATTTCTGGGAGTTGCTGTTCAGGAACATCTGGGGACCCACAGGTTGAGAACCACTGTTCTAGAAGACAGAAATAAGTCCATTACAGAACTTGTGACCAAATTCCTTCTCTCAGCCCAAAAAACACGAAAGAGAATTCTGGTGCTTAACTAATTTTAAGTTTCTTTTACCTGTTGGAATGTGTACTTGTTGGAATGTGTACTGTATTTTATCGGGCCTTTGGCTGTAAAATAAAATTGATAAAAATAAAATACACTAAACCTTTGTAACTTTTTATGTGGTATGTCCTACTCATCTCACTATTACATCATTAAATGCTCATTGTAAAGCTTTCCCCCACACTGGACTAGTGAAGATAGAATACTGCCGGTGTCTTAACTCTGCTTGAGATGTCAACAGCAAGTCCACATATCCACATTGTTGGAATACTGTAGTCTCTTTTCTCCCTTCCTGGCCTTAATTATGGCTGGGAAACAATGGAAAGAAAAGGAAATAAATGAGAATTTAGTCCAGTGGTGTTCAAACTCCGGCCCTCCAGATGTTTTAGACCACAACTCCCAGAATTCCAAGCCTGTATTGCCAATGACAAAGGACTGTGGGAGTTGTGGTCCAAAACATCTGGAGGACCAAAGTTTGGACACCACTGATTTAGTCTACTTCCATTGACAGGAGTATTTAAGTTTTATATCTGTACACATCAGGACCCATGGAATCCTTTTCAGCAAAACTTGCATTGCCATAAATTCAGAGGGCAAACATCCATCAAAATTCTGAGTCAAGTCACCTCCACAATAATATTATGCTAGTATAAATATTATATAAGTGAATTGCATTTGCAGAAGAACTGGAGATTCCTACACCCCCTGTTCTTATAACACAAGGGAATTCTCACAAGTTCATTTCACAGCACCATTGACCCAGCTGTGGATTCAAGAGAGAAACAGCTGACTCAGGTTTTTCAATGAAACGAAAACCACTTCTGTGTTTCAGATGACATTTAGCAACTTAAGGCAACAGACAAGTGGATAATAGTTATATCCAAGTTCCAGAGCTGTACCTGTGCTGTGCTATATAATCTATAAATTGGATCAAGGTCAATTTTTGGTATCTTGGCAGAGTCAGAATCACACATAAAAGGATAAAACTCAGAGGCAGGATTAAAACTAAGACAGGGTCGGGAAGTAATCCACAAGCAGAATCCAATCCCTTATCGAGAATGGATTTCATAGCTTTTATTAGTAGATACAGAAAATTATGGAACAACTGAGGTCAAAAGGGAGGCAAACATAGATGGGTTTTGAAGCCATTGATCCTAGGCTGTGTAGGCCTGTCACAAGCACTCACAAGACTGTCCAGCAATAACAGATGCTGTGTAAACTGGGACACTTTAATTCCTGTTTTTCAGATAACTCAGTACAGTGGAACACTAAGCGTGGAACTACTAGTCGCCTTACATAGTGTATCTTCTAACAGCTTGGAAGTAGCCTTTTAGAAGTAATAGTATTACTTGTAACTCATTACTATGTGCAGTAAAGGGGGAACATTATTTCTGCAAACTAACCTAACTAGAGATAGGCAAAAATTTTAAAATTAATTGCAAATTTTGCTAATTCATCAGTTCCTATTTCTACCAAGTGATACTCCTAACAAATATAAATTGATGCATTTTTAGTGATTTTGCATGTAAAGCAAAGCAAAGCAAAGTGTTCTGCTTATATACCGCCCCATACCACTACAAGTAGTCTCTGGGCGGTTTACAATTTTAATTACAGCGTGCAGGCTACACATTGCCCCCCCAGCAAGCTGGGTACTCATTTTACCGACCTCGGAAGGATGGAAGGCTGAGTGAACCTTGAGCCTGCTACCAGGGATTGAACCCAGGTCGTGAGCACAGTTTTACCTGCATGTAGTGATTTGTTGGGCTATGAAATGCACCTCAAGGCACCTTGAGACACCAAATTTGCAGACACTCTGCCCCAACTCTCCTTTACAATCTCTTTAAGATTGTTAAAGATTGGATTTCTGATGTCTCAGTTATGCACCCAACAAAAGGACACCCAGGAACAATTCCCACAGGTGCCCAGAAATACCAAACTTACAGAGAAGCTTCCTTGACTATCCTCTATAATCTCTCCATATTTGGTCAAGATTGGGATTTCCCAAGCCAGTTGCTAAAGGGCCCTTTCGTATGGGGGCACTTTGTTGGTGTATAACTCAAATACCCTTCACCAAATTTGGAGGAATCATAGAGGAATATGCTTCCCTGGAAACCTGGCTTTTCTAGGTGTCGTGGAGGCCATTTTATAGGATTTTAAAGTCAAAGATGAATTTATAAATCAAACAAATTGTAGTTTTGCGTGTGATTCATTTACCTTGACAAATCATAAATCAAAATGAATCACAATTTTTTAAAATTTATGCCCACTTTTAACATAAACATATTTGTCACTTCTAAAACTATTGTGGTAGAGAGTCATTTGGAGTGGTTTTGGTCATAATTTGATTATTTTGCTAAGTACAGTGGTACCTTGTATAAAGGAATCAATTCGTTCCAAATGAAATTATGTTAAGCAAATTTTCCTTTATAGAAATTTCCCATAGGAATGCATTGAAAACAGAGTGATCCCATTTTTATGTTGTACGGATTTGCCCCATAGGTGATTCTGTTAAGCAAATTTCCCCTATCTCCAGAATTTTTTATGTTGTACAAATTTTATGTTATACAAACCATTTCTTATACAAG
Organism: Phrynocephalus forsythii; assembly: GCA_029282475.1. Lineage (NCBI taxonomy): Eukaryota > Metazoa > Chordata > Lepidosauria > Squamata > Agamidae > Phrynocephalus > Phrynocephalus forsythii. The sequence goes on from JAPFRF010000003.1 coordinate 19,423,073, forward strand.
GGTCCACTGTATATGGTTATAGAATAATAGCTATGGGAATATTAATGACACTGAAACTAAACTATAACTGATGATTTACACTTGTTTAAATTATTTCAGTGCTGTCTGGTGAGTTCTGTGAGTTAAGTATCTGGCTGCAGATATAGAGGCTAGGAGTTCAAGACTCCATTGTGCCTCTCAGAAGAGCCAGCCTCTGTGGCCTTGGCAAGCTGCACAGTTCTAAGATGCCCTCAGAAGAAGCAAATGGTAAGACACTGCTGAGTACTCTCTAACTGGGAAACCTTGAAATGGGTCACTCTAAGGGCCTTTTCACACGACCCCTAAGATCCGCTGGTCCCTTAAATTCGGACCAGAGATCTTGGGGGTTCGTTTCTGTTCCTGCGTCCCCACCCCTCAGCACTTCCTGCTCCTGTCGGCGTGAGAGGAGGGAGGGGAAAAAAGGACAAAAGAAGCCTTTAATAACCTGCCGGTGCCGGTCGAACTTGCCACAAGCCCCGTTACTTCCTGGTTCCTTCTCAAGGGGCTCTTAAAGGGGCGGGAGGCAAAAAAACAACGGACAAGCAAGGAGAGCCCGGCACTCTTATCCGCATCAAGGAATTTTCATCTGCTGAGAGCAAGTACATGAAAGGTGCGCTGGGTCGCGCTTATGGGGGCGTGGTCGCACTTAATTTTCTCTAAACTCCAGAGCTGGGAGCCATTTGCAGCGCAGCTTAGGGGTCGTGTATAAACGCCCTAAGTCAAGATTGACTTAATGACACATCAAGGCAGTCCACTGCCACTAATTAAGGAAGTGCTGGTTGAATTTGTGGATGCAAGATTGATTCCATACATTAACATCTGGATTCTCAGCAATATGTTAGTAACACACTAACATATCACTCTTAAAATAACAAGCAACCACTAATGTACAGCAGTATTTGAGGGAAACAACTAGCAGTAACTAACATGCCACTTTTCCACAATAACATTCTAAGCTCTGAACAGATCTCTGAATGACTGGAGCTACGAGAAGAGATCACATGTGATTACTATACTTGACTGGTTCATTTCAATATTAATCAATCATGATTTAAACCTTTTAATGGGAGCAGCAAATCCTGCTGCTGGCATTGAGGAAAGAATTGGGGTAGCACTGGGGTTTGCATCTATATGTGTATGCATTAGACATAGGCATTTCGTTTCTGAAACGGGCCGGTTCCAAAATGAAACACAGCAGCACAGCTGCCGTTCAGTACTGGGACCCACCTTCCAGAACAAAACCAACCAGTCTCTTACCTTGTTTTGAATTGTGCGGCGCTAAACTCCAACCAGGAAGCCGCCTCTAACACCTCATCTTTCACTCTCCCTGGCGCTGGCCAATCAGAGAGGGAGGCGGGATGATGCATGCCCCTGCACAGCTCCTGAAACGCCCATCTCTAATATGTATGTATGTGTGCATGCAAATAAATAGAAACCCTATCATGCAATCTGAAGGCTGTTTCTCTGGGGGAAACTGTGACTAAGAGGCAGCTTACATGTCTCTTATAAATAGCATTTCTGCATTACTAAGAAAAATATTTTAAAAGCATCTTTAGCTAAAGCTAAAATAAAACATTAAGCCTTTTGTAATTAAATCAGCCTGAAGCTGAATTCCTGCACAAACAGGATTTCAGCTGAAACACCAATGTGTTTCCTTTGGGCTGCTGGTTCTTAATTCATGGACACTGTTGTTCAAACCTTCAGTCAAAGCAAAACTTTAAAAGCCTGACTACAATAATGTATCTTCCTTGTAAATGTTCTCCTTCTCCAAAGTTTATGTTGAACTTTTTTCCCCTTTTATTTTTTAATATTAGAGGAAAAAGTGAAGCAAAGTGCTTATATATAATTTACAATTTGGTTACAATTTATACAATTTGGTTTACAATTTATTCATGCAGGCTACACATTGCCCCCTCCCCTGGAAAACTGGGTACTCATTTTACTGACCTCAGAAGGATAGAATGCTGAGTCAACCTTGAACCAGCTACCTTGGACTGAACCCCAGGGTATGAGCACAGTTATAGCTGCAGTACAATCGTTTAACCACTGTACTCATGAGAAAGAGCACTTCTACCTTGAAAGCTACACATTAGTTCTGCAGATCCAAAAGGGTTTTGTGGGGAGGGGGATAGAGGGTCCCCAAATGTTTTGTTCCAGTATGCATGTTATGAAGAGTGGGACTAAAAAAATGAGGCAAGCGTACTTAGCACAAGAAGTGATCTTTGAAATAATGGTCAAAATCCCAGTGCAAATTTGCGTAGCACTGGGGGCATTTAATTTAAAGTAATTAAAAGCTTCCCATTTCTCTCATTTTAGGTTCCATCGCTCTTTAATGCTTCCTTTTGCCTTGGGGAAGCCTTGTGGATCCTTAGGACAGTGGTGCCTGCAACTGCAAGAAAATGCAACCAAGTACTTTTTTTTACTATTGTACGCTGCCCCCCCCCCCCGAGGCTCCCAAAAGCATCCCTGGGGAAAACCAGAGCCCTAGGGAGCCTTGGACTCTAAAAAGAGGTGGGATGTGAAGCTTCTATCTACTTTAAATGAAATGCTTGCAGGTCGCAATCCAGTTATGGCAGCACAAATTTCCGCCACAGGTTTTTGCCCAATGTAGATTTAAAACCTGTCTTCCTGCTTCACAAAGATGTCCAAGCATCACGTTAAATATCCTTGTGGTTTCTGTGTTCCATCAAAACGGCAACCCATGCTTTTGCTACTTTCTAGGGAAAGAAAGCTTCATTAACTTTCAAGACCATGTTTAGGCCACCACCAGCAACAAAGTTTCTTTTGAGAGGCACTAATTACTACCATAATCATGTTAATAGTGGTTAACAGTTTGAGCAGAGGATTATATGATTCATTCAAAATATAATGGTTGTGAACTGAAAGTCACTGTTACTGTTGTACTTGAATGTACATGACCATATCCAATCAAAATACCAGGGAAGGGGGGAAATGAACAAGCTAAAGTGAAATATTACTTATATGGCACCATTTAAATCTCTATTGCCCACTTTAAAAGAGTTAAGAATACAGTTTTTATTTTCAGAGTGTAAGGCTTCAAACTATGGCCATCACTTAAAAACATAGGTGCACAATTAAATTTACATACAAGTAAAAACAATAATATTTAAAGGGGGGAAAGCCACATTTTCTTTGTTTTCAAATGATGGAACGTGTGTGTGTGTGTGTGTGTGTGTGTGTGTGTGTGTGTGTGTGTGTGTGTGTGTGTGTGTGTGTATTATCTCAGAAAAGACATTTCATCCTGTACAACACAAGTATCATGCTTGCTAGGGGATTCTGGGAGCTGAAGTAACAAAAAACAACAAACATAAATCAAAGGAAAACCAATCAACCAGCCAACATAGCTGTTCTTAAAACAGTCCTTGCCAGTTGCCACCTGTAGCTTTTGAAAGTATTTGCGTAAATGATATTGCTAAAATGTTTTTTACACAAGCAGTAGGGAAGCCATGTTAAATATGAAAGGCCAATAAAATGTTGCACCTGTATTTATTTATTTATTTATTTATTTATTTATTTATTTATTTATTTATTTATTTATTTATTTATTTATTTATTTTTACAGCTTATATGCCGCCCACTACCCAAAGGTCTCTGGGCGGCTTACAACAAGGAATTAAAACAGTTAAGACATCAAATATCAATAAATAATTAAAACAACAGCAAAACCTTATACTAAAATCATCACTAAAATTGCCATCAAAGGACCCCAGTCTATGTTGTATCAATTAAAAAACTTCTGGAACAGGAAGGTTTTTACCTGGCGCCGAAATGTCATCAATGTTGGCGCCAGGTGGATCTCACTTGGGAGGGCATTCCATAACTTGGGGGCAGCTGCCGAGAAGGCCCTATGTCTACAAGCCATCCCTCTCACCTCCTTGAGGGATGGCTCTTTCAAGAGGGCCCCCTGGCTAGATCTTAATTGCCAGGTAGGTTCATATGGAAGGAGGCGGTCCTTCAGGTATCTAGGTCCCAAGCCGTTTAGGGCTTTATATGTCAAGACAAGCACTTTGAATTGGGCTCGGGCAGCAACTGGTACCCAATGCAGGTTACGTAGAATCGGCGTGATGTGATCTCTGGCGGCCCCACCACTTTACAAAAAGATTCTAATTGGGTCTTGCAAGCAAAAAGCCATGGATCCCTTGATTGAGTTGATCTATCTTGCATGTTAGGTCTTCTTCTTTTTCTATTGCCTTCAACTTAGGTAAACAAAACTGTAACGGCTGCATCTCAATGGATCTCTTAAACATCATATACCATGAGTAAATTGCTCGCTTTTCCTGAGATTTTTCAATGATCACAAAAATAAGCTTTCGGCTTTATTTTGGCTTGATTGAATTGTCTGGCGCAGGGAATATCACTAGATCAAATTTTAACAGGTGCATAGAGGCTTACATTCCTTGTTACAGTCTGACACACTGATTACACATGCACTCCTACCGTGGAAATGAGTGTAACAAAATTCTGTTAAGCCCTGTGAGAAATTCTCAACACATATATATATTTGGGGTCTTATGCATATGATTATGTTGTCTGGTTGTAGAGCCAAAGGTTGGGAACGCAATACCTCACTGTGGCTCTGAGAAGAGCCAGCCTTTGTGGCCTTGGGCAAGCTACACAGCCCCAAGGCAATCCGATGGGAAGGCAATCGTCAACCATTTCTGAATATTCTCTACACCAGGGCTGCCCAACTTTGAACAGGACGAGGTCTACTTTTTCCAGACGAAAGTGCCTGAGGGCTACTACACTAAAACCTCTACTTATGAATTTTATCTGTTCTGAGCATATGCTCATAAGTAAAATATTTTGTAAGTAGACCAGCGGTTTCCCATAGGAACACATTGAAAATCAATTAATCCTTTCTGGAGGGAACATATTTCAATGCATTCCTACGGTAAGGCTGACCATGCACACACTTCCCTTATACCCGCTCGAGGCAGCTGTGGGAGTGGGAGGAGGAGGAGGAGGAGGAGGAGGAGGAGGAGAAGGAGGATGGGTGGGAAGAAGGAATTCTCCGGGGGGGGAGAAGAGGGGGACGTCACCAAGCAAAGGAGATGGGCACACCCCTGCCCCTGCCCCTGGCTCTCTCCTCCACTCCCCTTCCTCCGCTCTGCACCAACAACTCAGTTGGTCAGGAGACAGTGGCATGCTGATCATCTGGCTGGTAGGGAGAGCAGGGGACTGTGCCATGGCCCTTGAACTGCCCTGTTCAGCTGAGACAGTGGGCTGGCAGACCCAGAACTTTGCTGGGGCAGTGGTGGTCCTTGGGATGGAGGGAGGGAGGGGTGGAGAACTTATCCCCTCAGTTTTTATGGATGGCTGGCAGACTACTTTTGAACCCTTCACGGGCTACTGGTAGCCCCCAGTCTACCTGTTGGGCAGGCCTGCTCTACACTGAAAAGGATCGCCAATCGCCATCAATCAGCATTGACGATGGCACACAAAATTTTGAATGTAAAGTAAAGGTTTTGGTGCCAACCACTGTGAGTAGAAAATACATGCATAAAGGATTCGCCATGGGGCCTAAAAGAGCTTTACTAAACCCGTTTCTAGGACATGGGTATAAGGGTTTTTGGGCTAATTTTGCTGTCCTAATTTCATGTGAAGTTGTTACAGAATAAGAATGAGAGAAAGAACATTAACAATAGGCAGTCTTGTAACTCTTCCCACTTGCTTGCTGTGCCTTCTTGATTTATCCCATGGTCAACCACCTTTCAGAGGAAAAGAAGACTTCATACCGCTGCTCTAAAATAATTGGTCTGACAGATAATATTCTATCTAAACTCAAAAAATAGAAGGCAAGCAGTTTGATATTACAAGAGCTGCTTGTAATTGCCATTACGAGTCAACAGTTGAGATCAATGGCAAGAAATAAGACAATTTTGTTTCACAAAGAAACAATTTGTGAAACATCCATTTGATTATTTACATTGCAGAATTTATTGCATTCAAGATTATGGGCAGCTCAATAAGCTTTCATGATAAGCTTTCACAAGAACCATGTTCACACGCTGAAAACACAGCATTATATTTTCCAACTTCATCTTGGAGCAGCTGTGGCAGATGTCCAGACCAAAGCACACAACATCCAGTGCAAATGTAGTCATACGCAACATCAGAATTAGATTTAAAATCTATTTTAAAGGCATCAATACTAATAAGAAATCTTCATGGCACTAAAACCAATGATACAGTACACTTTGGCTTCACAATCTTACTGAAAGAAGCATACAAATACAGTTATGCTACATATCTCAATCTAGTTCTACATTTATATTTGGAGATATGGGATGAATTCAAGAACACTCTTAGACATTAGGTTGTGCAATTGTCTTTTTGTTCAGCACACGTTTTAAAAGTTATAGGTTCGTACATGCACTCCAAAAGGGTCACTGTAGAAGTTATCAGAAAATTAGGTAATTAATGAGAGGAGAACACTGTCATTTAGTTCCACTGTTTTCATTTCAGAGATTATCTTAACAATTGATTAAAAATAAGGCAAAGCATAATTGACTAATTTTGGAAAGAGTTATCGAACCTATTTTAAGAACTCCATGGGGGTCATATAAAAGCTTATTCTCAAATATTATCTATTTTTTCATCTGTATAAGAATCATTTCAAATAAAAATATTAAAAGGATGTTGGGAAAGTTATTACAAAATCTGAATAATATAGAGTTTTTAAACTAATAGTTCTATGAATTATTTCTGTAGTAATAATACAAAATAAAATCTTTTATCAAATACTGTAGCTCCATAATTGGTATATGACTCTGCATAACTTGGAGGAATTATATGAAGAAACTATTCTAATACTAGAGGTATACCTGAAGGTCTGCAGAGCAGTTCTCCAGTAATACTGGAAATCGTCTCCAGTAAGAGTGTTCTATTCCACTAGACTATTGAGGCAAGTAGATTGAAAAACTAGATTACCATTTTCCATCAATTGTTTTACCAGCAATATTGAGTTTATTAGAAGAAATGGTTAGAATGAATAATTTCCTTTTATATATTTGACTTTACTGTTATGCAACTGAACCATTGGCTACTTGGTTGGATTCAAGATATGAAAAACCACCCACCCACTGACCTAAAACAAACTATTAAATTACAAAATAGGACTCTGGATCAGGTCAAGTTTCCATACACTTTTTCAAGTACATAATACAGGAAAACCATAATGGACTAAAAGATGTTATGTAATGCAACATTCTGTTCACATAGTAGTCAACCAGTTGCCTGCGGGAAGCCCCAGGTAAAAGGCAGAGCTGGGTGTCATCATCATACCATTAACAACAAACTCCCAAAAGTCAAATTGTTAATAACCTCTCTAAATGAAGCCCCAAAGTTCCCTTCCAGACTGCAGGTCAGGAGAGTACCACGGATGATGACATTTGAAAGCCACTTAGATGTCCAGCATAAAAAAAAAACACATCCTGTTCTGTTCCTGACACAGCTTGCTCTGTCCCATTCTTGGGACAGATTTGATTAAGGTAGCCTATGTCCAACGCAGTAGGGTAAAGACTAAAAAAAATCTAATTAACATGTCTTGTGTAGAAAACGCTGAGGCTGATTTGCTACCACATACTCCAACACCTTGCTCAATAATGGAATACTGAAGACTGCTGAGAAATCAACCCATATAATAAGGTTCATGTAAGGTCTGTATCTTCTTTTCTGTTTTTAAACCAAAGATCTGACAATGCCCTGTTTTAAGCATGATAGCTGCAAACATTCATTCATCACTACCCTTCTTTTCTTGCTCCATCCAAGTCCAACTATCTTTCTAAGACAGGAAGGGCAAGCCCACATGTCAGAGATCAACCAGAATGCTGTCCTGGGGAAACATTTTTCAATGATATACCCCATGGGACTGTGCCATCTATGGCATCTAAGGCTGCACAAAAATCACTGGTTCAGTCTGGAAAGTGTCATGGAAATTAGTCACAACCTGCCCCTGATGTATCATAATCGGCTTTTGGCAAACTTCAGATGCTGGTGATGATGGAAGATGCAGAAGGGGATAGAATATGGCCCAAAATGTATGTTGAGGTCATTTGCTATAAGATACTTTCATGCTGTATTTCAAGCCTTGTATGTGGAATGGAATACACCTTGACTATAAGAAGCAGCATTCAAAATATACATAAAGTGATCCTTTTTGTGCCTACTCAGGCCAAAGTCTTACCATTTTTAACAAGAGTTATTTTCACAAGGTATGCTCTCTGGTATCTTAGATTTGAGGAATAGGTAAATAGGAATTGTGGAATCATTAGCAGAAGACTGTTGGCAACAAAGAACTGGTTGAGTTGTATCAGTGTTATTCTTCTCTCATGATGTCAGTAGTTACATGTCATTCCATCAAAAACATTTAGTTACAAGAGATTATGATTATAACCAGTGTAAATCTTATGATTTCTAAGGAAAAAAACAGGGATAGCTTATTTCAATTCAGTCATGTTAGCATGATTTACTTGTGTTAATCAATTTTATGTTGATGGTACAAGGGTATACTGGGCAAGACTTGTAGACCTGGGAACTTGGACAGAACTGGCCTACAGATACATGGCCTATGGAGTAGATTACCATCTTGTTGTATGTATGGCCTGCCAACTGAATGACATCAAAGAAACCTTTGGTTTGTTTCATAAAGAGCTCCATTAACTGATTCCTGCTGGCAAAAAAGGGCTGAGGATTCCTTTCAGCATAGACTTTTGTACAATGGAATGAGAAAAAAAGAAAAATAAGATATATGACTGCTGTAGCAACAAGGCTCTAGCTGAGCTGTATCACAATGGAAGAAGATTGGCAGACTACAAGGATACTTTTGATAGCTCCGTCCAGAGTGTGCCCCGATAAGATGTTATAATTGCATAATGGGCAGCAGGACAGTGATCAACCTTCTGGGAATAAAGAAAGGTAGTGCAATGCACCTTTTCTTCCAACTTGCCATCTACCAATACATAACTAAATTTTAGGATTTTTTTTGCGTTTAATTTTTACTTTTGCAGATACTGACTACCTTGGGAAGTCGAGACATTTTCCTTTCCATTTCCCCATCTGGATTTTTCTGGATCAATTCTCCCGCACATTGCCCTGAGTTTTCAGGAATCTGTTGCTGGGAATATGCCTTTCTTTCTGAGTCTTTAGGCCAAAGACTGCTAAACAGGTGGGAACATAGTGAGCTTCAAACAGGGGACATGAGATTGAGAATGCTTGGTAAGTATTTAGTTACACATGGCACTGAAACAAAGGAACTGATTGCTTCCTGGGCACAAGTAGCTGATGATATGCAACAGTCCCACTAATTTTCACCCCACATGCATAACTCCACCCCCTGCACAGGGTTTCATTGCAACTGAAACCAAAGGGGATGGAAACAATTCCTTGGGTGCCCAAAAAAGAGGAGCACTGCATTGGTGGCAGTTGTGAGCACTTGCACAGCTACATACTTCATGGAGAACCTTGATGATGTGACGTTTCACACCTGGCAACAACCATTAAAATCTCTGTTGATATTCAGTTCCCTTTCCAGGAAGCATTATTCACTAAACAAAGACAATGATGGGTACCTTAATCTAGTGTTTTTCAACCTTTTTTGGGCAAAGGCACACTTGTTTCATGAAAAAAATCACGAGGCACACCACCATTAGAAAATGTTAAAAAATTTAACTCTGTGCCTATATCAGTCTCTAAAAGGTTCACCATTGCTGGTGTAGGGAGAAGCAGGACAGAGGGGCCAAAGATTGAGGCAACCCAGTTCCCACTTACCTGTGTTTTTTTTAAAGACATTTTGCCCTTAACTTTGTGTCCAGTGGAGACCTGAGAAGGGGCACTGACTCTCCAGGAACACAAATAAGACCCAAAAGCCCATCTTGCTCTCCAGTGGCCAAGGCAGATGCCTTCAGCAAGTCCAGCAAGGAGGGGAGGAGGATGAAGGAAGGCAGGAAGGAAAGAAGGCAGAAAGTGTTCTGCCTAACCACTTCAAGGAGTCTTTGGGCGGTTTTTTTAATTACAGTAGGCAGGCTGCTAGACATACACATATGCAGGCTAGAAATGAGCACGTTTCTATGAAGAGGGGAAAGGGTGCATGGAAAGAGAGAGGTGGGGAAAAAAAAGAAAGAAAAGACAGAGAGAGAGAGAGAGAGGCGACCCAAGACAGAAATAAAGGGGCAAGACTTCAAGGAACCCATCGCGGGGCCCTCTTCCCCTCCCGGACCCTAAAGGCTGGCCGTCCGGCCGTCCAGCTGTGCCATCCTCAGCCCAGGCCCGGCGGAGGCCTCACTGCCGCGGTACTGTGGGGCAGCAACCCCTCCTTCACCTGGTGGTTTGTTCTGGGCTGGGGCTCCCGGGCCGGCTCGTGTTGGCGGGTGGGCTGTCGGGCGGCTCAGTCCATTGGTAGCTCCCAGGAAAGGGGTGGTGGTGGTCCAGGGTAAAAAAGGAGGGGGAGAGGGAAGCGGCGAGTTCAAACACTAAGAGAATGAGCGGGGCCAGGTCCGGTCGGGGAGGAAGTGATGCCAGTGCCGCGGGCCTCAAGGAGCCAAGCTGGCCCTTGATATTTATAGCGCCTCCCAGCTGTGGGCCGCCCGCAATAAATTTTTCAATTTTTCCCAGTCTATCTGGTTGAAAAACTCCTTAATCAATCCCAGGCTATAGATAAAAAGGGGGGAAACAACCCCTCATAATTCATGATTAATTTTTTACCATATATTAGCAGCAACAAGACAATTTTTCCTAATAAGGATGTTTTTTTGCTTTCAAACAGGAATGCTTGTTACAAATGAGAAGGTTAATGCATCATGTCAACCTTACCAAAGGTCTCGTACTAAATTCTCAGCATTAAGAGAAGTTTTGAGTCTAGCTGCATTACATATTATCAGGTATCTCTCAATCATTGACCTATTTCTGAATTGCTATATTTGATTTAATAGTACAGTGGAACCTTGACTTACATGCTGCTTGACTTGCAGCATATTTGACTTGCAGCAAGAAGGGGCCTGTTTGACTTGAGTCACAGGCTTTGACTTACAGCTTGGAGCCCCGGCGCAAGGCACTGGAATCGGGCGGCAGCCACGACCCAGCATCGTGGCTGCCGCCTCCAAACTGCTCCTGCCTTCTTCCTCTCCTCCGGCAGCAGCAGCGGCGGCTTCGGCAAGGCCAGCTCCGAGCACCTGGAGCTGGTCCTCGGCCTCGCCGAAGCCGCCGCTGCTGCCGGAGGAGAAGAAGGGCCGGGAGCTTGGGGCTGGCCTCGCTGGTTAGACAGTCAGCAAAGTCTTGTCAAAAATCTGGCTGCAGAAGTCTGGTCCACAATGGAAGCATTTTAGCTGAGGAGCTGTACAGTTGTGGGACTCTCTAATGGTAAGCATAGAGTTGTTCAGAACTTGGAACGTCAGGTTAAAAATCAGTAAAACTAAATGTTAGACATTGTTGCTATGAACATTAAAAAGTGGAGGCGTATAATTTGTGGACTATAATTCCACTGCCTCCTCCTCTCTTTGAGGAGACATTTCATTTACATCCCTGGAAGGAATCTCCTATCCCAGTCAAATTTGTGTTAAATTGCTGTTTTCGGGGGTCTTTTTCATCATCTGGAACGGATTAATCCACTTTCCCATTACTTTCTATGGGAAAAGTTCATTTGACTTAAGTCATGTTTGACTTAAGTCTAGACCTCTGGAACAGATTAATGGCGTAAGTCAAGGTTCCACTGTAATGTATTTTAATGAAATATGCTATGCCTGTTTCTTCCTTAAATCCTATGACTTGCTCCAGTACAACCAGAATATTTAAAACAAACGGTATTTTAAATGGAAACTACATGTGATTACTGAGTTCATATAAGAAGAAAAAATGCAAATGCTATACCAGCTTCTGTTTTTGGCAGAATTTTCTGAACATAATTTTGCATTTTCTAAGTAGGTGCTTAAAACTGCCCCAGAAATGAGATTTGGGCTACCTATTTAACAAGGAGAGAAAAAGTGGCCTCCCTGGTGCCGTTTAAACAAAACCGGTCTACTCAATATAATGGAGACAGGGTTTTGTTTCTAGATTACTCAGGGAATAGACAGAGAACAGAAGAATTATGTCACTCATTCAAATGAAGTACCCAATAATACAGGTGCTTTCTAAAACAAACATTCTTTAAAATGTTGGAGCCCAATGAAAATATGCACCACAATTGCCACTCCTCTTCTACATGCCCCTGTTGAACTCCTGAAGTTGAAAACTATAGGTTCTACAGCAGGGGTCCTCAAATAACACTCTGCAGGCCAGATCTGGCCTGCCAGGGTCCTAAACCTGGCCTGCTTGCAATTGCAGGACACCCCTCTGCTCGCACACACCCAGCTTGGGGAGCACCAGCTGCTGTGTGTAGCGCTGAATCTCCAGGTGGGTCAGCGGAAGCCCAGTGGTGAGGAGGGAAAAACGAAAGGGAAAAGGGAAACTTACCAATGCCAAGCCCTCCTCGCCACTGCCACTGCATGCCAGGCGCCCACTGGAGGAGTGGGGTGGGGATTTAAAGAACTTTGAACTTTGCACTCAGGTCCCAGGAACTCAAGCAGGAAGTTCAAAACTTCTGGTCCTCTACCCAGCAGTGCAGAAGAGCCAGGGACAGAGGGAGGTGAAGACTGTGGGGTAGATTGGTGCCCCATGAGGTTAGATAAGTGGGCCCCAGGCCTTTGAGGGGGTGGAGTATTGCCTGACCATGGGCAGCAGCCCACCCAACCTCACCGCTTGTCCCAACTGGGCCCAACTGAGCTCATAGCAGCCTTCTGCAGCTGCGGCCATATGTGTGCCTCGCACCCCGCCAGGAGGGGGGAGAGAGGGGGGGACAATGGATGCTGGGTGGCTGCTCCATCACTGCCACTGTGAGAGTTGGTGCCGGGGTGAGTGCACACAAAAGGGGGAGTGAAGGGGCGGTGGGCGGTAGCAGCAAGCACTGGGGCCCCCTCCAGAGAGAAGCTGCTCATCTCTGGGTGTGTGCTGTGCCTGGGCTGGGGGCAGTTGGAGCCCCTTGGAGGGGCCGGGACAGCAAGGTGGGTGGGAAGGGCTTGGGGCAGGTGCCTAGGGAGAGGAAGGGGCATCCGAGGGAGGCGAGGGAGGAGGAGAGAGTGGGCCACCTCTGCCTGGGAGCCCCAACAATTCGCACCCCCACCTGTGGGACCCTGGCCTCCCTGCAGGAACCCGGCCCTGGCCTAGCTTTTTTCCTGCCATCATGTTTACTTGCCCAACCTCACCACCAGCTTCCTCCCAGGCCTGCCCCCCCCCAACAAAGTGGGAGCTTGGCGCCATGGCAGGAGTGGATCCAGCCCCCAACAGTGTCTGAGGGACAGTGAACTGTCCCCCCATTTTAAAAGTTTGAGGACCCCTGTTCTACGGGGTAAAACTTTTGGGGATTTAGCTTCATTGTTCCTGCCCATTAGCCATTTGCTTAAGAAGGAAAGCATCTTTGGAATGAACCTCATGAGTTAGATTTCTAAAGAATGCAAGTCCTGCTTCAAACATCTCCCAGCTGAACTACTTCTGTACAGTATCTCATATCTGAGCTATTGTCCATCTCAGCTTTTGTGTGCCACCTACTAATCTGATCACACTCTGCTCCTTGGCTGAAAGCAGAACTTTCATCAGAATAAGGTATCCCAATCTTTAATAATAATCTTAGAACTTAACCCTATGGATTACTGGGTCCAACTCCTGTGAAGGAGGCACAGAGGGGAACTGAACTCCCCAACCTCTAGCTCTGTAGCCATACACCTAAACTGCAGTTCAACATCCCATAAACAAAGACCAAACCTTCTGAACCCTAGATAAGAAGCATCCAACAGACAACTGATGCTGCAAAGTCAGGAGTATAAAGGCCACTTTGTTTTAAAATGTACAGGATCCACAAACTGAGGCATGTTAGCCAAAATAAAAAGGTGACATCAATGCAAATAATAGGACAGAAGAGTAATTTGGATCATACTTACTAGATAACGATTGCTTTCACTATTTTAAATTCCTTACAAGTCAGTTCCTGCTGTGCTGCATAAAAATCTAGCAAGAATCATGACCCAACTAATTTCTGATTTTTTTTTAAAAAAAACAGGCTTCCTTTCTTCATATTTAGAAAAATGGCTGCACAAAACATATGTTTTGAAATCTACTGCTGGTATATTTCTGTGATTAGTACCAATTGTTGTTATTACAAACAGAACTAGGACAGGTGGGGACAACTTCTGAATACTAGTTTAGAGAAATGCAATTTGAGATGACTGTGCTGAACTAAAAACAGGAAAGGTTTCAAAGAGAGTACACAAAGGGTAGAAGAAGAAGAAAACATGATGAAAAGCTGTTGTGAGAGCTGGTGAGGTACAACACCGGGTACACTTCAGTTTAAATTTTGCAGAGCTAGGAAACTTATTGAATTGCTTTGTACAGCATTGTGTTTGAACCTTCTCTGCTTTTGAAGGTTGTTGAGAAGATATGCCTCATACATGTGATACTCAGTTCCTTGAAGAAAGAAGAGGAGTTACATGCTGTAAAGATTCCCCTAGTTTGACTGCAATGGTCTTGGCTTAATAAAACCATGGTTTGTTTAGCCAGAACAGGGTCTTGAACCCTCTCCCTTCACATACCAGCTTCGGCACTTTGTTCATGATCTCTGTAAACCATAGTTTTCAATCATACAGTATTAGTAAAAGGGAACTATGGAATCACATTAGCTTACCCTTGAGGACCTAAAATTTAAACCTGACATTGATAGGAAGGTAGTAAGGAGTGTACAGACTTAATACTCATTCCTAGCTTCATAAGCTATGATTTCTTTAAAGTCAGGATGCTACATCTGGACAAGCAGTTTATAATAATGGTTGCAGCACTGAAAAGCTGTGCTGCAGAAGCAGTAAGAATGATGTTCCATAAATACAAGCAACTTCTTAGTCAGACAGCATATCCAAATATAGCAGTAACACATGCAGACTTATAAAATTCCACACACACACACATTTGTGCAAGAGTATCTGGTTGCTTAAGCCAGGTGCTCCTGCACATGAGTACCTGGTTTAAATAACAACCTGAAAGGAGGAAGTGACAAGTACTCTTGTTCATGTTTTTAAAAAACCCTTAGAAGTGGTAGTAAATCCCAAATGTTGTCTCCTGCATTAGGGAACAAGCATTGAAGATCTCATCCTTGAAAATATAAATAGCACCACTAGACTTTCTCAAGGTGAGCTGTGAAAAACCTTGTTTTTACTTGTTAGTGGCAGTTTAACACTTCATCCAGTGCCTCCCTTAAAGAAGCTCCTGCTGGGCCCTTTAAAGTCTGGGTACTATGATTCTAAAGAGTTTAATAGAAGAGATCTGGCAGTGTTTTATACTTAACAAAGACATCCTTTGATTCAAGAGTTCATTAGTCAGTGCAGTTAAATAAATGCTAAGAAACAAAAAACAAAGACTTGTTCAGTTTCCTTCTCTCAAGATGTCATAATCTATCATGAACAGACAAGACCTGAATTTTTAAATTGTATCTATAAAGATGAAAAAACACCTTTGATGAAAACAAAGAAGCCAAACAAACAAGCCTATTTATTTTCTCCTTTCTGAGAAAATAACTTCCTTGTGGTAGTTGTCAGCCTTCTCTTCTTGCTTTCCATCCTAATTACTAGATGAAGATTTTAATCCTTATCATTGCATCTGAAATGCATGACTTCACATAGTCCATAGTACTTTGTTCTTGCTCCCTTTTTTTAAAAAAAAGAAAACCCTGTATCTGAACATGAAAAACTACTTTTTTTGTCTATAGAGCCTCAATCCACAGCAAACACAGTTGGCAGTAATGGTGGCTTTGGGGTTTCTGAGATATATACAGTGGTACCTTGGATAAAGGAATTAATTCCTTCCAAATGAAATTATGTTAAGCAAATTTTCCTTTAGACAAATTCCCATAGGAATGCATTGAAAACGGAGTGATCCCATTTTTATGTTGTACGGATTCTCCCCACAGGCGATTATGTTAAGCAAATTTCCCCTATCTCCAGAATTTTTTATGTTGTACAAATTTTATGTTACACAAGCTGTTTGTTATACAAGGGCCCACTGTATATTTTGAAAAGTAATGTTTCTGTGTAAGGCTATCTTTTGAAGGAGGATAAGGTGAAGTGAGGTTAGTGAAAAATCACGACTTGACATGCTGCAACAATTAAGATTAATGATTGAAATGTACGTAAAATTCCATGGACATGGAGTCACAAAGAGTCGGTCACGACTATAATGACACAACACACACATTAAGAAGCAACATTCACAGTGCCATCTTATTCACACTGCAGTGACTTTCAGCTAAAGCAAAATGGCTATTATATCTATTATATCTTAGCCAGTAAAGAACCCATCTATCACATAGCACTCAAAATAATAATACTATAATAATAATATAATAATATGTCTCTATACCAGCATGAGACATATGTTTGGGGGGGGAAATGTTTTGTCGTATTTACACTTTATCTAAAAAATATAATGCGTGAACAAGGACGAGGCACCAGCTTCAGAAGACTCACAATTCAATTGCATATCAAGGATACAGTGTGGAGCAGTGTTTGCTAATGCCAGTCTCTGGGATGGCTTCATCTAAGTGATCCCTACAGCAACTGATCCAGCCAACAAGCCATTCATGTGAAAAAGCTAATGAGGAAGAATGCATTTCCAGCATTCTGACAGAGATCCTTCAGTTCTAAAAACATTTAACAAGTGACTGGTCACTGGAAATAATCTTTTAATACATTATTCTTGCAATTTAAGGATACTATGTCACTTCCCCTGGGTTGACAATTCCTTAATAATTTTCTAAATCTAAAGCTTCATACCAGAAATTACAATAAAATGGAGTTTTCAATAAGTCAAGTCTGTTAGCTTCCATGGGCTGGATGCCTTGTACCAATCAACCACTCCACAGCTTATATAAGTAGAGAGTGACACAAAGGTATGTCATTTGGTTTCTATGAGCCAAAGATAATATAGATTCACTACAGGAACATAGTGCCTCAGAATGAATGATGGCATTTCTGGGCCATCAAAGCCAAAGCCATATATGTTGTGGTTTTGAAAGGAGCTGATCTATATTTTCCAACATTCCTCAGCTGAATACTTGACTCAACAAACAACTTTCTGCAAGAAAAGCACACATTCATTTTAATAATAATAATAATAATAATAATAATAATAATAATAATAATAATAATAATAATAATAATAATAATAATAATAATAATAATAATAATAATTGTGCACGTTCAAGGTTGAATGTTATGGCAATCACTTCCAGGGTTTTCTAGGTAGAGAATTCACTGAAGTGCTTTACTGTTCTCACCTTATGGAGGCATCCTTGGACTACACAGCTTGCCCACAGACTGACTCTTCTCCCAGTAGGCAAAGTTTGGAATCAAACTCCCAACCTCTGGCTCTGTAGCCCAAGCCACTGAGATACTGAGGCAGCTATACCCATTTTATATGCTCATTTTACACAGCCTAGAATCAGTTATTAAATAATTTACTCAATCACCAAAACTCTACAAACAAAATCAGCCAATTATTCATTTGTTATTTTAAGATGGCATTCTTTCTTTAACACATTCAGGCCATTTTGATCATATTGCTAAAATCTACATATCAGTATACTGTATTGATTGCTCATCCCCCCCTCCCCGGTAGACTGTTCCTTTTCAATACAAATAGATTAATTAATTAACTGAATGTACATTACAATAATTTATTTGTATAAATGATATCCTGACGTATCTTGATGTCTCAGAAACAATCACTTTTCATTCCAATGTTTTTTTTAATAATGTAGAAGTACAAAGGATTTAGGAAAAGAAACAGCAACTACCTTCTAGCAAGTTGTACAATTGGATCTGACAGCTCAGTATATCTACACTGCCTGTTGCCTTTGGCCTGCAGAACAGTAGGAAGGCACATCTGGTCTCCACCGCCAGCCAGGACATCAAAGTCCAACTGGGAAGCTTCCATCTCTCAATAAGAAGTTCATGACAAGGAGAGAGCAACTTGCACATTATCTAGTGCAGGTGCAAGTGCTCCAATGATTATTACTCCCTTCCCTTGCCACCCTTAATGCCCTGTCTGTTAGACTGTAGGAGAGCAAGCAGGGACTGATTTCTATATCATATTTAGAAAATGTCAACACTTCACATGTTACTGCTATTGTTGAAAAAAATAAATAGACAAACATACACTGAATTGTACTGTTCACTGCCTGGAAACACTATTGGCGTTTCAGACAGGATCAGTCAACCTGGAGATCCCAGATACAGAACCTGATGTGTGTGTGTGTGTGTGTGTGTGTGTGTGTGTGTGTGTGTGTGTGTGTGTGTGTGTGTGTGTGTGTGTGTGTGTGTGTGTTTTGGGGGGGGTCTGTATGCCCAAGCATCTCACCCCACAGTTACAAAATCTTAATGCCAACACTTAAACATGTATACAAATTCCTATAATTGATGCAGCTGCACAACAGCACTCATCTGAATGGCCCAAATCCAGATGGAAACGACCCTATTTTTGTTTCAAACAGAAGCTTCTGTTTTACATCCATAGTCATTCACTAGCTGAACATGTTTAAATGAAACATTTAAAAGTAACCTCCTAAATGAAACTTTTGACCCGATCTTATGAGTGATAGCATTTGGCACAGTTCTTCTCTACATCAGCAGGAAATGTTTCAATATTCTTGAACATCTACATTGTAACACAGTTGGGGATTTTGGCAGAGCAACAAAGCCCCTGGCACGGTTTGGCTGAGCACTGATTATATCAAAGACAGATTGAATAGCAAAGGGAGCTTAGGAATGGGGTTCCAGAGACAAACTGTTGAAGAGAATTGCATAACGGGTGGATCAAGTAAAAGGAACCTGAGGAAACGTAAGAAATCTAGCCTATGTTTCAAACAGAATGAAAAGGACGTGTTGCATTTACAACCTTAAGCCTTTTGTTCATCCAGCTGACATAGTCACACTATCAGGTCATATGTTGGCCTATGACAGTGGTGGCGAACATTTAGCATTCCAGATGTTTTGAACCACAACTCCCACAGTCCTTTGTCACTGGCAATCTAGGCTCGGAATTCTGGAAGTTGTGGTCCAAAACATCTGGAGTGCCAAAGGTTCGCCATCACTGGCCTTTGACATTTATCATCAAGAAACAAACCAAGGCACAAAGGATCACAGAAATGATCTTTAAATGCAAAATTAAACATTTAGAATGTGACTACTATTTGTAAACCCTCTGTGTTTTTCAAAAGGCCTTTGCTGAATATTACAGCACATGCTTTTGTCAGCAAAAGTACCAAAGTTTAATCTTTGACATCATCAGCTAGCAGCTGGGAAAGTCTCCTATCTTAAAACAACAACAACATAGAGTTCTATTTCCCGTCCATGTGTAGACAAGTAGCTATATCTACTAATGGCCTGGCTCAATAGCAGGTTGCCTTTTATGATAAAGGCATTATGTGCATTAGATAGTACCACTACAGAAGTTAAACCACAGCCTTTCCTGAAAGTGGGACTAGGAATTTTCAGGCAAGACACCAAGTAGTGATATTCCAAGTTTGCAAACTGCTGAACATACCAACTGAAAATTCAATCTCGCTCCCTCTAATCGTCAGGGGTGTCCTATGGAACTGATCAGGGGCACAACTACTTTGTTCGCAAATAGACTTTTTACCTAGCACAACAATCCCATATACTGTATATTTCTTCATATCCTATGGACTTCACTGAGCCTTACTCTAGGATGAATGTTCACGGCTGCAATCTACCAAAGCCAGAATATTTAAAGCTGTTTATTCTGCAAACAGTTTGTTGTCCACTAACCTAGGAAATGGAAAAGTTCTGTGAACAATACGGCCCTTTGGTGACACACAATGGTATATGAATGTGTTTCTGATTAACATTTCTTTTTCTTTCACTGGAAGGACTTGAATACCTGACTGATACAAATCCTCTGTCATGAATTCTCTTAATTGTAACAATCTAGCCATACAAATCAGACAGATGAAAATGACAATGTTGCTATAGCAATATTTCTCAAATACAAGAACAAAAATTCCCCACTGACAGAAGCACACATTAGTTATCAAATTATTAGATCAATAATGGCTTTTTAACTGTGGTGGGCATAATTAAAAACACTGCAAAATTTCTTTAAGCCATGCATTTATAGACAGTAATATGTCCTTAGTAGTTGATCAAAGAGGCAGTACAGTACATGCAGTAGCAGTCTTTTGCTTCTAAATTTTTATTTAGCAAGCTAACTTAAAAAATGGTTTGTGTTTAACGCTGGGTAAATGATTAGAAGCAAACCAAATGGATGGATTGAATCAATACTTGTGAATTTCAAGAAGCAGCAGCACCAATGTATCAGAGTCAAAGGCTGCAATCCCAAATACACTCACCTGACAGACGCTGGAATCGATAGCAATTGAACTGGTAAGTAAATACAAACAGGAAACTACACTATTCCTGATTCAGACGTTACTTTTTCTAAAGAGCACCCGATGGTTTACAATCATACAACAACACACGAGGCCTTAACGGGCAGACGCAAGCCCTCTCTCTTCCTCCCTCCAACTCCTGCGGTGTTTCGCTAATCACCGTTATGATCACCCATCATCATCTCAGTGGAAAAGGGGGTTGCGGGCCCACAGCAAAAAGGAGGAAGAGCGAAGAGGTCTCGACTCACCCGCTAGGCTTCCCGGTCTTTGCAAGGTGGCCGTGGCGTAGAGTTCCTGGGAATGCTTGCTGTACTGCTCCGACGGGTGGACCAGCCTCTTGGTGGGCGAGAGCGTCGCGTAGGTGCCGATGGTGGAGCTCAGCTGGTGGATGGGCGAGGAGGAGAGGTTGGACTGGACGGTGGGCGGGGAGGTGACCCGGATCGGCGACGGCGAGAGCCCGGCCGTGGAGACGACGATGTTGATGGGCGAGCTGGTGCTGTAGGACTTGGCGAGGCGGCTGGGCGACTGCTTGGGGGAGGAGACCCGCTGCGTGGTGCTGTAGCCGCCGCCGCCGCCGCCGCCGCCAGCCACGACGGCGGCGGCGGCGGCGCTGCTGCCGCTGCTCTCCGACGCGGAGCCCGCCCGCTGGAGCTTGGTCGGCGAGCCCACCTGCTGCGTGGACAAGGGCGAGCTCACGCGCTGCGCCGGCAGCGTGGAGCTCGAGTAGTAGAGAGCCGGCGAGTGCTGCTGCTGCTGCTGCTGCGAGGCCGACGACGACGACGAGTCCGGCAAGTGGAAAGCGCTCCCATGGCTGGGCGCGAAGGACTCCCGCGGCAGCGGCTGCGACGGAGGGGGAGGCGGCGGCGGCGGCGGCGGCTGGTCCGAGGAGGCGAGGTGGACTGTCCGGCCAGTGGTGCCCTGAAGAGGAGGAGGAGGAGGAGGAGGAGGAGGAGGCAACAGCGGTGGCGGGGGTGGGGGGGGGGAGAGGAAGGGGCGGGGAGAGAAAGCAAGCGAACAAACAAAACAAGCAGACAAGAGGCGGTCAAAGGAGCAGCAAACGAAGGGCAACCCCGCGGAGAGCCCCCTCCCCGCTTCCCTTCGCCTCCGCCTCCCTCTGCCCCCTCCTTCCCTCGCCGGGCAACTGGGGAGCGGCTGGGAATGCGCACGCCTCACACCGCGCGCGCATCACCGCCTCCCGGGGTTGGTGGCCCCAAATGGCGCCAAGCTTAAGTGCCTCTGATTCGCAAAGGTGCTACAATATTGGGTCTCTGGGGGGGAGGGGGAGGCGCGCTGCGACCCCCCACCACCACCGTCGCTTCCAATGAGGCAAAGTCGTTTACAGGAGCCTGGCAAGGGCTCGGGATGGCTTTTGTGCTTATTTATTTGTATTTATTTAATTTTAGAGTAGGTTTACCCCGCCTTTCTCCTTGGAAAAGGACCCAAGGCAGTTCCTTATGAGCCCGCCGCCCCCTCGGCTCCGTGGGTCGCCCCGCGAGGGCCCCATGAAGCGGAGTCCAAGGGGTTCTCTGGGGCTTCCTTCCCCTCTTCTTCCCCCGCCGTTGTTCCGTTTAAGTTGCGGGCGACAAGCGAAAAAAAGTGAGGGTTTACATCAACGCAACGAATCATCGTTATCACAGAGAGAGCTTTTCCACGGGCGATACAGGCCACTGTAGATTCCCAGTAATTTCCTTCCCATGGGGAAACCTGAAGCTGTAGTTCTCCAGAGCCACTAGAAAATCTTTTTAAGAGCCAATACGCAGCTCTTCTCACAACATTGCAGTTTCTAGGCTATTTTGAGAGTGGTGCCAGCGCTGAAACTGGCACAAAAACATCACCCCAAGAGCCCTTATATGCATTAAACTGCTTGCTTGGTAGTGAGAAAGATATTTACTTCTGGAAATAATACTTTTTATCTCACTCTTCAGTGCCACTCAGGGTGAGTTAGCAAACATGTCAAAATACAACTGCATAAGACAATATAAAAAAAGTAAACAGCAAAACAAAGCAGATGAGTGCCACTTAATTTCAGTTTACTGTAGGGCCAACAGAGCTTCTCCATCAGACACACTGATTTGGAAGATGCCAGCACTAACCGAAGCATCCTGTTCTGTTGGTACCTACCTCTTCTGTGCAACATGTCCCAAGGGTGTAACAAAACAGCTGGTGTACTGGGTTGCTCACCCTAGCTTAAGGCTCTGTCCTTTTTATGTAAGGAAGTCAGTGCCAATGGTAAGCACTGTCCTTGCCACTGCTGTCATAAAGGAGCCATAGTAACAAATATTATGCGTACAACCTTGCTGCTAGAAATAATGGGCTGTATTGCTTATTCATCTAAAGCAGGAGAGGATCCATGTAGAGCTAGTTATAAATACAGTGGTACCTCTATTTACGAGCAATTCCACTTAAGAGTGGAAAACCTTGGCGTTTTAACTGCTGCCTTACAAATTTTAGATGCGGTCTGTTCTACTTAAAATTTTTAAAAAATGTAAAAATTTTAATTGTTTAATTTTTATTTTTTGTTCAACTTATGAGCATGCATTCGGAATGGATTACACTCATAAGTAGGGTTACCACTGTAAGAGTGTCAGGTTTCTGTTCAAAACAAATAAATTTGACTCAACTTAGACAGTCAAATTTATTTGTGAACAGGCAGTGTTTTGGGGGGGGGGTAGGACCTCATCCCAAGTTCATAAGCCACCTGTTTTATGTTATAACTATGGATAGCCCTATTAATATTTTCTCTTTGGAGGGCATAGAAGGGGTTTCCTCAAGACTGGAAACGTATTCTGGATACACCCAGTCATACCCTGGGTAAAGGCATACAGCTGGCAAATTCTTCACTTCCAGTAGTGATCCCACTGGAACAACACCAGACCCACCCAATCGATAGATACTTCCTGGACAATGGCTAAAGTCAAGAAAAAGATTCTGTACATGTCTCAATCTATGACCATTTCTGGTAAAAAAAAAACAATCTGTCTTGACATATATTCCCTCCAGGTAAAAAAAAAAAATTCACATTTCAGAAGCTATGGGAATAGAGATGCCTATGTAAAGCAAGCAATACATTTGTGCTGATATTTTGTGCTTGCAGACACACACCAGTACTGCATAAGGAATTCCCCACACTACTTCTCTGTGTGGATGGCTGCTAACTTAGGTTATGTTAATAAGCAGTAAACAAATGCATACAACCTATCAGTGTTTATTAACTAGGATAGGTAAATGGAATCTCTAAATTTAGAAGCAACATATCTTCAAATAGCTGATGGAATAATAAAATAGGGAAATGTCTTTCACCACTGTCTATGATCTTTCTAGATGCTTTGGAAATAGAATGGTAGACTGCACAGAACTTTGCCTGTTCTTCCAATAAACATTACTGTTTTTCTTGTCCTAATCTGAATACATCATTTTGGCTTCCACTGTTTGGCAAAACACAAAATTCATAAAATTAATAGAATAAAAGAGAGATGTGTTGTAGACTGCAGGGTTTTGTTTTTTGTTTTTAATAATTATTGGAATGCTCCCAAGCCCAGAAGTAGTAAGACAAAGAGAACTGGCATGGCCTTAAGCAAAAAAAGCAAAGTGTTTTGCTTATATACCACCCCATAGCACTTAAAGCACTCTCTGATTGGTTTACAATTCAATTATGCAGGTTACACATTCTCTCCCCCTTTGCAGGAAACTGGGTACTCATTTTACAACCTCAGAAGGATGGAAAATTGAGTGAACCTTGAGCCTGCTACCTGGGATTGAACCCCAGGACATGAGTACAATTTTAACTGCAGTACAGCAATTTTAACTACTGTGCCATGAGGCTCCTATGGTATGCCTACCATCCCCAACACTGCTCATTATCACCTTGTACCTTGAATAATATGGTAGGGTATGTAGGTGCATGTCAGATTCATAAGGCTACAGGGCTTTTGTTTCTGGTGGAAATAAATTTATAGTGAAAAATGATTCTCTGAAAGATAGGAGGACAAATTCTCCCAAAATCTATTTTCTGCATCCCATTTTGATAATATGTAAATACGTCCCTGTGCGTAATGTTTATCTCCCCTCTCACACAGATGTTGCCACACTTTATTAAATCATCTGCATCTGTCATTTCCACAATGAAAAGCAGCTGCTGCTTATTTATCAACAAGACATATAAGGACATGGCAACAGAGATGGAGCTATGAATGGGTAGACCCATTCTCTGAATCCACTCCAGGGAGAAATCTGCCTAGGAAGGAAAACAATGTATTGTCAAGCACATTTGTAGCACATCTGTACAGGAGGTGTTAGATCTTCCTACTTACTATGCACAATCCCCCCACCTAGATTTTGTAATTTAGAAACAGAAAGAAAGAGAGAGAGTACATGAGAAGTAGGGAGAAAAATAGACACAGGGAGAAAATCCTCAGCAGATGCTTCCTATTAAAAATTTTAGTTATGTGCCTAAGTCCCTTCTGGAGCAGCGAAGAATAGACCGTTCCTTTTATCTTCCAGCATTGACTGCATTCCAGTTTTTATCAGGATCTTCGGCTCAAGAGATCATCTGTGGCTGTTAATCTGGTAACATTAAAATCCTCTAATAACAGCACACTGGAATGAGAGATAGCGTAGCACTATGGAAAGACAGAGACCGATTTCAGATATTTTTCACTGCCTTTCCGTGCCACTTTTTCGATCATGCAAATGATTTATTACATTTTTATACTAAAGATTGGCCCAAATGCTATATATTAACAGTGTAGCCCGCGTTCAAACAATTTGTTTCTCAGCTAGTAAGTGTGGTTGGTAAGAAACAATACGGGGTAGCTAACCCATCCCCCCCCCCCAAATCTGACTAGTTGCAGAAAATAGGCTTTTAAAGAGTTAGGCTCATTACATCTCTAGCATTAGCAAACTATTATCAGCCAGTGTATGCTTTCTTTGGTTCCAAAATAAGTTATCAGATGGAAGAAAATTGTGTTAAACCAATAGGAATTACTTCAGAATAAATATAAGCAGGGTTGGGAATTCTTTTAAATATAAATGCATTGTGCAAATGCTCTAAATTTGTTGGGGCAGTTCAAATACATTATTTTGGTTCTGTGTTTTTGATTACATAAATGAGAATCTATTTAAACCATGCATAGTTATTGTGGAATTAGTTTTCTCTGGCAGAAAGTCCATCATGCAGCTGGTTTCACTCTGGTTGCAAAACTCAACACATACAATGGTTTGAAAATCTGAATTCCTTCTCTCTTACTGAGTTCTGCAAAAGAAGGTGAAGTGGAAAAAATGATAGCAGGTACCCCTGGAATCATATTATATAGGGAAGACAATGGGCTGTATTAAAGCAGGCTTGGCAGGTGTAGAGCTTCGTTTTCCTTCCACATACTGTAAGTCTTTTTAGGTGTGATAAAGAGGGAGCTTCTGTTCAGGCTGGTACAGGCTACACAGGAACCACTGGTGTCCTCCCAGAGATAGAATGTCTCATCTGATTTTCATGGGAACACTCGAACACTCTTATTGAACAATTCATCCTCAAAACAAGTTGAATGAATTATTCTTCCAAACGCATTGGTGGGTTGGTTCTCTTAGCTGTATTAAAGTGCACCAGGAAGCATATGCATAGACAATTGTGTATAAAAATGGCAAAAAGAAAGGTGACAGAAGGATAATCAGCATTTTTCCTTTAATGAAACAAATATACGTATAGCTATAAACATCAAATTGACCAGAAGTATTTTCTGGTCTCTCTTTCTATTCCCCAAACAAGTAAACTGTCCTAGAGATGTATTTTTTCCTCTTCATCTTGTTTTTATTTACATCCAGTCTCAGCCACAGTGCTTCCATATTAGAACTGCACTAAAATGCATTAGAGCTGGATTGATATGTTCAGTTTGGCTGTCACATGTAAACAAGATGGAACATATATCCGACACAATGTGGGAAATGAGTGGGGAAAGCACAGGCTCTACAACGTTTAAAGTCATTGAATGTTTCAAGTCATCCTTGACCTTCTCACTTGATGAGTGAATGACTTCCTCCCTCTATTCTCTATGACAGTGGTCCCCAACCCCCGGGCCGCGGACCGGTGCCGGTCCGTGGACCGGTTGGCACCGGGCCGCCTGGGGAGGCCGGGGAGGCTCCTCCCCTTTTCCTCCGCCACCCTCCTCCACCTCCTCTTTTCTCCCGCGGGCAGCCGGAGGAGGAGTCGCCGCCGCCGGGCACGGCGCACGGGCGGGGGGGGGAGCCCGGAGCTCCTGGGCGGGCGGGCCCCGCCTCCTCCTCCTGTCGGCGGCCGCGCAGCCACGGCAGCCGCCCGGGTTCGGCCGTGACTCCGCGGTCCGCGGCTGGGGCGCCCGCCGCCGCCGGCTCGGGGCGGTCCCGGTGGCGCCCTCGGGCCGGAGACGCCACCCCCACCGGCCTCCCTCCCCCCCTCCCGCCCGCCGCGCCCGCCTGAAGGCCGCAGCCGGAGGCAAGCGGCGGCGCAGAGGTGCCCCACCGAGGCGGCTGGCGGCGGCGGCCGTGGGCGCCCCGCTGCCGGCCGCGGAGCCACAGCCGAACCCGGGCGGCTGCCGTGGCCATGGCCGCAGCCGCCGCAGCCCGCCTCGGTTGGGGCACCTCTGCACCGCCGCTTGCCTCCGGCCGCCGACAGGAGGAGGAGGTGGGGGGCCGCCTGCCCAGGAGGCCCGGGCTCCTCTCCGCCCGTGCGTGCAGGGGGGAGCGCACGCCCGATGCCCCCAGCCAGCAAGCGCTGCCGCCGCCGCCGCCGCTCCCATGGCCCCCAAGGTACACACGCCAAGCCCCCCCGCACCTCCTCCTCCCCCTCCTCCCTCCCCCATCCCCCGCCCCCCACACCCTCCCCTGCCCCCCCCACACCCCCATCTCCCCCCCTCCCCACCCCCACCCCCGGGCCACGGGAAAATAATCAAACAAATACCGGTCCGTGGAGACAAAAAGGTTGGGGAGAACTGCTCTATGACACTGACTTGTATGTTAAACAAAGGAGGAAGACAATGAAGTAAAGACTTCCCACTTACTTGTCCATGATGCATAAAAGTCTAAGGTGCTTGTGGGAGAGGGACCCTTTCAGCTGCCAGATATTGATGAACTACTATGTCACCAATGGACAGTCTGAGTGATGTCGTTGGGGACTGGAGGCTACAACCTTTGGAGACAAAACTTCCCCAGCCCTACTGTCAATCTACTTCCATATTTCAGTCTTGTCCGAAATAAGATATTTTCCCCCACCAGAGGAATGGTCACCCTTCAGATAGTCTGAAATTTTAGGAATTTTCCAAATGGGTTAACCATCAGAGCATTATTTTGACTCACAGTACATTAAATGTACAAGGGCATCAGCTTGCTGACAACTTCTGCATTCTCTAAGACACACAGGGTGTTAGATGTGCAAAGGAGGGTTTTGAAACATCTTCCAGGATGCAAAACCGCAAAATTGTAAAGTTATAGAAATGCTAGAGCTAATGTAAAATGCTTGTGTGGCAAGATGTTGAATTAGCAAAGAAGTGTCACTTTAGAAGTTTAACTTTAGACATGCACCGAGGAACACCAGGTCATATCAGGTAAAGAAAAAGTGACAACTATTAATGTAATAACAGAAAGCTGGTTTGAGCTAGTTCCCGTAAAAGCGGAACTACTGTGGAAGATTCTGGACTCTGTGTGTGGTGGCCTAAAAGGTACTTAAGGAAATGTTCCGCACCATTTGGGGTCCAGAATCTCTGTGACCACTGTTAGTGTCACCCAGATTCTGTGACCCTAAGTGCATTTAGTTCTTTGTGTTGGTCTTGTCATATGTTAATTTCACTTTGCATTCTCCTTGAAGTCTCTGTGTATTCTTTAATAAAAGTTTACTGTTAGCCCTTGAGAAAATTATCAGTGTTATTTTTAAACCAACTTAAATTTATCACTTCACTCTGTTTCTATTCGTTTTGCTGATCAACCACCGGAGAATAAGAATGAGAGAGAGCTATTGTTCTCCATGTCCAGTTTTAGCACTTATCATAGACACCTTTTGGGTTGCCTGCTGTGGGAAACAAAGAGTATGATAAACAAGAGAGACCTTTTGGGTTGATTCAGCAGGGCTGTAACATTCTCAGCCTTCATGTTGAAAGGCTGTACATCTTAAGATGGTGAGGGCAAACTGACAAAACGCCACCATCTTCTTCCTTTGCTTGTGACCATTAGACGACATCTGACTGCTTCTGGAATAAAACTGCTGGCTTGGATTAAACATTTTCTAAGCTAGGAGGTGAATTCTCACTTTTGTACAGCTCTGTAGGGCTGAGATGGATATGTGAAAGAGAAAATATTTGCATATAAGTTAAAATTACATCTTTAGAAATGTAACAGCTGAAAACAGCTTGGTATTACAGAAAGCATTAAAAAGCCTTAACTGGAGATTTCAGACGTCTGCTATGTTTGTAATAAAATCTCTAGGCAATGCAGTGGGAGCCTTGATGTAGATAACTGGCTCAGTCTACCAGTGATAAAACGTTTCAGTCATTTAAGTCTGTAGGAGCAAACTAAATCTGTGATTTGAGATGTCATGTTGTGGACATACAATTACTACCCTTGCTAGCCTTTCTACAATAAACTGTATTATGCCCTGTGAATTAATATAGTTCTGCACAGTGTCTGTTAACAGTGTGAAGCAGATAAGCTGAAAATATGTTTAACACATACAGATGTGTTGCAGTACATATAGACAGTATTGTCCTTTTCCATTCCATTACTTGGAATAAAATTATGCCTCAAGGAATATTGCAAAGCCAGTTTGTAAATGCAGCTATATGTGTATGCATATGTTATGAGAAATGGATAGCCCTGTTCCCATTTTAGTTAAAAGCAAAATTCCCTTGATGTGTAACAGACAGAAAAGGACAATTAAATTTCTAAAACAGTATTTTTGAAGTCTCTGCTGAGTGAGTTCACAAGAGATGCCTTGCAAAGAACATCTCCTTAAATTCCTGTGAAGCAAGGTACAGTACTGTATATTGTAATGACAGTTTTCAGTTTATACCTCCTAGATATAGTATGCAGCAACTCATGCAAGTAAAGCAAAAACTAAATCCCACTCAATTGGTATTGCTAGCTTCTATGATTCTATTACATGAAAGCCAGGGCAGTGTGGTTGGTAGAATAATGGGCTAGAATTTAGTAGATCTGGGTTCAAATCCCTACTTGTCTGGTGAAATTTACTGGGAAGTGTCAGTGATGTACCGTTCATTTAACATCTTAATGTATGTTCAAAATGCTAGAGTTACCACAAGACAGAAGCCAGTATATAAGAACACAGAAGTTTGAAAGTTGATACTTGGTTACAGTACAAATGTGTGGCTTTCAGGAAATCTGAAATCACTTTTGTTTATGAAGTATCAAAGAAGAAAAACTTGTGCAATCACTTCCACCATATATTCAAATAGTTAGAGACTGGGCAATTATTTTCACAGTAATGCCTTGGTTTACGAGCATAATTTGTTCCAGAAACATGCCTGTAAATGAAAGCACTCTTATCTCAAAGCAAATTTCCCCATAAGAAGTAATGGAAACTCAGATGGGGGCCCATGGACCATATACTGTGCACACAAAATGCTAAAACTCACAAAAGAAGTTGGCTAGAAGTTCACGTCCACACCTGGCTGCAGAATCTGCTTTGCCTGGGACTAACAAATGCATTTTACTCTGTGTTTCTAATGTGACAATCTGGAAGTTGTGTCATGGCAACAGGACTTCTTTTTCTTGAGAGATTGAACTGTTTCACTGCTCATCCAAAGAGCTTCCTCAGTCTTGAGGTTTGGATGAGCAGTGAAATGTTTCAATCTCTCAAGAAAAAGAAGTCCAGCTGCCATGACTCAACTTCCAGATAAACTCACCTAGATGACTGAGAATCTTCACAGACATAATGTGACAATCATACAGTGGTACCCTGGTTTATGTACGCTTTGGTTAATGAAAAATCCAGTTTATGAAAAGAAATTATTGCATGCTTTTTACTCAGGGTGGGTGGGGGCTGGGCTTCACCGTTTCCATGCCTGTTACAGTATGTTCTGAATTGTGAGTGTGTGTTTCCTTTTTTTTGGGGTGTCTGCTGTGCAAGGCTTTTTTGACTTTTTTCTGACCTTTAGAAGGGATTAATTGGTTTTCAGTGCATTTCTATGGGAAACCACGCTTCGCATTACAAATTTTTCATACTACGAAGCATCCTGTAGAACGAATTAATTTTGTTAAGTGAGGTATCATTGTAAAGTGCAATTTGTAGCCATATGCACAATCAACTTGCTGTCCTATGACTAGAAATGGTTTGAAGAATAAGAAAGATTATTGAAAACAAATGAAATAAAACTATAAATATAAAGTAAAATAAAACCCTGACCTATGTTCCCCTTTGAAATGTTCCTGGCTGGTGCAAGGAAGACCTCCATTCCTCTCTCCTCCCTCTGCTTTGGAGGCTGCCTGAGATGGAACATTCCAGACAATTCCCCACAAATCAGCAGGGGAAGGAGAGAGAGAGAGAGAGAGAGAGAGAGAGAGAGAGAGAGAGAGAGAGAGAGAGAGAGAGAGAGAGAGAGAGAGAGAGAGAGAGAGAGAGAGAGAGAGACCATTGGCTCACTTGTGATTCTGTGACCTGCTCCAGTGCTTGTATTGCAAGACATTGCTTGTTGATCAAGGCAATATTTAGAATAAATGTTTACTTGTTTTGCAAAATGCTCTTAAACCAAGGTACTCTTAAACCAAGGCATTATTTTATAACTGAATGGGTACTTCATATATATGAAGCAGCTTTCAAGTACTTTGTAACTTATCACTGAGCAAAGGTGGCCTGAAATGTGGCCTTAAGGCAAATAGTTCAAAAACTAGGCCAGATATTCTAATCATCTTTCATGAAGGCAGACTACAGTAACCCCTGGCCTATCATGGGGGTTAGGGACCCGATCCAACTCACAATAATTGAAAATCTGCAACATGTGGATGCAGGTTGGGTCGGACCTGGGGGCCTATCTGGGGGCTCTTGTACTTACCTCCTGCCTGGCACTGCCCCAAATGGGCTTGTGAGGGCCTTCCTGGGCCCATCGGATGCTCCAAAAGGGCTTTCCCATGAAATGGAAGTGACTTCCAGATTGCTTGAAAGCACTTTTGGGGACTCCGAAGGCCTTTCTTGGCATTTTAGAGGACTCAGAAATGCTGTGGAATGCAAGCTGCAAAAGGGGAGGCTTGCAAATGAGTTGATTGGAACTGTGGAATGCAAGCTGCAAAAGGGGAGGCTTGCAAATGAGGTGATTGGAACTGTGGAATGCAAGCTGCAAAAGGAGAGGCTTGCAAATGAGTTGATTGGAACTGTGGAATGCAAGCTGCAAAAGGGGAGGCTTGCAAATGAGGTGATTGGAACTGTGGAATGCAAGCTGCAAAAGGGGAGGCTTGCAAATGAGGTGAATGGAACTGTGGAATGCAAGCTACAAAAGGGGAGGCTTGCAAATGGAAATGGAACAATGCAAACTGCAAAAGGGGCTTGCAAATGGCTTGCAAATGAGGTGAATGGAACTGTGGAATGCAAACTGCAAAAGGGGAGGCTTGCAAATGAGGTGAATGGAACTGTGGAATGCAAGCTGCAAAGGGGAGCCTTGTAAACGAGGTAATTGGGACTGGGGAATCCAGGCTTCAGAAGGGGAGGGTGGAGGTTCCATGGAGGAGACCTCTTTGCAAATTAAGTGATTTTTTTGACTGAAGAATCTTGGCTGCAGAAAGGGAGGGGTGGGGAGAGGCTCCCTGGAGGAAGCCTTTTTGCTAATGAGGTGATTGGAACTGGAGAATCCTGGCTACAGCAGGGGAGAGGCTCTATGGAAGCCTCTTTGCAAACAAGGAGATTAAAACAGTGGAACCCAGGCTGCAGAAGGGGACGGGAGAGTCTCCTTGCAGGTAACTTCTCTGTAAAGGAAAATATGTGCTATATAGGTAGCAGGGACTACTATATTCACTCTATAAGACACACAGACATTTCCCCTTACTTTTGGGGGTGGGGAAAGTGCATCTTACAGAGTGAAAAATATGGTAGGTAAATAAAAGTGACCCCTTTGTTCTTGATCAGAGTCAGCAGCCAGGAATGGAGGAACAAATAAACTGACAACTACCCAACTAGACAGAAGGAATTATATAAGAGGTTTAAATTAGGATTTTTAAAAATTAGTTGCAAAATAAGTTTCAATAGGCTAGTTATTAAGATGAGTTATGAAATAAATTTTAATGCTCTTTTCATAACTGGCTTGAGTACAATATTTAGTTGGCTAGCAAAATTGTTATGGTGTGACAGGTGGGCTTGAAATGGACATTATTCTTTTAAAACAGGGGTAAGGGTGGGGGGCTTAAGTAAGTGAGCTAAAATATATTCAAATATGAACAGTTGTTTCTCATTCTTTCTCCCCAGGCAAAACTCCTGTGCCTAGGCTTTTCTGGAGGGTCTGGAGACACTCACTGAAAACAAAATTGTCAAACAGTTATGAGATTTTTCACTCCTGCCTAATATTAAAAAAGCAAAACAAAACAAAAAAACCACAACATTTAAAATGCATTTTCAAGCATTTGTATTTTACACAAAACATTGCATTTTGTATTTAAAACCTTTTTGTACTAATTTTATTTATTTATTTATTTATTTAGGCTGAAAATATGATTTTTTTATGCAAAAGGGCATATTTTGCCCCCAAAACCCACACAAAAGAAACAAATACCACAATATGAGCAGTTGCACGATACACATAATCCTCCCAGGCAGGAGGAATGAAAATTTTTAAATGTTTGTTGTCAGATGTGAGGAGAAAATATACTAAGATTCTTAGTCTTAAAAAACCTAATCCCAGCTCACATTGTTAAGGGAAGACCAGATGGATCCAGTGGGTGTGTGTAAAGCAGTGAAAAACTTTCTTTCTGTGAACTTCTTTATGTTCATCTACGAGCCAAGCCAATGCAAATGCTTGCATAAAAATATCCTCACATTATTTATTGAACTTTTATACAAGGAAATATTTATAACTACTATTCTTTATGCAGCAGAAATGTTTTTTGTAATTGAAAAAAAGCAAAGAGGGAGCCATGTAAAATGGATAGAGAGCTGTGCACGACTCTTGCCCTGGAAATGATGTCTAACAAAAATTGTCTGAGACTTGTTGGCAAATTGTTGCTTATTCAGGTGCTGGTTGCATTCCTTAGCAGGAACCCAGTCATACGATTGGGTGCAGAGATGGGCACAAAACGGAAATTAATGTTTCATTTTGTTTTGTTATGTTACTCATTGTTTTTCATTTTGTTTCATTACTAAATGACTTTTTATTGAATTTTAGTAACAAAACGAAATGAGTAAGGAAACTATTTGGAAGCTGGCGCCACCCAGGTGAGGTTTTTTGACAGGTCAGACTGTTCCCAGTGGGACAGCCCCACCTGTCAAAAACACCCACCTGGGTGGCAGCAGATTCCCAATCGTTCTGACCTGTCAAACCCAGCTGGGAGGCAGACAGCAAGGCAGAATGGAGCAAGCAGCACTCTTGCTGCTTGCTCCATTCACCCTTGCCACCCCGCTACACAGCTGAGGCTTTTTGACAGATTGGGGGTGGGCAGGGGCTGGTTTGGGACAACATGCTGTGTGCCATTTTGTTTCATTTTGAAATGGTTTGAAACATTACAAAACAACAAAACTGTGTGATGTTATTTGTAAGGTGCCCATCCCTAATTGGGTGTTTATCTATGAATGCAATCAGCACCTCATAAATGTGCATCAATTTGCTTTGAGTCTTACACAATTTATTTTACAAAACTATAAAGTGGCAACAAAATTATATCCCATGTGTACTTAATAATATATCCACCTATGATGTATTGGAGCCTTGTGGAACAGTGGTTAAACTGCTGTACTGTAGTCAAAACTCTGCTCATGAGTCCCTTGTAGCTGGTGTGAACCTTCCATCCTTCTGAGGTCAGTAAACTTGAGGGAGTGAAGTCAGTGTGTAGCCTACATAATTAAATTATAAATCACTCAGAGAATGCTTTAAGTGCAATGGGGTGGTATATAAGCAACATGCTTTGTTTTTGCTTTTGCTATTTATGCAGGTGGATCAAAATGCAAAGTGCACAACTGTATATATTTGCCTTCATTAATTGTTGGCAGCAATGGTTTCCTTCATTTTGCTTTTGTTATCCAAATAACCTAATTTTGCTTCTAACTACAGTGCTACCTCTACTTACGAATTTAATCTGTTCTGAGTGCATGCTCATAAGTAGACAAAGTCGTAAGTAGAGCAGTGGTTTCTTATAGGAATGCATTGAAAATCAATCAATTCATTCTAGAGGGAAAAGATTTCAATGCCCTCCTATGGGAAGGATGAACATGCAGCCTTCTACCCACCCAAGCCGTGCCTACAAGCACTGATCGGGTGCATGCTGACAGGCCTCGACCCACCCCTCACCCTCTTTGAACCAAACAGCTGTCCCTAGGGCCCAGACAATAGCGGTGGTTTGCTGCACGGAGCACCGGTGGAGGAAGGGAAATCCTTCCAGCGGTGGAATCCCCAACCCCCTCCGATCATCCCAGTGACCCTAGGCTGGGGTGGTTTGGTGACCCCATGGTGGTGGGACTTGGGCTTACCTTGCCACCTCTCCTGCATCAAAGCTCGAGTAGACCTTCATGGCCCAGCCGGCCCCTGGCCGAGCAGGAGGCTATGCAGGCCCAGTCGAGCAGCGCTGGGAGGGAGGAATGAGTACCTGCTGGAGGCAGGCCATGGCAAGCCCAACAAAGGCTGCCTCTGTGGTGGGGCGAGTGCCAGGAAGGTGTGAGCACAATGGTGCTGCCTCGGTGATGGGACGGTCCGTTCCCTCGTGCTCATCCGGGGGCTGCCTGGGACACGAACCTAGTGGGGCACTGGTGCACCCTGCTCCCCGGCCTCCCACGCTGTAGGCCGCACACGTGGCCAAAGCCCCTGGCCACCCTGGCTCTGGCGGGTAGAAGGGGCGAGCCACACGAGCACGCATGCACCTCCCTTCCACTTACCTGAGCCATGCCAGCATGCACCCGATCGGTGCATGTTCGCCCTGCCTGGGCGGTGTGGAAGGGAGGTGTGATGGCCACCTTATCCTTCTTCTTGGTTGCTTCCATGTCTTTTGCAGAGATCAAAGCAACTAAGAAGGACGAGGTGGCGATGGGCAGTGAATGCTGCTCTCTGCTCTGCATGGATAAGTGACTTTGACAGGCCAGACCTGTCAAGGTCAGCTGTCCTATGGAGCGGAGAGCAGAGTTCATAAGTCAAACTGCTCATAAGTAGAGCCACTCATAAGTAGGCGTACCACTGTATACTAAAATGTTTTGGTTGGACGTAACACCTCAGTTATACAATGGCTGGAGGCTTGACTGGTACATACACTAACTGTATGTTGGCATCAAGTTTGGTGATTATTCACCAAAGCTTTTGGGGATTAAGTTTATTCTTGTATTCCACCTTGAGATCTTATAATATAGGGTAGACCAGGCCTGCCGAACAGGTAGACCGTGGGCTAACGGTAGCCTGCGAAGGGTTCAAAAGGGGATAAGTTCTCTACCCTTCCCTCCCCCATCCCAAGGACCACCACTGGCCCAGCAAAGTTCTTGGTCAGTCCCCTGTTCCCCCAACCAGCCAGATGATTGGTGTGCCACTGTCTTGTGACCAGCTGAGTCATTGGTGTGGAGTGGAGGGAGGAGAGGGGAGGAGAGGGGTGAGAGGTGGGGTTGCAGGTGTGCCCATCTCCTTTGTGCAGTGACATCTCCCTTCTTCTTCCCACCTGGACAATTCCCTCCATAATGGAATAATTGATTTTCAATGTATTCCTATGGGAAACCGCTGCTCTACTTACAATTTTTTTTTACTAATGACCATGTGCTTGGAAGGAATGGATAAAATTCGTAAGTAGAGGTTTTAGTGTAGTAGCCCTCAGGCACTTTGGGCCGGAAAAAGTAGACCCTGGCCTGTTCAAAGTTGGACAGCCCTGGGGTAGACAATAGCTCCCTAGCAAAGGTTTAGAAAACAGCCAATGTATCAAGTTTAAGAAGTAGATGGGTTGGGGAGTCTGATGTTAGAGGTCAGCCAGCCAAAGTATGATTAAAGATGGATCTTCTAAGCATGATTATATTCAAGACTATCAACTTGTTTGGGTATGGGTTCTTCAAATCTTTTCTTACTGGATCCTTTAATGGTTATGTAATCAGTTCAATGATGGGAAGCATTCAGCAATTTTCAGGGTGGAAGAAACTAAGTATTTAGGGGGCGACAAAAGCTCTACACTGGAAACAATAGGACCTAGATACCTGAAGGACCGCCTCCTTCCATATGAACCTACCCAGCAATTAAGATCTAGTCAGGGAGCCCTCCTGAAAGAGCCATCCCTTAAGGAGGTGAAGGGGATGGCTTGCAGGAATAGGGCTTTTTCAGCAACTGCCCCCAGACTATGGAATACCCTCCCAAATGAGACTCGCCTGGCACCGATGTTGCTAACATTTCGGCGCCAGGTAAAAACCCTCTTATTCCAAAAGTTTTTTAACTAATGATTGTGGGCCCTGATGGCAATTTTAGTGGTGTGTTTTTAATGTATCGTATTTATTGCATCTAAATGTTTTATTGTTTTAATTTTATTGTATTTTGATGTTTTAACTGTTCATTCTGATTGTGAGCCGCCCAGAGACCTTTGGGTAGTGGGCGGCATACAAGCTAAATAAATAAATAAATAAATAAATAAATAAATATCATTTTTCTATAAAGTATCTGGACATATGAGTGAACGACAGTCCAATGATCACATCTTGGGATGATACTCACTTATTTAGGACAGCATAAACCAAAGCAGACAGTGAGGATATAAAAAAAAATCTCTCCAAAGCACATCATTGGGCACGAGAACAACAAATAATGTAAATAAGTCTAATATAATACCTATGGAAACACAAAATCCTACTTTCAGACATAAGATATATATTATCAGAATTCAGATCAACTGATGAAATTCATCAGTGAAAGACAGAATCATGCCAAGATTTATTGCACAAGATGTGAAATAGCCACATACATGGCTTTTGATAGGGATTGCACACATCTATGAAGGGTAGCCACTAGCTCAAATAGCTACATGCAACCTCCATGTTACCAAACAGTGGCTCTTATGGAATAATGAAGTATTGCCTTCATTCTCCCTTTATGAGCTTGC
Organism: Phrynocephalus forsythii; assembly: GCA_029282475.1. Classification (NCBI taxonomy): domain Eukaryota; kingdom Metazoa; phylum Chordata; class Lepidosauria; order Squamata; family Agamidae; genus Phrynocephalus; species Phrynocephalus forsythii. Next base: position 19,460,805 of record JAPFRF010000003.1, read on the forward strand.
TGGAAGCAGTTGGCTGACCACTGCATGAAACACAATACTAAAATAGACGAGCCTTTGGCTTGATTACACAAGGCTTATCCTGTCTTCTTACAAAGCGTTTTAAATGTATGAGTTCCACACATTGTTCATGACTTACAATACTTTCCTGTTCAACTGACTTCACTTCAATAACAGAATGTCTCTAACAAGGAACGATGCAGCATTGATAAATGCATAGCTAATTCTGCTCAGTTGAAATCTAGGATGGAAGAATCCACTGTAACTAATACTATGTTTTGAGCTTTATGTTGTGTTTTACTTATCAGTTGTGGGGCATGTATATTTACATAGATGGATACTGTATATACTGTATCTTTGGCTATATCCTTTATATTGCCACAGCTGTATAGCACCGTTCGGACTGAGTCTTGCAAGAAGCGTTGTCTTTATAAGTTAAAAGTGCATCAGTTCTTTGAACAAAGCGTACCATTGTATCCCTATGCAAATACTGTTAAACAGTTTTATATTTATTAATCTATATTTTGGAAAGTTTTTTTCTCAAAGAGTTATGACAAGCGGGAGTCATAGTTGTGGTCTTATTTGCATGAATACTCAGTGTAAAAAAGAATTTTGTTGGATTTGAGAGTGCCAGGCAGACTTTTCACTCTTGGCAAGCCTCAAAATGAGAACAAATATATGACACTCCAGAAATTCATGTTTTTGTACAGCCTATGCAACATTTCAGAGGAAGAAAACATGCACATTTACAAAAGCAATATAGCCTATATTCTGCATTCCTAAGGGTATATACAGAAGTGTTTTATGCATGGTCCACAATGTCCATGATATGCCCAGTCTTGCAACAGATTGAATAATTGGGGGAAGACTAGCTGCATGACAGTCTAAGAAAGAGTGCTTCCACTTGTGCAGCTGTCTTTATAGAGGACAACCAAATTTTGTTATATCCCGAGTGTTGATCCAAGGTATAAGTACAACTGACTATATACTGGACACAATCCAGTAGGATTCTTCAAAAGTGCATGACAAAGTTAAATAAACTTACATTAAGACCAACTCTTAAGAATTATAAAAGTGAAGAAAACAAACAAAAAGATTAGCAATCAAAGTCCACAAAGTACAAGAGAGTGGAAGTAGAGATAAAAGATGTCAGTCAAATATATCTTGAAGTCAGAGATGAGAAGCTACTTTTGTTGCATTGACTATTGGTATAAAACCAAAAAGAGTAACTATTAAGCCCTGTCTGGAGCTGTGTAAGTCTCATTCATTTTTGGACTGAGGGAAAACAACATAACCAAAATACACTTGCATGTGTGGATGGTTCCTCAAAAGTGAAGAGTGGGGTGTATTTAAAAAATATAAAATTTGTCACTGAACGTTGTGTCAGTCAAGACTAGGATATATTTATCAGCATGGAAACGTTCACTACTATATTTTCAAGCTCTCTAAGTGATTACAATCTCAGCAGGCTACTCTGACTTTCAAAACAAAAGGATAAATACAACTGAGCATTGAAATGACAGGAATATTGGTGGTCTCCCCCATCCCCACCCCGGTTTTGCTGTTTTACACTGAAGGGTAAAGAACAAGGCAGAAGACTTGAGAATATTTTAATCAAATCAGTGAAAAGATGGAAAAGACAGCAAAGGATGTGAATCACATCTGCAGAAAGAGGGGAACTGCATGTAATTTAAAACAGTGATTCAGAATCAAAATATAATGTGCACTGCTTTTGAATATAATAATATGGGATTAAGTTATCTATGGAAAGCACAAATATGTAATACACAATTATTTTGTGTCTCCCATGAAAAATCACATATCTGCTGTGCTGGGATCAGTTTTATGAACACACCAAGATAGTGTGGTGCTCTTCATAAGAAATATCCACAGGTGTAAATTATCTGTGAGATGTACATGTTCCTCATTATGCCAGATAAGTGCATTAAAATATGCACAAAATTTAGAGTTCCATATCACTCACAGTCATATTAAATAATCAGATTCTAAACTATGGGTATGCCATGTGTTTTGTTGTACGGTTCTTCTAATATTGGCTTGTTTCTATTAACTATGCAGTACTAATTCACAAAACTATAAAAGCAAAGAATGCAAGTCAAGTTGTATCCTTCTATCAGCAAGTCAATGCCTGCAGCTGTAAACTGACAACTCTAACACCCCTCAAAACGGCACTCTTCAAGTTTTATATAAACAAATAAAAGTACTCCTTAAAACATACCTGGCTGTAGTTCTGGATAGCAGCTCTGGCTTGATTGCTGCGGGTTGGGAGCTGTGATGTTGCCGTTTCACCAAGGGCAAGGGTCTGGTTGCTATGGTAGCTAGATGAATACTGGAAGGACCCGTCAGGTTTGGAATTGAGTTGAAGTGCACTCTGGGATAGAAGACTTGGCCCTGTTTGGAAAGTAGTTTGGAGTAGTCAGTGAGTGTCATAACAAAGAGTGAGGAATTGCCTGTGTTTATCACAAATAGCTAAGAATTATCTATGATTCTTGGATTTGCATCAGGTTGTTCTGCAATAATGGTGAGCCAAATAACTGAGTGGCACTTCCTATCTTAAACATGATCCTTTGCCCTTCTCAATAACAACACATAATAATAACCCCCTTAAACATGTTACTCTTTTGAATTTAATCAGGACTCAGGAGAAATAAACTATCCCTGGTGAATATAAAAAGGCTATAAGAAAGAACTAAATGGTATAAGAAAGTGCACACTGTCACCAAGTTCTCCCTTCCGACTCCAACTCCTTAAAAAGGCAGCCTTCTTGTTCTGATACCAGCAAAGACGAAGAGCAGGGGAGATGTATAGTGAGTGTGACAACAGCAGGCTGTAGAAAAGTATAGTTATGAGCCTCGTGGCACAGTGGTCAAATGCCTGTACTGCAGGTAAAACTGTGCTCACAACCTGGGGTTCAATCCCAGATAGCAGGCTCATGATTGACTCAGCCTTCCATCCTTCCAATGTCAGTAAAATGAGTACCCTGCTTGTGGGGGGGGGATGCATAGCCTGAATACTGTAATTAAACTGTAAACCGCCCAGAGACTACATGAAGTCGTATATAAGCCAAACAAAGGAAGTGGCCAGGAAGCAGGGAGTGGTGCCAGACTAAGCCTAAATAAAATGAGATTCCATTTTAACATAAAAGGAAGAAAATTGTACTAGATTATTATTTCTAGATTAGTAGCTAGTAAAACTGTAAAAATGTTCAAGGCCCAGAATACTGCACTCATTAGAATGGCATCTGAGGGAGCAGCTGTAGTTACCTGTAACACTTGTGCCATGTTTGTCATCTTGACAAAACTCACAGAGAACTACACTTGCTGCAAGTGTAAGCTGGTTGCACTATTGGAAGAGAAGGTCCAGCAGCTAGAGGCCCGCATATTGGACCAGCAACATATTAAAGAGCTTGAGCTGTTCTTGGACAGAGCGGAACAGACTATCCAGGTCCAAGAAGAGACAGGGCACACTTCTGAGGATGAAATCACTTCCCCAACTCAGGAGGTAGATGTGTGGAGGAATGTGACTCAAAGGAGTAGAAGGCCAAGGGATCACTCAGAGAGTCTCATATTGCACAATCAATTTGAGGCTCTTTCCCTCTTCACACCTCATGAGGCATGCACAGAGGAACAACTGGTTCCACCTGAGGATCTCTCCCTCATCACAATTGATGAGATACAGGATCAGGTACATGTAGATGAACAGGCTGCAGGAGAGAAGCTCCTTGTACTAGGGGATTCTATAATTAGAAATACAGAGGGATGGATTTGTGATGAGCATGATAACCGTATGGTCACTTGCCTGCCAGGTGCAAAGGTTGCAGACATCACGAGAAATCTAGATAGCTTGTTAGAGAGAACTGGGAAGGAGCCAGTGGTCATGGTACATGTTGGTACCAATGATGTCGGGAAGGCCAAGCGGTCAGTCTTGGAAGCCAAATTCAGGTTGTTAGGTAGAAGATTGAAGTCCCGGACTTCCAAGGTAGCATTTTCAGAAGTGCTACCTGTTCCCCGTGCAGGACCCGCCAGACAGGCAGAACTCAGAAGCCTCAATGCGTGGTGTCCTCCCCAAATGAGGAAAATAAAAAGGAACACAAACTCTGGCAAAAGAAATGTAAGAAGATGATAAGAGAGGCAAAGAAAGATTTTGAGGAACGCATGGCTAGCAATATAAAGGGTAATAATAAAAGCTTCTTTAAATATGTTAGAAGTAGAAAACCTGCCAGAGAACCAGTTGGCCCTCTGGATGGTGAGGGAGGAAAAGGGGAGGTTAAGGAGGACTTGGAAATTGCAGAGAAATTAAATGAGTTCTTTGATTCTGTCTTCACGACAGAAGACCTCGAGCAGATTTCGCTGCCTGAACCACCCCTCTTGACTAAACAATTAAATCAAATACAGGTTAAAAGAGAGGATGTTTTAGGACTAATTGATAAATTGAAGATTAACAAGTCACCGGGCCCAGATGGCATCCACCCAAGGGTTATTAGGGAACTGAGAAATGAAATTGCAGATCTCGTAACGGTTATATGCAACTTGTCTCTTAAAACGGCCACAGTGCCGGAGGACTGGAGGATAGCAGATGTCACACCAATTTTTAAAAAAGGAAGGAGGGGGGACCCAGGAAACTACAGGCCAGTTAGCCTTACATATGTCGCAGGGAAGATGGTGGAAAGCCTCATCCAAGAGAAAATCTTAAAACACATAGAAGAACAAACCTTGCTGAGAGAAAATCAGCATGGCTTCTGTAAGGGTAAATCTTGTCTGACAAATCTTTTAGAATTTTTTGAAAAGGTCAACAGGCATGTGAATTTGGGTGAACCGGTGGATATAGTCTATCTGGATTTTCAAAAGGCTTTTGACACAGTCCCTCACCAAAGGCTGCTGAGAAAATTGCACAGTCAGGGGATAAGAGGGCAGGTCCTCTTATGGATTGAGAACCGGTTGAGATCCAGGAAACAAAGAGTAGGTGTCAATGGGAAATTTTCACAATGGAGAGAAGTGAAAAGTGGTGTGCCCCAGGGCTCTGTCCTGGAACCGGTGCTTTTCAATCTGTTCATAAATGACCTGGAGACAGGGATAAACCGTGAGGTGGCCAAGTTTGCAGATGACACAAAGCTTTTCCGTGTGGTAAAAACCATAGAAGATTGTGAAGAGCTCCAGAAGGATCTCTCCAAACTGGGGGAATGGGCTGAGAAATGGCAAATGTGTTTTAATGTAGCCAAATGTAAAGTAATGCATATTGGGGCAAAAAATCCAAACTTTATCTATCAACTCATGGGCTCTGAGCTATCCGTGACGTATCGGGAAAGAGATCTTCGTGTGTTGGTGGACAGCTCCATGAAGGTGTCTCCCCAATGTATGGCAGCAGTGAAGAAGGCCAATTCCATGCTAAGAATTATCAAAAAGGGGATTGAAAATAAAACAGCCAACATTATAATGCCATTATACATAACAATAGTAAGGCTGCACCTGGAGTATTGTGTACAATTCTGGTCACCGCATCTCAAGAAAGACATAGTGGAACTGGAAAAGGTGCAGAAGAGAGCGTCTAAAATGATTACTGGGCTGGGGCACCTCCCTTATGAGGAAAGGCTAAAACATTTGGGGCTCTTTAGTCTGGAAAAAAGGCGCCTGAGGAGGGATATGATTGAGACATATAAAATAATGCAGGGCATGAGTAAAGTGGACAGAGGGAAGCTCTTCTCCCTCTCCCAAAATACCAGAGCTAGGGGACATACACTCAAATTGAGGGCTGGGAGAGTAAGAACTGACAAAAGAAAATATTTTTTCACCCAGCGCGTTGTTAGTCTATGGAACTCCCTGCCAGAGGATGTGGTGATGGCATCTGGCCTGGATGCCTTTAAAAGGGGAAAGGACAGATTCCTGGTGGAAAACTCCATCACAGGTTGCAAACCATGATGGAGACGTGTAATCTCCATGCTTAAAACCAGGGTACTTCAAGAGCCAGATGCAGGGGAGTAGTATCTGGAGACAGATATCTAGTCTCATGTGCTCCCAAACGCATATGGGCCTTTGGCCTGATCCAGCATGGCTCTTCTTATGTTCTTATGTTCTTATAAGCAGACTACTTTGCTTTATAGATGGGCAGGTGAAAACCTGATATGCACAAGGCTGTATGTGTTACAAGATTCAGTTTCAAAGTGTTGAAATTGACAAGCAAGCTGTATATGTGTGTGTATGTAAACACAAACTTTTAAGTGTCTATGTTTACATACATATCTATATCTAAATGTCTATGCACAGAAACAGTAGCCCAGTATTCATAATGACAGTTTTATCTTGTGTAAAGAGAACACATATGAAAGCAGGGAATCCACAGTACACTAATGGGGCTTTATATTCCACCAGTGTCCAATAAAATTCAGGCCATTGTCTTTTATATTTATTCCCACATTTTCCCCAAATCCTTTGGTCAGACAGATAAATGTTTCCATTTATTTCAACAGAAAGACAGACACACACTCATTTGATTTAACTCAAGCCCCTCCAGGTATACTCGGAGAGTTTTTGTTGCTATTCCTACCAATTCCACCTGATAAACACTGACTTGAAAGGTTATCCAACATTCAGAGCTAATTTCCCAAGGAGTAAGTGCAATCTTTTGGTAAACATGTGTCCTTGAATCCTGTTACTGTACTGGGTTTCCTGTCTCTGAACCAACTAACCTAAAGGCAGACTTATTCATTCTCAATCAGCCATGGGGTGACTGAACCTCTTTGTTTGGGTATTTACCACTGAGGCTGCTTTTTGCACATGAAGCTGCTAATACAAACTCATAATAGTTGCAAGAGATGGGAATGTTCATGTGGCAGATGGTTTAGGAGGAAAGGATTAAAATTCCTCTTCTGCCATGCTAGAGAGGCCCCAACCTGTTACTCCTTATCCACTCATCCCAGACATAAAGAGTCAATATATGTTTGTGGGATTAAATTGGGCCACAATTTATTGTCTTAAATTCAGTCTGTCACTGGTGCTCTTTTCTCCCACAAGGGGGCCTGAAAGTGCAAGTGGCTACATGGTGTCCACGTAGTTATTGTTGGGAGGGCCCTGGCAGCTCCTCCTGCTTGTACTTGAACTTGAACTTAAACTTTGAGTTAAATCGTCCAGGTGGCCCTCATTAGTCACTTTGGTGTGTTATTAATCATCCTGGTCTGTCATATCTACTATCCTAATTATCGACACAACCAATATGGATTTGACCAAACTCCGGGAGGCAGTGGAAGATAGGAAGGCCTGGCGAGCTCTGGTCCATGGGGTCACGAAGAGTCGGACACGACTGAACGACTGAACAACAACAAAAATTATCATTGAGGGTTGCCGATCTGATAGGTAATATTTCACTACTGTTAACCTGACGTCATTTTGCCACTTGCACTGACCACTAATTGTGACCGGATATATAAATAACCTCCACAGCGCACAAGATAATGGGATGGACGAAAATGCACTGCCACTCACCTCCAATCAGAGTGGCAACCAAAAATTCCCACCCCACTTCCACAACCAGCTAATCTCATTCTCTTACCGGGAAGGGGGTGGGTAGACGGCTGATGATCAAAGAGGCTGTTTGCTTAGCGTTGAGTCCTTACATGCTCTCGGCCAATAGCCAAAACCTGTGACCCACTATCCCAGACTGGCCTTGGTCCATTCCGGACCATGTGACCACTAGTCAAACATATCTCCCCCCCCCAGGTCAGGTGGACAAAGCAGCCCCTCCTGGCACGAGGTTGGATCAAAGCATCCCATGTATGACTATTGTTAATTTGTGTGTGTGTGTGTGTGTGTGTGTGTGTGTGTGTGTGTGTGTGTGTGTGTGTGTGTGTGTGTGTGTGTGTGTGTGTGTGTGAGAGAGAGAGAGAGAGAGAGAGAGAGAGAGAGAGAGAGAGAGAGAAGGACAATGCCACCCACAGGGTTCAAATATGTGCTTTCTCTTAATGTATACTTGTCAGAAAAGTGACCTCAAACATTCTCTCCATAGACCTTGGGACACTCAATATAGTTATTGATCACTGAAAATGTGCTTTTGTACATACAGCTTTGATATACAGTATAGCAAGGGAAATGAAGGATGTAAAATCTTAGCATGTGAGATAAATATTTCAGTTTGAACTTGTAAATCTTTTATTACAAATGTGTAGTTTATCTTCTGCGTTACAAAAGTGTTCAGTAGTCACAATCGTATAGTTCATTGAAAGTAGTACTGCCAAAATGAGGTGGGGGATGAATACTAATTTACTTCCTGTAAATGTGATGTTTTCAGTTTAGTTGTTATACGTATCATCTGTATTTTATATCTGTACGAAATTTGCATAATGCTAAGGAAGGCTAGGTTGGCCTCCTTGTTTTCCTTCCATCAGAAAGCAAGGACCTTTTTTGGTAGCTGGTGGCCTTCTAACTGGATGTGCCAAGTTATTTTAATGTTATATTTAAGCATTATTAGATAATTATTACCATTTAATAACAGAGAATAGATAATAATAACTGTTAGACACTTTAAATGGTTTATTTGAAATTGCTCTGAAACATTATAGCTGATTAAACTGTATGTTAATGTGTGTAAGCTTCTGCATTTCTTCTCTAAATTATTAAAACCGAATATCCATTAATTTCTGTCGTCCACTTGTTATATTTCTGCCTAAAACACTTTTGTTTATGCGTAAGACAGAATCCATGGCTCTAATGTCTCCATCACCTTTTCTACCTTTAAGACCATACCCTCATTTAATACCACTCCAGATAGCAAAAGGTTCCTTCTTATCTTGCTTTAACATGCATGTTCAGTATTCTGGGATGATGCGCAATATTAACTGGTGCCTTATCTATGTAACATGTCTTACTAATGGGTAATATTACATATATCTCTTTGTTATGATAGAATTTTTCAGGGCACAGGGCCAACAGACAACACTTGTTACTCATGTTCTGATCTTTGCTTGCCTGTTCCTCCCTATGTTCAAACAAAACACGGAGCTGCAAATAAGAATACCACTGTTCTCTTCTTCTCGGCATTGTAGGTCATATTTTCTTTCTCTTAGGCTAAGGTTCATTCCTTCATTTTTATTTTTAAGATTATAATTACAATGTAATGTCAAATTATTTACATGATACCATATCATTACTAGATAAATCCATGATTAATTCAGTCCTCTAAACCACACTGGCTCTTATGTAGTAATTACTTTTAGATCTACTAAGCCTAATTACACAATAATCTGCTGAAGCTTGTAGTATATCTGAACACTCTATGTTGTTTACTTCCTCACTATTAGACTGTACTTCCTGCCATGACCTCTGTGAATACCTTTGTATATGATATAATATAGAAACACATGCATTGATAATTTTCATAGGTTCCTATAAATGAGGGGGAAACATCTCTTAGGGACAGTAAGAAGTAGAATACATGGAAGGAGAGGGAGACAGACATATAAATAAAAAATTCAAGGAGATGTATAGCTATCAATCTTTCTACTAGCCATAATGGACATGTCAGTTTTCCTATTGCAAGTTAATTGACCACCACCAAAATTCTTGGTGGTGGATACATTGAATAAGAAGCATTAGAGAGACCTATCAGTAAAACTGGCCTGAATACCTAGAATTCTATGAAAAAGCAATAAAGGCTTAAATCCAATTGTCAGTGTCCAGACAGAGCTGACCAAGCAAATTAATGCAGTTTGCATAGATGTTCATTTGCCAATTTTCTAATGATTCAATGCATATACATTAGCATTGACTAACAACTGGATTTAGGACAGTGTTTCTTTGTAGACTTACAGACTTTCGCAGTAAGGTTTTGGCTGCAGCCCATCTTATCAGATGCATCTTATTTGTACATAAGTGAAAGTGAAACCGAACCAGAACCAAATGGATCAAAATAAATGCAGTGGTACCTCAGTTTAAGAATACCTTGGTTAAAAAAATTGTTTAAGGAAAGGAATTATGAAAAGGGGATTCCTCAGTTTAAGAAAATTTTTCAATAGAATGACTCATTTACATTTTTCGTAAGGCATTAAATGTTGGTGTGTGATGTTCGCATGACAAAAAGAATGGGGATGCCTCAGTTTAAGAACATTTTTAAATGGAATGCCTTTTTTGCCTTTTTTTTCTGACTTATGGAATACATTACTTCGTTTTCAGTGCATTCCTATGGGAAACTGCATTTCAGTTTATGATTTTTTTGCAATACAAAACAGCCTGGAGAATGAATTAATTACTTAAACCAAGCTATCACTGTATACTGTCCTATAATAAAAAGGTTTATTTGTTTTGGTCGTTATGAATCATGAAAAATGATTGGAGGAAGTCATGGGAGGCATGGAATGTTTTAAGTTTGCCAGAAAGGGGCATGAGTTTCAAAACTATATTAAAACATATTGTTTTCCTTTGGAAGGCAATTTTCCAACATTATGTAAGATCCTATGACAAGCTGGTGGCTGAAAGCAGTGGGCAATGGAGCCCACATAATTCTGGTCCAGTCCTGACATCTGACAGGAAGAGGAGCCTGTTGCAGGCAGCAGATTTTGAATATCATGAAAGAATGAAAAAGTATTGCTTATTGAAAGTATTAGTTTTGTGCTTATACGGCCAGAGAGACACTGGTTGTGTTTTCTGACTCACATGCTAAAACAGAATGCCTCATTTTGGATATCATGCAGGTTGACTTGGGTTGAAAGTGAAAGAACATTTCTAATATAGAAAAAAATAAATGTAACAGGCATAGTGGTAAATATTACAAGACATGAGATTCTGTAAACAAGAATTTAACAGCTAGCAACAAGCACACAGAACTTTTGGCAACTAATGGAATTGTCACAGCACATATCTAAAGACATTTTTACAAAAGCTTTTAAATTTATCATTCCCATCTTTTTATGGAAATTTATCATTAAACTTGATCAGAATAAGAAGTAATAAACCAGCAAGAACTTATAAATAAAATGAGCTTAAAAATTCATGGTGCCATGAGAGAGCAGAGGCACAATAAACCTATATTTCAGATTATTCAAAGTGGTTTTATTGACAGACAGCTCCACAAATACACAGTATGAATTAGGTTAACAAGCAGCTTTGAGAAAATGAACAAGGTTTAATTCATGCCAGGGAATACTAGACCATCCATAGCTCAGTGGGTTGTTTCAGTTATGTGAAACTATAAAAATAATAAGACAACAGGCAAATGATATGATGCACTTTGTTCCATTAACTGTTTACCATCCTATCAGAATAGAGACGGCATTCACTTCTGTGGTTCCCGTCCCTTTCAGATATAAACCAAGAGAAAGAGTTCTCTGTTTTGCTGTGAAAGAAACAAACTGGAGAAAAGATAATGTCTTTATCTGGATAGCACAATAAACACAAAGTATGTCTCCATTCTTCATTCAGCCACTTTCGCTGCAACAAGTCCAGACACACCAAGCAACTTAGAGATGGGCACGAACTGCTGGTTCAGTGGTTTATAATGGTTCGTTCTTGGGACACTCCGGTCTTCTGTGGGCACTCCAGCTTCCTTCCTCCACCTCATCCAGTGGGCACCCACTTCAGAGGAGGAGGCAGGACAGATTAGCCCAGGGTTCTGCCTCTGAGATGGTGTCCACCAAACAATGCGGGGGAGGGAAGCTAGGGCGCCTGCAAAATACCAATTCATCTGAATGAATGAGTACTTTATTGCAGTCAATGACCAAATCAAACACACACACACACACACACACACACACACACACACACACACACACACACACACACACACACACACACACACACACACACACACACACACACACACACACACACAGTACCAGTTATAGCAAAACAAGAAAGAACAAGGGAGAGGGAATACCACATAAACTGAGCCAGCCTATATTGTGGGTGCTTGAGCAATTGTTCAAACCTTCTGAGCACAAATTATAATTGCCACCACAAAGAATTTAGCTACATAAGACAGCATATTTGAAGGAGGACATTCTACAGCATATATATTTTGCTCTGACAACAGGAGGCGGGTTTAAAATGCCTCTGGCAATCCAGGGAATTGCTTTAAATAAGGAGCAATAAGTTTTTCCCTAATTTTCTTTTTTTTTTTTTTTTTTTTTCTTTTTCTTTTTTGGTTGTACATCTGAGAAACGAACCATTATGAACCACTAAACCAGAGATTCATGCCCATTTTTATAAGTGACTTGTACTTTTCTATCACGTTACCGGTATCTTTAAGCTTGTGTGAACTTCCTTCTTCCCATCCATGCAAACCAGGTATGTGGATCATCTAACTGGGGACAAGGGTGATTTTTTTGGACTTGGTGGCTGCACACAAACTCTGCTCCCATAGGAGTAGGGCTGGGGGTAGTGATGGCCAAAGAGGCTAATTCACATATACAATTTGTTTTATTTTTTTTTTTTTAAGTTTGAGTGTATTGTAACCATTGCTATAATGGTTTAATTTTTTTAAAGTCTTTTAAAATTAAGTTGCCCACTTGTGCCAAAAAAGAAAAGGGACACACCATAGTGAGCAGCGCCAATAAAACGTGGTTAAATGGTCTGCCATACCTTCAGAGGGCACAAAGTAGCTTTTTAATCTTTTTTTTTTAATGAGGAAATGTTTGCCGTTGGAGTGCTGGGTTGTCAGTAGTACTAGGAGCCTATAAAATGGGCCTGGAAGATGAATACAGTAGGACCCCGGTATCCACTGATTCATTATTATTATTTTTATTTATTTTTACCTTTTTTAATATTTAAATTTTATTAACAACTGTACTGTAACACAATATAATACATTATTTTCCTTATAATTTCTGCTAGTACAATTTATAACAGTTTATAACAGTTTATAACAACCCATTGTGTAACCCATTTTCCATCTTGCTTAATCTATCACTATTTATTTATTTATTTATTTATTGCATTTATACCCCGCTTATCTACAATATGTACTCTAAGCGGCTTACAAAACATCGGGCCTCAACAGCCATAAATTACAAAAAAAAAAAAAAACAAAAATAAAACCAATAAAAATAACACTAAGCAAAGTTAAAACCTAATGGCACCTCAGTGACTGACAATGATAGATAAAATAGTTTACGATGGCGGAGGAAAAGAAAAAAAAAACAGTTAAAGATCGCCAAAGGCCTCCCGGAAAAGGTAGGTCTTTAACGCCTTCCGGAAGGCCAGCAGGGACTCTGCAGAACTTCACTGGGGATGGAATTCCAGAGGCTAGGGGCATTTTGAGAAAGCCCGGGTCCGAGTAATTTCCGGGCTTCACGAGGGGTGGCGACAATTTATAACGGGACGGGCCGAGGTTGAGCTGAGCGATAATAAACTAAAACCAAGACCTTGAATCTAATCCGGGCTGCAACGGGCAGCCAATGCAGGCGGGCCAGAACTGGGGTGATGTGGTCATAACGACGCACACCAGCCACCAGCCTGGCCGCCGCATTCTGAAACCGCCGGCAGACGCCGGAGAAGAGTCAAGGGCAACCCCATGTAGAGGGCGTTACAGTAGTCCAACCTCGAGATCACCAGAGCTTGGACCACTGTTCTCAGAGAGTTCGCGCGTCAAGGTTCTGGGCGATCCGACGGAGATGGTTCCAAGGTGAGCGCCGGGTCCAGGAGCACACCCAGATTCCGCGCCCTCTCCGCAAGCTGGAGGGAAACTCCCCAGACAGGGGAGAGGGCCACCGCACCCGAGTCCGTCTTCCCGGGGTTGAAAGCCAGTGTTAAAGGAGAGATAGAGCTGCGTGTCATCAGCGTACTGATGACAGCAGACTCCAAAACTCCTGATGACCCCCGCCAATGGCCTTATATGTTAAACAGCATGGGGGACAGAGACGACCCTGTGGAACCCCACAGGGAGAATCCAAGGGGCCGATAACTCCCCCAAGCTGCACGTACTTTCCAGGAAGGAGGAGCAACTGCCTCCGATTCCAACCTCAGAGAGCCGGTCCAACAGGATACCGTGGTCGACGGTATCAAAGGCCGCTGACAGATCCAGGAGGACCAACAGGGTAGAGCAACCCCTGTCGGCCGCCCGGAGAAGAAGTCATCTTGCAGGGCGACCAAAGCTGTTTCTGTAGGCAAGGATTATCCAGGTATGACTGCAGCCGGACCGCCGCCACCCTCTCGATCACCTTTTTTCCACCGCCAGGCCAGATTTTTTCAGAATGGGCTTTACCATCCTTCAGATGAGAGGAAAAACCCCTCGCTGAAGGAGGCGGTTGACAGAAGCCCATTCGGCCATAGTCCCTCTGGCAGCTTAATTATTTATAGCTCTGGAGATCTCGACAGCAGAAACAGGCCCAAGCGCATCCAACCGAGGAGACGAAGGTGGACCAGCAACTGGGGATGGCGGGGCGGGACCACTGCAACCGGAGTCAAGGCCGGCACGGATGGCCTCTATTTTAGTTTGAAAAAGGCTGCGAATTGCTCGCTACTGAACTCAGTAGGAGGAGGCCTGGCCAGACTAGGATTGCTGAGGTCCCGAACCACCCGGAAGAGCTAGGCCTCAGCAATTCTCAGGGAGTTAAAGGATGACCTTCCCTGATCGCGTTGATATAGCGACTTTATACCGTCCGGTCTCTTCTCAGCTGCGCTCTAGCCTCCTCCTCTCCTGCTTCATCACCCTGAGCTCCCCGTGAACCAAGGGGAGGACCGGGCTCGGCAACGGAGAAGGCGCTTGGGGGGCGATCCGGTCTATTGTGGACAGCTGTTTCAAACCAAAGGTTATCCTCGACCGGAGCGCCAGTCATATCAGGTTTCACCGAACCGCTGAGGGTCCATGAGCCTCCGGGGCGGGCCAAGATGGACGGCCGGTGGTCCCCGCGAGGTGGGGCCGGAATCGACAGGGAAAATGAGAGCAGGTGGTGGTCTGTCCATGACACAGGGATGGCTACAATGTCCCCCACCTCCAGACACGAGTCCCCCGACATGGAGGTAAACACCAGATCCAGGTGTGACCAGACCTATGGGTGGGGCATAAAACATGCTGGGACAGACCCATGGAAGCCATGGATTCCATGAACTTTGCACCGGAGAGTCCACCTTCTGCATGCACGTTGAAGTCACCCGCAACCAAGAGGCGCGGGGACCCCAACAGGGCAGCGGCGATGAACTCCGTGAGCTCTGGGAGGGATTGTGCGGGGTTGCGGGAGCTTCGGTAGCCCAGCACAATGCCAAATCTGTCCCGCTGTCCCACCAACAGGTGGAGGACTTCTAACCCCTGGCTAACCAATGTCGAGGCCCTGCTAACGTGAAAAGAATCCCTGTACATGATTGCGGCCCCTCCCCCTTTTGACCCCCAACCTTCCCACAGCCTCTAAAGTACCCAGGCGGGCACAGCAGGGAGAGGGAAGCCCCCCCTCCGTGCCCACCCATGTCTCGGTAATGAACGCCAGGTCGGGCTGCTCATCCGCGATGATGTCATGGATGATAGGAATCTTATTGTGCACCGACCTGGCATTCATCAGGATGCAGGTAAGGTTGAGGGCGCTGGTGGAATGACTCCCGGGCACGTGGCAGTGAGCCGAGGGGTCAGAACGAGGGACAGACACGAGTTGTCTGACCCGAGTTCTTCTTGCCTGACGAACCCTACGGCTACAAGCCTGACGAACCCTACGGCTACATACTAGTTTCAGTATCTGATAACAGTGGGTGCCATATTTCCATAAAACGATCCTAATTTCCCCTCTATACAATCTAACCCAATAAGACAATTTTCCAATTCCTACCATTGCCCATACTTTGGTCCTATAATTTTCCATATTTAAATTTTGTGCTGATTTCCAGCATTGGGCTATTTCATTCCTAGCTACACCTATGAGGGTTGCCACCATTTCTTTATTTAATAGTTTTTCATTCTCTTCAGTAAAAAGTGAAAACAATAAGAGCATTTCATTTGGGATTATTTTCTGTTTTGTTATTTTTTCCAGCCAACTAATCACTTCAAACCAGAATCTCTGGACTTTAGGGCAAGATAACCACATATGTTCTAATGTTCCTTTGTGTCCACATTTTCTCCAGCATAATTCTGATATTTCTCTATTAATTCTATGCAACTTGCTAGGACATAAATGCCATCTGTAAACTACCTTTAACACTGTCTCCTTAGATTTTGCGGATATAAATTCTAATTTCTTATATAATTGGTTTGCGATGCTTCCTATCTGGAAAGCTAGCAACCAATTATCTGTTCTTCCTTTAGTTCTTTCTTGTACCTGTTTAATTGTAATTGGTTTTCCTTGTACAAACATATCCTTTTTTCTATAGACTCCAATGTTCTTCTAATGTTCTATTTGAAGATTTTGATTCTTAGGTTTTAATTGTGGATGTTCTGAACAAGGACATAAGGTGGAGCAAAGGTTTTCATATGTTTCCTCCATATTCTCATAGCTTCATCAGTAAAAGGGTTTTGTATTTGGTTTTTTTTTTTACCAACCTAGGTGTAAATAAGTGTAGACTGATTAATTTCATTTTCCCTTCCATTTCCATTTTAGCCCAATCTGGAATATTCTCCTCTTTTATAAAATTAGTCACTTGTACTATTTGAAAAGCTTCATAATATCCCAGTAGATGTGGTATTCCTAATCCTCCTCTTGAATTTGGCCGGTATTTTACAGACTTTATAAATCTAATAGATCTTCCCTTTCCTGCAATAAATGTTTCCAATTTTTTTCTGCCATAATTGTATCTTTTTCTTTTCTAGTTGCAGGGGTATATTTTGAAATAAAAATGAAAATTTTGGTAATATATTTTCCCTAATAATGATAGATTCAATTTCTCCAATTTTTTATTTTTTTCTTTCATATTTTTCAGTGCAATTTTATAGTTTCTATATACTAACTGGTTTATATTTTTTGTCAACCATATCCCTAAATATTTAAAACTAGAGTAACATAAGTCCAACTTTGACTTTGCCTTTATTTTCTTCTGTTCTATTATGGGAGTGTTAATACATAACAGTTTAGATTTTGATAATTAATTCTTAATCCTGTATATTGATTAAACTCATCTAGAATCTGCCTTAGTGTTTCTATACTTTTCAGTGGATTTTCCAAAAATAAAAGCATGTCATCAGCATTTAAATTAATTTTGTGTTGCTTATTATTTATTGACATGCCTGTAATATTACCATTTTCTATAATCTTTGTTGCCAGTGGTTCAATGGCCATAGCAAATATTAAAGGAGACAAGGGGTCTCCTTGTCTTGTTCCCCTATGTAGCTCAAATCTCTCTGAGTCTATTCCATTTATCATAACTGTAGCTTTAGCTCCTTCGTATAGATTTCTCAAAATTTTAATAATGTTCTCATCCATATTCATTTTACCCAGTAGATCTTATAAATACCGCCATTCAACGCGATCAAATGCTTTAAGAGCATCAAGTGATATTATTATCATTTTATTTTTTATTCTTATTAGCTGTATTTATAACATTTAAAACACGACGGATTGCATCAGACATTTGTCTCCCAGGGATAAAGCCATACTGATCAGTATGAATATAGTTTGTGATAAAATTATTAATTCTTTGTGCCAGTATGGATGAAAAGATTTTTTGATCCTGATTTTGTAGTGTTATTGGCCTAAAATCTGATGGAAGTATATTATCTTTTTCTAGTTTTGGGATTGCTATTATTCTTGCTAGCTTCCATGATCCAGGTATCCCCCCCATTCAATATTGAATTATATAATTTCAAAAGATGTTCAGCCACCTCATCTTGCCATGTTTTATAAAATTGGGATGTTGGATCCTGGAGACTTCCCTTTTCTTAATCTTTTAATAACTGATTTTATTTCTTCAATCCTTATTGGTGAATTAAGTTGGTCTTTATGTTCTTCTATAATGGGGCTGATTTTTAATGAATTAACAAAAGTTTTAATATCTTCTTCCGGTGTTATTTCTGTTTCATATAACTCTTTATAATATTCCCTAAATGTTGCTACAATCTGATGTTGCGTTGTTACCATTTCCCCTGTCTTGGTTTTAATTTTCACAATTATTTTCTTTATAGCTCTGTTTTTATAGCCTTAGATAACAATTTTGAGTTTTTATTTCCATATTCATAATAATCTCTTTTCAGATAATTCATTGCTATCTGAGTTTTATTTATATCCAATGCTTCTAATTCAGCTCTAGTTTTTGTTAGCTCCATCAATATCCTATTTGATCCTGTCCTTTTATGTTCCTCTAACAATTTCTCAATTTTTCCCTCTAATTGATTTTGTATTCTTTCTTTTTCCCTTTTCAGTTTTGCTCCTTCCATTATAAATTTACCTCTTAAATAACATTTAAAGGTATCCCATAGTAATGCGGGGCCCACATCTTCATTATCATTAACTTCATAAAATTTGTTATATCCTTTGTAATTCTTTTAATAATTTGTGGGTTGGTAAACATACTAGATCCACTGATTCATTATCCACTGATTCAGTTATCCATGGTTGGCAGATGGAAAAGTTAAATAAATAATTCAGCATCCACAAAGCAAGCTACTATCACAAACAGCAGCTGTAAAGAAAGGTACTGTCATAACGCAGCAGCCATAAAGCAAGCTATTGCCACAAACAGCAATAATAAAGCAAACTACTGTGACAAAACAGCAGCTGTAAAGCAAGCTACTGTCACAAAACAGCAGTTCTGGGGATTTGGGGCATTCTCTCTTATCCACGGTTTTCATTATCCACGGGAAGGCCTGGAACCAATCCTCAGTGGATACTGGGGTCCTAATGTATAGCTCAGAGGCCATGTGTTGTCCATTTCTAACCACCTGGAAAAGGTAGGTAGAAAAAGGCATCACTCTTTTCTTTAAATAAATTAAGGGCCATAGAAATATTTAAAAACACAGTATAGGTGTTTACTGCATGAAAGCAAACTAATGCATCAAACATATTCCATGTACCTTCCACGAGAGCCTTGTGTGTATTAGGTGATCAATATGGAGCGGTCTGTCAAGGCCAATAGCATGAGGTTATCCTGAAACCTTTGGTAGATTATGAGAGCAAAATAACCTTCATTGATTAACAGACTGCTAGCTCAAAAGATGCCTGATTTAATCTCAGTTCACCCTTTCATCCACTTGACAGGTGGTTCTTCCATTTAATTTTTTTAAAAAGGAAAAGCATGTACTGAATCGGCTTTTTACATATCTGACAATGCAGATGTAGATCCTTTTGTTGTGTACCCTTTTAAATTCTTTCAGAGGAAGTGACAGGTAGAAGAAAAACATAACAAAAATCAGGAGCCAATTGCTTTTGAACCAAACATCTGCTTTGTTAGGGAGTCTACAAAAAAAGATGGGTTCTGCAGCATATGCATTGGGGAATTGCTGAAAACAGAGCCAGTTTAAACAAACTGGCTTAATGAAATTTCACATTGTAGGTATGCAGATTCAAAGGCACCAGACATCTGCTATCATAGCCACAGCTTTACAGGATAATTTCCTCCCCACCCCTCCCCTCTACAGTGGTTCCAGGACTTCCTTGAAGGCATACATCTAAAAGAGCTGAAACTCAGTGCTCCCCCCCTTCTTATGCTTTTAGAGGGGCACTTATTCTCTACAATCATGTTCCTGTGATGTGAAACCATGAGTTCTGCATCTTCTCCATGTGATTATTCAAGACTCATTGAAAGAAAATAGGTTTGATATGTGAAGCTATTTCCGGTGTATGTACACATTTTTAGAACATAAGAATCACCCTGCTGGAATAGAGCGTTGGCCCATCTAGCCTGTCATTCTGTGTCTAGAGTGTTCAACCAAAGTCCTACCAGAAACTGGCCAGCAGAAGATTAGTGCAACAGCATCTTTGTTCTCACCTTCCCCAGCAGTCTTTCCTACGCTTGGTGATAATATAGTACCATCATGACTCGTAGCTATATCTACTATTATTCATCTTAGTTGGACAATCTCAGTTCTAGCAATACAATGGATATAAAATCACCCCTGTCCTTATCTTTATCCTTATCTTCTTTGCACCATGCATAATTCCACACATCTCTGTTATCTGCCATCTTAAATCCCTAATTGCTACCAACTAAAATCAAGGATGCACACAACTCATATGCACTATAATGAAGCTATGTGCATCCTGCAATCACCAGATGAAGCTCTTAAAACCAGTAGCACTTTGCTGGTCTTGATGTCATCCCTTTTGTGCATGCAGAGCTCCATAACAGGGTGTCAGTCACTGTGATCTGTACTGGTACTAGGGAATGTGTTGGCATATTCATACATAAAAACTTGAAGTGCTCACATTCAGGGGCTAAAATCCTTTTGCTGACTAGAATCCATGTTGTAGTCCCTCACTGCATATACATGAGGTACAATAGTGTTATTTGTTTGGGGAGCCACCCAACTCATGCCCAAGGAGATATCACAACAGGGACTCTAATTAGAAGCTGCTAACTAAAGAGTCCCCACTGGGATACCAGGTCAAGCTGGTTCAGCTGGCATCCTTTCCCAGCAGGCAGAATTCCAACCAACCAACCTCCCCAAAGATGGCCAAAGTTGAAATACTGCACTGAAAAGCACAGCAAAAGGGGAAAAAATAACACCCTGGTACCATTCTCACCAAGGCACTCAATGTTTTTGGCTAGCAGGGCTACCATTCTCACCAAGGCACTTGATGTTTTTGGCTAGCATGAGAAACGTCTTCATTGTAATCCATATTCCCTGGCAACATATTAACTATGGTTTCCTGTTTAAGCCTCTTAAAGAGGGTAGACTGAAAGCTATAGCCTGGGGGACCCTGTACTTATTCCTGCATCTGCAGGATGCAGAAGAATGCACAGTTGGAAAATATAGAGCAACAATGACAGATTATGATGACGAAGAAAAGTTTTTGTTTAATGAACCACACAGAGAAAGCAAATAATAACCCAAGGTACTACTAGGGGTAATGGTGTAATTGGAGGGGGAGGAAATGATTTGCTAAAAACACACACAAAATGAACAGCCTACTACTCAATGAAAAAGAAAATCAGCAAGGAAGACAAATAGAAGATGGGATTAAATGACTGTAATTAGTGAGGCAAAACACTGGGAAATGAAGAGGCACAGACTTGACCTCAAGAGAGAATCAACAAGCTCAAGTCTCTCACCAGCACTTCCGTCTTCAAGCTGCTAGTACTGTAACAGCTAATTCTACCAAAGAGCTGCATAAAATAGTTTACTCTACAAAATCAGTGACCTAACACAATCCCTCCCTGAAAGCCCCACGACTGGTGAGATTCTTACTCCCGAATGGAAGCTAGAGCTGTTCATGAGCAAGATCAGATGCTCATTTCACACTGACCCATCACACCATCTTTGCATTTTTCCTACAAAGTCACACTGGAGATGCACTATCTGGCTGTTTCCAATAACTATTTTGATGCCTCAAATACCAAACTAATCTGGAGCACTTTAGATTGTGCTACCTCGGGGAAATCCTGAGCCAAATCAAGTAAATCCATTCAAATCTGGACCACGATCAGCCTTGTGTGGATATATCTTTCCTAGTTAACAGCCACCGATTTGCATGGCCAGGTGGATAAAGACCAAAGAAAGAACATGGATGGAAATAAGTTAATTTGTGGAGATCACCAACCTCACATAGGATATGCAAAGAAGCCAAAGGAATAGGAAAGATTGCTCATGTATTTGTTTATATTTCAAGCTATAGTTTAGAGTTAGACATTCAGAATTATGTACACAATATAACAAGTCCATTAATAATATGGCCACAAGTATTTTTACTTAGAGCTTCTCCCTCACATGCACATTTAAATATCTCGTTATAACCGCTTCATAACTGAATTAAGCTAAATACAAACTTCAGTGTAAAGTGTTGGATGTAAACTGCTACCTGTTAGAACAGCTCAACCTATTTCTAGTAACTGTGAAGGCAAATGCCTACAAGGCAACAAAACCCCAAGGGAAATGTCAAATTTAATACAGAAGTAAGGGGGGAAAGGCACAGATGAGATGTTAAAAGAACTCTTATAATGGATGGAGAGTGGTGATAGAGGGAAGAAAAGAACCAATATAATGTTGCAGAAGAAAAGAAATTTGGACTTAGATTGGGAGACTTTGACTTCTCTTCTGTATTCATTCTGTTGAAGAGAAACCTCTTAGCTCCCCATTTGTGTTTCTATGAGAACAGCAGCAAGAAAGCTTGCAAAAAGCTTTTGCAACCATTGTATACATTATACAGTGTGCAAAAAGTGGTAAATGTTGGCCTCAGATATTGTTATCAAACTAGCATCCAGTGAAAAGGCCATAGTGTGACTGAGCTAGGAGAACAGGAAGGGTGTAACCCAGAAAAATGAAAATGGAAACAAAAAATAAAGAAGATAAAAACTTTGTGGTACCTTAAAAACGGATATATTTCAATGTGAGCTTTCTTGGACTAGCCTACTTCTTCAGACACAAGAGTGGGAACAATTCAAGAACATTCAGAAAAACTGCTATCAATGTCAATGCAGCATCTTAAGGTACAACCTAGTACCCAAATTGCAATTCAAAACCCACTAATTTTTTTCACAAAGTGCCAATACTGTACAGCCATTTAACCTGAATACAGGTGGTTGTGAAGGGATGATGTCAGGTGCCCACAGAAAGGGCTCTGAGTGCCACCTTTGGCACCTGTGCCATGGATTCGCCAACACTGACCTAGGCATTGTGAGAATTTACAACCACATTCTATGAAACTCAGCTCCAAACCTCATGCCCCACATCTCCTTCTGTGCTTCCAAGCTTCAAGCTAGATGGAAATGATGGGTGACCCATCGATGTGAAGGTAGCATATCATTGTTTCTAAGCCCTCTGTTTCTTCGGTCCCAGGTAAGGAGCAACAACAAATGTTTCACCTATGCTCTCACTGGCTGCCTGGTTGGTCTGCATTGGCAGGTCACATTTTGACAGGGAGGAGTGTGCCATTCTCAATGCCAACATTAATACAAAAGGAACAGCAGCCTTCCTGCCCTCTTTCAATTTCCCTCCTTCACCTGAGTTCTCTGCAAACTGCAGATAAAAAATACTGTGCTCTTTATTTGTACTTTTCCTGTATGCTGCCTACGAAACCCGTGTCTAAGACAAGAGGCAAATCTAGAAGCAACCTTCGTCCTCCCACTTTTCAGACTTCAGAGGCAGCCGTTTCTCTCCCTCCTATTAGACAGTGCCAGTTATAATCTGATAGCTGGAACACTGAAGAATGGCTCACTCAGACTGCATTCTCCCCCCCGCTTTTTTTTAAACTACCCAGTCTGATGAAGAACTCTGCAGAATGCAAAAGCATCCACACTGTTACACAGAATAGTGCATGCCCTAACAGGGCAATAAACAAACAAACAAACAAACAAAAGCAAACATTGCTACTCTTAATAAATGTATTACTTGCCTATGAACCTTGGATTTCTTTTTATGAACATGGGTGGGGGGGTTGATCAGGAGTAAGATCCAACTCTTATTTTCTGCCAAAACCATTACAAATTGATGATTTGATTTCATGGAAGGATTTGGTGAGTGTTTCTGCTCTTTTTCACTTTAAAGAGTTTACATAAAGTGCTAATGAAATGTCAAGAGAGATCCACGTGTTAACATAACACTACAGTGCTTTAAATTCATATCAGTACTAGATTGTTCCGATTTAGTTACTTCCAAGCCATCTGTAATTCTAAAAAAATAATTAGAATGGCAACACTAGGATGCTTCCATTGCATACGTTCTTTTCTGGATACTGCTCCTATATGGATGAAGGCAATTCCTGAATGGGCCCTGTTGTAAGGAGAGGGATTCTCTTTACATGGGAGAAAACTATGCACTTCCAAGACATCATGACCTGGAACTCCAAGAGCAGGGAAAGACAACTTTGGTGGGTCCAGGCTCCTCCATGACTCACCATGAGCTGTATAGGCCCTCAGAACGACAACTGGATCTAGCTAGCTCCCCTGCCTTTATTGTTAATGACTCCTGCATAATGACTATCTATCTTTCCCAATGAGATACTTAGCCAAGCTTGAGATACCCACCCACCGGAGGGCCTTTACCTTGGCCCGATGTCATGCCCTCCCTTCTGCTGTTCTTGAGGGACGATATCGGAGATCTCCCTATTCGGAGAGGCTATGTCCCTGTGACTCTGGTGATATTGAGTCAACAGAACATGTACTTCTTCACTGTTCCTTTTATAAAGACACCCGGGCTAAGCTTATATCTCCAATAATCTATAAATATCCAGGACGCTCTGGTCATTATTATACTCAATTACTTCTATCAGATATGAATTTTTCTATAACATATAGTGTGGCCAGGTTCTGTGCCGCAGCGATCAAAATCCTCAGGAGAATTACCAGCGTCATCAACTAACCAAAAGTACCACTTACGATACATAGCTCTTAAGGATCAACAACTCTTGATTAACAAACAAATGTGGGATGTCTTATGTGTATGGAACAGTATGTACATATACAGTATGTACTCTGATGTCTTTTGTATATATCTATCTTGATCTTCCTCTATGGCTCGTTGACATCACTAATTCCTCAGATACTAATAAGGTATAGCTTCGTGATGGTCAGGATGGATTTGTGGGCAGTTTTTATATTATATTATATATTTTATATATAATATATTTTATATTCTATATTTTATATCTTATCTATTTTACTACTATTTATATACCGTATCCTATTGCTGGTCATTGACCGTAATAAAGTTTGTTTGATTGATTGATTGTATAGGCCCTCTGTACACACACACACACACACACACACACACACACACACACACACACACACACACACACACACAACTCTAGCACTTTCTGCTTTCTGATATTCTACATCATATTTGGGTTCAGTGGCTCCACCTCCCCCCTATTCATAGCAACATTGGAGTATTCCAGAATAGAAAATTATGTTTTCAAAACCAAAATATTATTTTCCGCAGGGTGCATTGAGGGGCCCAGAGGACTGAAAAAATGACCCTGAGGCCACACTTTGCCCCTTCTTGCCTTAGAATGTCTATTCATCATGAGCCCCTCCAATCAACAGCCAAAAACATATCTCCACAGCCCCCAAATATATTCAGTCCCCCACACTCCGACTCTGTAGCTAGTCAGAACTGGTTAGGCCCTTTGACAAGTATTTTCAAAACAGAAAGAATGGGAGATCTTTAGTTTAAAGCAAAAGATTATGGTGAAAGCAATACCCTGGTATGCAATTAAATCCAGACTACAGGTCAACCCTACAATCATCACACAAAACGTGGGATTATTGATGCCAGATGTCTCATCTGGCCACCTCAACATACGCCTTAGTTATAGCTTGCCTGGGTTACCATAACACTCAGTGTGAGGCTACCTTCGGAAAATGTTCAGAAACTTTGATGAGTTAAAAATGTTGCTGCTTGATTATTAACTGGAGGTGGTTGCAGAGATACACAACTCCTCTGTGACAACACCTCCTCTGGCTGTTGGCCCATATCTGAGCACAACTGGAAGTGCTGGTGTTGGCTTATAAAACCCTAAATCAGGGGTGTCCAAACTTTTTGCAAGGAGGGCCAGATATGTTGAGGTGAAAATGTGTGGGGGCCGACCATTCCAGCCGCATTTGGCCCCTGGGTCGGACTTTGGACAAGTCTCTATAACGCAAGGAGGAAGGGAGGATGCTGCAGCAACAGAGCCGGGGGCGGGCAGGCTGGGAAAGTGGATGGGTGGTGCTGGACAGAGGCAGGGAGGGCAGGCAAAACATAAAACTGCAAGCTGATGCCTCCATCCAGTATCCAGGGATGCATGACAGGCTAAGCCGGTGGGGAGAAGAGGCCACGGGCCACTCAAAATTTGTAGATGGGCCACATTTGGCCCCTGGGCCTGACTTTGGGTATCAGCTACATGAAAGACCACAGGTAAATACTTTTCTTCAGGCAGACGTTTTGTCAGCAACTGCTTGCCTAAGAGAGATTTCCTAAAAATTGGGGTTTTAGGGATTTCCCCAAAAAAATAATAATAATAAAATATTATTTAATATTTTAAGCTACTTTTGATCCTTGTGAGCAAAAAGACAGTCTGGCTGTCAAGATTGGCAAATTGGACAACTGAACAACAGTGAAAACCTACAAACAAGATGACCCCCATGCACACCTGTTGCAAATGCAGCAACTCCCACAGAGAATGCATGACGTTTGCTACCAAAGCACCCTCAATGGGGAAATGCACTGAATTTGCTAGCGTGGGACAAAATACGGATAAAGAGAATGCTAAAGTTTCTTCTTATCAGCAAACATTCACTTCTGTAGCAGAGTCTAGGAGATTAGCTTTCCAGTACGGGGATCTTCTTTGTTAGCAGGAAAATAAAAGCCACAGATAAGGATATATAAACATCCATGCCTATAAACAGACTGGTGTAATGTAAGTCAGATGCCAGCCAGCAAACTACCAGTCAGCCAACAAGGAGTGAGGAAATCCAGATAAGCCATAATGGACCCAAGCCAAGCAGAGTGGAGAAGCCCTGTATTTTATAGGGGGGGGAAGTAAGAATAGCTACAGAAACACAGCAGCATTGAAACAACACAAAAAGTTATGGGTCTTATTACATAGCTTTGGAATGGCAGGTGGCTGGGTGAATATGTAGAAAATTTAGTATTTTTCACTTGAGTGAAAATATGCTAAAAAGCTAAACTAAATGTATTTCTATCTTTGTTCATTTTAACTTTTTTTTAACAAGATGTACTTTTTAAGGGGGGTATGGGTGGTGCTGTGGGCTAAACCACTGGACTTCTCAATCAAAACATTGGCAGTTCAAATCCACATGATGGGGTGAGCTCCCACTGCTTGTCCTAGCAGTTTGAGAGCATGAAAAATGTGGGTAGATAAATAGGTACCACTTCATTGGGAAGGTGGCGGCATACTGTCTGCTTGTGTGCTTAGTCATGCCAGCTACATGATCATGGAAAATGGAAATGTGGAAATCTTTGTGAGAGGAAACATGAGCATGGAGGAAGGAGAGGGAGCTGAAATGAGCAAGCAGCACAGGAGGCAAACCACTTTTGGGGAGAGGAAATGAGCTGAAAGAAGCCACGGCAGAAGAAGCCTTTCTGGGGGGGGGGGTCGCTACAGGTCCTTCCAACCAGTGCCACAAGAGTTTGACACACCCCACTGCCTATTTGCATTGGGATCAAGGATCACACATTATAGAAAACAGAGAATAGCTTAATTCAGACCAAAATAAATCCTTCCAGCTGAACAAAAAGAAACAATTCCTCGTGGAAACAAGACTTGGCATTCCCAAGCTTAGCTTTATGTTAAATACAGTAGTTGCTGGTAAATACATTAATTTGAACCATACCAACGCGGACACAAACCATGTGGTAAGTTGCCAATGAAGTTACATCCTAAATTGATATGTGTTAATTTTGGTGCCTGCTTTTTCTTCATTCTTTCCCCTTTCCCTATCTCCAAATGTACCTTTCTGTATCTAGATCCATGTTTTAAAAGGTTCCTTTTGCTGGCTGCAGTTCCAAAATCAACCACCCAACATAGCTATTCATTCAGTGAGATGAAATGAGGTCTTCTTGGTAGAGGTGCTTACAAAGTACCTAACAGATTGGTAGACTAGGTGATTAAGCAGGTTTAATGGGGCTGGAACAGACTATTATGATACATTTTGGAAGAACCGTCAGAAAGAAAGGATTTGCTAGTATGGGACACCTCTCCATGCATAATACAGCAATACCCCGGATAATGAATGCCTATGATAATGAATGTTTCAGATAGCAAATGGAAATTTCCTGGTATAGGGCTGCCTCGGTTAATGAATGTTGCCTATGGGCTGCCTCGGATAATGCATGTTTCATAATGCCTTGCAAAAAAAGTAAACCCAGGATGCATTGCACTCCTCCATAGTTTGTGGAGGGGTGGGAGGAGTTAGAGTGTTTTTATGGTGTTTTGGACATTTTTTGATGAGGGATTTGGACCTGTCGAACTTGGAAAGGTAGGGAGCTAGCTTTTATTAATCTTTGCAGTGCTTTTCTTTGCATTTTTGGCAGGAACAGTCTGGGGTAGTATTGCTGCTTGTGTTTGCATTTTTCCCCTTTGCACTTTGGTTAGGAACAGGCTGAGGTCATTTTGCTGCTTTCATTTCTCTGTGTTTGTAATCTTTTCCATTGCTCTACAAGCAAGAATGAGCTGGGGTTCTCTTGCAGCTTGTGTTTGTGTATATTTGCATTTCTCCCCATTGCACTTTGGGCGGGAACAGACTGGGGTACTCTTTCTGCTTTCTTTTCTCCATGTTTACATTGCCCTACAGGGCAGCGTGTTCAGGAGGAGTGTTGTTCCAGCACTGCATGCCTTTGAAGTGCACTTTATAAAGAGGTCTGGAAAAAACCCAGTTTTTTGCCTTTTTTTCGGACCTCCAGGATGAATTAATCCGTTTCCCATTCATTTCAATGGGAAACTGCATTTTGGATAACAAATTGCCTCAGAGACTGTGTATGGAAGTGGGAATGCAACTGGAAATACTGTAAAAACCAATAATTATATTAGACCAATGTATGCTATGTGCTATACCAGGGGTGTCCAAACTTTTTGCAAGGAGGGACATATTTGGTGAGGTGAAAATGTGTGGGGGCCGACCATTCTGCGTGAAGGGGGGGGAGAAAGGGTGTGGTCTTTGCACATCTGCAACAGCCACAGATGCTCAGTTTCAAGGTGCCAAAGGGCCTAGCAGCTGTTGCACGGCGCAGGAATTGGCCCACACATACCCAGGACGCACCACTGCTTGCATATGCTGCCCTCCCTCACAAGGGTGAGGGATGGATGGAGGCAGGGAGGACAGTCAAACCATAAAACTGCAAGCTGACATCTCTAGCCAGCACAGGGAAGGGCCGGCTAGCGGGGATGAGTGACAGGCTGAGCCGGTAGGGAGAAGAGGCTGAGGGCCACACAAAATTTTAAATTGGGCTGCGTTTGGCCCCCAGGCTGGACTTTCGACATGCCTATACTATACCAAGACACATTCATAACTAAGGGGCAAGATCCAGTTATGGGCACTGGCTGGGCCTCTACTGGGGAGGAGGGTAAGCAGGGCATGTCCCCCCATTGCTGTGACAGGATCCCTCTGCTAAAATCACAAAAAAGTATTTGTATATTGAATGTTTTGGGACACAATAATTCCCATAACTAACTTAACACCTTTCTCACCAACCCATGGGTATGTGTGCTTGGAATCCATGTTTGCCCTGGGTGGCACAGACCCTAGTTGGACGTCTGGCCACTGGCTGACCATTTTAAACAGGAGCTACAGAAACATTGTTTTGATACAGAAACAATGATAAATATCTTGGTGTGCAAATTTGAAAACTGATTCCTAAACTCTGGACAGCAAAATATTTTTTTTAAAAAAATCTCGATGCATACTTCCCGAAGGTTACCTGCACATAAAATGACCCCATGCTGTTTTACATTTCTGTTTTGAAAAGGCTTGAGAATACCTTGAAGATCACTATTCACAAATACTGTATACATACACAGACAATTGGTCATTTAATATCTCCAGCTTTTAGATATGAAAGATGAAATACAAACATCATAATGTCCCAGTATTCCTTCAGCTTAAAAACACAAAGCACTCTGAGTAAGACTGGGTTTTAGTTAAGGACAGAGCACAAAGAAAGACAAAATTATTAGAAACATACTTTCACTGGTTGAATAGTCCTGTGGATCAAGTATTCCTGACTCTTGCAGTGATCTAATACAAGAGTCCACAAGTTCAAGACCAGTTGTCAGCTCATCTTCTATATCCTTCTGACCATCTGTAACAAAAATTTCCAACATTGTAAGTAATAAAACAAAATACTCTATCAAAAAAGGGGGAAATAAAAGAAAATGAAACAAACATGACAACCATGAGATTATAGAAGTGCACATATATATCTAAAAGTTGATCAACTCCTCTTAGCATTGGGAAGATGTCTTGGGAAGATGTCTTGCCTACCACTACATTATGCTGCTGGCCACATTTAAATACTAACATAACATATTTAAGCTTTTTGTTTCATTGATGGATGATGAGCATTGCAATATATATACACATGCTACACTTTCCACAATCCCCCAGCCAGCATGCCTATATGTATAGCCTTATGTGTTCCCTGACCCACAAAAGTGGTTTAGGCCTGTTAGGGGGACTGCATGTTCAGAGTCAATGCACTTGTTAAATCTTTAATCTACAGCATGATTTATTGAAGGGACAAACCAGGAAATGGCCATATGATCCGTCAGTACCTTGATGAGTCCTCCCTGAGGACAGTCGTGCAGGCCCTGGTGGTCTCGAGGATCGACTATTGCAATGCCCTCTACGTGGGGTTGCCCTTGACCCTGGTCCGGAGGTTACAACGGGTGCAAAATGCGGCGGCCAGGCTGGTGGTGGGTGCTCGTAGATACGAGCACATCACCCCAGTCCTGGTCCGCCTGCATTGGCTCCCCATTGCCTTCCGGATCAGGTTCAAGGTCCTGGTCTTGGTTTTCAAGGCCCTCCACGGCTTGGGACCAGGATACCTGGCGGAGCGCATCTCCCAGAGGGCATCCAGATCCAGACCCACGAGATCGTCGCAGACGCGCTCATTGAGAGTGGCCACACCCAGGGAGGCGCGGAAGACGCGTACACGGAACCGCACCTTCTCTGTGGTGGGGCCCTCGCTCTGGAACCATCTGCCTCCTGAGCTGCGCCTGCTGGAGTCCCTGCCTGCCTTTAAGAGGGCTCTAAAGACCTTCCTCTTTAAAGATGCATACGGTGACCTTGTTACTTAGTCCCTCTTCTTATTTCCCTGGCCCTATTGTTTGCCGCCATCTTGCCCCCCGCCGCCCTTGCCTGGTGGCTCGGCTATTTTTAGCTTCTAGCTTTTTATGTTTTTTATGTTGTCAGCCGCCCAGCGTTCCCGTTGGGAAGATGGAGCGGGATATAAGTACTTAAATAAATAAATAAATAAAATAAATAAATAAAGACTGAAAAGTTGATCACTTTGGGCCACCGTTAACAGGAGGTGTGCATCAGCAAGCACAAATTAAAACACTCAGAAGGTCAACACAAAACACAAGGACCTTCAAAAAGGCAATAGCAGATGACAACTGCAGGCACACACAAAAATCTCTTAAGGTGTGGTAATCATGGGAATATCTATGGTCATTAGCAGAAAGATTATGTAAACATATGAATCTACAGGAATCTTTCTGCACACAATAACTGCAAAATATATACATAATAAATCCAGTCTGGCGAGCCACAACTATCTATTCCTCATTACCAGAGTATTTATTCTTCTCCCCCCCCCCCCAAAAAAAAAGAGGTTGATCAGGTTGCTTACTTAGAATCATGGAATCATGGAGTTGGATAAGACCTCAAGGGCCATCCAGTCCAACCCCCTGCCATGCAGGAACCTCCATCAAAGTACCCCTGACAGGATGGCCATCCAGCCTCTACTTAAAAACCTCCAAAGAAGGAGACTCCACCACTTTCCATGGCAGCATATTCCACTGCTGAACAGCTCTAACCATCATGAAGTTCTTCCTAAAGTTCAAATGGAATCTCTTTTCCTGTAGTTTGAAACCATTGCTCCGAGTCCTAGTCTCTGAAGCTATGGAAAACAAGTCAGCCCCCTCTTCGATATGACATCATTTCTGAAATTTAAATTTCGCTATCATATCGCCTCTCAACCTTCTTTTTGTAAGACTAAACATGACCTCCTCGGGATGCACTTGAGGTTGTCAACATCCTTTTAAAATTGAGGAGTGCAAAACTACACAGTATTCCAGGTAGGATCTGACCAGAGCAAAATAGAGTGGTACTATCACCTCCCTTGCTCTAGAAACTATGCTTCTGTTGATGCAACCAAGAATCACATCATAATGTTGACTCATGTTCAATTTATGGTCCACCAAGACTTCAAGATCCCTTTCAGAGGTACTATCCTCCAGCCAGGGGTCTTCCATCCTGTATCTGTGCAATTCATTTTTTCTGCCTACATGCAGGACCCTACTTTTGTCTCTGTTGAAACTCATTCTAAGTCATTAATGAAGATGTTGACTAGCACTGGACCCAGAACAGAAACCTGGGGCACCCTAATGGTCACCCCCTCCATGCTGAGAAGCGATTTGCAATCACCCTTTGTGTACAATCAGTCAACCAATTACAAATCCACCTAACAGTCGCATTATCTATCCCACATTCTATTAACATCTTCACAAGTATGTTATAGGGAACTTAATCAAAGGCCTTACTGAAATCAAGATAAACAACATCCACAGCATTCCCCTCATCCACCGAGCCTGTAACTTCCATGGCTTCAGAGACTAGGACTCGGGGCAATGGTTTCAAACTACAGGAAAAGAGATTCCATTTGAACATTAGGAAGAACTTCATGACAGTTAGAGCTGTTCGGCAGTGAATATGCTGCCACAAACGGTAGTGGAGTCTCCTTCTTTGGAGGTTTTTAAGCAGAGGCTGCATGGCCATCTGTCGGAAATATTGTGATGGGGTTCCTGCATGGCAGGGGGTTGGACTAGATGGCCCTTGAGGTCTCTTCTAACTCTATGATTCTATGATTCTAACTCTATCAAAGAAACAGATCAGTTAGTCTGGGATAACTTGTTTTTTAGAAACCTGTGATGACTTCTAGTAATGACAGTATTGCTTCTTAAATAACTGCAGACTGTGTGCTTAATAATCTGTTCTAGAATTTTTCCAGGAACAGATGTCAAGCTGACGGGGTGGTAATTATTAGGGTCTTCTTTTTTCCCCTTTTTGAAGATAGGGACTTCCACTGATCTTCAGGAATTTTCAAAGATTATTACCAATGATTCTGAAATTTCTTCTGCCAGTTCTTTTAATATCGTTGGGTGTAATTCATCTGGCCCCAGAGACTTAATTTCATTTAGGGTTTCCAGGTATTCTTGTACTACCTTCCTAGCTGATCTATGTTACGATTTCTACCCTACCTCATCTACTCTTCGTCCTGACTGAACTTTTTTTTCATTTCTGGAGAAAAGGGAGGCAAAGAAGGTGTTGAGTAGTTCTGCCTTGTCCCAGTCTCCTGTTAGTAATTGGTTATCATTACCATGCAGAGACCCTATCATTTCCCCATTTTTCCTTTTGCTGCAAAATGGAATCGAAATGTAATGGTCATAAGAAACTATTACCAGGGTTGAGGAAGTTAGTGCAACACAGAGGTGACCTAGAACATTTATTTCCTCTGATCTTGCTAACTGTTGAAATCAACACAACTCATAAGAGAAACTAGAGCAGCTTGCAACATAAGATAAATTCACAGTGATAAATAGGTTGATGAAATGAGACAATGAAACAAACATAATAGCTGTATTTAACCTATCTATCTATCTATCTATCTATCTATCTATCTATCTATCTATCTATCTATCTATCTATCTATCTATCTATCTATCTATTTATCTATCATCTAGATCTGACTTGAAAGTTCTTTAGTCCACCATTGCAGTTTCCTTAGACATCTCCCATTTTTTCTTGTTATAATTTATAGGTTTAATATTTTTGCTGATAACACTTATAGATGTGTTTACAATATAAACAGATACAGCTGTATATTTTAATAAATTTTCATGGATGTTTTCACAACCAGTGCTTCTTAACTGATCCCCCCCCAACTGTTGTTGTGACAGTTATTGCCCTTTCAAATACAGTATCCTTCCCCCCCCCCCAATTGGTGACAACTAACAACACTGGAGAGGAAGACAAGAATGGATATATTGGTAGGATTTCATATTGATCTCTACAAAAGCTAGATATTTTGTCAGTTTTATTGCTAGGTTTTACTAGATGGTCAATAACATTTATAGTTAAATTGACAATTCATGTTTCCTTTGGTCTCCTTTTTCTTTTTGATCACTTGTTTAACGACTACTTCATATATAAGGTTACTCCATCATTATTAGTTATCTATTTAATCCAATTATTTCATGTTTGGATATATAATTTCTCATTTGGGAAGAAAGGATACAATTACTTCCTTTTCTATTTGATTTACTACTCAAAGGGTTCTATTAGCAACTGGAGAATTTCAGTGTAAATCCTGAATCTATAATAGTATCAGGCTAAATTATCTTCTCCTAACACCTAACACCACAAAATGTGGCCGGTCGGCAGGTGAAGATAGTTGTGCAACCTCTCATTCACATTATGTGCTTTTTTTACCAAAAAGTCTGCAAAAATATACTATACCTTGTGTTTGCCAGTGAAACTGTTCTTCAGTTGAACTAAGGGAAAAGAAACATATAAAATGCATATTAGAAAAGGGACACATTTTGGCAACTCTATTAAAAACCACTAAGCTTGATTTGAAGTAATAGTTATTGATCACATCTGATGCAGTTTTCAATGTTGAAACCAATGGAAAAATATACTGTCGTATCAAGACTGGTTTGAAACCTAAGGACGGACATCCCCCTTCTTTTGTACCCCACCTGTAATATATTCTATAACCTTTCTAAGAGTTCCCCTATCAGTAGGAGAATTTCAGGAGTTTGCAGGCTGCAGCAGAAAGAGAAAGATGGAAAACCTTTGATAGACAACAGCACTATTTTGATTATCTGTAATATACGTTAGATATACATGAAAGGAGAAGAAAGTATTAGTTTCATCTTTTCTGTTGCCGCTCTCCTAAAATTGAAAGCGATGATCTGAAAAGTTCCTTTATACTTATAGGAGGCTATTATCGCCAGACCACTGGTCCCCGTAACTGAATGACAACATCAGAAAGGGGGCAAAGCTAGCATACTCTCTTTCTTGTACATTTATGCAAATTAATTATGAATGCCAATCTACAGGACAAAGTAGATTCATAGGAGACATATAATATCGATGCAAGAGGTCAGAAGGTTTTATTAACAGTTGTGAATATGTTAAGGAACCCATTCCATACCTTTATGGTATGGCACTTAGTGGGGTCCTTCACAAAATTTGTCCAGTCCATGTGTTTGTTGCCTAGCATGACATCTGCAGGTTGCTTTTGACACTCAGAATTAACTTATTTTTCAATCATAACCATGGTTCTAATATGACTACTGAAGCATCCTCACCTACAGTTCCCAGCACAAGAATTTATAGTGTGGGATAGAATCCTACGAGCCCAGTAACTAAATCAAGTGGTATTTCAGAGCAGTGATAGTGATAACCTAGCAGCTCTAGCTTCTGTTAGCTCAGGAGCAAGATATCATATGGAGCATGGAAGCATTGGATGATTTTGCTTTCACAGTGAAAATTCAGGAGGCACAACCATGACCTTCTGATACTTTGTGATAATAAAAAACACTATTTTAAGAAAATACCAAGGAAAGAAAATACACGCCCCCTATATTTTGTTCATTACTACTTCCTTTGCCTTTAGTCATCCCTCATCAATAGCCAATGGATTTGCCCTCCGACATGAGAAGTACCGTATATACTCGAGTATAAGTCGACCCGAGTATAAGTCGAGGCCCCTAATTTAACCCCCCAAAACTGGGGAGATGTATTTACTCGAGTATAAGTCTAGGGTGGGAAATGCAGCAGGACCTGGCAGCTCCTCCTTTGTTTGCTGGGGGAGTGGTGTGTGATGTTTAAAATGATTTTTAGCCACTGATGCAAGTGCTTGGGTCAGTGGCTAAAAGTTATTTTAAACATTGTGTACCGCTCCCCTGTGATGCAGAGGGGGGTCATGAGAAGTGGCACACAATGTTTAAAATGACTTTAAGCCACCGACCCAAGCACTTGCCTCACTGGCTAAAAGTATTGACCCGCATATAAGTCGAGGGCCCCCTTTTTCAACCCAAAACTAGGGCTGAAAAACTAGGCTTATATTCAAGTATATATAGTATTTTACTTTGCAAGCTTGTCATGTATTAATATTCATTAATTCGCTAAAGTTGATTTCTTGGAAGACAATGAAGTGAAGAGAAGCAACACCTGGGTTATGTGTGCCAAGCCACAATCAGGATAAATTCAGCGCTATGCATGAAGCCCAAGGCTTCCCTTGAATCATGCCACCCTTCTGTTTTATGTTTGTTTAGAGGGGTTTTTTTTAATAATACGCATGCAAAAGGAAATAGATTTTCATTGGAAAAATGGAGTCCACACACCATGGAGTTCAAGGGAAGGCATGCATTTTGAACTGGTTCACAGTTGCAGATGCAAGCATTTTCATCTTCTCCCTGTATACTGTGTTCCTAATGAAAATCCCCTTCTGCAGTGTCTACTATTCAACCAGTAGACATTGCCTGCTAGTGATGAGAATGGTGGTGTGGATATAGGATAAGACAAGTGATGGTAACTGTTCATAGCTATAAGTCTCTCTCTGTTTCCTTCTCTCCTCCACCACCTCTCTCTCTCACACACACCAGAAAATTTATCTCCTGCATGTTGTCTAAATCTTTGAAAACGAATTGAAAATTAAACTGAATCCCCTGAGTGTGATACCTTCACTGGTGGAGATAATTAGTGCCATAACATGTGCATAAATATGTAATAAAATCAAGAAATAGTAATTACTTTAGCAATGACAACAGGAAGTTCCTCTGAAATGTAACTTTTTAAGCCTTTAATCCTAGGATCAAGCCCTAGATAAACTTTAAAAATGAAGGTTTAAAAACTAACACCCAGCTAGATCAGACAGTCAACAGAGTTTTGAATCCTTATGAATCCAGCTGTGAATTTCCAGCTGACTGTCTTCAATCTATCCGAATAACTTCTCTGTAGGGCTTTTAATGTCCATTACACAGAATATCTGTCCTGACGTTTAATCCCCAGTTCCAGTCCTCCTGGAATTTTGTTTTAAAGGGATTACCTATTTCTCCTTAGTAAAATTTACCTGCTTGCTAAGGTCAGGGCCACCAGAAAGATTTCTTTATTTTTCTTCACATTGCCAAAGGCCTAATCCATACCTCACGGGGCTAATAATACCGCAGATGCTCCATAGATCTGTTGCTGTATATTTGACTACAGTTAAATAATAAGAATTCACAAGAAAAAGCAACATGTACAAAAGAGCTGATTTTGAAACTACACACACTTGATTAACATATCAAAACACTGACTGTATGTAGCACTCCAGTACCAAGATTATAAAATTTAGGTGGAATATGATACTGGAAACAAAGTGAAAGTACTGGAAATTTAAGGAGCATTCTATATGTTGTGTATATTCCTAAGCAAAGGCAGAAATAAAACAAAGCAAAAACCAAAACAAAATACAACACTTGATTTCTGGTGGAAAGTAATGCTTGGGGTTACATCTGCAGAATAAAGAAAATTTGACCAGAGTTTAACTGCTTCTATACTAACCCAAAACATGGGTCCCATGATAGTCCCTTCTTCTATCACTAAGTAAATACCATAGCATTACTCCTTAGTCGTCTAGTTTGATATGCAGGGCTTGACTAGTGCCAAAGAAGATCAAAATAAGCCACAAACTTTGATCATGTCGGCATCTATTGGGAATAGACATGCAGCGCACTCTTGTTGACTACGAAACCATCTTTATAAATCCAGTCTAACTGGATGGTGAGGGTGAGTTGTGAGGGTGATTTGTAGACTATTTTGAATATATCAGTACAGTCATACACTCTTCTAAACCTATTTAATGAAATCAGCGATCAGCTACACATGTTGTACTTATTTATGGTGGAAGTTAAAAACATGTCTACTAGAGATGGGCATGAAATAAAATGTTTTTGTTTCATTTTTTGTTTCATTCCCTAGAAAAATGAAAAACTAAATGACCCATCAAAGAAAAATGAAACAAAATGAAATGAAAATTTTCGTTCTACTGTATTCCATTTAATTTTTGGTTTCCCGTAGGAATGCATTGAAATGGTGCATTCCTATGGGGGAAAGCCCCCCCCCAACATGCCTGATTGGGCGGGGAAAACTCTCCCCCCCCCGGTCGGGCATGGGGAAAGTGCAGGATTTTTAAACACTTTTTTGCCACCCCAAACCCCGTGTGCCAGCTGATTGGAGCTTGCGGTGGCAAAAAAATAAAAGTGCTGACTGGCAGGGTCCCGCAAGCCAGCTGGTCGGTGCTAGGTGTTTTTTTTAAAAAAGAAAATGGCCAAGCACTCCAGCTGATCGGCACTAATAATAATAATAATAAAAAGTGCAGACTAGCAGGGCCCCAACAGTTGTAAAAAATAAATAAATGTAAAATGAAAAACAAAATGAAAACAAAATGATTTTTTTAAAAAAAATTCATTTCGTATGAAATGAAATGAAACAAAACAAAAAACCCAGAAACAACAAATGAAATGAAATGCCATTTTGGCATTTTTTTTGCCCATATTTAGTGTCTACTGAGGATGTGTTCACACTTCAAATTAGCCTAGAATGTGCTCCAGATTTTTTTCTTTGAGGGGGAAGGATAACCCCAATAATATATTTTTGTTAAAAGTCTTTTTTCCAATTTGTGAATTTCCCTACATTCTGAATGCTGATATAAACTAACATAGAGATGAATGCTGGGGGAAAATCAATGGTGCTTTTATTTGATGAATAACTAATGTTAAGGGGGGAAATGACACAAATATTGGTGTGTCAAAATCTTCATTCTGTACAGATAGTACTGGAAATATTCATCGGTGCCTGGATTAAAACCCCATTAACTCTCTTTATACCAATGTTCCTCCTTTCCCAGCCCATTTCTTTTTCTTGATGGTCTCTCTTTCCTCGCCTCCTGTTGCTTAGCCACTCAGCCTTCTCATTTCCACACCTCCCTCTTTACCAGACACAAACATAGAACAATAATAAACACAAACTGAAGTGATCCAGCAATAATTTTCATTTTTGGTTCAATATGCAGTAAATATATTACAAAGAAAACAAAAATACATTTTATGCAGAGCTAAATGTTGTCTCAGTTGCAATCTGTTGAAAAATGTCCCAAAAGGCATGGTCTCAAATAGTTTTCAATTGTTGACATTACTACTGCCTTTATAGCTGAAATTAATTAGGTCCCCTACTATGTGGGATATAGCCAGGTAGACTCTTTCAATGATTAGAAATCCCTTAGTTCATCACTCTGGGCTCTCTCCCCTTGACCTTTCTTTCCTCTCCTTGGCTCTTTTTTACTTTTTCTCTTTTACTTGCTTTCCCTCCATTCACTCTGGTGCTTCTTTAGCCCTTCCCTCTGCTTGCATCATCACTCTTTTGTATCCTGTTCCAGAGCCAGTAGGTTCCAGATGGCTTAAAGCCAGCAGGCATTAATGAAATAGCAGCAATGTATTCACCCCCCAACCCCCTACAATTATTATATTTGTGTCCTGCTATTCTTCCAGTGAATTCAGCAGGGCATATAGGGTTTTCCTAATCCTCAAATCAACCCTTTGTGGCACCTATGATTGATCATGGCTTTGTAGGCACAAGAATCCAGGTCTTCCAAGTCCAATTACAAAACTGATATGAGACCGAGTGCCCAAACTGCGATTCAGACCCCACTAATTTTTCGCAAAGCACCAATACAACAATTTAACCTGAATACAGGTGGCTGTGAAGGGGCGATGTTGGGTGTCCACAAAAACGGCTCCAAGTGTCACCTTTGGCACCTGTGTCATAGATTCACCAATGCTGCTATTTCATACTGGCTAGTTTATGTCATTTAGGCAAGGGGACTTTATGCTCGACACTTAGTAAACAAACTGACAGCCTGGATGGACAACCAAAAGATATTGGGCCCAGAACAGATTGGGTTTTGTAAAAACAGACATACATTAGATCACTGCATTGTATTGGTTCATCTTGCAGAAAAGTATAATACTATGGGTGGGGGGAGACTGTTTGTAGCTTTTTTCGATCTAAAAGGGGCCTTTGATTCAATCTGAAGGAAATTACTATGGGCCAAATTGGAAAAGTCCTCAATTGACAGGAGATTGCTGTTTCTTATTCAAATATTGTATCTTAATACGAGCTGCCAGGTTCGTTATGGACCTACTGATAAATTGTCTGATATGATCCTGAACAATAAGGGGGTTAAACAGGGATGTATCTTGGCACCCTATCTATTTAACCTTTTCATTAATGATTTGAGTGATTCTCTAAAACAAGTCCAAGGCCATCCCCCCAAGCTTGGCCCTCAGCAAATCCAAGTACTCCTGTATGCAGATGACGCTGCAGTTCTATCTCTAACCCAATTGGGTCTAAAGAGGCTTATAACTGCCTTTGCAACTTACTGTGATGATAACTGTCTGTCCATCAATGCCCCAAAATCAAGGATCCTAGTGTTCTCAAAGAGGTGGAAAAGAATGCGTTGGTCCCTACAAAATGACATTCTGGAGCAGGTTAAAGAATACAAGTATCTGGGGATTTCCTTTAGGTATAATATGAGCTGGGTAGCCCATTGAAATTATGCTCTTAACCTTGCAAAATGTAGCTTGCTAGCAGTTGCCCAGTTTTTCTATAGGAGTGGAGGACACTATGTTCCTTCAGCCATACAGGTCTTTCATGCAAAAACAAGGGCACAATTATTATATGGCATCACCATCTGGATCAATGCATATAACCCTGACGTTGAAAGAATTCAATCCATGTTTTTGCGTCAAATCGTAGGGGTCCCTAACTGTGTAGCCTATGCAGTCCTGTGCCTTGAAGTAGGAGTAGGTCACCTGGAAACTTCTGCTTGGATTCAGACTTTAAAGTTTTGGCTCAGATTACATTTCTGTGCAGATCAACTGGGGTATGTGCATAACATGCTGCTTGATTCTTATCAAAGCCAGTGGCAATTCTCCATTAAAAAAATTAGGTCCATAGGTATCCCTCTTGAACATATCCTGATGCCAGGGCAGAAACAGGCCCTAAGAATTCTCACCCAGAGGTTATGTGACATAGAAAGGCAGGAACTCCTTTCGCAGGCACACAGAACCTGCTCCCCTTTGTCACAAGGTGTTTTCCCATCATATAGGACTCCTGCAGCTTACCTAACCTCACTCTGTTCACCACCGGCCTGCAGGGCCTTTATGCTGGCCAGGATGAATGTGCTGCCTTCAGCACTGCTCCAGGGTAGGTTCCAGGGAATACCACGCC
Organism: Phrynocephalus forsythii; assembly: GCA_029282475.1. Taxonomy (NCBI): domain Eukaryota; kingdom Metazoa; phylum Chordata; class Lepidosauria; order Squamata; family Agamidae; genus Phrynocephalus; species Phrynocephalus forsythii. The sequence continues at coordinate 19,501,871 of JAPFRF010000003.1, forward strand.
AAGAGAGATTTTGCCCATGTGGAAACGAGGCTCCTGAGTTTCTTCAGCACGTGCTTTTATTTTGTCCACTTTATGAACAAATTAGGAATACCCTAATTTGTCCATTGTTGAATAAATTCCAAGGCCACCCTTCCAAGTGGTTAGTTCAATACTGTCTAATAGACAAGAACTCACACGTTACAGCACAGGTTGCAAAGTTCTTTTTAGCTGCCATTCGAAAGAGAGCAGAGATCATTTCGGCCACCCATTCCCCTGATGCTCCTATTTATTAGTATTTCTCTTTGTTTTTCTTCTTGCTTTTACTGTATATTTGCATATATGGGTCATATGACCACAATACACTTGACTTGACTTGGCAAGGGGACTGTAAAAATGGAGTCAAAAGGCAATGCAAGTGACAAGCCAATATTACAGTCCTGGGTGGGAGCAGATACGGGTGGTCCAAAGATATGGACCAAGTTACACCATGGTTCAAACCAGCAGAATCCAACCACACAGGCAAGGGCAATCTAAATGCTGGCTGAGACACAGTCCACATTCAGACAGAAGCAAGGCCTGTCTGAACAGACCTCAACAAATCTAGAAGTGTCAGTCAAGGAGCAGAATGAATAAGAAATAGTACTTCCAGCAACCTTCCTGCTAACAAATTAGATTTTTATATCTGAGCTCCAGCTAAGTTTACCAACTGTGGTTAGCCAAAATGCTGAAAATATATATTTCAGAGCCTAAAATATGTTAGGTTCAGACACATATGGCATATTGGGGGAAAAAGATGATCTGAGATTTCTGCTGGTACTGATCCTTCACTGCCCCCGTAACAATGTGCTGGCTGAAAATGTGTGCTGTGTTGTTTCAATGAATGAAACCTGTTTTCTTGCATTTTGAGATTCCATCTCCAAATCCCCAAAGTACATAAACTTCTTTATGAAGGTGAACAAAAAGAACTGTCAATGCGCCAGCAGGGTAAAAGGAGAAGGAGAAGAAAGGGGTAGTCAAGCAATTCAAAAGGTAGAGAGTTGCTATTGCAATTTAAAGTTCTTTCTTAAACAGCTGGGCACTGCATCTTATAAAGACTTCTTTAAAAACTGCCCAGAATAGTACAGTGGTATGGTGCTCACACTTTCCCCCAGGAAATTCCAGGATCAATTTTCTACTCAGAATTAGCCCTATCCCAGGGAAAGGTTAGAAAAATCACAATTTTCATCCCCATATCAATTTTCACCCCACAATTCACATCCTATGTAAAAGACCCCATACAAAAGCTGAAATGTAGCATTAACAAGTAACAGTTGCAATAAAAATATTTACAAAAGGAAGGAAGGATAGACGGATGGAAGGAAGGAAAGTAACACCCACTGTTTATTTCTCTAGGGAAGAGGATATGAACATATATCAAAGTATTTGGTGACTACTTTATAATGAAGTTTTAACTTCTTTACACTTCATCCACCCTTATTCAGAATGACTGGACTACATTCTGTGGCCTAAATCTGACTACTAGTTCCAACAATAGCAGCTCCATGAACTCAATTGCAGAGCATGAACTATAGAAATCCCATTAATTTAATTAGGAAGAACTTCCTGATAGTTAGAGCTGTTCGGCAGTGGAATATGCTGCCACGAAGGTGATGGAGTCTCCTTCTTTAGAGGTTTTTAAGCAGAGGCTGGATGGCCACCTGTCGGGAGTACCTGCATGGCAGGGGGTTGGACTGGATGGCCCTTGAGGTCTCTTCCAACTCTATAGTTCTATGATTCTGATTTACATCACGATGCTAAGGATATTTTTCAATGCTGTATTAAATGATTACATCACCTATTAGTTGAGATTCAAATAGTTACTTTATCCAAAAAAAATTGAATGCTTTATTTTTCCACTTGGGTTCATTTAATACTGCCTACTGTTTTTGAAACAGCAGTTTTGGAATAGGGAGTAGTTGTTTGAGAAGCACAGGATCCTCTGTTTTAAAACAAAAACAAATAGATGGGTTTTGAAGGATTTGGGCCTCTGGCATTAATACAGATCGCCCAGCTGAACTGCTGTTATCTTACAACAACTCCAGTGCATGGTCCAATTTGGGTAGGTCATATAAATAAATGCATTAACTAAAGCCAATTCATTGGTGTCATCATAGGTGCAATCCCAGGGCAACACTAGAGACTGTACATGTAGCTTTATCTCTGAAACAACACAATTATGCCTAGTTGATTGAAAATGATGGTCCGTTGCTAAAAAATAATGGGAGAAGTGCTACAACTGTAAGGCTATGGAGAGATCAGCATAAATATCAGCTTTCATACAGTGAAGGAAAAGTATCTGTGTATTGTCACCCGAGGTTCAAAGCCAGCAACACAATGACCACTTACCTAGGATTCAGTGGTTTTCTACATAGTTTTCTAAGTAGATGTGTGTCTACTTACAAAACAAAAAACAAGTGGGTTATAACAGAACGGATTTTGAATTCCTGGCCTCCGCACATCAAATGTGTCTTTTGTTCTGTCACTGGTATGAACATTCATGGTTAAAGAACCTGTTTAAGCTCTTTCCAAAATTTGGTTTTTCAGCTCAGGCTTTAAATCCTTTACGTGAAGATACAATTCATATTTTTAAGCAAAGAGTTTTTGATGTTGAGGCACAGATGGATATATCTGCTGTTGCATCTACAACAACAACAAAATGGTTGGCTAATACAAAACAACTGCATCATTATGAAAAATATTTAACTGTCCCAATGAAAATGCAATATAGGAAAGCATATACTCGCTTGCAATTTGAACAAATGGATACTATGATGAAATGGGGTAGGTTTCAGGGTATCCCTATAGATAATCGTTTATGTGTTTGTGGAAACCCTGCCCTCGAGGACTTAGCCCATTATGTATTAGACTGTCCCCTATATAGCAATATAAGAGAAAAATATTTACAGCACATTTTAAAGAAAGTGGAAAACAGAAGCATATCAGAGAAACTGAGTTTTTTATTACAAACATCTAATCTAGATATAATACACAGAGTTGCAATATTTGCTTTTAAAGCCGCTATATGCAGAGCTAAGTATTTGGATGGTATAGGTGTCAAGTGCTACAAAGATTCAGAGGTTTGAAGACAGCCTCTTAGAATGCAAATTAGTTTTATGTAAAGGTTTTAAAATTGTAAAGTAAATACTTTTAGGGGATTTTAGTTAAATTGGTTTAAGTAAACAATATTTTATACTATATTTTAAAGCATTGATATTAAAATGTTTATTTTATTGTATAAATACTGATTAATATGGCATGATAATATGTTTGCTTGTTTGCAATGATCTGACGATTATCCAATAAATAGTTTTATCTTATCTTATCTGTCACTGATCTTTGTAGCCCACAGCTTCTGGATGATAAGTGTGGGGGCAGGCAGAGGAAGCCGTTAGCCAGTGCAGGACAACAAGTACAAAGGCACTCTTAAATATTTCTGATTAAAATTTCGCCAGCTGACTTTGCAACCACATACTGCAGCACCTTGTTATTAAACTGGACATTTGTACTCCAGTTAGAATAACAATGCCCATTATTTAGCTCTGTCACTCCAGAAATTCAGTAGATGAAGTCTGAGAGAGCAGCACAGAAGTTGCCGCTGGGGGTGGGGGCAAGGATATGTACATTTCTGTCACAGTTTGGCTGACATAATTATTAGATATTATGCTTTGGGATAGGCCTTTTCCAACTTTGTGGTTTCCAGATTCATTGGACTACCAGTCTCACTGATCCTTAGAAGCATTCCAGCTCTTGAATCTGCAGTGCAAGCCATCTGTGAACTGTCAGGTTAAATAACACAACTTAAAGTATTAAAGGAACCCGCTTAAAAGGAGCAAAAACAAATTTTGTCATTAGGAGCTAGGGCAAAAACTACAGGAACATTAGTCATTTTCTTCAATGGTTTCCTTCAAAACTCTCAGGTGAGTTAAAAATAGACTTCATTAATAATTTAATGAAATAATACAGTAGAATCCCCTTATTGGTATCCATCGAGTCACTTATCCATAGCTTGAAATATATTAAAAATATTAAAAGAAAAAAAATCCAGGAAAAACCTATTGCACATGTATTATTAGAACTGGATTGAAACTCTACTATGAGTATTTGTTAGCAAAGAACACATAGTATAGTCACTGATGCCCTTGAGTGGCCAGTTCTGGTAATACAGCTGAAAATATATTTTTTCTTTTGTTTTCAGCATCCACCTGGAAGGGGATTGTAACCAATTCCCGTCAGATATGGGGGTCCTACTCTAATAGCTTTCCCCATCACTGATGTTAACTGAATTAAGTTTGAAGTAGTTTAACTAAAATCATAAAAACATTTATCCCTTGGTATTGATATTCTAGGCTGCAAAATCTATTGTTTCCTTTTGAGATTGAACTTGACATCTGGCTACATATAAAATGTTAAATTTCAAAATTATCAGTACCCACCAGTTTCCCTATGCAATAAGTATAATTATTGAATATAATTTCCAATTGCCTCCCAGCTTCACCAGACTATTTTCTTGCCTATTTGCTCAAAATGTGGAACTTCTAAGATATGGGTAAAGTAAAGCAAATTAATAAAGAATTATCATTTCTATTATCCAGAAAGCTTTTTTGACCTAATGGTGACTCAATCATGGTGTATGTATGTGTCTTTCAATATGCATTCATCTGTGCTAATTCCACATACTTTAAAATATACACACCTCCAATCTCTCTCCTGAATAATCCAGTTGGATTTATTAAATTTTCAGCATACACTAAATTGCACAAACACTGACTGGATTTATTTGGCAATTTCTTTGTAACATTTATTGGGGAGTGTGAGGGGGTCACCGTCTACTCTCACCCCACACACCCATGAGAGCATGACTGGAGCAGCAACTCTGGGTACAGAGGAAGACTGGGAAAAGGAAAGCCCAGGTTTCTCCTGGGAACCAGGGGATGAAATGTACCTGGTGGGATGGGAGGAGGACTCACCAGCAGGGTTAAAGGAGGGTGGGGAGGAAGGGTTCAGGTCCTTCCAGGCCTGCAACATTTGGCAAGGGGCTAACACAGCAAGAAGAGATCTGGGGCTCAGGAGCAGAAGAGTGGATCTCCTCATGTCCATGTGTGAACTGTTTTGGAACCCCTTGGCAGAAAGGAGTGAAGGAAAATAAAGTCAGCACTGAACTAGCTGTGTCCAGGGTACTGATACTATTACAGTCCCCTGGGGTGTGGGAAGGCAGTGACAGGCCTGGTAAGGAGCAATTAGTGGAAGAAAACCATTATAAGCAACTTGAATCCAAGGAGTTATTGGTGAGAGACATCAAGGTCACTAATTCTGCTGGGGGTGGGGGAAGCTAGCCTTACCAGAAGATACTTAATCTTGCATATCATCATCATCACCACCACCACCACCACCACCACCACCCTCCTCTGTAACACTAGGGAACCAAACAAATGGGTTACTCTGGCTTTAAGTCTACCTCAAGTCTCCTTTTAAGTCTCAAACATTCCTCTTCCCACTGCCTGCGCAAGATATTTTAATGACCCTCCATAGGGAAAGAAACCTGATTCAGCAGCTGAGTGGGGGATGTAAATATTGATCACAACTAGAGTTTGTTGTTAATCAATAAGCTGGGTAGTCTCTTCTTCTCTGTTGTTTGAACTGTCAAGGTCATAGAAAGTCAAATCGCTCTACGTTCCATAATTTGCCTGTTGGTCTTAACCATTTTTTTCAAAAGATCTTTTATTTTCTCTTATTTTTAAATAGTCCCTCATATCATGTTTCTTGCAGATACTAAGTCTGATCATTTTAAATGAAATACCACTGTAACAACATAAAATGTTTTGTCTTGATATTTTAATTTTTTTTGTCTTGTACCATCCCCCTCCCACATAGAAACAAACTTCAACTGAAAATATGTGCAGTAAGCAAGGGTACTACAGGATTAGTTGTTCCCTTTGCTATAATAAATAAAACCAGCTACTAAAATCAGTTATTTATTTCATCCATACTTGGAAAGTGGCATTAGACACCTATTGTTGAGTGTTGGTTAACAACCCTAAATGTAGTATAGTAATCAGTACCTGCCAGTGACTCTCTCCCTACTTGACCACACCACGAATGATACTATCTGACAGCAACTAGATGTGATATCAATTACAGAGAAAATGAGAGAAAAACATTTTTGCCTGTATGGATATGTCCCCAGAGCAGCACCTTCCACTGTTGCCCAAACCGCTTAGCACTTCAAAACTGATGTCTGGCAGCCATGTGGTTAACCAAAACAGAGATGGCAGGACATTGTCAAGAAGGACTTGCAAATCATCGGCCTGCACCATGAAGATGTGTCTGGGAAAGTATTTATTCTATGTTTCATCAATAACCCCTTAAAATTACGTGGGAAAATTTATTATTTATGTATCTAAAATATTTTCACCCCACCTTTTTTCTAAAAAATATCCAAGGTGGCTTACATCATTAAAAGATGATATTTAATGCTGAAAAAGGAAGAAAGCTTACATCATAAAAAGACTACATTTAATCCTAAAAACGAAGTACACAAATTCTAAAAAGGATCAAGCATATACCACAGGAAATGGTATGCAAAAGTAATGCTAAAAAGCATTCAAATCAGTAGAGAACAAGAAATAAAATGCTAAGTGCAGCAGCAAGAGCCCACAAGGGGCAAAGAAATGTAATAAACTGTACAATGACAATTCATCACTTGTATAAAGGTAACATGGTAGTTAATATCAATTAAACATCTTAATGTTTCTATGTGTGCATTCCCATAACCCCCTTAATCAAACGGGACACAAAAAGCTCAGTTCAAAGGCAGGCAACTCAGTGTCGATAGCCCATCTCTGACTTCTTGTCTGCCATTAAGAATTTTAAGAGTTTCATCTTCTGATTTCTTGGCTGCAAACTCCATTTGGAGACACATTATTAGGCATATTATAATAATTGTAGTTACTTTCACACAGCTCATTGCATCAGATGAACCTATCATAAACCTTCAACATCAACAGTTAATATAGGCAGTGAAAAAATGTCTCCCCTCAGCGCCTCTGGATGATTTATGCTGATGACATGATACTTTATCCTAGCCTGTGTGTTAGGCGTTGCATTCAGCTCAGTGAATTATGAACAAAATGTGACAACAGGGAGTATACTTGTTACTTTCTGACATAGTTAAAGAAGTGTTTTTTTAAAAATGATGGTAATGCTAATGTCTTGTAGCGATATACAACGATTCATCAGTAAAATCAACATAGTTAAATTGTAAGGGGTTTGCACAGTAAAGCTGAAAAACTGAGCCTTCTGTTGTCTTTCTTAGTCACTAATTTACTTGAAAATGGAAACATTCATACAATACATATTTTTACTGTGAAATGACTGCATGAGTTGGACTCTTTAAGTTTTGTAGAAACAACAACAAGACTTAGGTATAGCTTCATGGAAAAGTCCACATCCTCGCCCCATGAGTTACTAAGTACTGTATAATACTGTACTAGAAAGACAATGAACTGGTACTTCCAATGGTAACAGAAATCAAAATGAGAGACAAAATCTCTGGATATAGAAAGGTATAAATAATCTTTATTCTGATTTTAATTGCTCAGTGTGTTTTGGCACACAGCCTTCTTCAGAACCTACATATTAAAAACAGAAATACAGTAAATTATAAATCACAAGCTCAAGACGACTGCAACTGTCTATTACTAATACTCATTTTATATTCATACAGACAATATTCTCAGATAAAGCTCTCATTTAGATTTCTAAATATGGTATTAGCCTTCAGCTGTTGATTTTTGCATATACTGTTTCTTTTAGAGGAGAATCAACATTAATAAATTAAGATATAGTGAAGGAAATATATGAAAGAATGAAAAAAATAATAAGCACCATAACAGAGGTCTTGAGGACATAATGACGCTGAATACTCATGAAATGCAACACATGTTAAAGAAATAGGATTTGGGAATAATCAAGAATCTCTAAGGGAAAAGGAGATGGACAGTCACTGTTATCTTGGCAGACAATATATATATATACTTGGTCAATAACTGTCAAGTTTTCAGTTTGAACCTAATCAAATATTGTTAAATAATAGCACTGTTCAAATGTTCATGACATTTTTTATATATACAATAACCCCACGCCTATCGTGGGGGGTTAGGGACTCACCTGAAAATCTGCAATATGTGAATGCAGGTTGGGTACGTGGGCACAATTCTAAACATCGCCCACCGCTCCTGGGGGTGCAGGCTAGCAGTGAGCGATGTTTAAAAAGGGTTCTTGGCCATGGAGCCAAGCGCTTGGCTCCGCGGCTGAAAGCCCTTTAAACATCACACTCCGCTCACCCACATCCCTGAGGGGAGTGCGGGCCAGTGGCATGCAATCTTTAGAAAGGGTTCCTGGCTGTGGAGACAAGCAATTGTCTCCGTGGCCGAGAGCCCTTTAAACATCGCTTGCCTGCCTGCACCCCCCAGGAGAGTCCGGGCACGCGGTGTGCAATCTTTGGAAAGGGCTCCCAGCTGTGGAGACATGTGCTTTTCTCCGTGGCTGAGAGCCCTTTAAACATAGCACGCCGCTCGCCCGCACCCCCAAGGAGAGTGCGGGCGAGTGGTGTGTGATCCTTAGAAAGGGCTCTCAGCTGGCTCCCCTTTCCCTCAAGCCCTTTTGGGGTACTGCGGTCCCGCAATATAGTGGGACCACAGTATGTGAATCGTGAAAGGGCGGGGGACCACTGTAAAACAGTCCAGAGACTTCCAACACTGAATTGAATCTAATGCTAACTCAAGCTCATCAACTATTACAAAACAAACGTAATAAAGATGCATAGGAGTACAACATTGATATTGCATTTAAAAACAATACAGCATTCCAGAAGCCATTACAAAACAAGAGGGGCAGGCCAAACAAAAATATGTAACTTTCAAACTAAATTTTGGATCAGGAGTCAAGACCAAAATCTGCAACACTATCTAGTATGTAATCAAGCTTTGGAAGTTTCCCTTGATTAATATCTCTTAGTTAAAGGTCATGGACGTAAGAGGGGGTCCTATAGACCCGCCTGACTGCTGACACTGCTGTCCTTAACGTTCAGGCTGACTTTAACTATGGAAGGCTGACCTCCTTTGTTCCTGCTGGCAACATGGACATGATAACACAAGGAAATGTTGGGCCATTTCCTGACATTTTGAATCATGAACACAGGAGGGAATATCCTACATGCATAATCTGAAGGTTTTTTTTAAAGGACGGAATGCATGTGAATTACAATTTTTTCAGGGCTATCAGTTTGTGTATGTATTATAGAGATGCCTCAATATCTCTAAGAAAATTATTTTAAAATGTTGGCTTTTTAAAAAATCAAAAGCAGTAACACCTGACATTTATAGCAACTGCAAAGCACTAAAAACCTGTGCCAGGATACCGGTCATACAGGCCTTCACTGAATACATCTAAGCTGTTCTAAGTACTGTAAACCGAGCCAAGCCAAGCCAAAACTAATCCTTTCACTATGACCTCTGCTAAGTGATGACACAGTGATAACATTGCAAAAAGTTGGACCATTTCACTGTGTGAGAACAGATTTGACTTTCATGGAATATTTGCTCATAATAAAATATTGCCAAATTTTAGTGCATGCTTTCATAAGATATCTGCTGATCAGCTCCACAAACTTACACAGAGAAGGAAGAGACAACAAGTCTTGGTTTTCTGCAGGCTTCTAGAATGACAATGACCAACACAGGACTGAAAGTATTGAGGAGTTAGAGCTCTATTACACGTCATTTAAACTGGCTCCAAAAATCTTATCCTCACGGTCATTAAAAAAAAAAAGGGTAACACTCTCTTTAGCGGGTTCTAGCGAGCTTTCCAGGACCTGCCGGAGATGTTGGGTATTTTTTGTTCCACTTAGAAATGGACATTTTCCGGAGCCAAAAGTCACCATGGGGGGTGCATATGATCCAGGTTTTTGGCGGTTTTTAATTACCCCCCCAGCACCTACCAGCTGGCCCTGGGGCTGGTCGGCACTTTAATTATTATTTTTAATTTTTATTTATCCCCCCACCCAGTGGCAATCAGCTGGCTTGTGGGTTGGTTGGTGCTTTTACATTTTTTAAAATTTGTTTTTAAAAAATTCCTTAGCACCCACTAGCTGGCCCTGGGGCTGTTCGGCACTTTTATCCCCACAGCCCTAACCTGCTTCATACAGGCACAGATGAAATTTTTTTAGAAAGTGCTGACAGCCCGAAGGATAGCTGGTCAGCGCTGGGGGGGGGGGAATAAAAAAACTGCTGACGAGCCCCATAGCCAGCTGGTGAGCACAAAATAATTTTTTTAAAAAAAATTAAAAATTTAAAGCACCAACAGACCAGCTGATTGGTGCTAGAGGTGGGGGGCTCTAAGGACAATTTTTAAAAAGTGCCAACCAGCTCCAAGGACAGCTGGTGGGCACTAGGGAAAAATAAAAAAAATAAATAATAATAATAAAAAGCACCATATATATCTTCCCCCTCCCCAGCACCAATCAGCTGGTTTGCAGGCCCGTTGGTGCAGGTTAAGGCCGTGGGGACATTCGAGAAGCAGAGCATAATGCAAGGTACGTGGGAACTCGGAACCCACATCTTTATTCATGTGACCAATTAAGGACAAAAGCCAGAGTTTCACATTAACTGCATCTTCCCTGTTGTGAGATAGCGCCCTCAGAGGCATAGCAAGTGGAGACAAACTAAATGAAAATCTCTCTTTGATTCTTTCGGAACGATATGAAACTGACTTGGTACAGTTTCCCATACTTCCCCTTTCCTATTTTATTTTATTAAAATACTGTGAAAGCATTAGATTGGCTCAAACATTCTATCAAACCACCTCAATATTATTTCAGCCCCCCACATTCCCCACCCCAATACTAATTCTGCCTAGTACCAGCTCTAACCAGGTAAAGAAACCCCTTCATGTCCCAACTGCCTCTTCTATTTTCCATTGCTTGCTCCCTCTCTCCCCATTTGCTCTAGCTTCCCCATACAGAGTTCTCCTCTGCACCCTTATTCAGCATCACAAGTTACTCTCCCTGTCTCTGGACTGCCATGTATTAAATGGTTCTTCACGTTCTAGGTAGCAACATCATGCACAAATAATATGGTGGGTCATTAAAGAGTCAGTCAGTATATATGAGCGCAAACTTATCTGTAGATAAGGGAGCAATTTCCCATTGAGAAGCATTCATTTCAAATAATCATTATAAGCGGAAGGCAGATTCTCTCCATATAACATTGAGGTGCACAACTTACACAGGCCAGAGCATCTTGTGAATTCCTGCAGTCCTTCTTTACCCCCCTTTGTCGTCATAAAAGTCCTATGCCTTTAAGAGCTGAAGGAGCTGAAAATGTTCAGCAAGTACAGCTTACCCAGTAAATAGAGATCTTACAAAGTTTGAAATCTTGCTTGTGGCATCTAAAAATACACAACCGAGCCTACAAGTATCTATTTCATCTGCAAAATGCAAAAAATCATATACAGCTGACTCAGGATGTGGGTTGCCAGGAGGGATACTGAGCTTATGCATGCAAAGTGCTTAAAAGCACATAATGGCAAGTTCCAGATTTCTGCAGCCAGCTTGGACACTGGACATATGGACAGGGAACACTTGTGAGTTGCAACGCCCCCCCCTCAAATTAACACTTCAAGCCCGGTGAAACACTAATGGTACAAAATAATGGCTGAAATCCAGAAGTAGGTAGTAACTAGAGTAGGCCTATTGAATCACTGGGGATATGGTGAATTAACTTCTCAGTATGTTTCTTTGACTCAGTAGGCCACTCTAGTTGTCACTTAAGATTGGATTTCAGCTAATAGTGTGAAGAATAGCATTAAATAATTCCTCATGAGAGAAACGAGCTGAGTCCTAGGGATGAAATGCCTTTGAATAAGAACAAAAGACCACCTACCTTTGACATAAATTTATCCTTAGGTGAATTTAACAATATGACCTATGCATGTCTACCCCAAAAGTACCACTGAATTCAGTGGAAGTTAATCCTGGGGAAGTCTATATAGGATAGATTTTAGGCAGAATGGCAAAATTATTCTGAATGGAGATCCTTTTCTCCATCCCTTTCTTTTTCCTTCTTGCATGCACACATACACTTCCACACATATTTATTATAAAAACTGCATTTTCAAGAATCAGCTGTCCAGCCAGGGAAAGAAGACAGGAACCACATATTTGGAATCAAAACCTTTCTGTTTTCTATCTAGGTACATCTGCAGGGGACATGAATATTACGCCTCTCACTCTTGACAAGGAGCTGAAGTTAAAAACCACCCCTTTCTGGTTTGAATGAGACTTCTTGTGCAGGTTTCTCTTCCTCCCTGAGAAATTTTATGGGAATTCCCAGACCACTTCCTGGATGTTTCATGTCATTCTCCACCGCAAAAGGAACAGCAATATCCACAGGCTTATTACAATCCCTGCACAAAACAGCATCTTTTCTACGCAGGATCCCCTGCACAGAATCTGACTACTTCTTGCCAAAAAATCAGGCAAAACACAGAAAAGAAGTCTCAGGGAGGAGTTGGTGAGACACATAAACACACCAAGATTTAGACTCTATACATTCCTACCGCATTTACCTCTGGGTGTGTACAAAAATTAAGATGTATATCCAAACAGACATTAAAAATGCAAAGAATACTGGATGTTCATATTCGTTAATTCAGCTTTTATCAACAATAGAGGTAGGAGCTTTGTGCTTCATATGAAGCATGCCACTGCAGGTGCTGTCAAAGCCCATCCTATACCCGCTGAGATAGATTTGCCACTTACTAGGACCTGTGGGCTGCAAGGGTCCTTCATCTGCAGTGGTGCTCCAGTCTGGACCGAAGCCCAGCCAGAGCTGCCTCAGCCCTTTAGGCAGCCAACTACCCATTGGCTGTGCAGGGAAACTCCCCTTCCAGGATCTTCATTGGAGTAGTCAGCTGCGTGGGAAGGCAAGGCAGGTTTGGTTGGGGTTCTGCAGGGATTGGAGTGCTGCAGCTGACAAAGGACACTGGTGGAATGTGGATCCTGGTTAGTGGCCCTGCTGGACCAGGAGGTTGGCGATGGGCGACAGGAGCACATCCTATGAAGTGTCCACCTCAACATGCAAGACACCTTCATAATGTATTTTCAAGCTCCACATGATAATTTTTACTCTAAAAACATGGTGCATTTCCCTTCCATTCAAATCTCCACCATCACCATCACCATCACCATCACCATCTTCTTCTTCTTCTTCTTCTTCTTCTTCTTCTTCTTCTTCTTCTTCTTCTTCTTCTTCTTCTTCTTCTTCTTCTTCTTCTTCTTCTTCTTCTTCTTCTTCTTCTTCTTCTTCTTCTTCCTTCTTGATTTATAGTCTGTGTGGCAGCAGCTGGCTCCCGTAGTGGGCAGACCAACTCAGTAAATACTGTGGGTGTGCTACACCTGGGTCCTGGAGCAAAGCTAAAATTTATTTTTAATTTAATTAAATGCTTTTCTAGGTTCTAAGACTCCACAGGGCTCCTTTTTTTGCCTTGGACTTTTTTTGGGTGCCTTGGGCTGTTGGGGGAGGGGACTTTTAACTGCCAAGATTTGCCACCAGATTGCTGCTGCCACAGCTGTGATCCGAACCACCAGTATTATCCAGTGGTGGTTTTCCCCACATTAAAGGCTATCAGGAGCCTTGGAACTTAAATTTGAGAGATAGGAAGCATTTAATTAATTTAAAATAATTTTCAGCAGCAGATGCCAATAGCATCACCAGCTTCCACTGCACAACATTATGTATGTTATGTGACAATGCAGATGTTGCCAATAGCTAGACTATTGTTACAGCACAGATGCTAATAGCAAAAGTGTTCCTATAAATATTTGATATAGACCGACTTGTAGTATTTGGTTTGACCTATTTAGCTCATATTCATTACTTTTGTTGTTGATGTATTAAAAAAACAACCCATTAATGCATACAGCTGGTTACAGATTAGCATAAGGAAACTGAGAATGAAAACAGACCCAATGAAGCAGATGTCCGGTACCTCCCAAAAAATCCTGGGAAAGATCTCCTGTTAGGACTGTATTATTTGAAGTTGACTTAGTGCTTTACTGTTGACCTCTTTCAGATACCTTATCTGTGTCTCCTCCAGTCTCTTCTTTTTCAGTGCTTGTCTACTTTCCCACCAACTTTGTGTGCAGTGCTTTCTGATCATTATAAAAATGGATGGATGGATTCACATCTGTCACTGCAATTACAGCCTAATCCTTTTCAGGTTTAGTACAGTCCACTTAAATGAATAACCACAATGGAAAGACTTGCTCAAAACGCCATGATAGATCCAAGCCAACGTTTATCACATTTGGGCTATACGGAGGAAATGCTTCCGGCAAAGCAGAAAGTCTGTAATATTTTGAAGAGGACTACATCACTCTAACATCACAGAATGATCCCCCAACTCCCCAAATGATCTGCAATAACATGGGATGGGACATTATATACAAACAGTGATTTGCATTATAATGTTGTCTTTGAATTGCTTACACTAAGGCTATGATCACACAGGCAAAAAGTCCTTCTTTTAATCTGAATGTGTCCTGTTGTCATATGTTGCACAATCCTATCATGTGGTCACACATGTCAAGAGTTCACAGACATATTGCTAAGAAGCATACCCAAAAGGCCCATGAAAATGCATCAAAATGATGCAAGGATGAGTCGACTCAATGGCAAAAAAAACATTTAAAAATAAATAAATAAATAAAGGTTCACAGCCAAAACAGCACCACAGAACTAATGCAAAATATAAAATATAAAATGGTAATGCGAAATATAAAATCCAGAAACATTTTTTTGCTGTGTGAACACAGACCAAAACTAGCAATCTAGCAAGCTACTATGTAATTGGCTACCACCACATTTTAAAAAGTAAGATTCTGATAATCTCAGGCCCATCAGTCCAGGAGAGTACATTTCTCTTTGTTCTTTGCAAAATGGCTTCAATTGTTGAATTCACATAAAATAGTTTGATAAAGGAAATAATACCATTTGCTGTGCCCTGGGTACTAACCACTTGGGTAAAGGATGCATACCCTGCAGACCATTATCACTATCCCTCTTCTCACTGATCAGCAGATAACTTCAGTGCAGGTTAAAATAGGAGGCTGAATTAGGACTGTTTGTCAGGGAAAGTTGGCCTCTCTCCGTTCAGTGTTATCATGTAGACTGGTTTATCAGATTTCATTCAGAATATGGGCACCCTTTGCACCATAATATATCAGCCCTGCCAGTGTAGTACTCTATAAGTATTTAACCATGATGAGAAATCTCACAGTCTACAGACAAATAATGCTATTTGGCAGATCTACATTCAAGTAAAGTACAGAAAGCAATGGAAATGGGAAGAGAATATTGAACACATCGAAGGATCTGTGCACCTGTGCAAAGCCGGATAAAGCAGGTGCCATGGACTCTGTTGTCTCTCCTGCAACAGACATTACATAGAAATATTATACAGTCCCAAGGTGTTTTTTTTTTAATGAAACTTCAGAATCCACCCAGGCAGCAGCAGAGCCAGCTGTAAACAACTAACTTTTGAAAGCTCTTTATTATGTATATTTATTGTGGTTCCAGAAATATGTAGAAATTATATTGTGTGAATAGAAGTGAGCTGCGTAAAATAAGTCATGTAGTACTGTAGGATGTCTGGACATGTTCCTTTACATGTGACATGTTTTGAAAATGTGTTATTACAAAGACTTACTAGTGTAATGGTATTCTAGGCTATAAGAGACTTAACTTCTTCCAAAGTCAATCATTATCTGTTACACTTCTGACTAAATAAACTGCTGAACTCTTTCTGCTGTGCCTAGTATGCATTTCAAGTGAGTCTGTATTTTAAGCAGATAAAGAATCTATAAAATTATATGCTAGAGCTATAGAAAATTACAGTAGATCCTTTACCAAATACATTATACAACAGATGGTCAACCATCCTTCTTTACTTTTACAATGTTTTAAAATTGTAAAGTTTCCATTCTCTGAACAGAAATCTCTTATGAAAACTCTTAAGGGAGCTTCACAGCTCTGAAATTTAAGACTTTTCCAAAAAATATATACCAAATATGCAGAAATGCTGCTAGCAGTGAAATCTCTGGCAGTTATCTCTCTAAACCAAAACTGTGCCACCCTGATCTCTTTCCATTCATGGGTGTGGATTTTTTGGGGGTGGGGGAGAGGGGGTTGAGTCATTTTCCTCTTTCCCCAAGAAGAATGTAAAGTGGCTTCTCACAAGACTATGATTCTAACACTGGCTGTGGAAAATGCTGCTGCTGCCTGAGCACATATAATCATCTAATTGTAAATGTCGTAAACTGTGCCCCAGAGATAGCTGGTTAGATAACACAGCTTGCTAGTGCTAGAAGTCTTTTTCAGTAGGTGATTTATCTTCTTCCATGCCAGCCCAGCCAGTCCTGTCTATTATCTTCCTGTCAGATGGGTGGTACAGTCACCCCGGCCATTTCGCGGTTCAGTACCGCGGTCCCACTACATCACGGGATCGCAGTACCTGCACCGCTGGGGGTGGGTGGGGGGCAATCAGGTTGCTCCCCACCACCCCCGGCCCCTCCGAGGCTTTACGGAGCTGCCAATGCATTTCAATGGAGAAATTTTCCCCATTGGAAAGCATTGAGCCAATGTTTTCCAATGGGGAAAATTTTCTCCATTGAAATGCATTGGCAATGCATTTCAATGGAGACGGCCCTGGACGAGAAGTCTCGGGCGGTGCGGCCGGGCGGCGGCAGGAGGTAAGATCCCCCGGCCGCTGCCAGCGTGCACCACCTCAAGACTTCTAGGACAGGTGTGCGATTGCCCCAACGCCCCCACCCCCAGCGCCCCCCCGCTTCCGCATATCGTGGATTTTCATGGATCGCGGGTGGGGTGGGTCCCTAACCCCTGCGATTGGTGGGGGGTTACTGTATTACAAACACAATAAATATATGATAAATAAATACCCTCCAACTGGTCAGTGAAGGTTGCCCTTTCTCAGAGCAATTGCCTATCTCCCCTAACAGACAGGTTCCTATTGAACTGTTATAGATCATTAGCATGAAAAAACAAATTACAGAACAAAATACTATAGGCTAGTGAACCTTGGGCAAGCCAAGTGTTTTTGGACTGAATTCCTAGAAGCCTTCAATTCCAGCCTGGTTGGCCAGGGTTTCTGGGAGTTGCAATCAAAGAACATCTGGGTTACCCAAGGGTGGCAGCCACTTCTATAGGTAAATGAATGAATCAATTACTGTACCATGACAAGCTGAAGCAAAAAGTTAATAAATTTCATGTAGAGGCTATAATGACTTGAAGACTTAATGCCTTCTCCTCCATTAACTCAAATGTGTATGCATGTACGTGGTATAATTATTATCATATTTTAAAGAATTACTATATCTATGAATGACGAATGGGGGAGCACTAAGTAGTCAAGTTACTTTTGGTGATAGACATGAACACACCCAGTAGTTCCATAGTTGCTGCCAAGTAATCTTCTATCTACATTGCAAACACACTGCTCATTCAATCTTTAAAAACTAAACAATGGCAGAATTGTTAAGGCAGCAGATGAAAATTAAATATTAACATTAGCCTTGGTGCAGAAACAATGTGACTGATGAGGATTAATTGATCACCATTGCCTGGATGCACAGAATGTTCTCAAGGCTAACTTTTGCTACCATTCTATATCCTACATTATTACACAAGTAGTGATGAGGAAAACCTGTCCTCTTCTCTGGCTAGTGGCATGGTCTCCCATCAGTATGCTGTTAAGCAGTAGAATACTGGCTTAAGTCTTTGTAGTCCTGTGGTTCCAAACAGAGGCCTCTCAGCATCCGATAACCCATCACCTTTCTCTGTTACATTCTCATGTTCACCCGCCATTTCATGCTCTTAATAGTAACCCCACTGCACTTCTGCTTGACACAAAGGAAAGTGTGGATAGTTTCATAGCAACCAAAATGCCAAAAGAGTCCTTAGATGTGTTTTAAATAATATGTTCTAAATTTTGCACAACTTCCTCCCTCAGTTCACATGGCTCTTCCCTGAAAATGAAAGAGGTTAACCTGATTTGTCTGCTCTTCAACCTCTGTCTGTTGATATTGATTTCTGCGATAGCCGGTTGTGTAGGAGGACAGGCTATGAAATTGGTATGGTGTTTCATAAGTATTCTTAGCACGATAACATCTATGGATACTTCCCCTAAATCATTTTCTTTTCCCATTTGGTTGTTCCTCTCCTCCTGGGATAGAAGAATTCCTTTACTGATGTATTCTTTTTCTGCTCTCCCTTATTGCACAATGTTGGCCTTAATCTAAAAGATATCTAAGTGCCATTGTCTCTGAATTATAAGCTATTTGCTTTGACTCCACAGGTATGGGGCTGATGGTGATTTATCAAGGATGCGAAGAATGTGCACCCAGCTTTCTTTCTTTTGTTTGTAACATAAAATTTTGTAGGCTTGAAATATTATCCTGAAAATGATTTAATGTGCTATAATCTCTGGCTGATAGAATTTTCAAAATGCACAGGGAGATGATGTTCAGGCTGCTCCCAGAGTCACAATTAGTCTCATACAGTATGTCCCTTTCCTGCCATTGGAACCAAAGGACACAACCCTGGAACCATCCTCTAAATCAAAGGATGACACACAAGGCCAGCAGAACCTGCCTATTTTCAGTCTTGGGGAAGTATTAGAATACAAAACCAGATGAGTGTCATTTGTCTATTTGTTTGATTGATTGTGAACACACTAATCAATTGGTGAACTCATCAAAGCAGAAGAAAGGTGGTCCTTGCCACAACAATTTGTTATCTAACTCTAGAAATGAGGACATTCCGATGGAGTAACAAGGCCACTTCGCCAATCAGCTCTTAGCTTTCCAAATGACCAGCAGTACCTCTGTCTTAGTCTGCACCATATCACTCCATCAAATTAAGGACTTCTACAGCCTCTTTATCATCAGTTGAAAAAAAGATAAAAATGGGTACCATCTGTAGAGTAGTGAAACTAACTGCATGTGGATGTTAAACAATGTGGGGAAGACAATCACCCTCTGAAGACTCCTCTAGGCCAGTGGCCTTGATGCTGAGCACCTACCTAACCACATATTTTGGGAATGCTGGTCACATATGAACCAGTGTAATGGGATGTTCTTGACTCCCATATTAACTAACCCCCTTGAAAAATACTGTACTGTGACCAATGGTATCAAATGGACATGAAAGATTCACACATGCTAACAGGAACACACTCCTCTTTACTTGTTTCTGACTTAGGTCATTGACCAAAGGCATCAAACCTCTTTCAGTTCCAAAATTCATTCTGAACTTAGACTTCATGGGATCCAAATAATCAGCAAGATTCAAGAAAGATTGGAGTTGAACTGCTTCCACTTGCTTCAGGAACCTTTTCAAAAAAGCAATGACTGAGATTTGACAGTAGTAATCTATACCATTAGCATATTTCAAGCAATAACATTCAAATTTAGATCAAGAGCAGGCATTATTTAAGAAACTAAACAATGTAAAAGTACATGCTGAAACATGGGAATAGAAGGAGGAGGCGCAACAATAGTCAGAATCCTGAAAGTCTATAAATCAATAAAGCCTGGCTTCCAGTAGGGAAAACCACAGCCTGCAATAGATCGAAGTCTGATAATTTCCACCCAGCCACAAGCACCAGTGATCAGTTCACACAATAGAACAGCTAATGACACCTATCATCCACAGAGAAGGATAGCTGCCACCCCTGATTGCAGTGAAACTTCTCAATCCCTCCACAGCACAATACAATGACTAACACCTATTCTCCTGATTAGGACAAGTTTCACCTTTCCCACAAGTTAAAAAACCCACAATCTCACTCACTCTATACCTCAGAGCACAGAAAGAACTCATAGTTCCCTGAGCTCCTTGCCATCTGAAGATGCTGGCCACAGAGACTGGTGAAACATCAGGAAGAAAAACTTCCAGAACATGGCCAAACTCACAATAGCTATCGGATCCTGGCCATCAAAGCCTTCAAGAATACAGTCAGAATCCCGCTGGCTTTTCCCAAATCATAGCCATCTACCCACAGAGATCTGCACAATCTCTGCACTACTATCTGAAGTCTTCATCATTAGTCTTCATCAATAGGACTAACACCACACTGCCAGAAAACCCAAACAGGCACAGCAGGCCATCCTGGACCCGCCACTGCCGCTGCTGGAGAGGACAAGTGAGTGGCGGGGGGAATTTCCCCAACACAGGGACCTGGTGGGTGACCCCTGAAGTCGCCACGGGCGACTGGTCACCCATGGGCAGCGTATTATGCAGGCCACGTGTTGTGATATGAGCCTTTCTAGGGGTGTATTACATGGGAACAAAAAAGGTATATAAATACTTATTGAACCAAATATCTTTGAAAAACTTTATTATATCTTCATTTAGCAGGAAAAGGAAGACATTTCAGAGATAGACTAAGTAGTTGATTAAACTTTAACCATTAAAGGAATCAAGTACTGCTTGGATGTCTTTTGGTTAGGTTCAACTAATAAGAAAGGTCAGTACTTGTTCTTTTTCAGAGGGAAGAATGCAGGCTTTCAGGATTAGAAACTAAAAGCTCTACTAAGAAAAATAGTAAGATATCTGGAAAACTTGCCTTTATTTTTTATTTGCCACCTGAATTTTTTCATGGTGTTTGCACACATCAGCCATTTTGTATGCTTTTCTGCATTGAATATTAAAATTAAGAAGAATAATCAATCTCAGTGTCACATTTAAAACTCATTAAATCTCTTTGCCATCATTCTTGAAGATTAATAACATACGCCCAACATAATAGTTTTGCCAATTTAAATGTTTCCATTTTAACACTCCATTTCAGGAACACACTAATTACATTATATTGCTTCTGGGCCAGCTTTAAAATGCACTCTGATAGATATCCTGTCTGCTACATATGGTGCAATATTGTATAATCCCTCACTATAATTATCTATAGCAAATGAGAAGTAACTACTTTTAACTACTTTTTAGATAGCTAAAAAGATTTTTAATAATACTTTAAAATCCTAAAATTAAGATATTACTGTATATACTATTTTTAAAATTTGCTTTGCATTGAAAACATAGCAGTTATGTATTTAAATGAGACTGTGGCTTGTATTATTAATATAGTTTATATGGCATAAAATCCAGCTCAAATTATATTTTTAAAACCCTTTTATTGGAATGCAGGAGAGCTAATAATACATAATATAGTTAGGCCATGCTTAAAATGTGTGATAGTTTTTTCTTTGTGTTGTTTCTACAAGTGATAATATATACCTAGTTTGTGCTCATTTCTATGAAAAAGAAAAAAACTGGTTTAAAATGACATAGAGAAAGTAATATAAGCATTTCAGACCAGATCAAAACTGGTACCATATAAAACCATGTCTACTTATTCTAGGCATTCAAGACTTTGAATGTCTGCATATGACAACTTTGAGTTTATGACAGTGAGAAAGATGTGCTCAAGTGCAATCCTAAGCATATTTTCTCACAGGTAAGTCCAATAGTGTTCAACAGGACTTACCTTTACTCCCAGGACTGGGAGTACAGAGGTGTAAGTAGTAACCATTACAGGTATGTTACAGCAGCTCTGTTTCAGTTTATTTGGTATAAAAACTAATGTAAGGTTCTGATATCACAATTATTTCTGCAAAGAAAGAATTTACTTTCCTTCTTACTCCCAACTCTTTTGTGTGCGGAAGATTTAGGCGACAGGGTTATTTGACTTTAATTTGTTTGATTATACCAATGAATCTTTACTAACATGTAGATTCACTATTTTGTATTGTTCTGGTTTATCAAGCAGATTATATACATATAACTGAGTATAGGCATATATGTTCTTGCGCTGGCATACCACAAATTATGCAAAATTACACACAGATTTTGCTGATCATTTCACATTAACTTAAACTTATCACTTTACATAATCTTAAACACTTCCAAAATGAGTCAGTTTGCACACTCAGCATTCATCTAGAATATAGTGATCCAGTGATGTGTGAACCAAACCACAGTGAATTATTAAAAAGTTGAAATGATTATTTATTTTATTTCTTTATTTACAAAAAATAATAATAGCCGCCCCACTACCAAGTGGTCTCTGGGCAGCATACAACAATATATCAAAACTATAAAACAACATAATTATTAAAACTATAAAATACAATACAATTTAAAACAATCAACATATAATACAAATCATAAAACCCTGCTGCTCATGAGTCCAGCCAAAAACACTATCTAATTAAAATGCTGGCTGAACAGAAAGGTGTTTGCCTTCCATCCATCGCCACCTGTTCTGAAATATGTTATGAGCCATAGAGTGGATTACAAAGCTTAAGAACATTTATTTATTTATTTTTGCAGTAGGGGTGTAAATCTTTCTCCTTGCTGATGAACATCTTAAAACACTGACAGGAATTGAGTCTGCCTGGGAAGCTAAGAGCAATGCCACTAGGAGCCTATCCTCAGTTCAGAATCCAGATTCATAGTAGGACCACTCAAGGTGGAAGAGTCAAAGCTGAGACACCAGACATAGAGCCATTCATCCTTGTCAGGACTTAGGGGCTGCATCAGCAGAAAAGAACTGATAATGGTGATGGGAGATCCTCTTGACAGGGAGCAGCTGTATTTGAAAGTGACCAAGATGGAGAATTTTTCAGATAGTAGCCATGACACTCATAGGAGTAGAATGTGGCAGTGATAGACGACATCTGAGTATTTCATACCATGAAAGCACCCATGACGAGGCAATCCCAAATGAAGGAATAAATAGTACTTGATGGTGAAACCTGAAGATCCGAAGGCACTAGATCAGCTATTGGGGAAGGTCCAAAAGACAAGAAAGAATACAAATGAAGCAACTACACTAAAGCCAGAAGGATATCCAGCTGTTTATAAACTACAGATAACTGAAAAAGAATTAATTACAAGCTTTTATGTCTACCTTGCGCACAAAATCTCAACGTGCTAATATGAGCGACTGATTGGAATGCAAAATTAGAAAATAAAGCACAGGTAAAGATTGTTAGAGAATTTGGCCTAGGAGTTAGAAGGGAAGCTGGAAAGTGAATCGCTCAGTTCTGAGATGATTTGTTTACTGCAAACACATGTGTCAGGTGAATGAACAGGCGACTGTACTCTTGGATATCACCAAACTGCCAACACAGAACTAACTGCCAATATGGAAGCCAAAAGCAAAAGGTGCAGTTCTACTTCTCTGCAAAATCAAAAGTAGAAGGCTGTGGTATAAACCATGAACTGTTAATAAGAAATAATAGAATAATGTCAATAATAATTCTAAAAGAAAGAGAGTGCCAAAACACAATTTGCATTAATTTTCCACACAGCAAAGTGATCCTCAATATTTTGCAGCAAAGACTTTGATGGTATACACAATGATAAGTAAGATGTGCCATATCAGCCTCATAGGCAAAGGGGATCAGGCCTGGGTATATTTTATCTCTCCATGTCTGTTAAATCAAACTCTATAGGAGCAACCATGATTAAATTGTCATGCTTGTATTTTGGCAGGATTCAGTGGGAAAGACAATCATAACAGCAAAAGCTGAAGGCAGCAGGAAAAGTGGAAAGCCTAACATGAGAGGAATTGTCTTTCTACAGGAAGCCATGGTGATCTTTTGCCAAGCTATAAGTAGGGTTGTTAATTATAACAACCTTCCCTTTGGGGAAGTTATTAGCCCAAAGAATAACCATAAATAAGCAATGACCTGATAGCACATATACTGCCATAAGAATACATACCAACACCTAACAATAATAATAACAATATGACAGTTCACTTGTTTTGTTCACATAGGTGATAAAGAGAATTTTCAAAGGCTTCTTTCCACTGAATCAGACCGTGGACACTTTTGTACATTCATTATGTATATAGTGATACCTTTTTTCCTTCTCAAAAATGTTTTTTTAAAAAAAATAGCAAAACAAGTATTGTATTTTATGGGGAAAACGTCTTATCAACCTTTTATTTTGCAGAAAATACAAAGTTTCTTATGCGTAATGCAAAAGCTTCATGGAAAGTTTTGCAAAAAATTTGTGGGATTTTCACTAAATCCCTCAAGGGTTTGTGTGTGTGTGTGTGTGTGTGTGTGTGTGTGTGTGTGTGTGTGTGTGTGTGTGTGTGTGTGTGTGTGTGTGTGTGTGTGTGTGTGAGAGAGAGAGAGAGAGAGAGAGAGAGAGAGAGAGAGAGAGAGAGAGAGAGAGAGAGCATGGGCGCATATGTGTGTGTGGTTTTGGTTAATGGCATTCCAGGCAAAAATGTTGATATTTTGGCTATTCTGCAAGAATGTAAAACCTCACAGAAATTGTCCATTTCTTTGACAGGATGCCTCAAAGGTGAAATATTTCTAATTATTCATTTTATCTTTATTTTAGACAAGTAGACCCCTGCATATTTGGAGCACCCATTTTTCTAAGGAATTATTCTGTACTAGCTTCCCATTGCCTGGTGCCCTCCAGAGATGCTGCACTTACAATCCCTAACCAATGTGGCAAGATAGATTTCCCCTTCTCCACTTCCAAATATATCCAAATACAAGGGCAAATCATTGGTGTGTACATTTTATCTCTGTATCACGGGAACTCATGTGCCTTTATCTGAAACAGGTACCTTCCTGTTCTCGTTCTTCATTCTAAGCCTTGGAATTAAGGAAAATAAAGCAATATTGTACTTCCTCAGGCTTTCATAACTGCAGTTCCCATCTGTCAACATCAGATAAAACAGTTTGCCTGGGACCCTTAGAACTAGTGGGGTGGAGGACAATGCACCTAACAGCATATACTATAAGTGTACAAGTTTATTTAATTATGTTTTAATATTTTAAATAATTAAGATGCACTGTAAGCCAGTTTCTGCGGCAGGGAAGGCAAGATATAAAACAAATAAACAAATACATAAACAAGAATCTATGTGGCCTTGTTGCCCAGTTTGTAAGGTTCAGGAAACTCTGGGGATCTGAAGTTTGTTCAGAAGGATGGAAGGCTGAGTTAATCTTCAACTGGCTACTTGAACTGACGGAATCAAACTCAGGTCATAAGCAGAAGCTCTACTGCAGTCGAACCACCTATTGACTAGGTTCACTATCGACTAGGACTGCCTTTTTACATACACAGAATGCCAATACTATTCTACCTGGAATGTCTGCCCATCCATTTGTGGGCCCAGTTCTACATTTTAAATGTTAAAAATCCTAGACTGGGCAAATTTATCCCAAATCCCACCTCTTTCAATATTCACTTATCTATGTCCTGATTTCAGCATTAGGGTCCTTCTTAGGTCATGCACCTATATGAATTATAAAATTAAAAATTAAAAAAGAAGCTTTAATAGGTGATACAGGTATCCCAATTCTGGTATGCCTTTTCCAAATAATCTTGCTAATGTTTACACTATGTTTTTCAGTTAGCAAGTGATATTTTTAAAATTCCAGTCATTTTAACACTGTTCTAACATAATTTCAAGACTCTCCATTTTAGTTGTGCTGTGTTAATCTGCTGTGGTTTATATCTATATAAACAGTTTTATTAGAATTTACATTATTTGGTTTACTTGTGGAGGTTTCTATGATTTTTATCTTTTTATGTACACTGTCCAACATATATTGTTAACTGGACAATATACAAATAATACAACCAAAAAAATAATGAAACATGCAAATACTGCTTTAAACACCATGAGAGTCTTAAACAACCTATCATGTAGCTCCATGTAAATTATCCAGATCTCACTGATTGTTCATCACAGCCTCAACTACTCTTCAGTTACAGATCCCTGCAGACAACTTGACAGCCTTGGATTTTGTGACTTATGTTTCCTCTAACAGTTCTTTGTGTTTCTTCCGTGTCTTTTTCATTTTCTGAAATCTGTGAAATCTATTGACCCTCTCCTTGGAGAGGAGCTGAAATGAACATCCTGTTCAAAATAGCACATTGAATAGCTGCCAGAAGACAGCACTAGAAAAGTATTAAATCCCCAAGACTGGGACTGAACAGTTAATACCAAAACATCTATATAATTATTGTTGCACAAGGGTATGTCTATAATATTGTGCAGCGGAGCAAATCAACATTTTACAAGGCATTAGAAGACAGGCTAGATTTTTCTTGAGCTAAATTTGGGGAGGCTTGGAAAAAAGGATTTCAAGTTATGATTTTTAAAAGTAAAATTGTTTATCTCATGCAGAAACAGAGTACTTTAAATGTCCAGAAATTTAAATTAGATTGAATGAATTGAAAAAAAAATAGTCTTGCTTATCTTTAAAGAAAAATATTGGCGCCACCTGCTGTTTTTAACTTGGAAAGAATAGCGCTTACAGGTTGAAATACTGATCCTTCAAAATGCCTTTCAAAAGGGTAAAACAGCCACTTTGGTGTAACACTGAACATGTGTGGTACATGCTTGCTAACAAGAGCTTTATAAAATGATACACTGTATACATTCATGAATGGAAGAGGGAGAGTTGCAGTGCAGCAAATAGAGAATGAAAAGAATGGTTTTCTTAAAACAGTTTCAAAAAAGACTTATTTTAAAGAAAATAATGGAGTGATTGTCCTTAGAAAGGGGGACATTTTGTTATCAGTGAATTAGCATACTATGTAAGGCATATTCACTTTACAATATTTTTCCTTAGCTTGCAAAAACAAATAGTAGCTGTGTTTGGTTCTAGCATTTTCAGTAAACATTCAGAACATCTGAGATCAATCAGTCACCTCACATAAATTTTCAAAAGGGAAATCAGCTCCATATCTGAAAAAAATCTGAATTTTTGACCTTGGCCTTCAGCACCCAATTAGATGACTCATAACTGACTTTTTAAGTCCTTCCTGGCCAAGTAGGCTTATCAAATTCTGGTTGTAAAACTTGAGATACAAAAATAATATTAATTCAGTGGCACCTCAGTTAATGAGTACCTTGCTTTGCAAATGTTTCATAAAATGAACAAGATATTTGCACATTTTGAGCATTTTAAATAAAATTTTGCTTCGCTTTGTGAGCAATCATGGCCTGGCTCACTTCTTCCTCCTCCTCTTCCTTCTGACTTGGACATGGCCTCTGGGGCTTGGCAGAGGCCCAGCAATGCCTGGAACAGTCCTCTGGGGCATCCAGTGGCATTGACCAAAAGTGACTTCCAGTGGACCGGACTGTGGACTGGAAGTGGCCTCCAGAGCTTGCCCTGTCCCTGGCACCACCCGTCCGTGGCCTCCACAAGATGCCCCAAGCTTGTCGCTGCCTCTCTGCAGCCTCCAGAGCGCATCCCAAGGTTGGCAGTGCTCCTCCACAGTGCACTCCAGGCAGTGCTTGGCCTAGGGCAAGCTCTGGAGGCTGCTGAGGCTCCCAGGCCAAGCAAATTTCTCCATAGGAAATAATGGAAACAATGTCCCCAGAATGAATTAGGTGACTTTCTATTATTTCCTATGGACAAATTTGCTTTGATATTCAAGTATTTTTAGTTTATGAGCATGCTTCCAGAAGAGATTATGCTCGTAAACGAAGGTACCACTGTAAATAATAGTGGTAATACATAAATTAACATATTTTAAAAAGTATATTAACATAGAAAACGTATGCAGGTACTCACTTATTTCAACTGTTGAAATTACTGATATTTATTTATTTTGCTTTGAGGTTAGGGATGGTCTTACTTGATGTTAATACTTTATCTTGTCACAACCTCCTGTTACAATCTCCATTCCACCCATCTGATCACTATAAAAATTGAAAAATGTCCAAATATGTTATGTGCCATCAAGTAATTTCTCAGGTTTGGAGAATCTATGTCTCATCATTATCACCTCCAATTTATCTCCATCTTACTTCATTGTCTGTCTTTTACATAGTATGGATGCTTTTGGCCCTGCTTTCAAATAACAACCCCACTTTTAATTTCAGAAGGCAATTATACATTTTTGGGGAAACATGCATACAACATGTTTGAAGAGCAAGGGTTTCAAAATTGAAAGACAGCTGTCTACTTTGCATTCTGGGGGGTGGATATGGCAACATCTGTTTAATTTAAGAGATTAATGGGTGTGTATATTTCTCTGCTGTATGTGTTATTTTAAGAAAACACAACATACATTATTACAACAGGAAAACTACTGTAATGATAAAAGATAATTATGCTATCATATGATCATTTATAATTACTGACTATGTGAATTGATCCCCTCTATGTATGTCTGCAATTTAAATGTGGGTTTGGGGAATGACAGCTGGAGAATTCTTATTTCTGATAAGGGTAGAATGCATGAGAGGCTGGTTTTTGGAATAGGTGCCCTTAAGTAACTCTTCCTTGTGTGCCACATCCACTCTTGTCAAACAAACAGCTGTACACAAAGCACCTTTTCCTTTTGAGTCTTAGACAAGAAGATCCAATTATTTATGGTGATGAGGCCACGGGCAGGGATGCATGACCTTCCCACTGACCAATTCTCATTACAGGCAGGCAGTTGACTCTTCACCATGTGCTTTCCAGAAGATATGGCTCCGGACAATGCTGAACTGATGCCAAGTGGCTGAAGACAGATGGCAATGACACTCTGTGATCTCAGACAGGTGAGAGGAGAGAAATGTCTCCTCTGAAGTGGTTAGGAAAGCCACGTTCTTAGTCTTCAGTCCCAAATAAGAGAATGTCTATTGTTGCTTATAGCTGAGCATTTTGGTCATGAATGTGATATTGGGAACTCTACAGGCCACAACTTTATTGATTACAACAAATAGTACTCTGACTGAGTCATTGGGTCTGATCCAGTGCATCAAAGATCCCACCTGCCCTTGAGGCCAGACACACAGGCAAACCTGTCCTGCACTTCGGCCATCAGGGGTTAAAAGTTAAATCAGTGGCAACATTATTCCTGATGGTCTGATGTAATGAAGAACACCCACTTTTGCCTGCGTCACGTGGGCTCTGTCAGGCCTGCCCATTTTTCTTTTTTGAAATCGCCCTCTGCATCGTTGTCTCGCCATGCGGGTGGGGGGATCCAAAATGATGCGACCACAATTTTTTTTTCTTTTGAAATCGTGGTCAAAAAATACACCAAATGACCACAGAAACATGTGAAATTTATTTATTTTAAATGCCTGAATTTTAATAGTAACAGCAGTGATAAAACGTCGTATTGATTTTATTTTATTTTATTTTATTATTTTTTTAGACCTGCCCATTTGGGCTGGGCATGGGATGGGACCATGCTTGTTTGAACCATTCCACCAATGGCTT
Source organism: Phrynocephalus forsythii (assembly GCA_029282475.1). Classification (NCBI taxonomy): domain Eukaryota; kingdom Metazoa; phylum Chordata; class Lepidosauria; order Squamata; family Agamidae; genus Phrynocephalus; species Phrynocephalus forsythii. Next base: position 19,531,227 of record JAPFRF010000003.1, read on the forward strand.
CCACCTGGTGGTCACCATCTTTGCTATTTCAGCCCACACTGCTCTGGCAGCAACACAGCAGACCCAGAATGGACAGAGCTGCACTAAGGGAATAGCAGTTTATTCTTTATTTCTTCTCTGGTTTGTGAGGATTTTTTTCTGATATTGGATAAAGGGAGCTGGGAGTGGGAGGTATGGGTTTATTTTAAAAATATATTATATACTACCATTTATTTTCTATTTTCCCACTGTTTGTCACCCATTTTGCATCAAGAACAGAATGGCCCTATGATATCCTAACTGCCCACTGTCCACCCACGCTGGCCAGACATACAGGCAAACCCGTCCCGCCCCCGCCCCGCCCACCGCCTAGGGCGCATCAAGAGTTAAAAGTTAAATCAGTAGCAACATTATTCCTACCTTGAAAAATAAGGGCCAATGTAATGAAGAATCATGAGAATGCAACATTTAACATTTGTTTAACCTTGTAATGAAATGAAATACACACATTCTGGCAATAAAACATTACAAATAACAATGCTACTGATAATACTTTGCTTTTGGGGGTAACACAAATATAATAGTGGTTCTTCTGCAAAATAATTTAATGACAGGCAAAACCCCTTCTTTACTATAGTCATTCTTTTGCCTTTCTATTTTAGAGGCTCTTTTGTAGTTTTGTCTTTCCATATGTTTTAACTTTAAAAATGAACTAAAATAATAGAAAACATGTAACAAGACATGCTGATACTTTGTAACACATATTTCATTCTGGGTTTACAAAAGCTTTTAAACAATTCTGATATTTTTTTTTATTTCAAGCAAGTAGGTACAAAGTAAGACATACACAAATACTATATAAACTTGGGTGTTTTTGCATCACTAAGTTCCAACAGCAAGCAGTAATCCTTGTAAACATCTCAGCATCACAATTTATATATTTAGCAGTCCAATTATTATTCAATAGAAATATTTTTAACACAACTGTAGCAAGAAAACAAACATGATGAAACATATTTGTCAGTCACTTCTTAACAAGCTGAATTTCTCAAAACAATTTATCCCTTGCATGCCTGAAATTAGAGGTATCTGGAATTGACAGGTCAAACAGAGATTTATTCTGGTATGTATTTATTTTGTTAAATCACTCTGTTTTTATGGAGGAGAAAAGTTCTATTGGTTTCAATGAATTTCTCTTAATCCTGACTTCAAGCTCTTCCCATCCTTTGTTTTACATCAGTTTGCAAGGTATGGAAGGTTTTATTTTTACTGCATTTCACACGGAAGCTTCATACATATTTTCCAAGTGCATAATGTTCATTGATGCATTTTTCCTAATATACTCATTTATTCTCCCCATTGAGTCTTGAGGCAATCAACACTAAACTGCAGTCCTAAACATAGATCCGTGAAAGCTGGGCTAATCAAAATCCACAGGAATTGACAAACAAAGCATGCTTAAGATGACAGCATTAAAGTGAGCTACTATTTATTTTTAGAAAAATCTAACTGGCAAGTCAAAGATCATCAGTTGAAACATGTTAACAACACTCATTAAAGAGATCTAAAATATTGTTCTGATGCATCCCACTATTTTCAGCATTAATTTTTATTAAGAGGTCCTTGTTCTACCTTGTTCCATTCTGGTTTTAAACCATTCTGGTTCTTAAAATTTTATCTACAAAGAAGTAAACATTCTATTGTTCCACTGTCCACTGCTGCTGTTCACAACACAATTTGTTAGAAATGTTATCAGCTAATCCACCAAAGTTCAATGAGTACAATCAGTCACGATATGGATTCTGGCTTGTAAGATGTGAGTCAGCACATAGAGTGAGTCCACTCTGTCTTTTACACTGTTTCAAGGCTTGCCTTCACCGATTAACAAGCCATTGGTTAATTTTTCTGGTAGGTTACGGCTCAAGGAAGGGACACCCAGTGTGATGTAGTGGATAGAGTGATGGGCTAAGATGCAGGAGGCCTGGGTTCAAATTCCAGCTCAGCCATAGAAACTAACTAGGGATGTGCAAGAAACTGGGTAAAAGCACTTCTTATCTTGAAAACCTAACTGCAGTTGTAAGTCAGTTCTCACTTGATGGCACATAACACACTCATTTCTCAGGGATGACACAACCCAGAACACTGGATTTGGACGTCACCATGAACCGTACAATGCAATCAGAAATATTTTGGCCTTGCTCTTCCTCATGCTTGGGGACTGTTTTTGTATATGGCTCAATTTGAATCAATGCTCCAGTTTTTCAATAAGGTCTAAAACTGTTTATTACAGTGCTCCAAATCTGCCCACCACCACCACTGCACACGCATACACACAAACAACAGAAGGTTGTATGGTGGAATATAATTGACAACATCACCTTTTAAAGCCATTTAAAATAATGAAAACACCAAAATACTTCAAGAACTTTTTAAAACAATTTAACAACACAAAGGAGAAAAACTGCAAACTGATGGAAGGAAAACCAAGCCATTATCTTACTAGGCATCAAATGCTTAGGTTTTAATTTAAGTTCCACTGTGAGTCAGTGCTGGAATACTGAACATTTGAGTTGTTTAAGAAAAAATTAAACAAGGCAAATAGCTGCAGCAAGCGGTACAAACTGTACAGGAGGATTCCAGTCACTCCTGGAATGCACAGTGTACTTTATGTAAGATCCGGGCTTTTAAAAATCCACCTTCCTTACAGTATTTTTGGGGAGGTATTGTTTTCCATTCTCCTATATAGAATTGTGTAATTGGCTTCTTAAAAATCCCATTAAAATTATGTTGCATTTCTAGGTTTCTGCTGATTTCTTTTTCATCTAGCAAACAGAAACTCTTTTTGCTATACTATTTTGGGGACCAGTTACATTTGTCTACTTTCTGGCTAGTTTGTAGTTATTTACTGACTTGGCTCCTTAAATCCAGTTATTAAAATGATTATATGTAATCCTTTGTTAGTATTCAAGGGTGGTCTTGCTAGGAATCTGTAATGCATTATAAAATAATATGTGGAGTCTTCAACTATTGTTACTGCTTTCTTGATGTGATTCAGCTCTATGCCCTATTTCCTTCCTAAGCCTTTGGTTACTGAGGTTTCTGGAGAAGCCAATAGACAAGATAGTTTTATACCTGTGAGGCTATTGACAGCTTTCTGTTTCATGGGGAGTGTTAAATCCAGCATTACTCAGTATCACAAAGCTCCTGTTACTGTAAAGGCTGATTGCTTTTTGAATGCAGTAGCTAATGAGATCAACCCCCTCAACTCAACTCCAGACGTTGGATATACCAGTGAATAGTCACCCAACAAACCATTCTGTAACTGACAATACATCTTCTGATTCCTGGAAGCATTATTAGCTTCCTAGAAGATAAATAACACTTTTATTAAAACCATCCTTTTTGTAATGTTCTTTCAAAATGTAATAGTTCTTCAAATCCAGTTTGGAAGCTCTTTCATTCTAAGGCTCATGTTATATATCAGATGAAATCATGTTGCTGGTACTTATGCTATGTTAGGCTGATTATGCCATCACCAAGTTCTACACCCCCCCCCGATAAAGAAGTTAAGATGGGGTGCCCATGACATCAGGAGGCAAGCTGTTCCACCATTTAATCTAACTGTAAATCGATTAATATCTTTTGCTCATCATGGACCATAATAATACTAATCTATCTATCTTCAAGGTGTATATGCAAGCCATTTTATGTGTACTTATAAAGGCTAAAATATTTGTGCATGAAGCCAAATTATCTTTTTTATTAAATATTTACTATAGGATTATAATCCAAAGAGCTTTCAAAATTTTATTTGTTTCCTTAATAAACTCCTCATACCACTATGAATTCAAAACCATTGTGTGACACACAGATATATCGTATGTACTTCAGAACAATGCACTCATTCCCAGTTTCCACTTCTCCCTAAGTATTGAGGGGTTTCAATTTGTCCACTTCCTCCATTTTCATTAATTACAGTTTAGTGTTATATTCAAATCTAGATAAAATGTGGCTAGTATTAACTATTGTTTAATAAAACAGACAACCCTCACAGTTTGGATTATAATGTTTCATTTGATCAAGCTTAGCCTGTTTTGGTTTTAGGATGTAATACTAATGTTTCCTAGCTAGGGCACCCTACTTGCTCTTTAAAGGCTAGAATCCTGTTGGTTTTTGTCTAAGATTTGTGTAATCTGCCACAGCTAAATTGCACAATTGAGCATGTCCAGGCACTTGACTGACATGTGCCCTGGCATCTTTCCCAATTTACACAAAACTTAGCAAATGCCAATAGGATTCTGGCAAATATTTGGTACTCTTTTAACATGCAATTGTAGTGTATCAAGCAAAAAGAAAACCATTTTGCTAACATTTAGATAGCTCAACTTCTTACTTAATGATGTCTTATGGCTCCTATCTATTCAAACATCCTGGAGGTTTCAGATCACACTTGACAGACATGTTGGGAGCTAAAATTAGTATTCTGGCTGTGGGAGGGAATGGAAAGGGAGGACTGGGGGGAATTATAATGTGAATTTAGGTATTAAGAGGAAAACTGATAATCTGCAGGAAGAGATAAAATATTCTTCAGATGCTTGGAATAATAGAAGGTTATGTTGTTTTGTTTTGGAAAACTAATGCTGCTTTAAAAACTTAAAGGCTGTAACTTTTGTAAGCAGTTCCAAAGAGAAAACAAGAGGAAAACAAACAATATTTGCTACTGATAACTATTTATTATGCAGTTGATTAAACAGAATCATCACTTGCTTTGGGAAAGAAATACATGTTTAAAAAAACCCACCACTTCTCCCTCTATGTGCCTAGCCACCATTGGCACTTGCTTCGGGAGAGATTTTTTTTTTAAAAAAGCCACTGCTTCTCCCCCAAATCGGGCGCAAAGACGGAGAAGTGGTGGGTTTTTAAAACTTTTTAAAACTTTTAAAAAACCCACTGTTCTCCCTGTAAGAAGAAGAGGAGCAGGAGGAAGGAAGGAAAGCAGAATCATTATGGCGGCAGTAGGAGTCGTTGCTACCACCAGCACCAGCTTGAGGAAGGCAGTGGTGGGAAATATTGATTCGAGTTATACTCGCATCAATCAATTTCCCCATTTTTAAAGGCAAAATTAGGGGTCTCAACTTATACTTGAGTTGACTTATACTTGAGTATATATGGGTATATTCAAATATGTTGAATCATCAAAACAATTTGTTATAAATTCACAAGCATTCCAAATGCAGTGGTACCTTGTATAAAGGAATTAATTCATTCCAAATGAAATTCTGTTAAGCAAATTTTCCTTTATACAAATTTCCCATAGGAATGCATTGAAAACAGAGTAATCCCTAATCGCAACCATTTTTATGTTGTACGGATTCTCCCCATAGGCGATTATGTTAAGCAAATTTCCTCTATCTCAGGAATTTATTATGTTGTACAGATTTTATGTTATACAAACCATTTGTTATACAAGGGTCTACTGTGTTTGCATTTAAATCTAAATTATAAAAGCTTGAACACAGCTGAGACTTTTTGCCTCAGAGTGCCCTTCATTCTGTTTGTATTGTTCAGCCATGATCATTTTTCTTTTCTTTTCTTCTGTTCTTGCCTAATGAGCCCGTACTATCTATACCCATGGCAATGCCAAGAAATTTCAAATACAACACCTTGTAGACAAAACAATGTTAGCAATTATTTTTAATTTTTGCAGTTCTTATCTCTTAAGAGAGCTTCAGGTGACAACAGGTTTGCTAGAAACAAGTTCAAGAAGAGCATTTACCACATCAAATACACAAAGTGATGAAACTAGGCTGTCTAAGGATGCCTTTTTTCTTCTAATATGTGTCTTGCCTAGTGCATTTCTCAGTTAAACTGTTTTATACCTATTACAAATTTTACACGACCAGTGGTTATTGATTTTCTCTAAAGGCTTTTGTATTATAACCCTTATATGTGTTTTGTTTTTGTCTCTTTTGTTTATTTTTAAGCTAGCAAATGTATCTGGCTTTACCTGAGTTACAACCCAGGATTTCCAATCCTCACAAGCAATGCCTTCATTCTTCCTCTCCTCCTCCTCCTCCTCCTCCTCCTCTAGCTCTCTTTCCATTTCTCTCTTTACCCTAGTGTTGTTTCATTCTCTCCTGTCCTGCTCTGTCTTTCTGTTTGATCTGTCTTTTCCTCCACCACTGTTCATATTCAGCTTTCCCCTCTCTTTTAACTTTCCTTTTTAATGATGCCCAGTATGATACCCAGTGTGGTGTCATACTGGGCATATCAAGCGACAGACTAAGACTCTAGGGTTCAGGATTTGTATCCTCTCTAAGCCATGCAAACTCACAGCTGAGAGAAGTAGCACTGGTAAAACCACTCCTGACTAGAGATGTGCAAGAACTGGAAAACTGGTGGTTCAAGATGGTTTGTCGCTACCCATGAACCATGAATTATCACAAACCCTTTGGAAAAAAAAAAAGAACCACTTCATGGTTCATTTTTCAGGTACGTGTTGGGGTGGGGAGCAGGAAACCACCCACCTGCCCCTCCCCTTCCACTGCTTCTGTTGTCTCTCTATCTTGTCTTTAACCAGCTCTGGCCTCCTCTTGCACCATCACAATCCTGAGAGGCAGCAGGCCTGTCTCCTTGCATAGAGGCCAGGCCTGTTGGCTGTGCATAGGTGCTTGCCCCACTCAGCTGAAAGGTGGGTGGATGCACACAGGCAGCTGGTCCTGCTTCTATACAAGGGGCTGTGCCTCCTGCCTCTCAGGATGGCAATGGTGGCTTCAAGACAAGGTAGGGAGGTAATGGAACTAGGGCAAGGGGAGGGGCGGGCATCCCAGTTTGCTGAACCATAATGAAGCACCTAGGGAAAACATTTGGCACATTATTTCCTTTTTTTGCAAAATGCGTTTCCATACAAAATCACAAATCAGTCCAATTTGTGTATTTTTCTGGCTCATGCCTCTATGCCTTACATATCTCATATAATGTACCTTAAAGTCCTATTATGGTTTTTAGGGCATGCCATTTGAATATGACTTGATGGTACACAATACAAGTCTCTTTCCCACTAGCAGTGTAGTCTTTCTCTCTCTCTCTCTCTCAGGTTTTTTGTACTGTGGTTATGCACATTGTTTGCTTATTATGCAAATCACATGTGGACCATGATGGAGTTCACCAGCATGATTGTAAATATATCGTTTCTTCTCCAATCAAAATCATTGCTTTCAAAACCGCTTTATAAATATGCCGGATTTTCTTTCCTTGTAATATAGGTATACACAACCTGCAGCCCCAGAAATTTTGCACACTTGTCATAATCCCTTTTCTTTGCCCCCTTCCTCTCAACAGAGCTTCTGTGTCTTAAAAGCTTCAAGAAATACACACATTCAGCAGCTATAGCTGCCCTAAGAGTGGGCATTGTGCAAGTTCAGATTCCTGATAGATTAATATAAATTATACAACTGCAGTTGTGTTTAGCCTTATGTTCAAATCCCCTTGGCATATTCAAATCAATCGAGGCTGATATTAGGTCTTTAAAACTAATATACAAAAACTGTTTTGTTCGATCATAGCACCTGGACTTTAACAAGTTGTTTTTCTGGCTACAACACCCAGAACTCCCCTGGGCATACTATTCTCTATTCTGCATGAGAGGAAAAACACAGCTTTAAAATGTTAATTATCACTGTTACTACTATAAAGTAGTTGCACTTGTAAAATGAAATTATTCCTCTATAGAGTAACTTTCTTTCACTGAAGTCAAAGCACATGCATGCTAGTCGTGTCCGACTTTAGGGGCGGTGCTCATCTCCTTATTCAAGCCAAAGAGCCAGTGTGGTGCACGTCCATGGCCATATATATGGCTGGCATGGATACAAGGAAACACTGTTTTTATCTTCCCACTTTTTATGGCGGCACAGTCACCCCTCGCCATTTTGCGGTTCAGGTACTGCGGTCCCGCTATATCGCAGATTCCCCTGCTATCTCACTTGGAAATAATTTTTTAAAATGATAAAATACCTCCACAGGAGCAAATGGCTGCAGGAGGCAGCTACTACAAGGCAAAATATACAGGTTACACCAACAGAGGCATTCCCATATGCCAAAATGATTACAAATAAATTGATTTCACATCTGCATTAAAATAAACAACCTTTTGCCACCCCAGTAAAATACCTCAAATAATTCTGGAAATACATATGTACTTCCATGTATGCTGTATAGCCACCTTTTAAAAAAATAGAATGGCAACATGCTAAAACTGATTCAAATATAGTATTTTTTTCACATGTGTAACCATGCTCCAAGTCTCACTCTGTACCGGTTATTTGACCCCAATCTGCTCTTGGATCTCTTCCTTATGTTCTAGGATCACTTCCACAAAACTTTGACTATCTTGACAAATAAAGCAGGAACTGCTCTACAGTTAGGATGATTTAATTCACATTATTTTCTGTTGACTACATAACATAAAAGTCAATGCAAATCAGCCCAGAGTGTTTCCTCCCTGATAAGAAGTTTTTTTCTTGTGCTGCAGGGGCTTCTATGTTTTTGGAATAAAGTGCATTTGCATTGCCTTGGATAGTGTGATGACTAGAGCTAGTGTGGAACACTTTGTAGAAGGTGTATTTTAAGCCACTCTAGCTGGACACCACAGCGCTGAGAGAAGCAGTGTAGAAATGGGTTGCAATTTTAATCCTCTCTTTCCCCGCACCTGGTGCCTTTGTCTGCTTTTATCTTTTCTTCTGTTCCTTTCTCTTTTTTCTTTTGTAGCATTGCTAATCTAGTGCTAGGGCAGTTAGGCAACCGAAGGTGGGGGGGGGGCAGAGCAAGGTCTTGGCAGAGAGAGTGAGAGGAAAGTTGTACAGTAGCTCTGCTTTAATTATGCCTTCTGAAAATTTGGACAGTCAGAGGAGAACTACTTTAAAGCTTCCTCTTCTCTCCTTCTCTCTGCTAAGTCCTCACTTCTTTTTCTCCTTAACAAGCTGGAAAAAAAGTTGAACCTCCTCCTGTCTCCTTGTTGATTTCTTTTTTCCCCTCTCTTTCTTTGGTCACATAGCTGTCCTAGCACCATGGCAGTAAGCCTTTAAAAGAAAAGAAAAGGAAGGGAAGGGGGGGAAGGAAATCAAGCAGATCCAGGCAATAATTATGGGGATGAGAAAATTCAAAAGGTTAACAAGTTGCAAGCAAGGCTGATTTCCTTCCCCCCCTTATTCCTGCATGGTTGACTAAAATGATTTAACCTGGGGAAACTGGATTTCCTGGGTGCACATCCATTAATTTCTCCACTGTGTAATCAACATCCTCATTTGGGTCTCTTCTTTTTACCCAGACAATGTAATCAAATGATGGGACAGCATCATAGAAGTGGTGAATAGATTACAAAAATCATATTGGCACAAGAATGCATACTTCAATCAACCAGTCTTCAACCAGATATCTCCTAAGCAACATTTCCTGCTTCCATGTGTTTCTGTAAGTGACTCTAAGCAGTAAACCCTATCAAGAAATAACCAGGCAAGCATTACCTATAATTAAAACATGACTAGCTCTGAAAAAAAACATTAATTAGTGCTATGAGTGCCATCACACACTGCTTATAATATTATTTTATTCTGCTTAGATTATGTTCTAAAATTGGTAACAGAAAGACACTTACTTTAATCCACATACTCTAAGTGAGATGCTATTTCTCTTACATTCAATTTTATCACAGTCAGTTTCATTTATCAGTTTAATTTTTTATTCCATCCCACAGTCATGAGGAAGTAAAAAACATGACCACAATAAAATCCTCAACAAAATTAACATGAAGTGAAGAAATTGCCAGATTTTTCTGTGTATACCACACTATCCCCCCCCCCCCCAAATTAAGGCATGTGGTATACACGGAAGTAAGCCTTTCAGGGTGGGTGGGTGGAGGAGAACCCAAACTCACCTTGCTTTTTCCCTCCTTGGTTTGTTTTTTGCATGATTGACTCCATCTTTCCTTCAGTTCTCCACCCCCACCACCCCTGCTGTTTGTTTTAATTTCCCCACTCCTCTTGGCTTTGGTGAGTTTGTTTTTTGCAGGACTAGGCTTTCTTGGGCTTGAGTAGCCCATCAAGAAATGTGCCCTGAAAATAAAAGAAAACACACACCTTGTTTTAGCTTGAAAAGGCATTTCTTAATTGGCTGCTCAAGCCCAACAGACCCTGATCTGCAAAAAATAAACTCACCAAAACTGAGAACTCAAGGAAAGATGGAGCCTGATCCTGCAAAAAAATAAAATAAAATAAAAAAACAAAAAACAACAACAAAAAAACACAGGGGAATGGGGAAAATAAAGGTAACAGTGGGGGTGGAGGAGACCTCAAGGAGAAATTATTAATTTTATTTATTTGTGGGTCTAAAAAGTGGGGAGTGTCTAATAAAAGGCAGCATATTATAGATGGAAAAATACAGTACAAACAGATTGAACAAGGTCATTTTTTGTGGTGGCAATGCCACCGACAGGCTAAAAACAACAGCAGCAACATATGTATGCTTTGTTTTGTTTTTTATTTATTGATTTATTAATATCCCGCCGACTTATTTATTCTTGGAAACCACTGTTTTAGCTATTGTATTGATTTGTTGTTTTATTATTATTGTTGTAAACCGCCCTGAGTCCTTCCTATGGGAAATAGAGCGGTATATAAGTGTAAATAATAAATAAATAAATAATAAATAACAATCAACCCATTAAAAGCTAAGGAAAGAGAAGAGCAAGATTTTCAACTATCTTCTAAAGATAAATGGACTACCTCAGAAGTTTTGAGGTGTTCCAACTAAGATCATTACAGCTGAACAGATTTTCATGGGATCAAGTAATGTTTCAGGTGTCTTGTTCCCAGCATGCATAAGAGGCTTTACTAGTCCAAAACCAACAATTTGAATTGTGTCCAGAAACTAATAACTACCCTGACTCTTTAAATACAGCTGAACACTATTGTAAATTCCAATTATCAGCCTAGCTGCTGTGCTTTAATCTGAAATATATATCCTTGCTTGTTTCATATTTTCAGGCTTTGAGAAAACAAGTTCCAGGTGTGGTTGCAATTCAGCATTTTAATTTAATTTTTAAAGCTGCTGCAATCTTCAAGGTAGATTTTATGACTATAGTTTGCCTGTGGGCTGGACATGGTGCTGTGATAAAAATGGCTGCTTTTCCCTGATCTCCTGAGATTCAGCACCAAAAACCTTGTAATTACACTAACAAAGGCCAATGATTGAAACTTCTAACAGCAAGTAATCACTTAAGTCTAGATGTGATTCAGGAATCCACTGGAATCAAAGAAGAATTGTTAAATTTATTTTTGGATTAAAAAAATGCTTGCCCATGAGATGCCTAGTGGGTAGAGCTGACAGTCCTATGATGAGGATGAAATCAGTGAAAATGTCTCAAGGTGACTTGGTTCCCATATTATGAGATAGATGAACTAATAAAACAGGTCCAGTAAGAAAATGTAAAAAAAGTTCTTTAAAAACTCAATCATGTTAGCCACAAATGCTACTTCTGCTTTTAATAACTATTCAGCTATAATTACTGCTTTAAAAACTATACTTACTCAAAAACAATTGCCTGCAGGAGCTACACGAAGAGCACGTGGCCCCAAGTGGTTTGATAAGGAATGCTGTGCACTCAAAAATCAACTGTATATATAACCACTATAGGAGTGAAAATCTAAACACTTTAACACAAGAATACTATAAAATTAAAAAAATACAAACAACTGATAGTTGTTAAAAAGAGACAAGCAATTCAGATGGAATACATTGATAGAATTCCCATTAAATAAAAACTCAAAACTTTTTTAGGTGCTTGTCATATATTAAAAGCCAATACAGGCTGGTGAACCCCTTTGCTAACCAATCTGTTTACACACATTAAGAATTCAGGTAAACCAGCCACTTGGATAGAAGATCAAAATTATGGTCTTTAAGAAGAACAGAGCACTAAAAAAGTGGAAAGTTAATGAGAAATACATTGACCGAGTTAAACGGTTCAGATACCTGGGCATCTGGTTCCATCAGAATCTCTCTTGGGCTCCCCATAGAAGGTCTGTTATATAGGCAGCTCAGAATACCAGCAAGGTCATTTTTCATTTTACTAATGTTTATATTCAGTTCATTGTTCTTACAGTATATCATAAATGCACATATTAGGCCCAGCTCCGCCATCAGCACTGTCTGGTAGCGGGGCCGAATTGCCATCCCCGGGGGAAGTAGCGTGAGACTTGCGCTTCCCCGGGCCTCACAAGACTGGGGAGGGGGCAGGGTAGAAGCCCTATATAACATAGGTGCCAGTATACTCTCTTGGCAGACCCCCCCTGGAGGCAGGAGTAGATTTTGCCAATTCCCCTTCTGTTCCACATCTAATGCAAAGCGTGGTTGCCTGGTAGAGGCAATTGATTAGATACAGAGATCTATATAGATTCCCCAGTAAGGGGAAGCAGAAATCCTGGGGATACAGTTCTCAGATTTGCAAGAGAACATAGGAAGGTGCCATCTTAGTAGCTCTTACAAGCAAAGATCTTATTATATTTCAGAATGCAAAACACAACTTTTGTCTTTTTGGCTATGGTGAGTGGTGAAAAAACAAAGCAAAGCAAAGCACCAACATGCCAAAAAAGAGAAGTGTGTATGTGTGTGTGTTTTTTTGTTTTACTTCGGCACTACAGAATCACTGAGCCAGGTCACAAACCAAACTGCAAACCAGCCCAGTTCATCAGTTTTTCTAGTTTGCGGTTTAGTTCATGCACATCTCAACTTACTGTCCATGGAAAAAGTCTCTAACTGAAGCAAAGGTTGATGTAGTCCTGTTGCCTTTCAACACGCCATGAAAACCTAGCTGCATACATGATGGACATTCACAAATGCGCATGGAAAGAGAAAGAAAATGTGAAAGAGATGGATACTCTAATATTGGAAAGGGTCCTATGATACTGGCAATATGTTTCTTTGCTTTCAAATCAATTCCACCGCATTCAAAGATGAGCTCACAAAATAATAATGCATTACATAATCTCTTCAATAGCTTTTACATGAAGAAGAATAAAATATCATGTTATGAAACTTTTGGAAGATTTGTACCACAAGCAGGCCAGCATGTAGTACAGGTTTGAATTGTGACCTGTAGAGAAAGGAGAAGACCCCTGACTGCATTCAAAATATACAGAACCTGCACATTTCCCATGCCAAGAGAAAAAAATATTTAAGAATCAGAAAGATTTTCTTCTCTTGTATATAGATTCTCTAGGAGGATTAATATTTTTTTATTTTTAACTTTTCTTTTTCAAAGTTTATTTCTTAAAAAATCTAGATTAGGATATAACTCTATATGTTTTTTAATTGATACTACATAGACTGTGGGTCCTCTGATGGCAATTTTAGTGTAATGATTTTAGTGTAAGGTTTTTATTATTGTTTTAATTATTTATCGATATTTGATGTTTTAACTGTTTTAATTCTTTATTGTAAGCCGCCCAGAGACCTTTGGGTAGTGGGCGGCATATAAGTTGTAAAAATAAATAAATAAAATAAATAAATAATAAACAACAAGCATAACAAATTGTGTGTATGTGTGTGAGAGTGTTTATCAGTTATAGGAGATAATTTCTTAGATCCTACTGATTACATTCAACAATGTTGAATAAGAGCTTTTAACATGAGTTGAGAAGGTTCAAGTCCATAAGTTTCATGGGGTGTTACACTATTTAGGGCATATCGAATAAAAGGATATGAAGTAACATTACACAATGTTGTTATGTACTAGGAGAAAAAATTGTAAGAGCAATGATGAACTGACAATCATTTTGAAATAGTTATATGGCAACAGATAAGAATCTCATGCATCCAGTGTTTTGTCAATGATTGATAATTAATGTAGGACATAAGAAATGTGAACCAAAATGCATTTTACTCATCTGACAAAATGCAACTTCAGATATTATTAGAGTATATCTGAGCAAATACAAGTACAGTATAGAAATACAGAAATACAAGTACAAGTACTGTATAGGAAATAGTCTTTTCTCATAATAAAGTTTCACATCTTCCAGAAAATGTATGTATATATTTCCTTCACATGGGAGATGTGACTGTTTATTTCAGATAGTGTTGTGTGGGAAGAGAAGACAATGTCATTACATCTGTAGCCATTCTAATGGGCTATGCTAATCAGATTTCAATTACTCTGTTGACCTTCATCTTCAAATAAACCAGCCCTAGGTAATTGTTTCACCTTTAACTAAACCAGCTGTACTTGCAACAATGACTTCAAACTAAGGCTTGCAACATGCCAACATTGCTCTAATGTCCTGTGAAAAGGGCTAAATTTTGTATGTAAAAGTTTTAATTGTTTTAATTGTTTATTGACATTTTAATGTTTAAACTGTTCATTTTAATTGTAAGCCACCCAGAGACCTTTGAGTAGTAGTGACGTATAAGTTGTGTAAATGAATAAATGAAAGAATGAATAAATAAATAAATAAATAAATAAATAAATAAATAAATAAATAAAATAAGGGGATTTCTGCTGTTGCAACAGGCTTTTCCCTATTCTACATCTTTTACAATTGTCACATTAAGATTAAAAAAACAGGATAGTAAAAGGCCACATTAAGAGAATAAAAGGCTCACTAAAGTTAAATTCATATTATATACTTAACAAATTTTCTTGAAGAACAGTTGTTTTGCCATTAGCAGCCAGCTCATGTGTAATGAACTAGCAACCAAGGCAAGACACCATGCAATTGAAGATCTGGGCATAAGACCACATGCCAAATAAAGTGCTAATTCTTCTAGGGCAGTGGTTTCCAAAATTGGATAACCCAGGTGTTCTTGAACTGCAGCTCCTGGAAACCTGGCCAACACAGCAAGTGATGAAGTCTTCTGAGAGCTGTAGTTCAGGGACAGATGACTCACCCAAGGTTGCGAGCCACTGCTCTAAAGGTGTTGTATTTTTGTAACAAACTAACAGTTCTATTCTAACTTGAAAGGTATAGTGGGTTTGGAATGTGCAAAAGCCTCATTTCAGCACAACTGTCCATATGCTGGCTGATTTTGGAAGTCAGCCAACAAAAGAGCTGAAAAGCAGGGCATAAAAATGGTAGGAAGGGCACGGGATCTGAGTTATGCCAGATCTAAACCTCTTCAAGCCCAGGGACACAATCTTATATAGTCTTAACAGTAGTTTCCAAGATCCCAAACCTGGAAAGAGTTTGCACCCAACATACTTCGACTGGTCTTCAGACATCTTGGTGAGCTGGGACTGTGTCCTAGCAAAGCTAACTTTCTGGTTTGTACAGACAAGGGGGAATCTCTCATTCATCATATTGCCTTCCATGTGTGAGGTTGGTGGGAATGCACAATGAGGGAATATGGTCAGTACATTCTCCTTCTCCACCTCTATCTGAATCAGAAGCAAGATGGAAAAATACTTAATGTAGCTGTCTACTTAATGTACTGCACTTAACTGTGGTAATGTCATTGACATTGATGGGACCAGATAAATATTAGTAATCAATAGATAATTTCTTTTAAAATATTTAACTGGAGTTAAATTGAAACTACTGATGTTGAATAAAGTATTGGAAGTTTTTGGCTCTTCAAAACATTATCCACAATTAAGGTTGTCCATAAATTAGTTAATGAGATACATTTGCAATAAATATTACCTGCTTATGATAACCAACTATGGAACAGCTCTGAATCAACTCCCATACACATATATTTTATCTGTTAGCTATCTGTGGGTTACATTTTCAGTCATTCTATTCCACAGTATGATCCACTGGTACCATCTTCTGTTTTACCCATTTGATTATTGTTATTGATTTATTTATTTGTATTTGAGATAAAGAGGTATGTTCCCTGGAGGTTTTATAGAAAGGAAATATAAAATATCCTGTTAATTAATGATTTGCAATAATCAAGTGCCCTGGTGCTCTGCAAGCAAAACCACAGATGGAAAGATAAAAGCCATGTATGTAATATGGGCTATAAAAATAGCAAATACATTAAATAAATAAGAGTGTGCAGGCGGGATAAGAAATTGCTGCATGTACCAAGAACCCAAAGAATCTCACAATGACACTAAAAATGATGAATCATGGAATTACATGCTATTAAATACCAAAATGCATTAATGGGTGTAGAAAAACACTGATGGACTAATTTCTGATTCCTTAGCTGGCATCATACAGTATGTCTAATATACAGTAGTGCCTGACCACATCACAGTTCATATATTGTGGTCTTGGTATATCATGGATTTTTATTTGGAGAGAAGCTACCTGCCCAGGGGAAGTGGGGAAGTGAAACGTGACAAGGAGATGAAAGCTGCACTGTGCAACTTTCAACCTCCCGGCAGCTTGGCAACCTGCCCAGTGGCTTTCACCATCTTGGCACTTGCACTTACCCACTCCCTCTGGGCAGGTCATCGAGGCATTTACATATCACACATTTTCCTTTATCATGAGTGGTTAGGGAACCTAACCCCCATGCAAAACGGGGGACTACTGTACTGGCGGCCACTGGATCCATCAAAAACAGAAAGCAGTCAGGAAGGTTTCTGTGTAACACAGTAGGTATCAAGAGTCAGATATACTTCTTCTCTTGTTTCCACATCTTGCCTGGAACTGGATACGCCCATTCACTTGATGCATTTCAAGGCTATGATTGCCTCAGTCTGGCACAGAATCACATCTTCCCCAGAAAGTAGATCTGGGAATGTTTACCAATGTTTATGTTGTTTTAAACAGTCCTTAAGTCTTTACAACTTAGTAGAGGTCAGGCACTTGAGACCATATTCCTGCTTGCATCTGCCTGGATGTAAGCAGGAATGCATCATAAGTGCTCTCACACTGACACAGAGAGCAGATTTATGTACTATGCAGCAGTGTAGCCTTATTGCAACTCATCCACTATCAAGTGTTTGGACAAGATAAGAATACATTTGCATTTTTAATAAGCCTTGGTGTGTCTTGACATCTTTTGCAGCTGTTGCACTGACAAATACTAATTAATGCTACACTTTTTCATTTCTTTAGGGTTGATGGCAAATAACTGCTTGGAGAAGATATTCCCAGGGTGCAGATCAAGTACCAGTATGACCGAGCTGACATAGGTGAATAATTACAAATTACTTTGAAAAAATAAATTACATAGCTGTCATGGGTATGTTACATTTTACAAATGCTTGTGACTTCACAGCCACAGCCATACACACTTCCAGATGCCACTTTCTGTTAGTGGCAGCTTAAAGCATTTATTACCCAATATGGACATTCACTATAAACACAGATTGATGCTCTCCGTTTCTTTCTTCTTGTTTTCAGTAAAGACATTTCTAATCCTGCCACAAAGTTCAAGGCAGAAAAAGGTAAGAAAATGTTAAAGAACATGTCAGCATTTGACAGCAGCATTTAGAAACTAGCTTAGCCTGACAAGACTTGGGTATTGTGGTGGCTGCTTCCATCCATCTATCTTGATGATTATATGCCAATACTGTAGTCCTTCATTCTAAATCTCCCTACATTCAAGTAGTATATTATTATTGCTGTTATTTCATTGTCCAATTCAATCAACACTTCTATTTTGCAGAGGAAAAACATGAGTGCATACAACACAACAAACTATACCCTATTTATATTTGATTTTTTTGTACCTATCTGGTTGTTGATGATAAAATTATAATGCTTTTTCCTGATGCAGCTTTCAGAGATGTCAAAATTGTTTGGTATTTTCCGAAGCAAAATTTGATGCATACCCACACAAAACCAGAACATTCAACAGCTTGCAGCATATGACTGAAAGGGCAGTATCCTACTGGGGATTTCTGCAGGCAGAATTAGTGATGAACAAGTAGTTTCATCCTTTGCTAGGTTGTCTGTTTACATCAGGTAGGGCAACTGGTGCCCACCTAGTTATCCAACAGACACCTCACCAGACATTGCAGTTGCTTGTATGATGTCAGTTGTGTTTATGAATATGAACAACAGGATTATTGGCCAAAGAGGTTATTTATTTATTTATTTATTTATTTATTTATTTATTTATTTATTTGTTTGTTTGTTTATTTATTTATTTTTGAGTATTTTTACCAAAGGTACCCTAATTTCTACATAAATTAGAGAGAAAATAGAACAGAAAAATTCAATAAATAGTTAAGATACAACCCATGAAGCTAAAATTGTGCACATCTCTAGTAAAGGCACCTTGATTACCAGAAATGACTGAACGTGAATTAAAAGCCCATAGTGATATTGTCTTCACAAGTTCTCCAGTATACAGCAATATGGGTCAGACTGCAGGTATTGCATTTCATGAACCTCTAACTCTTCCTGAACTAGCTGATGTTTTGTTAGTGGTGGCTCTACATTGGCAATATTCAACATCTGTTGCTCTCTTAATTATTATGAAGAAAATCTTGCCAGCTAGTAACTTTAGGGACCACAACTCAATCCAATGAGTCCATCAGGTTTTAAGTCAGTTGTATCTAGCACATCAGCCTGAGGTAGTGAGTGAGTTAGCTGAGGTCAAGGACAGAAAGAATAACCGGAGCCTCTGTTGGGGCTCCAGCACCTGCCTTAGGTTTGTATAATCCTCATATAACAAGGTATCCACAGCAAGGAGTTATTCAAAGGCATTAACACCTTTATACATCATTTCCAAGACAAAGTGGTTACCTCACAATAGAAGGTAGTTAAAGACCAATTGTGTAACCTAATAAAATTCATTCTATGATGTTTGCACATAGTTTTACATGAGGGGGACAAGAAACTGATAGTCCCTTACTCTTAAAAGTTGTATTTCATCATTTCGAATTTAGCATTGAACCATGGTATTTTAAAGGCACCAAGCAAATTAGTACAGTAGACTAAAAGGGCCTTTTTCTTTCTCCTTTTCTTTTTGGTGATATATATTCCCAGCAGAACAAAACAATATATTCCCCTGTTTAAATTTTTAGCCCATTCAATCCCCATGTATAATAAAAATGACACTGCAAGGTTAACAGTATGAAACCCTGCAGAAAAAAACGAGATTGCTGCATCTTTGCTGGAAAGCCTACTGCAAAATACTATAAGGGAAAATGAAATAATGTTGTTTTGATGGAAGCAGAACACATGAAGAATTTCTACTGGCCAGGGAAAACTCTGAATGAAAAGCATTGTTTACTAAATGGCAGGGAGGAGCAATTGCTCTTACTCAATTTATACAGAGAGATGATGGATTCAGAATATAAGTGTAACTCTATCAGAACAGCTGAAGCAAGCAGTGCAGAAAAAGCCATCTCTAGACTTCATTTGCTGCAAGGTGACACTGGAGGAAAGTTCAGAGACTGCGCATTCTACAACACATCAGAAAGTTTCAAAAGTCCATGTACAGTATATGGTTTTTATGCAACCAACTTTCCTGTTATGGTGCTGCATTAAGCACACTGGTAGAGATGGGCGCAAATCGGGGGAAAAATGACGTTTCGGTTTTTCAATTTTCATTGCATTTCTGTTTCGATTTGTTTTTGTTTTTCATAAATTTTTTGAAAAAAATTGTTTCATTTTTTGGTTTTTTGGTTTTACCAGCTTTTTGCGTGACTTAAAGCATTTTCGTGCACGGACGTCCCCCAACACCCCAGACCAGAGGGAAAACACTAAAAAAATGATGCTGGCAGAGACACAGTATAGACTAGGTATGCAGGGAGGCTGCAAAGGCAGCGGCGGGCATTGTCCAGGGCGTAAGGCAGCCGCAGAGTGACTGCACTGTGGGGCAGGGGAGGGTACTCACCAAGAGGTACACACGCACACAGGGAGGCTGCAAGAGAAATCTCTTCTTTCTCTCCCCTAAGAGCCAGGCTGCAGCCAGCAGAAACACAGACACACACACCTGCCTGGCTGGCCTAAAGTAATGAGTCACAGAGACAGTAATCCCACCCTAACTCCCACCTCAGACTGCAAGGAGAACGGGGGCTGCCAAAGCTTTTTATGTCCTCTGTGGCTGTCACACCTACCCAGTCTGTAACCTGGGCATGATATTGGTTGAAATTGTCCAAGAATTTACATGATCCCACCACATGGCTTGCACCCATATTGTGGCTGGAATCCATTTTGTGTCATCCTTAAAGGGAAAAGAAAAATACATTGCAATGGGAGAAAGACAAAAACAAATGTTTTAAGGACTGCAACCCCCTGGTAGGTAATAATTTCAAATAATTATCACTGCATTTTTATGGATGTCCAGGGTATTTTACTACCCAAGAAATCAATATTAGGCTCTGGGAGCCATTTTGAGTCAATGTCCTATAACTCCCCTTAAAGGAAAAAAAAATACAGTGATCTGAGAAAAGACATAAATGCACATTTTAAGGACCCCAACCCCCTGGTAGGTATTATCAGGCAGAATAAATAATTATCGCTGGGTTTTTATGGATATTCAGGACGTTTTTTAACATTTAAAAACAGCTCATTTCATTGTGTGTCGCCATTAACAAAAACGAAATGTAACGAACCTAATTTTCATGGTTCTGTTCGGTTCATTCCAATTACATCACAATTTTTGTTATTCGTTTCGTTACGCAATGAAACGAATAACAAAATGAATTTTTTCCATTTCGTGCCCATCTCTACACACTGGTGCTAATTTTAGGCTGTTATGCAATAATAGTTGTAAATGCTAGCCATAAAAAAACTTATGCCTTAGCCCCAAAGTGGGTGGAGATGAGATGGGACAGAGGGCAATTAATCTGCAAGGAAACTCTGCAGCAGCAGAACAGCCTGATACTTCAGAACAAATTGCCCTCTAACATCTGGTACAAAGCTACTAGAATGGGTTTGCAACTGACAAGAAATCTATGGCTGGATCTCAGCAGATGCTGCTGTGAATAAATTAGTAGCCAAAGCTTTATGCTCCATCATAGCCAGATAGTTCTAAAGAGCTAAGATATCAATGAAAACTGGTATCTCCTCCAATTTTTCAAGGAAAAAAGTTCATTAAATTTTCTTTACTCAGCATCAGGAATTACTTCCTTATTTTAATCAAGTAATGAGTAAAAATGCATTCCTTTCCTTGGGAAGACATGGAGGCGGTAACATTATTGATGGTCTGGAGACTAAGCAATGGCAAAATTGGGATCCCTTTTCATGAATATGTTTCAAGGAGGTTTGATGTCAAGAATTATTAACCCATAAAATAGATTATTGCTTTTGTCACAGGAGGTCCAGAGTTAAACAATGCCCAAAACATTTGGTAAAGAAATATATGCTCTCACAACCCCATTCATTTTCATCCTGCTTTTGGGGATTTCTGGTAAGCTTTTGATTCCATGTCTTGCCCCTGCCTGTGGCAGAAACTAGTTCCCAAATATATATTTAAGCTGTTATGAATAATTTAGGAGCTGTACAGTAACTCCAGTATATGTTTCAGAATAACACCACTCTGTCTCTTAGAAGGTATCCCTGTTAATAAGGGATTGTACAAAGGGTATTTATTTTTGTACTTTTGTATTGTTAATGATATAGATGCCTCCCTCATGGTTAGCTTTCCTCATCCTAGAAATATGGATAGCACTGTTTTATTATATGTCAATAGTGCTATTCTTCTCCTTTCTGTACAGTTGGGATAGGTAGACTTTAAGAGACTTATTTTCATATTGCAGTAAGGAATACCTATAGATTGCTTACCCTAAAACTAAAATAAAGCTATTTGGAAAGGGGGAAGGCAGAAATATCAATGGCAACTAGATAACCAGTGTCTGGAATAAGTTTATGGCTGTAGGTTTTTAAGCATGATGTTTAAACCACCAGTTCCTGGTCCACTAATTCAAAAGCCTTTATGTAATCAGAACAACACAGGATTTTGACAAGGGCCAGTTTTACTGTGCAAATGCATAGGTGAAGGCTTTCTTGCTGGTCCCAGTGGAAATATTGTGAGATGCACAATCTGGCAGGCACCACTAGGCCAGGAGCAGTGTGGGAGGCCCCTATAAAAGCAGGCACATCCCACAGCCCAGCCTCTTTTCCACCTTGACCTCCCCCCTCGCGCCCACCCTAATTATGAGTGTGAGTGGGACCTTCTGGTTTCCAAAGGGGGACGGATAGGAATTTTTGCCCTCCCCTCATGATTGGCTGCAGAGGACAGGGATTTTTCGCCTATCCCTCACTTGCACGGGTGGTGCGTTGGAGCCACCCAGGCCAAGGGTTCAACTGATGACTGCAGGTAGTGATATTTAGCATCCAGTGAGTAAAAACCAATAGCAAGTTATAACCTCCACCCCCTTGATGCTGCAGATCAGGCATTTACAGTGTCCAGGGGAAGGAGGGTATCAATGGCTATCATTATGGATGCCTAAGGACAACCTCTGGGTTGGAGAGATAGGCAGGATATCTCTCAGTGCCATTTGTGGGGAATCCTAACCAGTTGAAGGCATCTGCTTGGGAAAACCCTGAAGCAAATGGTGAGCAACTGTGTGAGGCAGAATGCTGGACTGGATGGGCTGTGGCCTATTCCAGCAAGCCTGTTCTTATGTTCTTATGAGGGTTGGGCACCTCCTGCCAAGGAAAAGGACCAGCCAGGTGATGGTGCCCCACTACCTGGGGGTTGGGTCATATAGCGACAGCCAGCTGAGGGGGTGTCACCTGGAGAACAGCACCCCCAATGGGCTACGGACTCGCCCAAACCTATAATGCTGTTGGGGGAGGTCCGGGTAGAGTTCCTGGTCCCACATGGTTTCCGCACTACATCAGCCCCCTCCTTGGAGTAGTCTACTCTGCTGTAAATGGCTAATAAACCTTGGCCCAAATGGCTAACCCACTACATGCGTCTCACATTGTTATTTCGGCCTTGGAGGGCAAGCTCTAACAGAATTTCTAGATCTAACCGCAAGGCAAACGGTTTATATTGAAACAACATGCTGCTTAGTGGAAATTTTAGTTTAGAAAGCAGCCATTGGCTTCACAACTGCCTTCTCTGGTTCTAATGGCCTTTGAAGATAAAGGGTCAAGGGTATCAATAGTTGTCCAAATTTTCTGAACTGGGCTTTCCAGTGTCCCATTTGATCACAAGAAGTTGCACCTGCTCTTGTCTGGCACTCACAAGATGCTTACCTACTTCTGATTTTTAGGCTACTTCCACACTCGTGATTCACTACCAGCCTAGCAAACTATAAATAACCTTTATTACTGCCATCAGGAATCTGCCCAAATACTTGGCTATTATATGTACATAAGGGTGTAGATTAATTACTCTGCAGCTGATGGAGCTTGAAGGATGTTAAAATGGCCAGTTTCAGACAAGCAGATATTGTCTGGCTAGTTGCCAGGAAACTGAAAACTTGGCTCACTTCCATTTAGAATGCTCATTATATCTACATGTAAGAACTTAATACTTTGACACTTTGTTTGTTGGCACCAGAATTTATACTTTGTAAAATAAGTTTGCAGTCCTGTTGGCAGGAATAGATCATTTATGTGCCTATTAGGGTCACCATAGGCATGTTAAATTATCCCTAGTGAGCAGGAGAAATTTTATACCTCCTGGTGATGACATATGCTTCTAGAATTTTATTATTAACATTTAATCAGAGTTATTTTGTATACTCCTTTAGCTTATTTTATATACCAGTACTTGTTTTTTATTGTATTTATAAATGTAATGGTTGTTTAATTTAGCTAGTTTGAAAGTGTTTATCTTTTACCACACTTCACTTAGGAGCCCCTTGAATCTTTTCTGGCTGCCTCGGCATTTGCTCCTCACTCAGTCTCCATCTTCTTCCAAGGCAGAGAACAGGAATGGAAACAGCCCAGAGGTATGGGGAGAACTATTTTTTTTTTACCCATTGGAAAGCTTCTTTCAAAAGATAAGCGCACTCCTCAAAAATATTTGGGGTAAATATTGTGAATGTATATATGTAAGTATATTTATATAATACTTTTTTGTATGGGTGCAATTCTAGACTAGCTGGATCATTGGCCTAATCCAGCAATGAGTGAGTCAACACAACAGATCAATAATTGCATCAGAATGCTAGGAAATATGTCAATGAGTTTCACAATATAAGGTAACAAAGCAGTTTTTCCTTTCTGTGTGAGACAAGTCATGAGATACCTTCAAAAACAAAGCACACACTTTCAAAATGGAGATGCTCATTTTCCCCCACCCTCAGTAAGGGTTTAGAATTCACATAAACAAATATTTCCAGCAGCAGTGCTATACATGACATCCTCATATAACAAACAAACAAAATCCACACCCAACCATTTAAAAGAAGTCTTGTTGTATATATTTTAAGGTTAAAGTATGTCCATTCCTGAATTAAATGCTGGAGCATTAAATTAATCTCATCACTTCTGGTCTACTATTGCATCAGC
This sequence comes from Phrynocephalus forsythii, assembly GCA_029282475.1. Classification (NCBI taxonomy): domain Eukaryota; kingdom Metazoa; phylum Chordata; class Lepidosauria; order Squamata; family Agamidae; genus Phrynocephalus; species Phrynocephalus forsythii. Next base: position 19,555,583 of record JAPFRF010000003.1, read on the forward strand.
AGAGAAATCAAGGATTACAATATACAGAAAATAAGACTCACTCGGTTTTCATGAAACTGGTAGTAAATAAATATAATGCACACCATGAGTGAATATGGATTGGCACTTGAGAACTTTTTGACTTGGAAGCACTTCTAAAAGCAACTCACTAAGTTGTTTAAAATACACTGTGCTATAACTTAGCAGCAATGCCTTTGTGTAGAATGCTCACAAAAGATTTGTGGCTGGGCAAGGATCTTAAATGCAGGATGTGTGTATGTGTGTGTGTGGGGGGGGGGGGAGTGTGCTTTCTTAAGCCTGTAACCATACTGGAAGTGGCATCAGAGGTAGCTACTTGAAGAGGGTTAAAACTGATACATGTTTAGTCTCTCTTGAGATGCCGTCAATAGCACTAGCCAGAACCCGAGGCTGTTTTTGATGCAAGTGCTTTGTGAATGGAAGCTAGAAGCAAGAGGGTAGCAGCAATTATACAAAAAAACAAGGAATTATGGTTTTAGCAGTGTTTAGCGGTGCTAATCTTGGTACATGATTACATGGAAAGCGTGAAAGGTCTCATTCATTGACAATATTAAATCGCACTAAAGAAGACACTGACTCTGGGCAGAAAGCACTGCCAAATATTTGAGAGTGCATCACACAGAGAAATACATGCTCAAGGCATGTACAGTATTTGTTATTTCTGAAAACAAATGCTGGATTTTAAACAAGAGAAGATCACTAGACAGAGGACAAAATGTTCTGTCATGATATATTTTGGAAAGGCATTCAGATTGCTCCAGATGTATATACATGCTGTCTTAGTCTATGTGCAGAGAGGGAAAGCAGTTTACCATATAGGACTGACCCTAGCACTATCCAATTGTCCCAATGTACACCAACTGCCTTTCTTAAGTTTGTAATAGGGTTATATTTTATTGCTGCTGTTCTACTTCAGGTTCTGAATGGGACAATGGGCAACTTATTAACTAGGAAATCAAATGGTTTGATCCCCTGAGTACTGAAGGTAAAGAAACAGTGAAGGGCCTTTGGAAGGCTTACTTCAAGGCAGTGGAGGCAGCAAAGAAAGCATTTTTCTCTACTACCATTGATTTGGCATAAAACTGCCCAGTGGAGCTTTTCAGAATAGTCAAAAGTCTGCTACAAGCAGAACCACAGGTGGATAACATAGACCACTCTGTATCTCACTGTGAAGAATTTGCACAACACTTCACAGGCAAAATTGAACAGATCTGGGCTACCACGGATTCTGCTATTAATCCCGAGCCTGTAAATAAAATGCACCACCCTGCTTGTGTTGTATTAATGGATGGCTTTCAGCTCTTACAGCCAGATGATGTGGTCAGGACCCTTGGGGAGGTGAGGGCCACCACATGTCTGTTGGATCCTTGCCCCTCATGGATCATAAAAGCTGCCAGAGAAGGCACGGCAGACTGGTTAGAATGAGTAATGAATACCTCCTTACAATAGGGCAGGATTCCAGCAGGCTTAAAGGAGGCAATAGTAAAACCACTGCTAAAAAGCCCTCCTTAGATCCAACAATATTGAACAATTACTGACCAGTATCGAATATCCCATTCTTGGGGAAAGTGCTGGAACGGGTTGTGGCTTTGCAGCTCTAGAGGTTCCTGGATGACATAAACTACCTGGATCAATTTCAATCTGGCTTCAGGTCTGGCTATGGGACAGAGATGGTACTTGTTGCTTTGGTAGATAACTTACTCAGGGAAATGGATGGGGATCTCTGTCCCTTTTGGTTTTACTAAACCTCTCAGCTGTCCCTAGGGCTCTGTTTTGTCTCCTATGTTATTTAACATCTATATGAAACCACTGGGGGAGATTATCAGGTCTTTGGGGGTTAAATGCCACCAGTATGCTGATGACACCCAGCTCTACCTCTCATCACCTCCAAATTCTGAGGGTGCTACTATCTCAACTTTACATGAGTGTTTACCTTCAGTAATGAACTGGATGATGAACAAAATGAAACTAAACCCATACAAGACAGAGGTGCTTCTGATCAGTCAAAAGGGAGAACAAGGGATAGGCATGCAACATGTTGGATGAGGTCTCCCTCCAATTAAAAAAAGAGCACCTCCTCATCTTGGGGGTGCTCTTGGACTCATCCTTGAACCTAGATACCCATGTCACAGCTGTGGACAGGAGTGCATTTTCAAAATTAAAACTAGTATGCCAGTTATGCCCGTTTCTCAAGAAACCTGCACTGGCCACTGTGACACATGCCCCAGTGCAGTGGTGGTGAACCTTTGGCACTCCAGATGTTTAGGACCACAATTCCCAGAATTCTGAGCCTAGACTGTCAGTGACAAAGGACTGTGGGAGTTGTGGTCCAAAACATCTGGAGTGTTGAAGGTTCACCACCACTGCCCTTGTGACGTCCCGGTTAGACTACTGTAACATGCTCTACGTGGGACTACAGGTGAAAAGTCTCAGGAAACTTCAATGGATTCAAAATGAAGCAGCCAGATTGCTGACTGGGGCAGGATATGGAGATCACATTACACCTCTTTTAAAGCAAGTCCACTGGCTACCAATCAGCTGTTGGGCACTATGTTTTCAATTCTTAGTTTACCTCACGCATAACTTTTCATGGAATTTTTCACTCTCTTTTTAACTGCTTCATTCTCTTGTAGCTTTAATGTAATGTATTTTTAATGCTGTAATTACTTGAATATGTCTTAAGTGTATTGGACTGTATATTGTCCCTCATTACTGTAAGCCACCTTGGGTTCTTTTCCAAGGAGAAATGTGGGGTAAAAATACTCTAAAGTTGTCAAGACTGGACAAAGAACTGCAGTCTGTTGATGGAGAAGCTATCGGTACATGGATTAACTCTGCCTTCTGAAACTCATTTTTCCATCAAGATGCTAGTAAAGATAGGAGAGTTACTAATGACATTTTCCCACCTTGGTTTGCCAGGATCAAAGGGAATCATATCAGGGCCAATTAATTTCAAGCTCTGGCCTATGCAAAGATTCACCAGGTTTTTAATGAATTAAGATTCTAGGCAATGCCATCTGCTTCTCTAAAGATAATATACTTAGGTATATGTCTACCTCCAGTGGTCAGGTTTAAACTATTGTATGTTGTATCCTATTCTGGAACTGCCCCTTATAACTGTAACAAAGGACGAAATTCCTTTTTTGTATTATTGACTAATATCCTAATGAGGATTTCAAGAGCTTTTACGTGATGATCAGCTTTTTGTTAGCTACCTGGTAGCTCTGTCCTTAATAGCAAAGATATTGTACTGCTCTATCGTGAAAAATCAAATGACTAGAATAACAGAGTTCCATTTTTGACCTTTCCATTTTGTCTTTCTGATTTTACCCCATTTGAATGTTTTAATTTTATATTGTAAAATCTAATAAACACAATTTACAAAGTCCTCTTTGAATTTTATCTCTGAACTTTGACTTTCCTGTTGTAGCTTCTATTTTCCGTTTTATCAGGCAAAATCCTATTGGGCAAATTTATGTTAGCTGATGCTAGTAAAATGCAATTTAAATTCCTTAGAAGCCTTCTATCTCAGTTTTACATTCTGTGACTTCCTAGAGCTCAATTCTATTCCATGGAAGCCTCTTGAAGTCTTAAGAGAGGGAGGGTAATCACCAAATATTGCCACCTGATCACCTCCACTGGGATCAGGATGGCTAGCAGTGATCTGGTGGTGATTTTTGATGATTAAATGATTTCCCTCATCCCAAGGCCTTCCAAGTTCCCCATGAAGCCTCAGAGTCTAAAACAGGGAGACAGGAAACTTTTAATTAAGATTACTTAAAAATTTCCCAGTGCTAGCAGTTGACTAGCGTATACTTTCACCACCCGGATTTTAACCATTGTGTTTTACTCTTACAGAGCGCAGATTCATACAATATGACTCCCCCATAACTGAGGGGGATAGGTTCCATGATCTATCATAGAGGCTTGAAACTATGGATATAAGGGAGCTCTATATTAGAAATGCACACAAATTTAAAAATGAATTGCAAAAATTATTTTAAAATTGCCAATTTGTTGATTCATATTAATACAAATTGATACCCCACAACAAATACAAATTTATAAATTTTAGTAATTTTTAATTTGATGGCTGTTTTTTTTTGGGGGGGGGGCTGTTTGGCCATGTTCTGCAAGGTTTTCTTCTAGATGTTTTGCCAGACTCTGGGAGCTAGGTGTTCTCTGTGCTCTGGGGTATAGAATGAGATTTCCAGAACATGGCCAAACAGCCCAAAAAACCCACAACAGCCATCAGATCCTGGCCACGAAAGCCTTTGAGAATGCAATTTTTTATTTGTTGATTTGTCAGGCTATAAAATGCCCCCCAAAGCACCCAGAGACACAACAATTCCAGAGATACTTCCCATGAATCTCCTCTAGAAGCCATCTAACTTAGAATCTATGGGTTATTCAGCAAACCAAATTTTCAAACAGTGTATCTTAGAAGCTGAGAGAGGCAGCATGACTTGAAGACCACTTCAAACCACATTTTTCTGGAAAAAGCATTATTGCCTTTCAAGCCAGCCAATTATTTTTCCTTGCTGCCTATTTTTACTTACCGCCTAAAGGCACTACCATTTGAAGTACAGGAAGAGGGGTATAAGAAGATTCTATGGCTTCATGGCAAATGTCTTTGTAGCTCAAATGCAAATGTATATTTGGATATTTATCTTTGATTTTATTAAATATTTGATTGATTGAGATACCACTATCAACTATACCCACTACACAGATTTCACAGAGAGTAAGTGACAAAACCCCCAAAATCAATAAAGCCATTGTCATTGAATATAGCTATCAGATTGTTATCTGTAGCATCACCATATACATCGACTGAAATCTGGATCTGTTTCTTTAATGGTCTCACATGTATAACTATAGCTTTCTGGCTAATCTGCAGTTTCTTGTTATTTATCACATTACATATCACATTAAACCCTTATCACAATTATATCTAAAGTAAACACATTGCTTATAGTAACTAAACCCTGATATTATCCGGTCAAAAAAAGAATCAGCAGTGTATGGTCACTGCCACTTTTATTTTCCATTTGTATAACTAAACCAAATTTACATGCAATAAAATTACTTGATGAGTGAAAGAAATGTATTTTTAAATCTGTCAGAAAGATTGCTCCTGAAAATGTACTCTATTTGTAACATATCTTGCTAGTCCTTAGATCAATCTTCTGATTCATTAAATGAGCCAATTCTTATAAGCAAAGCAAATGGAATAGAAATTGCCATTAGATATTATTTTAAAGTGCAAACAATGTCATAGAATTATAATTTAATATAACATAAAATATTGTCAAACAAGAATCACAGAGCAATGCCCACTTCTAAGAAAATGCTTCCATGCCTTCAAAGCAACCTGTATTTCCTCATTTATTAGAAAGACTGTGGATTGGTAAGGTGAGATTTGGACAACACCAGGAAATTGCTGTCATAGTATTAACTAAGTATTTTTTCTGACTTCTGCCATAATGGTCAAGTACTAGGCAAATAATTTGTTTTACGCTTTTCTGCTTAGGGAGACCGATATGGTGAGAAGAGAAATTTTCATATTTAGCATCTGCAGCACTGTGGCATGCACCCAGACTACTGTAGTTGAACTTGGATTCTCAAAAAACGTGGGGCAGGTTTACAATTTACATGAGAAGTCTTTTGACCCTTTCATTATGTGTTTGTAACATGTAAATCTTAATGCCAATGGCAAATCAACAGAGCCATTTTCAATACAGCATGACATGATACCACCAGGTTTGTTTATGATTCACCATACCAAACTATGATTCACCAGTGTGGCCCACCATGTTCTTGATACCTCTCTATGTGTACAAAATCAGAGCAGCTTCTACATTGCACAGCAAATGCTTTAATTTTGTGTATTTCATTCTGTATATCATAAAATGATGATACACAGTTTTATTGAGTAAATGCATTGCATGTGGATGATATATGTCTCCACATGTCTTATTAATTCAAGCTTTTTTCTGACACAAGAAACCGGTAAGACACAAACCAAGTTAGACAATGCCAAATTTCTCATTGTGGCTCTTTGTGAAATCTTGAAATTCAAGATTAGCTAATTTATTTTTCAGGGGAAATGAAGCTCCGGAACTGGCTTACTGTAGCAAAACTCAGCAAATCTATAGCTGTTCAAAAATTTATGAATGTGAACCACAGTTGGAACTGTTGTATATTTTATGGTTTGTGGTCTAAGAAACTTAAAAACAATAGAAAAATCCTAGAAATGCTCACAGAAACCCAGGTGCAGTACAGTAATTCAGGTCCTTTCAGTGCATTTACACTAAATAAGGCATTTATCAGTATAAATAAATGTTTCCTTATGGTGTTTTGGCATTCATTTAGGCCAACAACCTGGGATCATCAAATTGTATCAGGTAATTCAATGAATTAGATGAAGTTTAGAAAATAGGAAGCTAGACAACTATAAACCAAGAGCACAGTGTGAACAAATTCAGCCATGTGGTGATGTTTGGTTATAAGAGGGTAGCTTTCCATTTGCTCAGAAGTGTGCAGCTCTTGGCCTTACAAGGACCCTTTAGCCCTCCTCCACAGATTGGTGTCTGCAGCCCAGAAAACTTCATGATTCTCCTAAGCAACTTTAAAATGATAAATTGTCTCTCTGCAACCCCAAGTGGGATTCATTTTGCCTTTTAAATATTTTATGGTCAAAAAGTGGTTTTTGTTTTGTTTTCTTCTTCTTCATATTTTAAAAGAGGCACACAATGATCACTAGTACTATGGGGACTCTCTCCCTTTTATTTTTTTGGTAAAAGATTATTTTAGTAGAAATAGACTTAAACACATTGCCATATTTTCAATGATTTGGGAGTGCTTTACAGGTTCAGAAGGTCAGAGGATTCCAGGGGCGCAATTTACCACTCTTCCCTCCATGAATTGGAGGTAGGGCTTCATGATTCTGGAGGAAATTTAAAGATCCTGGCAGGTATTCTGGGATGTGGGGAATACTTGTGGCCCAGAGCTTGCTCGTGGCTTGGCTTCCAAAGTTCCAAATCCAATTAGAAATATTTTTCCTAGGGGCACCCCCTTTGGAGTTTAATAACCCAGCCCCCTGACCCCCAAGCCTTCCTAAATTTGGGGGCTTACAGGAAAGAGCTTGAGGAAGCTCTGTGATTACATGTGGTCTAATGGTCCATCTGATTGTACCCTTTGGCTGCTATCTCATCTGGGGAAGATCATGATCTTCTGAAGGTCTGGCTTTTCCTCTTCCTCTGATCACGTGACAGAAGATGTGGGATAGCAGTTCCCACAAAGTTAAAAAAACCCACTAGCTGAGCAGTGTTGGGAGGGGGAATAAAAAGAAAAAGAAAAAAGAAAAAAGCACCAGACCAGCCGGCTGGCGCGGGGAGGGGGGAGTTAAAAAAAAAAGTGCCAACTGGCCAGCTGGCTGGTGCTGGGGGGGATTTTTCTTTAAAAAAAATTTAAAAAGCACCAGACCAGCCGGAGGACAAGCTGGCTGGCGCTGGGGAGGGGGAAGTAAACAAAAAAAAAAAACAAAAAACAGCACCGACCGGTCCCAGGAACAGCTGGTTAGTGCTATGAGAAAGAAAAAGAAGAAGAAAAGAAACCTGGATTATCTACATGCTCCCACAACGTCTGCCTCTTTAAAAGGTGGATTTTTAAGTGAGGCAAGAATCCCCTACTTTTCTGATAGGTCTTGGAAACCTCGCTTGAATTCAGTGGACCAGATCTTATAAAAGAGTGGAAAACTAGATTTCTACACTGGACAATTAACAGGCTGAGAGATGGGGAGCTCTAGTTCTTTGCAGAAAGACAATGCAATGCTGTACGCCGGAGTTGCCCAATCTGGAGTAGGATTGAGGGTCATGGGGGATATTAATAGAAGAATTGTTGGGGGTGGGAAGAGGGTAGTAATTTCAACATTTGCATAGCCATTTTGCTGCATGTTGTCCTTGCTCTGTCAGATAAATCCATTCTTGAAACTGAGCAAGCTGTAGCTCAGTCTCCAAAATGTCCTGGAAGCCTACCATTCAGTAGCACAAAGAAGTGCTGATCCATCCTTAACTATGGCTGCTTAGTCATCTCAACCTCCCTCTGTGTTCTATAATGCAGGTCGCTGAAAAGTTCTTAAGGGAAAAAAAAAAACATTATTGAAACCATTACAAGTTGCATATGATTTGTCTTCCGATGCTGTTGCCATTGTAGTCACTAAATGCCAGTCTTCAGATAGACTCTAGAGGGTAACTGTTGGAAGAAGGTTTTGGCAGTGTCTGTTTTAATTATGGTGTAAGCAATGTGATCTTTCATGTTGGGCTCACAGTTCAGGCTTCAGCTTCGATGGTCCCTTAAGGAGAGCTTAGGGGAAGGAGCTGTCAGTTCAACTTGGACATGCTAAGAAGTGCACCTGTTTGGGTGCTAAGGAAGCATCAACTCCCAAAAGAACATTTTATGGTGGAAAAGAAGCTCAGTTTCAAAGGTTAGAACTCTCAAATAGGGAGGTATATATCTACCTATTTTGTTCTCTCAAAAAGGTAACACTTTTCTTCCCTTTGGCAAAATTTTGAATGGCTTTGTGCCCCTCCCCGCTTTGTTTGCATTCTGGGTCTTTTTTGAGAGAAAGCTTTGTCCCCCCCCAAATGTTCACCCTTGCAGAGATTTTGGGGAAAGGCAGGATTTAAATGCAACATGCACTTTTTGGCATCCCAGTTTGATTAAAATATATTTGTTTATGTGGTTAAATGTTTCTTTGTTGAAGATGAGAAAAACTCATATCCTTACCCTCAAGGATGGAATGTTAACATGTTATTGAAATGTAAGCTAGATTATGTATAAAGAACTGACCAACTATGGGAATTAATTGGGCACATTGTTTCATACCACCCCTGCTCTTCATTCATATCTGACAATTCTGATATAGAATGCTTCAGACAATGGTCCAAACTTATTTTGAAATGTATGGTGTCTGCCTGGCATGCTATTGTAGACTGTTTACCCTGGAGTCTTAATATTGAATTAGTCCTAGGACTCCTATTAGCACTAAAAATATGAACACAGAATCCAGAAACTTTGTTGGGCTGTTAAGTCTTATGGGTCAAAATGCATATTAAATAAAAAGATGTTTAATATAATGTAACACTCTATCATTGTGTGTTCACAAAACAAACATTTGGTGCAGATGCATTTTAAAAAATCTTTCCCCCATACTGCTTGATAAATGAAAGTCCTTCACTTGCTCTTTGATACAGGAAATAAGCTGGAGTTGAACTTGAATTCTGGTCTGGATAGGTAAGATTTAAGGGGACATCACTGGAGCTTTTCAGACAGGCAAGCTTTCCCCCCGCAAGCTAAGAATGTGTTGAGTCTGAATAGACAATCTTGTAAATTGGGGGGGGGGCACTCACTTGATAAAAATCTATCATACAATTGGGAAAGCACATGGCCTTACAAATACAATTGGATGACAATTCCTGTCACCCCCATCATTGGAAGTTCAGTCGTTATCATTTGGAAGGCCACACATGCCACCATGCTAAAATGAGCACCCAAAACTTGGCATAGCCTATTGATAGTATCGACATTAGCACACAGAAAAGTAAAACCATGTCTTTTTGTACAGCCTTTTCACATACGAGACATCGCCAATGTGTATTAGGGTTAGGGTTAGGCACAGTTTTTAGCTTGGTTCTATGACATTTGCCTGTTGTGTATTGTTCCTTCTCTGCAACTTTTCAGCTTTCCATTCTATTAGGCAGATGCTCTCTTGTTCTTCATAATCCATTTTGTGTACCCAACCATTTGTTGCTAAGGGTCCTAAATTCTGGTGCAATCACTTTATATAAATTGCCTCACCCTCATTATTTATCACACTATCTATCTTCATCTTGAAACACTAACAGTCATTACTGGTTTTATAACTTTTTGCAGATCACAGTGCTGCTGCTTAACCTTACTTGGCATAAGCACAAATTTAAACAGACAGTGAGCAAAAAAGAAGGAAATGCTGTATTTCTCAACCTTCATAGGAAAGCAATTGGTTAGTAACGATCCACAGAACGCGTCACCTTTCATCTGAAGTCACCACATGCCACCATGCTAACAGGGTATGATTACATAGGCCCAGTATCTTTTAGAAGAATGACTGAATGTGCTTAAAATCGATGACATTTAGAGCTGTCCAAACTATATTATTTTTACTACAATTAAGCCTGTGATAGTTCAATAAAAACCTGACAAGCCTGCTTTAGAAAAAAATGGCACTGCTAGTTTTTAAAAAATAAAACAAAAACAAATCAAGAACCCTAAAACAAAACTAAAGACAATTTGAAGATCACCCTTTTGGCAAGATTATATGAGCCCAGTTGCTCATATATAGCATTTTTAATTCATATAAACACAGAACCTTTGCTATATATATATTTTTGTGGTGGTAGTGGTGGTGGTGAGGGGGCAACAGATATTCATTAAACCACTCTAAACATAGGATGTTATAGTCCAGTGATGGTGAACCTATGGCACGGGTGCCAAAGGAGGCACTTGGAGCCCTTTCTGTGGGCACCCGACATCGCCCCTTCATAGCCACCTGTATACAGGTTAAATAACTGTATTGGGACTTTGCAGAAAAATTACTGGGTTTTGAATTGCAGTTTGGGCACTAGGTCTCTAAAAGGTTTGCCATCACTGTTATAGTCTAAAATCATCAGGAGGACCATCCATTCCAAAATCCTTCCTTTTTTATATATATAAAAGAAGAAGACAGAAAGATGAGCATAGTTGTGAACATAGAGTACGGTAATACCTTGGTTTACGAGCATAATTCATACTGGAAACATGCTTGTAAACCAAGACACTCTTATATCAAAGCAAATTTTGCCATAAGAAATAATGGAAACTCAGATTATTCATTCAGGGCCCCATAGACCACATGCTGTGCACACAAAATGCCAAAACTCACAAAAGAAATTGGCTAGAAGTCCACGTCCACACCATGGTTTAGGTACCTGGCTGTGGAAACTGCTCTGCTTGGGACGAACAACTGGATTTTACTTAGTGTTTTTATGAGACTTGCCTGAGATTGAACATTCAAGACAGTCACCTGCAATCCAGCGGGGGGTGGGGAGCCATCATTGGCTCACTTGTAATTATGTGACCTGCTCCAGTACTTGTCTTAAACCAAGTTACTCTTAAATCAAGGTATTACTGTACACCCATAAGCATGGCTGTACATCCAGATGTATGTCTGTGAAGATTCTCAGTCATCCAGGTGAGTTACCTGGAAGTTGATTCATCGCCACTAGACTTCTTTTCTTGAGAGATCAAAACATTTTGCTACTCATCCAAGCAGCTTTGTCAGTCTGAGGGAAGTTAGTGGCAAGTCCTCCAATTTATAGTTCACCTTGATTTCACATCACCCTGGTCTGAATAGGCTCATAAGTTGGACAATGGCCTAGGGTGCATGAAAGTCCCAACACTCCTTAAGTATGGGTCGATAGCAATGGTCTTGCTGGTGGAGGCGTGAAGTGCTTCTAATTTGTCTGGGGATGAAAGGGCAGCTTGATAAGTAGCAGACAGATTGTGCCTGCCCCCCCTCTGTTGAGAGAGGGGTTTTCAATGCACACATGAATGGCTTCCCTGAACCCTCTCTTGAGCCATCCATCTTTTCTGTCTAATATGTGTACATTCTTATCTTTAAACAAGTCCCCTTTGCTGGAGGTCCAGATGTATTATGAGTGCAAATCTACAATTGATGTCTTGTCCAAAACTGCCCCCGGATGCTGCCTTGATAGTCTGATCAAACCCAAGAAAGACAGAGAAAGCACAGAATGCTGCTATTTCCTCTTTCAGTTGCTGTTTTGCCAAATGGTACCTTCAGATGTTATTGGACACTTCTAATAACTTCCAGTCATGCTGGGTAGAGCTGTTGGAATTTGCTTTCTAAGAATATGTGGGGTACAACAACAACAGCAGTGCGATAGTCAGCTTCTGAAATGCATCTAACCAATTATGTGATGACAAAGCAACAAGCAACTTGGGAAAGGCAGAGAGATTTACAATGCCTGGTCTTGACAGTTTAACTACCAGAGAGGATTTAGGCAAGGCTCAATCAGCAAAGCAGCTAGAGACGGCTACGCCAGAAAAGGACCAAGAGAGGCTTGAGTAATAAAGAATTTTGTTAGGGCTTGAGATTTAAAGAAGCTTGAAAAGGCTTGGATCTGAAAAAAGCCAGATAGGGACTGAACAGGGAAATGTCTGAATAGGACTGAGCCTATAGGGGCTTAGGCAGGCATGGCTAAGCTTTGCATATTCCCCCAGTTTGAAATCCCTAAGAGACTCTTGAGGTCCCTAGGAGTGCTTTGGAAAGTGTTTCTAAAAGCAGAAAGCCATACAAAGAAGAACTCTTTGAGCAGATGATTTATTGAAACCCCGTGTCTTCGTGTTTATACACTGAACCAATATAGTAATGATGGGTGATACTGTTGATGTTGCTGTAGTCTTAAGTGGGTAGACTGCTGTACTGCAACCAAAGTTGACCTCACAACCCAGGGTTCAATCCCAGGTAGCCAGCTCAAGGTTGACTCAGCCTTCCATCCTTCTGAGGTCAGTAAAATGAGTACCCAGATTGGTGGTGGTGGTGGTGGGCAATATGTAGCCTGAATAATTAAATATAAATTGCCCAGAGAGAGCTTTAAGTACTATGGGATGATATAGAAGCAGCACACTTGGCTTTTTAACTTTTAATTTATTTATTCAAGGAACAAATAAATTTTAAAAAAGCAAAACAGGTTGTTTTATATTTTGGGTATTTCTCCTGTTATTGAAGATTAACCTCACACTCCAGGACTGAATCCTGTAGTCCCTCCAAGTCTTATGTTATTACCACAGATTTTATTTATGTACAACATTTTCCACTGCCTTTCTTCATTAAAAGGCCCTGGAGCAGCTTACATCATTAAAAGAAATTATTTAAAACCTAAAAAGAGTAGGATCTAAATATTAAAAAAAAAACAAATACCCCAATAAAAATGGTAAACAAAATAAACACCAAAATAGATCCAAATCAACAAGGCACATTGTCCATTTAAAAGCCCTTTCCAGACATTCAGTTACTAACAGAGAGCCTTTCTGAAGAGAAATGTTTTCATCCCTTTGAAGAACAATAGCAGAAATGATGCTAGGCTGGTCACCTGTGGGAAGGAGCTCCAGAGTGTGGCTGCAGTAACAAAGAAGTCCCACTCTCCTGTCCCTACCAAACACAGCTCTAAAACAATGGGACAGGAAGAAAGGCTCTGATAATCTTAATATCTGGACACAATCATAAAGGGAGATGCAGTCCTTGAGATAACACGGACCCAGGCTATTTAGGGCTTTATAGGTTTAAAAAAATTGTGCGTGGAACCAGCTGGCAGCCAATGGACCTGCCGTAACAGGGGTGTTATGCAATCCCTGTAAGCCAGCCCCATTTAATAATCTAGTTGCAGCATTTTGGACCTGCTCACGTTTCAAAGCCTGTCCCACATACAGCACATTTTAGTAATCCAGCCACGAGGTAACTAAGGCATGTGTCACTGTGGCCAGATCAGACATCTCCAGAAATGGACACAGCTGGTGCACTAGTTGGAATCATGGAAATGTACACCGGGCCACCACTACAACCTGAGATGAATCCAGCAGTACATCCAAGTTGCACATCTATGATTCCAGAGGGACCATAATCCCATTCAGCACGGGCTTCATCCCTATTCCTTTATCGGCTTTTTGATTGACCAGAAGCACCTCTGTCTTTCTGGATTAATTTTTAGTTTATTCACCCTCATCCAGTCCGACCTCCCATCACCACCATCGCCACCACTTGCATTGAGGAGAAGCTGTCAACCTCACAGCCACTTCAACCTCACGGGCTACTTCAAATGGCCCTGCGGTCGACTGGTAGCCCAGAGTCGACGTGTTGTGCAGGCCTGTACTACACCATACTGGCTCACCTCTCTCATAATATACAGTTACAATTATATTTTCTCTCAAGATTTAACATGCATTTTCTGTCAAAATCTATCATAATATCCATGTTTTATTATACTTTTCTCAAGAACACCACCATAGAATTAAGAGAGATGTGCCACTCAATGGATAGCAAAGTTCCAACTTAGAAATCTGTCCATCCATATTTTAAATCAGGACATTTGCTACAGGAACTATCAAAGACCAACTTTTTCAAACATCTACTAGCCTGCCCTTCTTGCTACTACAGAGGCATTCTCGATCTATTTAAACCTAAATGTACGGTAGACGGTTGTTCCTCTAATTCTCCAAAGGAATAGGCAGGAAAATGTCTCATTAAATACAGAAAATGTTCTACTTTAGTAGTCTAGCTAACAGAAGTATAGGGGACATAATATGAAGTATTTATTTTACCAAATTATTGAGTTAACAGAATCATTTGTGAAACATTTTGTATTGCTTGGAGTTTTCGTACATAGTCTTTAGTACTGTCATCTTTGACCAGTCAACAAAATCACAAGGACAAAGCATTAAAAAATAAGTCAAGTGATCATGAGTTAAATCAGTAAAGGGGGAAAAGATCATTCTTTATGGGCTCATATTTTGATTACAACACAGGAATGTTTTGCAAATGACGAACTAACAAAAGGATTCATGTCTACTAAATAACATCCTCAAAATCCTGGTGCCTCCTTACACTGGCATAATGCAAATGGCATAACATCTGAAAGCTAATTGCCTCAAGTCAAGAAATCTTTGTAGACATCTGCTGCATTCTGAGTTGCGTGACTTAGCATGTAAGAAATTCTTGCTGTGGAAATTCTGTAGCTTGAGACAACTGGCCTCCAACAGTTATGCTTTTTTTCATAGCTATGCAAAAGGATTTCAGTGTGTGATTTATAAGATTGACTACTTCTATCAAGAAACTTAAAGATAAGTAATTAATTCCTATATGAAATCATGATAAAGCAGAACATGGTGAAGACTCCTCGGGTTTCCAGACCCACATGGGCAGTGATCCATAACAATCAAACTCCTATTACATCTATTATGGCATCATATTTATATGAGCTAGTGAAAATTACAAAACATAAAAAACCCTTCCATCAGATTCCCATTGAATAAGGGAGACAAAATAAAGAAAAGAATGGAATTTAGATAAAAATAAAACAAGGTGCTGATGATCAATTTCATATATGGAGAAGCAGTGTTCTACTCAATGTTTCCTAATCTTGGGTCCCCAGATATTCCTGGCTAAAACTTCCAAAAACTTTCACCACTAGTTGTGCTGTCCTGGCTTCCTGGAAATCATAGTGTAAGAACATCCGGGGACCCAAAGTTGGGAACCACCGTCAGTGGGCAATTTTAAATTTTTCAAAGACTCTTCTGATAAATTTTAAACATTTTACAGACTGGAAGCATGAGCAGGATCACATCATGTTCAAAAATGGGCAGTACTCTGTTGTGGCCCCATTTGTAAAGAAGATACTGTACTCTATTGCCTTTAAATTTATTTTCTTTTGTTGGCAATTTAGCAATTGACTTCAAGAAGTTACCACTACTCTTTGCAAATCCCATTTCCTTCTGTTGACCATAGCTGGAGAAATTTGCAGCAAAACCTACAAGGCCTGAAAAATCCTTGAAGAACTGAACTCCTTATGAGTTTGGTAAACTTTTTTTTGTAGTATAGTCCTATGTAAATTATTACTATATCCAACCCTACTTGGAGCCCCCCATTTTGGTCTTTTTGGCTGTGAGTTGCTCTTGAATTCAGGAAAGGGCCTTTTTAAATATTTTTGTAAAGCATACCCCACAGCATCCATTTGCAGATTTTCAAATATTGCTACCATGGTGTTGTGTAGTTATAAAACAATGATCTGCTAAATACTTAGGGAGGGGGGTATTTTGGATAATTTACAGCTCCATTTTGGGAAGAAAGAAATTTGGGGATTTTACTGATGGAACTCCTTCCCCAGAACTGAAAGGAATGTCCCATTCCCCAATGCAGCAAACATTGCAGATGAAATAGGCCAATTACTCCCTAGGTAACAAACTGTTGAAAGTTCATCAATTTTCATTTGTTTCGCTACTTGGGGAAGATGCTGATCTGGGCTGCATCTCTGTTGTTTGTTTCCTTTCTCTGTCTATATTCAGACTATAATGCTTCCACAAAAAGGCCAGTCTCTTTTATCTGGCTGTGGCCTCCAACCACTTACATGGTCTTCTGCTGCTTCTCAACAGATCAGATAAAGTTATGCTTATTATTTTTCTCAGGCAATCATGCAGTTGATTTTTGTGGCTAATTTGTGAATTCCTTGGAATTCAACCAGGTGATAAAATCATGCGAAGCAAGGTCTCTGGATTCTCTCACCTTCAGTCCTCTTCCTTTTAAAAGGTTTTGACTAAAAGGGGATTTACTTTAAACACCAGAACATTGACTTTAGCATTGCCAGCAGAAAAGTTGTTGAAAACATCCAATATGCAGACAATAAAGTATTCCTACGTAATAGTTCAGATGGTCTGCAAAGGTTACTCAATAAAGCTGGTGAAGTACATAATAAATATGTTAAAAGAATACATGAACAAAAATTGAGTTCATGGTAAAAAGCGAGCAGCCCAAAAATGCAGTGGAAGATCCAAAATTAAAGTGTAGAATGTATTGATACCTTAGCATTTGGTTGAATTAACAGTGGATGTCTAGTCCTGCAACAGAAGTTAGGATGGAGATGGTCCTAAGCCAGGCCTGCCCAAAGTCCGGCCCGGGGGCCAAATCCGGCCCGTCAGGCCATTCTGAGTGGCCTGCGGCTGGCTTGCCTGCCCCTCCATCCCCCTCCTTCGCCCCATTTTTTTTTAAATCTTCTGCCAACACTGACACCACCAGGAAGCTTGAGGGGCTGGGCCGGCCGGTGAGCAGAAGCTTGTGGGGCTGGGTGGGCCAGCCGGCTAGCCATTGTGCTTCCTTTGGTCCCCACCTTCCTTCTTTCCTCCCTCCCTTGGTTTCCACCTCCCTCCCTCCCTCCCTTGGTCCCCCCCTTTCTTCCTGTGGGAGGGGTTGCAAGGGGTCAGTGGGTGGGGCTTATAGGTCAGTTGGTGGGGCTTGCAGTGGGGTGGCAGGGTCGGGGAGCAACCAGCCCCCTGACACATTCTCAGCCACCAAATCTGGCCCTCCTTACAAAAAGTTTGGGCACCCCTGTCCTAAGCAAATTCCTTAGGCTGAAGAATGTAACACGCAATAAAGACCTGAAATTGATTTTCAGATTGCATATTGGTATGTTATGTTATCCATTCCCATTTCCTTCTATTGTATACTATTATGTATTCCTTGTAAATGGCATGGAACTGTAGAACTTAATGGAGAGTAGGAAAAAGATGGAAGCATTGGTAAGCTTAATGTATTGAGGATGATATACAAATTGTGAAATCAGAAACAAGGACTGAGGGAAAAAAAGCATAAGAAGGAAGGAAGGAAGATTGCCAACCATAATCTCCTTTTTAATCAACCAAGAATAAGATGTAATGGCAAAAACTATCATAATTATACCATTTGGCTGGAGCTGCTATAATAATTGGCCAGTAGAGAATTTGCTCGTATCAGTAACCTAACCATCTTTGGCAAAATAAATATTATCAAAAGCATTGTACAAAAATAGATTTATGGCTATATAACTTTCTTCCTTTTCCACATTCTGGGCATCTTCTTTGAGGCTTGAATGGGTTTAAGTTGTGAAACATCTGTGTTTACTCCATTAGTTAACTATAGGTTTTATGGATTAAAACAGGCACCACATTTAAAGCTGAACACTTGAGGATGACTCATTACCAAAGAAATTAAACAAGCTTTAAACATGTTAATGGGCATTTGATAATGTGGCAAGTCCTATAATGTATTATTTGACTTTCTCTCTCTTTTGTTTCCTTTGTAAATATAAGTTTACTGATTCTCCACTTACCTTAAAACGCCATGCATTTGTCAGTCTTGAGAATAAGGATGTAGGATTGGAGGATTCGCGTGATGCTGCTTTTTTAAAAACTATCTGTCCATTGTTGTATTGAACAAAGAATTTTTGTCTAATTGGCCTGTGGCTCTGTAACAGCTGAAACATGAAGTTTTACCAATATTTTGAGATCAGATTGACTGGGACCTTCTGCATTGTAAGCTTATGCTCTATGAATGAGGTACAGCCTCTCCTCCAAGTCATCTGTTTCTGGAGTTCAGCAGCTTTTCTCCATGCTATACATTTCACCAAACATTGAGTATTTGTAGCTGGACCTGTGTTTTAATGTACTGCCAACCCATGTCCCAACCCATGGGAACTCAATGAATTAGATACTTCCAAAAGATCACCTCATTAAACACCCTGTAGAGGTCTCATAAACTAAAGGCTGGGGTGTCCTTTTCTGAATCAATTGATCTTGTTCTCGTTATATTTTCTTCTTTTCCTACTGCCTACTGCTTTCCCTACTACAGTATTACTGTCTTTTTCTAAGGAGGTTTATCTTTCATGACATGCCCTAAGTGTGATAGCATCAGTTTAGCAACTTTCACTGCCAGAAATTTTTGATTTTATTTAGCACTCGGTCATTCACCTACACTCTCTGTAAAGCTCCCATTCAACACCACATTTCAAATGCATGGACCAAAATCCCATTACTAATACTTGTGAATATAACACAAGCTATACTTATTGACAACAGTGGCTTTGTAACAGCCCTCTTTATAGGAATGTCTAACATAAACAACTGGGTGTTAATTTTAAATAATGACCTGACAACTCTGAGATCTGAGATATTAGATGTAAAATTGGCTCACCACTACCAGAGGATCATAAAAACGGACAGTCATGTATACATTTTATGCACCATGGAAGACCTCCATGGTAGCTAATGGAGCAATGATGGGGTTTAGTATGCAAGAAATGATTTTCTACATCAGAAACCCTGTGACAAGTTCTTGACACTTATGACAGGAAATTATTGCATTTTTTTCTCAACATTTATTCCTCCAGTCAAATGGAGGAACACACTTTCCCAAGGTTTATTACAAGGACTGGACTCTAGATGGAACCAAAAATCATGCTGTCCAGCTGGTTTAATAGAACTGCTCCTATGGCCAGAATTTTCCAAGGGAAGCAGCTTCCAGAAAAATGGGAGAACAGAAGAGCAGAAAACCCAGTTCAAGGCCAGGGCCCCCTCTCCCCACCATGCACAAACACCAGGAGGAGAAAGCAGACAGGAGAAAGGAGAAGGGGGGAGGATGAGAGGATTTGGTGATAGCCTCAAGTAGATTTCCTGGCACCACATGCAGCTATAGTTTGGGAAACATTGTTTTAAGTCTTGCAAGTTTCAAGATGGAGCCTCTGTGGATCAAATTTGGTATTCCAGCCTGCTCCACAGATGCTCAATTAGACTGAGGCAAGGCCTTGAACTCCTTGTCTCATTCCTCAAACCATTCTTGATCAATTTCTGCAGCGGGGCAGGGTGCATTATCCTGCTGAAAGAGGTCATTGCCATCAGGGAACACCACTTCCATGAAAGGGTATACATGTTCTGCATGCAACAATCTCTAGGTAGGTGGTACATGTCAAAATAACATCTGCATGAATGCCAGGATTCAAAAGGTTCCCAGCAGAACATTGCCCAGAACATAATACTGCCTTCTCACTTGCTTAAAATGAGACTTGGGCATTTGCAGTCCTAATGTCAGTTCACCGGTTGTCCTTCTTTGCACCACTTTTGGTAGGTACTAACCACAACATATTGGGATCATCCCATAAGACTTGCCATTTTGGAGACACTCTGGACCAGTCATCTTGCCATTGCTATATTGGCCTTGTCAGAATCCCTCAGATCTTTTTGCTTGCCCATATTTCCTGCTTCCAACACATGAAATTCAAGAACTGACTAGTCACTTGCTGACTATATCCTGCCCCTTGACAGAAGCCATTGTAATGATATAGTCAATGCTATTCATTTCACTTGTCTGGGGTTTCTGTGTTTTGGCTGTTCAGTGTATATTCTTTGTGCATGCTCATATAAATCTTGCCTTTCTTCCTTTCTTCCTCTTCTATTTTAATTCTCTTGGTCTGTTTTATAAGCTACGACATGTGGATTGGAATAAGAACTCTTTGTACAGGATACTACTTTGACAAAGTGAGCGGAGATCTGCATTTTAGTATTTGAACAAAACAAAATAAAGTTCCAAATTAAAAGCATATGTTTAAAAATCAGCAAGCTCATTATGATAAGGATCATAAATCAAGTTACTCAACAAATTTTATCATATATCTCCATCTTCATATCCATACCACCATTTGAAAAGCCAAAAACCACCAGAGGACTGCTTTGCTGCAAAACACAGGGTGGAATATGCACCCTAAACTCTTTTCCCACAAGCTTATTCTCAGATAAATCCAACTTTGACTTTATAGAGAAGAAGTTACTAACTACTAATGATTCCACAGGGAGGCAAAACATCTTGTCTATGTGCATGTAAGAAGATTGCACATGTTTATGTTCCACAAAGATGCCCGATTACTTAAATATGCACAAATTTCTTCATTTCCTTCACAATGACTTACCCCCAAACAGGGACATTGGACAAATCATATAATGTGGGTTCCATTATTGTTACACCACTATGTAGCTAAATATGGCAAAGCCTATAAAACTATAGACATGCACAAGTGTCAAATCCATCTGCAAATATGAACATCACATGTATTCAAAAGAACTTTAAAAGGATGCTCACAACCCAAAGAGGATGATCTCAGCTACATGCAAGCCACTGGTCAATATAAAAATTGAGGCTGGGTAGGTACATATGTGAACAACTATGTATGATTCAGATGCACATGGATTTTGACTTGGGCAGATCCAGTACATTAAAAGGCTATATATGCGTGTTGAAAAGATTGAAGAAGATGAAGCAAAGTAGTTGTGAACACTTTCTTCCTGTTTCAGCAACACCTGTTATGCCTGCCCCAGGAGCCCAAGTTTCACTAGACAATATCACAACAAAATCTGAAAGCCACTGTTCTCAATGGGGAGTGACCATTTTCTTCCTTACACTCATCCTCACCCTCTACTTACTGGCAGAGGTCTGCATGCCAGACCTTCCCTAACACTTTCTCTTTTTATGCTGGCTAAAAATGATAAAGGGTTGCAGTCCAGAGACATCAGGAGGGTCATCCCACCCCATCTTAATAGTCCCTATATATGGCAAAAGTTTGCATGATCTAAAGGGACTTGGTCCCTTTCATTTAACCAATGAATCTGAATTTTGGAAGAGAAAAAATAGCAATATATAAAAATAGCAATATAGACTATTATGTAAAAAAAAACTATTTACAAAATTTCATTTTCCAATAATTAATGTATTTTCTACATTAGACACAATTATTCAGCCTTTTTATTTCGAGTTTAATATCTATGTTGCTGTAACATCTCCCTAGTTATGTCATTGTTTTAAAGAAAGTACAGTGGACCCTTGTATAAAAAACTGGTTTGTATAACATAAAATTCCGGAGATAGGGAAAATTTGCTTAACATAATCGCCTATGGGGCGAATCTGTACAAAATAAAAATGGGATCACTCTGTTTTCAATGCATTCCTATGGGAAATTTGTATAAAGGAAAATTTGCTTAACATAATTTCATTTGGAACGAATTAATTCCTTTATACAAGGTACCACTGTACTGAATGCTGCAATGTATTCTTCATTTTCATTATCAAATAATCAGCTTTCTAACTTCCCAACCTCACTTGCTCAGAAAATCACCACCAATCCTCTTTTTAAACCATTCGGTAAAGCTGTTCATAATAGCTTTATTATGCCTTTGTTCTGATTCACAAAGAGTCTCCAGCACTGAATCCCATGGTAACGGATTTTCCTCATGAGTAAGGATATAGCTGCATACCAATGGATAAGCCTTATTAGGACACTGAGTCCATTTCTTTTCAAGTGCCAGATCTGCTCTGACTGTGGATTTCACATCTTGCCAAAGTCAAGAAGGCAGGAAGAGCTGATTACTTGCCAGACTAAAGAGATGCCAGAAAGAAAGAAAGAAAGAAAGAAAGAAAGAAAGAAAGAAAGAAAGAAAGAAAGAAAGAAAGAAAGAAAGAAAGGACACTTCAGGTTCTCAAAAGAAATACTTAAGTCTAATGACTTTAACGGAATATGGGATAAATTCCAGGTATATGTATTTCAAAAAGGTAAAGGGTACACACCTGGAGAAGATTCAATGTATTTCTGGAGAGAAATGGGCTGGTCAATAATATGAAAGTTGTAATTTTGTTTAAGTTCCGAGGGTGGGTGGGTAGCACTGTGGTTTTTGTGTGTGTTATATCTGTTATACTTCTGTTGTATTGTTGCGTGTTATTTTCCTTTCCTTATGTTAATTTGCTGTTTATCTGTTTTTTTATAAATTTATAATAAAATATTTTTAAAAAGAAATACTCAACTCAAAACTCATGTGATCTGTTCTTAAATTAGCAAGAATACAGTTTTCATCAGCTTGATAATGTACAGTTTATCTGATTTAACTGTTGCAAAATGCAATACAAAATTATAATATCAGTATTTAACATGGTGAGAGATGAGATGAAGGCTTCCACCCTTGCTTCAACCTGGTTTGTGTTGTAAGTAGATTTTTCTTTTCTTTTCTTTTCTTTTTTTTTTTACCTTTCAGACAACTATTTTTACCTGTCAGGGTTTTCATAGAAATAACACAATTTTCCAGATGTTTGAGGTATAGGATACAAGCCACAGGCTTGTATCAAACTATCAAAACTCTTGTACATTGATTAATATGCAAGCAATCTGTATTATCTCCATCTTTATTTTCCACTGTCAAAAGTAAGATATTGGTTTTTTAAAAAGTAAAGAAAACTGAATTGTTACAAACACTGCTAATATATTTAGTTTCTCTGCTCTCCTACAACTCGACTAAATGTGTGCCTGGTGGGACAAAGGAAGAAGGAAGAAAAAAGTGGAGGGTGCTCAGCAGAAAGACCAGCCTGTTTTGACTCATTATTTTTAATGTCATTTATATTATTTGTTTAAAATATTTTTATCCTATCTTTCACCTTAGAAAAGATCCAAGGCAGCTTACATAACTGAAAGACAATATTTAAAGCTAAAACACAATGAATATATAAGGGTGGCTTAGAATATTAAAAGTCAATATTTAAAGCTAACAACAATGAATATAAAAACTGCTTCCATTACTGTTAAACCACATGATGGGTTCAAATATCTGGGGATGGATCTCTGAGTACTTTTCCTGCAAAAATGGGGAGGAGGGATTCCTGACAAAGACCTGTATTAGGATCTGCTGCTCAAGAATGCAATTTAAAAAATAGGATGGTGTGAGGAGTCCTGAAGTGTCCCCTTCCCAAAACATTTGGAAAATTAAACCCCAGCACTTCCTAGAAGTCTTCAGCTTATATACCGCCCGATAGTGCTTAAAACAATCTCTGGGTGGTTTACAATTTAATTATGTAACCATGAGCCGGCTACCTGGGATTGAACCCCAGGTTGTGAGCACAGCTTTAGCTGCAATATAGCCATTTAACCACTGTGCCACAAGGGGTGTGTGGAGTGGTACCAGGGGGAGGCATTGCTGCTGGGCAGCTGAATTTGCACCTCTGGAGGAATGCATATATCTTGGAGCCTACACATGTCCCATCCTGAAGATCACTTCTCATGTAGCATAAGAAACATCATGCCCAGTGTTGCTGTCCTTCTGGCTGCATGCATGCAAATGCATTAGCTTTGTCTTTAAAACATCCTTGGTATTTCTGCACACATATTATAATATGTATTTCTATGACTGGGACTTAACTGATGACCAATGTGGTTGGACATTGCAGGATGCATTATTACCACACAACGAGCTGGTGCAGCAAATGAACATTTAATAAGGCAATTCTAAAAATGGGTGCCACCGAAACAAACCATACAAACCTTTTGGAGAATATGGTCACATTATTTTACCAGGCCTGGCTACTATTACAATTTGTACAGTGGCATCCACTCTTTCTTCTTTTTCATTATGTCTATCCTTTCTTCCCAATTTCCTTTTTCTTCTATACAACTGAACTTGTGATTTTAAAAACTAATTTTAAAAATCCACCTTCCCTGGCTGTGATAAAGCTTTAAATAAAGCACCCTTCCAGTGTCCTTCATTGCTCTAATGGTTTTCCAATAATTAATTCGACAACATTTTATAATCTGGACTGAAATGTGTATGACGTGTTGTGTTGTGTTCTGTTTTTTTTTTCAGGGGGTGTGTGTGAATAGCTGTCATATTTGCAAAAAGTGCAACCTGAGGGATGGTACTCACATCACAGTTTATTAACAGTTCTGAACTTGTAGAAACGATGGCTAATTTTTCTATTGTTTATTTCACTCATAAAATCGCAGCATAAAATTATTACTTGTTACCTCCTTCAACCACAATCTCTTATACATCAAGATGAAAAAAATAAAAATAAACTACCACTGAGTATGTTCTGGGCTGATTTCTGAATCGATTAGAGCACCAACGTACAGAAAATTAACAGCAGCACTACAGTTAGGTTTTTTGTTAGATGTAAATCTCCATTTCTTGAACCAACTGAAAATTCCAGTGCCCACCATGCATGGTGCCACCAAATTGATCACTTTTGTATAAAATCCCTGCATGGTCTCATTTTTGGCACAGCATGTATGTGCAGGTCACAAACTGGAAAACCTGCCTGACCGAGGACAAGTATAAGTTATACAAATAGTGGTAGAAAAGAAATAGCCTCTGTGGTCTCAAGGGAGTCATGCCCCCAAGAGGAAATTACGAGAATATACGTAGCTCTAAACAAAATTATATAAAAGACATGGAGACCCCATCCAAAATGACACCTCCCAGGGTAGTGGTTCTGCAGAGAGGCCATATAGATTAGATCATCTTCTTTTGTTTTTGTGCTAGAAGGATTGCCTGGCAGTCTGGAGACCAAATACCACAGAACGCTGTGCATTTTTCATAAACAAAATCTCTGCATTTCCTTCTTTCTTTAAGTGAAGCGGATCATTAAACAGTATTTCCGTTTTCCCTGAAGCATTGGATAAGATTATCCAACTAGCAAGATTACCATCAAGGCAGAAGAGTTTAAGTGGACACAAGACTAGGAGGGAGACAATCACTATAGTCAGCCAGAAACTAGGACAAAAAGACACAATATAGCCATATTTGCAGTTATGTAGAAAAGTTCTGGGGAGAATCTTCTGGGGTGAATCTTCCTGCTGTGTCTACATCTGCCTGAACCCTCTTCCTTTCATTCCTTCTCAGACTGCTTTGTATTGACTTCATTATTTTTACAGTAGTTGAAATCATTGTTTTAGCACACAAATCCAGGGTTTAGCCACAGAATCCTGCTAGCCTATGTTTCTCTCCTGAATTCCTGGTTTCTGGCTAAGACTTCTGCTAGTCAACACTCCCTTGGTGTACTCCGTGCTGCCATAGAGGGTGGTGGTGTCTCCTTCATTGGATGTTTTTAAGCAGAGGCTCGATGGCCATTTCTCAGAAATACTGTGATGGAGGTTCCTGCATGGCAGGGGGTTGGACTGGATGGCCCTTGAGGTTTCTTCCAACTCTGTGATTCTATGATTCTACAATTCTATGATTCCTCATCTAGGTGTTCTCTTACATTGCTCCAGGTGGAGTTCCAGTGCTCCCCAGCTTCAAAAAAGTCTAAGAAGACAAAGGAGAAGTAACCTCTGTCATCCCACATCTATCTTCTGGAAGTATTCTCCCCACACATTGTTGGATCCCCACTATAATTCCTCCTTTCTTCTGCATGAGCAACTTCTTCCTAGTGTTTTCCTGTAGGTGTGGGGTTCTAAAATGCCATTTTTCTTGATCAACCACATATTCAGGGTGCAGGTTGATGATCTGCATTCCCTTATTGACAGTGTCCTGCCATTTTGGTATGTAGTTTGGATATTGGTGGAAGGTGCTGTTCTGAGGATATGCCCATATCACCTAGCTTTCCCTCATATCCTTTGTTACTGATACCACACCTAGTTCCTTTTTGGTAGCATCATTTATGACAAGGTCACGTAGCGAAATACATGATATCCACTGCAGCGTCCACATTTCCATGGCATGGAGGAAGCTCTCTACACCCATTGTAGGTGTAGTGCCATGCAGTACAACTGGGTGGACAATCATCTTGCAAATTTTGAATTTGAGATGGATTGGCATTCGTCTGTTGCAAAGCACACTGGTGAGTTCTCGCTATTGCAACCAGGCTGTATTTACCCTTGCTCACATGTCACCACTGATCTCACCAAGCCAAGATACATCTGCTTGTGTGCAGTTCAGCAAAATACCTTCCTCCCTCTTTATGCCTGTAGCATCTGTCAGGTACTGCAGACAAAACAAAGCAAAGCAAAGTGTTCTGCTTATATACCGCCCCATACCACTTCACGTAGTCTCTGGGCAGTTTACAGTTTAATTACAGTATACACATTGCCATTTTACCGATCTCTGAAGGATGGAAGGCTGAGTCAACCATGAGCATGCTACCTGGGACTGAACCCCAGGTTGTGAGCACAGTTTTACCTACAGTACAACCTCTTTCTTCTTTCTTTCTCTTTCTTTCCCATCTATAACACATATCTCTAAACCTTGCACTTATCTTGAAATTTAAGAAATTCACATATATAACTACTTCCATAAGTAATACCTATCTTAGGGTTTTCACAGGCATTCTCCTTTTTCTCATAAACAATCACTTAGGAATTATATGTTTCCTCATCGTTATTCTTTAAGTATATAGTATTTCTACTACAGTTATTTTAGACAAATTAAACAAACTAGCTTTCTCATTTTCCATCAGTGTATTCTAGTTCAATCATTCATCCTTCCTGCCCAAATAATACTGACTCTTGAGTCTAAGTAATCCCTTCTTGTAGGCAGAAATCTTTCCTTTCAATATCTTCTCTTTCTGCCATCGAAGTCTCTTGGCAATTCTCTCTCCCTCTCCTGAAGTAAGTTTTGCCCTCTGAAGATATTTGCAATTTTCTTAGTCTCTGTTGTTGTCACTGAAACTGTTTCCAGACATTCCCCTCTCATGTCATTTACATCTTTTCTTATTTGAATCACTTTATCTTCTCCCTTTTCACATCTCTATTGGTTCTTTAACACTTGGACTTGAGTCCCTTGTTTTTGTTTGCTTATTGTTTCTGTCAATTCATTTATATTCTCAGTTTCATCCTCTGGCTTCTTTTGAATTTCTGTGTTCTCATGACAGGCCTCTGTTACTTATATGATGTAAGGGTGTCCAAGATTTTCTGGAGTTCATGCAGAAAAAAATCCTGAAATTCCTCTCATTGCATCATATTTCAGCTGTGTTACTACAGTCAAGTACAGTTCAGACCAAGTTATCTTGTAGTTCTCCCTGAGAGAGGAAAGATCAATGGCTTATAGCTGGCATGTCCAAAGTCAGGCCCGGGGGCCAAATGCAGCCAGTTTTCAAATTTCAAGTGGCCCACGGTCACTCATCCCCACCAGCTGGCCCCTCCCCATACTGGATGGAGACATCAGCCTGCAGTTTTATGGTTTGCCTGCCCTCCCTGCCTCTGTCCATCCCCCCAGCCACCTGCCTAGCCTACCTGCCCCCAGCTCAATTGCTGCAGCGTCCTCCCCGCCTCCTTGAATGTTACAGAGACTTGCCCAAAGTCTGGCCCATGGGCCAAATGTGGCTGAATGGTCAGTCCCCACATATTTGCACCTCACCAAATCTGGCCCTCCTTGCAAAAAGTTTGGACACCCCTGGCTTATAGTGTTCTCATTTAAGTCCATCATTCAAAATATGAAAAGGAAAGAGCTGCCAGATCTTCACTTCAACTTATGCATAAGCTAATAAGCAGAATTATCCAAGGCCAGGTTTTCTAGGCTGTCTGCTGATTCCCACACCTCTATGCAAATGCTGAGATAATTCCTATAGTTCCAAGCATTGGTCACCCTTAACAATCCTCCAAAAAGAAGATTACCAGAGAAGAGCAGAGTTAAATCAAATTTACTTTCTCCTCTTTAAATCTCCCTTCCATCAATAAGGGGGGGGGGAAACGAGGTAAGTAAAAAAGCGAAGAAAAACTCCAGCCCTTTTTTGATCCAAGGCCACTTTTCTGCTGGGGAGGTACACTTACTTATCAGGAAATTCAAAAGTTACATCCAGGATATTGGTACCATATAGTAAGAAAAAAGAACAGTCTCACCCAATACCACAGCACACCATTTCTATCAGCTAATATTTACAATATCCAAGTCTGGTTGTTGGCAGTTCGTTGGGTGCCATTGCTGGCATCCCATTTTCCACTGCTGGAAAAAGAAATCCTGGATCAGCAGAAACAGCTGCCACTGCCTTTGCAGTAAGAACAAGGGCTACCTTCTCTTCACCTCCTCTCCATGGAAGCTTAACCCCTTTTTAGGGGTGCCAAGCAGGAGGAAAATCAGCCCGGCAAGTGGAGCTCCGTTTGCCGTTGCTGTCTCGCTGCAACATCAAACTGGAAGTCAATGAGCAATTTTCCTAAGAAGAAGAGCCAAGGCTGGGGATGAGATATCACCATCACACCAGCCTTAGAAAGACTCCAGCCTCCTTACGCATCTGCCCCCTGGATCCCTGAAATGTCCAAAATGTCTTGGGGCACCCACCCCACTCCAGCTGAGATGCTATGGTATGGGAGGGAAGTGACAGTCCTGGTGGAGAACTGCTGTGGCAGAACAAAGAATCCCAGTGTCGGCAACTTGGAGCCAACCAGTTCCATGGGGGTGGGCAGGGCAAGCCCCATAGTTACATGCTTTATTGTTGAATTTTAATTCTCTTTTGTTCCATAAAATTTACTTTGTGGATAGCTCTTTCTGACTGTGATCCACTCACAGGAAATTGCTCAAGACATATTACTGCCATGGTTCAAGGATCTCTTATGGGTGTGTCACTGGACAGGTGTGGATTCATACATGGGTTCTGAGAGCATATTTGATAAAAATGGTACATGGCTTCTTTTCTGCATGTTTACAAAACAAAACAAAACACCATAATGAAGCATTTTGTTTTGTCTTATTTTACACAGGTTGGGAAAACAAAAGTGCCACAGTGGTAAAAAGTGATTGTACAGTTGCACAATTATTTGAATTAAGTGTTGATTTGAAAACATTCCAGCTGTTAAGAACCCATTATACCATCATTTCATTTTCAAGTATCTCAAGTTTGCAGCATTCCATTCAACTCCTGGGAACTTAGAAACATAAATAGCTTTATGAATTATTTGTAAATTGTGCTTGGTGAAGTGTCTTGCTTATTATCATGAGCCAACGATTGGACTATTTCCCTGGCAATGTCTTATTAATACTATACAATTATTTATACCTGAAGAAGTGTTCACAGCATCATCCAATGCAACCATTTTGCTCTCTTATGAGAAAGTCTCTCTTCTATAAATCTGCTTCACACGCCTAATCAGATCTTCATCTCAGCAAACTTAGAAACCAAGCTAAATTTAGCATCCCATGCATATTTCAACATAGACTGCAACTTTAAAAGTTGAAGTGTATTAACAACATTATATCATATTCAGAATTTAATTACTTTTTAACTTAACATTTTGAAGAATTTATTGTAACAGACACTAAAAGCCCCAGATTTCAGAGGCTTACAATTAAAATCTTATATATTTTAAGGGACATAAATAATATATTTACTAAAATATGTTGTCTGGTAGAATAACCAAAGGGTTATGTGAGAACACGCTTCCAGATACTGTAATTATGTTTGTGTGACAGTAACATAACCTGGAGCACACACTGAATTTTCATAGAACTATATTTATTTTTCATACTGTTTCCTTAGATCACTTCTTGAGAAAAATAAGCTAAACCAAGTAGATTCATATGTGACTCTACACTGTAACTTCAACACTTCTCAAAGTGAATAATTCTTCTGTCGGTGTTTTACCCAAGAGACATGTTCAAGTAACAGATACAAGGTAATACCAAGGAAACTTAAAAATAACTTTGTTATCTCCACCAAAAATCTCAGGGGGAGGGAAACCCATCTGGTTTGCAATATGTTATAGGCAGACGATCAATATAGTCCAATGCCAATCAATTATGGAAAAATAGCAGAGTAACTCCCGTAAAATACCTAATGCTGTTCATGCTTCCAGTCTCGGATCCAAGTTTACATCTCTCCAGTTGGCTGGCTACGATTTGGCGTTCTGCCTCAAGTTCTCGTGTAAGCCTTTCAAACTGCAACTCCTGAAATAGAAAACACAATCAAGCATGTTATGGTCTAGGATAGACTAGTCATTTATTGTTCACCTTGGTGATGTTACGATGACTTTTCCACCACCCCTCCACCTCACATCTGCCAACTTCCAACTAAAATCTCATCTGAGCCCAGAAGTGAAGTTGAGTGAGATCAGTAGGAGGAAAGTCATGATGGACCACATGTTCCCATTGGTAATCCTGGAAGAGTACGAAGCGCCTGTGACAAGTATCGTATTTTGGTGGCCAACGCAACCTTATGGATACCCTCTCAATGGAAGTTTGCCAACTGTAATACTAAAGATTGTCATGTCTGAGGACTGCCTGGATGTCATTCTCTGCTTTTATACTAGAACTTGTTTCATTATAAGCAATTTACTAGTAAACTGTATATTGCATGACTGTTTATTTTTAATGTTTCTGTCACCCTTACCTTGACAGGAAGCCCCTAACAATACTGGTCCATGTGCTTGTAATCTCAAGAACAGACTGTTGCAACACACTCTACTTTGAGTTGCCTTTGAAGGTTTGGAAGTTGTAGCAAGTGCAGAGCACAGTGGCCAGGCTGGTTAGTGGAGCATTATATGCTACACTTGATCTTCACCAGTTTGAACATGTTTCACCTATCCTGGCACGTCTGCACTGCCTGCCTGTAAGTTTTTGGCCAAGTTTAAAGTGTTTATGTTAATATTTAAAGCCTTTATCAGTTTAGGGCTTTGCGACCTGTCTGAACACCTTTCCCTCAAAACATCAGCTTTTCCCATACCTCACACACTGGGATGTTCCAGGTAGGAACCTTGAGGAAAACCTGAAAATCTGTCACTCAAAACTGGGCCTTCTCAATGGTTGCTCCATCGCTTTGGAACTTGCTCCCAATTGAGGTAAGGTTAGCCACTTCTCTCCTTGGTTTTAGGAAAGAAGTTAGGTAAAGGTAAAGGTTCCCCCCGCACATGTGTGCTAGTCATGTCCAACTCTAGGGGCAGTGCTCATCTCCGTATTCAAGCCGGAAGAGCCAGTGTTGTGCAAGTCCATGGCCATGTGGCCAGCATGGCTGCAAGGAAACACTGTTTTTACCTTCCCACCTTTTACGGCAGTACCTATTTATCTACTTGCATTTTACATGCTTTCGAACTGCTAGGTTGGCAGGAGCTGGGGTGAACAGCGGGAGCTCGCTCCACTGCGTGGCACCCGGGATTCGAACCGCCGAGCTGCTGACTTTGAAGTCAGTAGTTTTCGGAGCCTTAGTCCACTGAGCCACAAACCTTTTATTGCCTTGTCCCAGTGTATTCTTGCCAGTTGAGTGAGATTTTCCTCCATTGTTATGTACTTGCCCTGTTCTGACACCTTATTTTTTTAACATTTTATAGTCAATACATTTTATCAGGTATTATTCTGATCTGTTTGCTGCCCTGAAGCTCTGCCACTAATTGGGCAGGATGGATGGATGGATGGATAGATAGATAGATAGATAGATAGATAGATACTGTAGATAGGTTAAATACAGCTATTATGTTTGTTTTCATTGTCTCATTTCATCTATCTATCACTGTGAATTTATCTTCTTATGTTGCAAGCTGCTCTAGTTTCTCTTATGAGTTGTGTTGATTTCAACAGTTAACAAGATCAGAGGAAATAAATGTTCTGGGTCACCTCTGTGTTGCATTAACTTCCTCAACCCTGGTAATAGTTTCTTATGACCATTACATTTTTATTGAAATAATGTGCAGATGGCATTTGAACCTAAAATGGTGGATGGGAGGATTATGGTATCAACATAAACAAGAAAGCAGAAGGAGCATGTCACAGGCATCTTAGTATATTGTTCAAGGAAAACAGCAACCTACCCTTAAGAAAGGCTGTATTAGACAAGTGTTGGTAACTCAAGAGTATCAAGCAGATTTCTGATTATTCCATGTTCTACTGCTGGCATATGTTGTTTGGTTATAATTTTAGTAAGAATAGATAGCTTTCGCCCTCTTGATTATACATAATTGCTAGTAGATTCAAGTTTCCCCTCCATACTTTCAGGGTTCACACCCATCAAAATTAAAGCAGATTTCAACATCTTTTCAATGTATTTTGGCTTATCATGAAGTATTAACAAGAAATACAATGGCAAAATCAAGCCAGAGAACTGGTGGGAAGATAATCTTAGCTGTCGACTTTCAAAAACAAATCCCCAAATTTTCTTTAGAAGATTACAGTATAACCAGCCCATCAACCAGGCAGCCAAACAATGCATGAGAAAGATTGGTGGCCAAACTATACTAGGCACAGGAGAGACACCACTGGAATCTCTCTTTAAAAGAAGGGTAAACTAATCACCCCACCATCCATTGTTAGATCATGATGTTGACACTAGAGGTAGGATTCCCTTTATATATCTCTTTCTATGAGCAGCCAGATTCTTCCAAGATGATGATTTTAAATGGGAATATGAATTTGTACTTTTTATTTCTAATACAGCAATCCCAAAGTGAATGCTATTAATATTTCTTTAAAATGCCACATAAGACATATTACACAGCCCTGCTCTCTCCAAGTTCCCTTTGAGTGAAGAATGGGTTGGTTTAGAAGGCATACAATTAGAGATGGGCACAAATCGAAAAAGTTGCATTTCGTTTCATTTAGTTAAGGAGTTCAGTTTGTTTCATTTAGTTTTTCATGAACTTTTGTGGAAAAATTCATTTTGTTGTTTCGTTAATTCGTTATTCATTTTTTTACCCGCTTTTCCTCCAGCGCCCACTGCACAGCCCCTGGGGCCCGGTTGAGCTGGGGGGTGCCTACGAACAGGCATGGGAGGAATAAAGAGGGGGAGCGGCGATGGAGCCGTGCTGCTCTGGCCACCTAAGGCGGTCTCCTTATCTCCCCTCCCGATTGGCTCCGTGATAACGGGCTGCAAGAAGGAGGCACAAGGGGGCGGCTTTGAAGCCGTGCTGCTCTGGCTGCCTAAATGTGGCCTGCTTATCTCTCCTCCCAGGGCTGGGCTAAGGCCCGAACCCACCGCGTCCCTCGATGGCACCAACGAGGTGCGTGCTCCCTCTGTGCAGCTCGGCACAAAAAGGACCTCCGGACCAGCACCAAGTAGGAGACATCTCCACCCCCCATTAATGAAATGAACCTATCTGAACCAATTTTTCTCAGTCTGTTTCATTTCGTGTTAAATTTGCCTCTAGGGTTGTTATTCATTTCATTACACAATGAAACAAATAACAAATAATGAAACAAAAAAAATCATTTTGTGCCCATCTCTACATACAATAGCTAAAATACCTCAGTACTCCATTTAGACTTTCAGATATTAACACAACCATCCTAAAATTGCTCAGAAAAAAGCCCAATGTTTGCTTATTCCCTTTTCAGTGTATTTCAGATTGCAGCATGGATTTAGTATATCATGATTTGTGCTGCAGAGTGCACATCTGAACAGACAGTGTATAATTTCAATTTGAAGACAATCCACATTGTAGTGACACCTTTACTAGGTTAACACATAGTCCAAAGATTTAAGCCATGCTGAAAAGTTAGAAAGTTTTGGTTCTTGATATACAGTTTCTGACTTTTCAGCTCTCAGAAAATCTATTACCTGATGAGGTCAAAGTTATTTTTCACATCATCCCTCCACCATTACATCCTGAGACTACATCCAGGCAACCAGGAATTAATACCCAACATTTCTCCCTCTCCCTACACCTCTCCTTACTAATTTATCACCTTAATTTATGAAGCAATAGTAGTCTTGAAAGGTTTGTACTTTGTGTGTGTGCACACCCAATAAATTAGTAAACCCTTTAGGTTGGCACAATGAAGGGACTGTATTGGCTGGATAAGAGGATCAAGGTACTCCTATATACTGTATTTTGAAACATACTTTTTGCCTACATGGCTCACTCACTTTTGTTGGTGACCTAATGAGGAATCTTGGCATTTTACTGACACTGAATGCAATAATTATAAAGTTTTCTGCCACTGTGGCATACCTACTTATGTTTTATCTCCTTTTAGCAGCAGTATCACTTCCCAAGTTAGCTCACAGTCATACCCTGACTCAAAGCATCTTAATTCCACATAATGTATCCTCCATCTTTCGCTGACAGGTATAAAATGATATCATTTATTCAGCAAACAAGATCATCCTAACTGATGAGCTGTGTGTTTTATTTTATTTTTTAAAGTGTATTTTTACCCCGCCTTTCTCCTTGGAAAAGGACCCAAGACGGCTAACATAGTTTTCAAAACTGTGTGCATAGAAAAAGATGATTTTTTTACATTGTTCACAAACATAAGAACTTGAAAGTAAACAGAACCATTCTAAAAACTGCTGTTTTTGCACTAATATGTGTGAAATGGAGGAGCAGGAGGAACAAAAGGAGAAACATCCCCACTATATTCTAGTCCCTGTATTATATTATAGAGAGAATTTATACTGTACTCATTTAAATACTCAGACTTACCCATTCATGCTGCTTTTGTCTTCTCAGTTTCCCTATAATATTGGCACAACCCTCCTTGTCTCCTATAAAAATCCCTAGATTCATGGCTAAAAAAATGCACCAAAGAAGTGCCAGCTTAGGAAAAAATGCCAGGAATTAAGATGGTGAGTTAAAGTACTACATGGAAAAATAACACAGGGGGCCTGAGCAGGCAGCAGTATTTGTCAAAAATGGATAAACCATCCCACCATCCATTGTTCGATTGTGACTGTGACTCTAGAGGTAGGATTCCCTTTATATCTCTCTCTGGGAGCAGCCAGATTCATCAAAGAGGGAGATTTTAAATGGGAATATGAACTTGTACCTTTTAGTTCTAATACAACAATTTCAAAATGAATGCTATAAATCAATGTTGGCGAACCTATGGCACAGGTGCCAAAGGTAGCAAGGAGGCATTTCTGTGGGCACCCAATATCGCCCCTTCACAAACACCTGTATTCAGGTTTAATTGCTGCATTGGCATTTAGTGGGTTTTGAATTGCAGTTTGGGCACTCAGTCTCTAAAAGGTTTGCCATCACTGCTAAAAATGTTTCTTTAAAATGGTACATAAGATATATTACACAGTCCTGCTCCCTCTAGTTTCCAGTATGAGAGAGTCTCCTTGTTGGAGGGACACTATGCTGGAGCCGTATAAAACATATTCATAGTCCAGACAGATAAATTAACATTCTGCACAAGATCCTGTTTGTGCAGAAATAATGCAAAAAAAAATAAAATAGAGAATTGTGCCATTCCCATTGTGACCGTCGCACATGGACAGCACTTCCACCCTGGCACTACTGTAGTTACCACAAGCATAACTTTGTCTTGCACAGCTAATCAAGACGATATGGCCCACTTCTGCACAGAACAGTGCAACAAAGAGCAAATGTAATTGGCAAGGGACTTGACTGAAAGAGAAAGAAATAGAATTTGTTTTTAATGAACCACACAGGGAAAACAGATTATACACCCACCAAGTAAAGCCACCAGTCTGGCACACCACCTAAAATACAGACTAACACAAAATAACCAGACTTCATCACATTTTTTAAATGACATATTAGAAAAGCTAAGTAAGATAGATAAGCCCAAGAGGCCTCTGGAGTCACAATGAGAAGATCACAGAGAGACAACTCTGATTAAGTTCAGTTTACCGCAAACACAAATATATTCCCAGATATCTTTAATAATAATAATAATAATAATAATAATAATAATAATAATAATAATAATAATAATAATAATAATAATAATAATAATAATAATACCTTTATTGTCAATGTACAACATGTGCACAATGAAATTGGCTGAGTCTCCCATGCCCACCCCCACCACCATCCCGCCCCCATCTCACTGGCAATCACTCAGTCTTATTGCACCCTGTGTACTTGACACAGAATGTGCCAGCCCACAGGTCACTTTCTAACTAACGCTAAAACTGGCAGAAAAATGATGGAGAATTATGTAAGAACATATAACTTCAGTGATTTCATACAATCCTTTTCCCATAAGCACCATGAATGAAAAGTGGTGATGAGATTCTTGCCACAGTTGGCATGTTAGAGCTGCTATTATGAAAAACTATATTTCCTCTCAAACATGCCACCCTATTGGAGAGTGGAGACACACTGTTGGGCTTTCCCCCAGTTGTTTTATACATTGAAATCTCCAGATGAATCTAAGCACTTGCGGGCTATATAAATCTTAGAGTTGCAAGCTGGAAGAGACCCGTATTGATCTTTAAATCCAGCCCCTGTCAAGGGAGTTATAGTGGAGAATAGAACTTCCCACCTCTGCCTCTGCAGCCAGATGCCTAAACCACTGAGATATCATAGAATCATTGTAGGTTTGGAAGGAAACTTGCAAGGTCATCTAAGTCCAACCCCCTCCTCAAGGTAGGAAAGGATACCTGTGGCATGGCCCTCACAGAAATAAATCCATTTAATAATTTGGGCCTCATCTAAGCCAGTGTACCACTCTAGTTTAAGCAGTACAACTCAACAAAACTATTTCAGATGGTGCAATCCCCGAATTCACATGTATGCTTGAGGTGACATCTTTCAAGGTTTGCTTATTGCAAGAGCGGAAATCCCATCTGACTGGCATTCAAAACATGATAGCCAAAAATATGTAACTGATTTCACTGAAGCAAATACCAGGCCTCCAAAATCAGTTGCTAATGTTGAAAACATTAAATGTTCATAATCAGTCCATGCAAATCAACCCAAATATAATCAAATCAGTGTTACAATTTCATCACAAATAATCCTAATAGTTAAAGGATTTCTGGACAGAAGAATTCATAAGTTTTATTCTAGTGAACAGCAGTGATCATGAACGGCAATTACATTTTTCTGCATGCATTAATCCATGGTGTTAAGTCTAATGAACCTCAAGAGGAAAATTAAGTAAAAACTATGCCTCTGTTGGAAAGACCTAATACACAGTCCCTCAAGCTACTTAGTTATTACTGTATGTACATCGAAGTATTCTGTATTGTCTGGATAAGAGGCTAGGAAGATGTGTTGTACAAATATGCCCTGGTCTTTTAGCTCAATATTTTCAGCACTGAAAGACAGCAATTCTTCATGGTTTCAGGCAGGAATACCCTGCCTGGAAAGGTTCTCTTCCACTGAGCTACAGCTGCTCTTTGTAAACTCCTCCAGCCAGCCGGCCAATCCAACAGTAATTAAAACTATGGCCAGTGTGTGTGATTTAACTCTTTTAATGCAGGAACCAGCACAATGAAGAATATAGTTATTAGAAATAATCTTTTTCATTTTTGCATAATTGGATGAAAAATACCCAGTTCACACCCTCTCCTTATCATTGCTTTTATCTGCTTAATTACTCTCTTTCTTCATTCTCCTGTGGCACTTTTATTCTATGTTCACTGTGAATAATCTCACAAAATATTAATACCAAGCCATGCTACAATGACAGATCCCCCTCCTCCTTCATGATCTTTAAAATCTGTCACTAAAGAAAGCTTTATGCAAACTACATTCCATTTTTAAAGACAACTGCACAGCGACATCTCCACAGATCTACAGGGGGTAATCTGTAACATGAAGATGAACATAAACAGAATTATGTACAGAAAAATACAGTGTTAGAACCAAGGGACAACAGTGCCAAACAAAGCCTAGGGGCTGTGTTATTTCAATGGTCTGGTGACTCATTATAACAAAGGGAACACTTAAAAAGAACAGGGTGCAGTAGAGTCAAGGAGTGCATGAAAAGAATGTGCGTTGTCATGACATTAGCCTGTGGAAAAAATCCACTTATGTTCCTAAAGGGACAATTTGAGATTTCTTATAGGAGCCAAAGATGAAACACTCCATGTTAACATCAGTGCCTCTTATACATTTGGCTATTACTCTTTCCCACCCATTCCTTTTCACCTTTTACAATTCTGCACATTTTTTTATTTTAGATATTAATGTCTTTCTTTTCTTTTTCTAATCTTACTCTTTTCACAACACTCTGCAGAGTTACTGAATGCTGTTCAGTCCAAGTCTTATTCTTTTACTTTTTACAGCACAGCTCAGCCATATATATATTTTGATTAGACATGGGCACAGAGCGGCGAAATTCTTGTTTCCGTTTTCGGTTCTCGTTATCGTTACGTAATGGGTAACGGTAACGAGAATTACTCCGCTCCAGCTCGAACCCGAACCGAAAAAGAAAAACTGGGTCTGATTTTTCGTTGTCGTTCATGGCATCGTGGCGATCGCGTGATGCCAAGCAGTACAGAAAAAAAGTTTTAAAAATAAAAAACCCAATTCCCAGCTAAAAAAGCAGGCGAAAATATGCCTGCCTCAGTGAGGGCACCTACCAGAGAGGGGTGGTTTCTGGGGGGGTCCCCGGCCTTCCCCCCTCTCCTGTCCTGGGCTGCTGGTACCAGGCTGGGCGGGCATCCTCGTCATCTCCATTTGCCATGCGGTGGGGGGGATCCAAAATGGCGACCACAATATTTATTTTTAAATCGTGGTCCAAAAACCCACCAAAGCACCACAGAAACATTTGAAAATTAGGTATTTTAAATGCCTTAGTTTTTTATAGTAGCAGCAGTGGGTTTTTCTTGCAATAA
Source organism: Phrynocephalus forsythii (assembly GCA_029282475.1). NCBI lineage: Eukaryota > Metazoa > Chordata > Lepidosauria > Squamata > Agamidae > Phrynocephalus > Phrynocephalus forsythii. The sequence continues at coordinate 19,594,476 of JAPFRF010000003.1, forward strand.
AACGTCTCCATTTATTTTATTTTATTTTATTTTTATTTTTATTTTTTTACACCTGCACAATGATGGGCTGGCCATGGGATGGGACCATGCAAATTTTTGGACCCATTCCACCAATCGCATGGCCAGGTTTTGACTGAGACTTCTGGATGTGCCAGAGGGCATAAAAAGCCCACTAACCCTAACCCTAACCCTAACCCTAACCCATACGCCAGTACACTGTCCTTCTTAGTGGGTCAGAGGCACCCAGAGGTGCAGCCCACTAACCCACCCTAACCTTAATCATGCCTCCCAGCCAGAGTCCACTACCCCTACCCCTAACCTGTATGCCAGTACGCCAGTATGCTTTCCTTCTTAGTGAGTCAGAGGCACCCAGAGAGGTGCCTCTGCCACTTACCCCCCAACCCAAACATAATGTATGGTACGCGGCGGCAACGCAAAACGCTTCCCTTCCCTTCCCTTCTTAGTGGGTCAGATGTCAGAGGCACCCAGAGAGGTGCCTCCAAGAGCCCACTTACCCCAACCCCAACCCCAACCCCAACACAAACAACAAACGACCAACGGAAATGACAATTTTTTGAAAATTTCTGTGATAAACGGAAACGGACCCATCCCGACAAACGACAACTTGAAACGTCATTTCTCCTGGTCGTGCCCATCTCTAATTTTGATGCCAGTTCCAGGAATTTTTTGTTGTTGTTCAATGAGGAAGACCACCGGAAGCCAAATTCAGCAAAAAGCTGGAGTTTATTTCCCAAATGACCTTTCAAATTCTCCAAATAAACATTTTTGCATTATCTAATAAAGATATTAATTGAGGAAGAACTTTGTTCTTATGGGTGGATCCTACATTTACTTTCCCTACTTATTTTCAAATACACTTTCAATATCTCCATTTATTCATCATCTACTGTATATACTCAAATATAAGTCTAGTTTTTCAGCCCTAAGTTTAGGCTGAAAAGGGGGGTCTTGACTTATAATTGGGGCAATACTTTTAGCCACTGAGGCAAGTGCTTGGGTCAGTGGCTAGAAGTCATTTTAAACATCGTGTGCCGCTTCTCCTGACACACACCTCCACGTTGCGGGGGAGTGGCATGCAATATTTAAAATGACTTTTAGCCACCGAGGCAAGTGCTTGTGTTGGTGACTAAAAGTAATTTTAAACACCACGTGCCATTTCTCCTGGCCCCCCTCTGCATCACGGGGGAGCAGCATGCAATGCTTAAAATGACTTTTACCCACTGTGGCAAGCACTTGGCTTGGTGGTTAAAAGTCATTTTATACATCACACACCGCTCCCGCAGCTCACAAAGGAAGAGCTGCCAGGCCCTGCGGCATTTCCCACCCTAGTCTTATATGCGAGTCAATAAGTTTCCCCAGTTTTTTTGGGTTAAATTAGGGGCCTGACTTATACTCAGGTAGACTTATACTCATGTATATATGGTATCTTCTACAAATAAATCTATACAGCTAGAAATAAATCTACAACTGCATTGCTTTTTAATAGAAGTATGTTCCTCCCTCATCGACCAAACATGATTCATCTTAGACAATTTAGGAAATGTGCAGTAAAATGGCAAAAAAGGAGAATACAAATATTGAATAATGTTTAGATGTGTCCATTTGTTTCCGCAGTCAAAGAATGGACTAAGTTAACAAGCTTTATTTGTTTCCCTGGTAGATTAATTAACAAATATTTTAGATTATTAATGTATGGAGAATGACATCAGTTGGTGATTATAAAGTTCCACTGGGCTCCACGTTCTTGTGTATTTTGGTGCCAATATATCACAGCAAACAATAACAACAAAATGAGATAGCTCTCCCATTTAAGAATGAGTGCATGTCACATTTCACATTGAGCCAATGCTTTGTTACTGAGGTTTGCTGATTCTGTTACAGATCCTTGAAAACATACAGCACCACATGGAAAATACCATAGGGGTTAATTTGCCCACTGTAGAGCGCAGGTTGAATGCCCACTTGTAATGGCTGCTCCGCGCTGCCTTGTGCGGCGCTGGGGCATCTTTGCCAGCCGGCTGAATGAGGCGCCGGGTGGCTGTGCAACGTGCATAGGCTGCGTACGGGGAGCACATATATTTAAGGCTTGTGCGCGCTCCCCGATGCCAGCCTGTGCAGTTGTCGGATTCCCCACCCTCCAACCACTTATTTTGTTGTGGATGGTGATGCTTTGCTGGTCGCTTTGGGGCCGGATGGGAATTTTTGATCGCCACTCAAATTGGCCGAGAGTGGTGATGCGTTTTCGCCCATCCCACCTTCCACATGTTGGTGCTGGGCTTCATTAAACCCTACCCAGTCACAATTGGTGGGTAGCGCAAATAAAATGTTAATTATCTAGGTCCCTTCTTCAATTGGCATCATCAAGGTGCTTGGCAGCCCTCAGATAATCAGCTAGAGCAGGATTAGCTAGAGATCCAACTAATATCAATCCCAATCCCACTCAAGAGGGCTGTCAATGTTTAATTATAGACAAAGAAAAGGATGCCCATTGACATGTAAGGCATCCCTTCTGCGGCATCCTAACAGGCCACAGAAAATTGGTTATGGGAGGGACCTAGAATTTTTAAGAGTCACCAATAATATTGTGCTATGTCACAGGCCCTCTTAAAGTTGCAGTTCTGTCCAAGTTCTTAATAGATTCAAGAGTTAATTATTGTTAATAATAAATTGTGGCCCTTGTTTAACCCAACACAAATGTGTATCACCTCTTTATTTCGGTCTGGGCTGGCAAAGAGATACAACTAGGCTTTACTTCACTGATATGGAATATCAGATCATAGTGATCCAACCTCTACATGACAACTTGTATTTCATTGCTGTTTGATTGAAACTGGATCTGGATCTCCAGCATACCTCATAAACAGGCATCATCTCAGTCTTCCACTTGCAGCAGTGGCAATGTAAAGGTACAGACAATGAGATTCAGCTGGTTCATCTTGTTTCCACTACTACAATGCTACATCTGTGCAAATCAGTTCTCAGTGTCTAGACATGATAGTCTCAACATAGGGCAATTCAGTCAAGGAGCTCAGTTCTTAAGCAGTTATGTGTGGTATTTTGCCAACACTCTTTTCTATTACTGGCCACACAGATGGTGAGATAATGTGTTTTTAAAAATTGCTGAATGTGCTATGGATGCAAATACTGTGTGTTACTGGGAGGAAATTTGCTTTGACAGTATTTTAAATAAAAGCAGGTCAGATACAGCTGAAAGAAAGTCAGTCTATATTAAATCCCAAATGAAATCTAAATCAGAACAACAAATCATTGAAAACATTTAGCTGAGGATTTTCATTATTTCAAAAGTATAATCATAATAAATTATATCAGGAGAACAATATATCAATACAGAATAGTATGATCATGGTATGCAAATTTAAATTACACAAATGAAGGGACTTGATGAAGGAACTGAAAAATGATGCCAGCCAAATTTAATGATTTTATGAGTAATTTACATTAAGTTTAGAGAAACAATATGTTGATGGAAAGACTCAGATCAACCCACAAGGCAGCAAGAAGAATAGCAAGGAGAGAAACATGGAAGCAAAGAATCTGATTCCATACAATTATACCCAGAATTTATTGGCTTCACCTTCTTTTTTGGCCTCATCAACTACATATAGGGCAAACAGTGTCAATACAAATTGTGGTGAATTCCAGTGATCTAGGAAGAAGTGTTCTTGTTTGAAATTTAGATATTAAAATTTACTAGAAGATCAAATATATCCTTTTCTACTTTTTGTGGTGAATACTCATTGCTAAATTACATTCAAAAATATAAAGAAGCAGTGGTAACGATCTATTTGATATTTTGCTGGCTGCTCTAAGAGCAAACACGACTATATAAACAGAAAGGAAATATTCCCTAAGGCAGTCCTGTACTTAAAGCTGTAGTTACAAAAAAAAAAAACAAAAACAATCAAACAAACAAACATCCATAGGAAAGACATGCTATTTAAATTAGATGCTGAAAAATAAGAACTAAGGAGAACAGTGATTTTGCTTGTTTGCAGAGAAAGGATTAAATATTTCACTCATTGTTACTTCAGTTTACAGAAATAGCAGTTTTGATTTAACAAATCCCAAGTAGAATTTCATACTTTCTAATCTCTGAGTACTTGGAGGTTAGAGGGATACCAGGAGAAACAGTGAAGGTTTGAGTTTTTCTCTATTCACAGGTAGTACTAACTCATTCATTCTCCAAAACAATTGCATGCCTTTGCCAAGTCAGTTTCCATTTCAGAGCTTCTAGAAAGCCTGCTCTAAAAACATCCTCTTTTTCTGGCTATATTAATTCACGTTACAAATCTTCCAGATTATGAAAACTCTAGTAGGATCATCTTGTCCTGTGGTTATCGTCACATCTGAATAGGGGTTTCAAGGTGTGTGATATTTTGATAAAGAAGTTATCATTGCCACCCCCTGTAAGTTTCTATGACCTTGTGGGGAGTAGGAACTTGAACACACATGTCCTAAGTACTATTCCAATCTACCACATCACAGCTGCTTTCAGGATTTTCAATACGTAGCCTTAATTATAAATGGCAAAAAACCTAAGAAGTAGCAGCCAGAAATGTGACTGTGACAATATTTTATTTATTTATTTATTTATTTATTTATTTATTTATTTATTTATTTATTTATTTATTTATTTTGTATCCTGCCCATCTTCCCACTGGGAACTCTGGGCGGCTTACAACAATAAAACAGGTAATAAAAACACTAAACAGAAAGGCAGACCCAAGCATACTTAATGCGGGGGGACACGATGGCGGCAAGACCCATGCAATGGAAGCACAAAAAGAAAAGAAAAAAACTAACTGGAAAGGTCGCCAAACGCCTCCCTGAAGAGGTGGGGCTTCAAGGCCTTCTTGAAGGCGGGCAGGGACTCTGTCAGGCGCAGCTCACTGGGGAGATGATTCCAAAGCATGGGGCCCACCACAGAGAAGGCGCGGTCTCATGTACGCGATTTCTGTGCCTCTCTGGGTGTGGCCACCCTCAGTGAGCGCGCCTGCGACAGTCTCGTGGGTCTGGACCCGGTTGACCTTTGAGAGATACGCTCCGCCAGGTACTCTGGTCCCAGGCCGTGGAGGGCTTTGAAAGTCAAAACCAGGACCTTGAACCTAATCCGGAGGACAATGGGGAGCCAATGCAAGCGAGCCAGGACTGGGATGATGTGCTCGTATCTACGGGCACCCACCACCAGCCTGGCCGCCGCATTTTGCACCCGCTGTAACCTCCGGACCAGGGTCAAGGGCAACCCCACGTAGAGGGCATTGCAGTAGTCGATTCTCGAGATGACCAGGGCCTGCACTACTGTCCTCAGGGAGGACTCATCGAGGTACTGGCAGATCTGGGTGATCCTGCGGAGTTGGATAAAAGCGGCCCTGGAAGCAGCCATCACCTGGGCTTCCAGGGAGAGGGCTGAGTCCAGGACCACACCCAGATTCCTGGCCCTATCTGTAGGCTGGAGGGAAACACCTCCCAGCTTAGGGAGGGGGCCATTGTACCCAGATGAGAGCGCCCCAAAGAACAGAACCTCCATCTTCTCCGGATTCAGCTTGAGCCGGTTATCTCTGGTCCGTTCCAGAATGGCTTCCAGACACAGATCAAGGGAGTGAACTGCCTCCACTGCAGACAATGAAAAGGAGAGATAGAGCTGCGTGTCATCAGCATACTGATGACAGCAAACTCCAAATCTCCTGATGACCTTCCCCAGCAGCCTCATGTAAACATTGAACAGCATGGGAGAGATTGCCAACCCCTGGGGCACCCCACAAGGGAGAGTCCAGGGAGCCGACAAATCATCACCCAGCTGAACCCGCTGAGTCCGGCCGCCAAGGAAGGAATGGAGCCAGGCCAAGGCCTGGCGACCGATTCCCGCCTCCGCAAGCTGGACCAACAGGTTACCGTGGTCGACGGTATCAAAGGCAGCTGACAGATCAAGGAGAACCAGCAGGGAGGAACACCCCCTGTCGGCTTCCGAGGAGGTCATCCTGCAGAGCGACCAGGGCAGTCTCGGTTCCGCAAAGAGGTCTGAATCCAGACTGGAAGGGATCCAGGATACGATTAACCTCCAGATATGACTGAAGCCTGACAGCAGCCACCCTCTCAACCACCTTGCCCAGGAAGGAAACAAATGGCAAGATTTAACCCTCAAGAATATTTTTACACAGGCCCATTATAAAGAAGTCCTAACTATTGGTGGGAACAAAATGCTAAAATAGTCTTTTGTTTTGTTTTTCATTTCATTTTGTTCCATTTCATTCTGTTCCATTTGAAATTAATTTTTTAAAAAATTGCTTCATTTTTCATTTTTAATGTACACCTCTGTGTGTGGGGTGGTGGTGGTGCTTGTGTAACCTTTGCCTGCAGCAATCAGGTGGGGGAAACAAGGGATTTTAAAACTGTTTTTGTTTTGTTTTTTAAGTTTTAAAACCCTTCCTTTCCCCCCACCCAATCAGGCTCAGGAAAGGTGGGTTTTTAAACTTTTTTGGCCACCCCAAACATCGATCAGCTGTAGTGCAGGCTTGGGGCTACAAAAAAAGTTTAAAAATCCCATATTTTTCCCCACCCAATGGGTGCAGAGAAAAGGTGGGATTTTTAAACTTTGCCACCCGAAGCCCACACTACAGCTGATCAGTGCTTGGGGCAGCAAAAAAAGTTTAAAAACCTGCTTTTCCCATGCCCGATTGGGTGGGGTAAAAGGAATGGTTATTAAACTTTTTTTTTTTTTTTTGCTGCTCCAAGTGACGATCAGGTGTAGCCCAGGCTTGGGGAAACAAAAAATGTTTAAACTGCTCATCTGACCATTTTCAGAGGGCTCTAGCCGAGCTGTCATTTATTTATTTATTTATTATTTATTTATTTGACTTTTATACCACCCATCTAGCCCTAGGTCATGAGCTGAATCCCTTTAAAATTGTCCAGTCAGCACCAGGTGGATCCCCTGGTGCTGACTGGGCCAGTTTTAAAGGGGTCCAGCCATTGACAGCTCAGCAGCAGCCCTCTGAAAATGGTCGGGTGGGCAGTGTGATCGGTCTTACACAAGCAAGCATCTATTTTTACAAATAAGCCAGGTTGTACTTCAATTCTTAAGCACAAAATTGGCATAAAAGAGGCATCACCTATTTGTTCTTCACCTTACAAAGCTATTGGAAACCATGCTAAACAAATTGAAGAGGAACTTCAGATGTTGGATATTGGAGTTATCCAACCTAGCACTTCTTTATAGGCTAGTCCTGTTGTTATTGTTCCTAAGAAAACACCAGATGGTCAAATACAACCAAAGGTTCATGTTTGTGTAGATTATCGTAAGATGAACTAGTTAACAACTTTGGACCCTTACCCAATGCCAAGAGCAGAGGATCTGATTGAGAAGATTTCCAGTAAGAAATTCTTAGCTTGTTTAGATCTCAGTTCAGGGTACTAGGAAATAGAACTTGATCCCGAATCATGTGAAAAAAGTGTGTTTGTGACTCACAAGGGAATTTTTGAGTGACACAGAATGCCCTTTGGTTTATCCAATGCAGCTAGCACATTTCAAAGACTCGTGGACTGTTTTCCAGGGGTTACCATTTGCTCATGCTTATTTGGATGACATAATTATTTTTTCAGATTCTCTTGAGGATCACATGGCCCATCTGGACACTGTCTTACAACTTCTGACTGATTCAGGACTAAAAGTGAAAGCTTCAAAATGCCAATGGATGGAAGATTCATCTCCTGTAGTGTACCTTGGATACTGGGTTGGAAGTGGTTTCATTGAGCCACTTCAGGCAAAGGTAGAGAGTGCCAAAAATTGTCCTATTCCAGAAGCAAGATCAATCTTTTCTAGGGTTAGTATGGTATTACAGAACATTTATACCCCACTTCAGTCATATTGCTACTCACTAGACAGAGTTAACTCATAAAAGGATGTCTATTAAGGCAAAATGGTCACCTGAATGTCAAATTGCCTTTGATACTTCAAAAGCCAAACTTACACAGTCACATATTTACACCTGAATTTCAAAAGCCTTTCATGTCTGCAGTCAAGTAATCAACGTCTGCTCAGATGGAGTTTAACTCTAGAGGATTTCATGTATGAAGTACAGCATATTCCAGGCAAACAGATTATTGTTGCTGACAATTTGTCTAGGATGCATTTTGGAGTGGAGCCAACAGAAGAAGCGGATACACTTATGTCAGAATAAAGATATGGAGTCTGGAGATGTGGAACCAGTGTTATTACTAATCTATGCATATGTAACAGTATATTTTACTAATGTTTCTTTTTATTTCTTTTTTCAGATGTAGACAAGCTCTAATTCACAAAAATATGTATTCTTGCTGTTGTATTAGTAGTTCTACCTTGTAACTATTTACATTCATTGCACTTTCCATCTATATCATTTTTATGTAATCATATTTACACATTTAGTTAGAGGTACATGGGATATGTAGTAGTCTTATAGTCAAAGAACAGAGAGTTGCTTTTCAAGAATCTTGCAGCTGCTACTTGCTTATCCCTTATCGGATGAGGCTGGCAGACAGAGACTACAGGTAGATACAACAACTTGAGAACCAGGAGAGCTCAGTGAGAAAAGAAGGCATGTCAAGAAGTATAGAGATGTTTGTATATGTAGATTAATGGACATTCATTGGGTGATACTTACAGAAGAATTGAGAAAGTGGGAGGAGGCAAGAGCGTGTGAAGAAGAATGCTTTTTGAGAGAGAGAGAGAGAGAAACCATGATTAAGCTAGCAATGAATTTTAATGTAACTTATTAGATTTTAGAAATGGAATCCAGACTTGAGTTTGTTAGAGTTACTTAGAGTAAGATAGATCTTTGTTATTTTAGTGTAACTTTTCTTGATATATCTAAGTTCTCTAAATTCTTTTAGATTTTTAAGATTTTTGCTTTCTTTTCCTTATTTTTATATTGTAATAAACTTCATATTTAAGATTGCCTCTATGTTTTTGATTAATGTGAGTCAGAATGAGCAACAAGGTAAAGAGATTTTAAAAGAACCCACAAATTCTGAGCCCAAGCTGGTGGGAAGGAACAGATTCTGTCCACAGGGCTGAGAGTTTTAGCACCTCAGTCCCCAGTTCCTTTGCAACTAGTATTCCACTATCTGCCTTTCTCTAAATTGACACATCAGGCTCTACACCAGTGTACCAGTGCACCAGAAGGCCAGAGGTTTTTGAATGAAGAGATTACAAAACAAACAAACAAACAAACAAACAAACAAACAAACAAACAAACCCCCGCAATGAGACAAGCAAACCTGAAACCAGATGGGAAAGGATGCGGACGGGTGTTCAGACTTTACACAATCAAATGTTCTCTTCCATGTCTGCATGCCCTGAGTTTTACCTCACAGCCTGGAGTCTAGGAGACCCACCATAATTCATTGAGAATGAAACTATACACACACACACACACACACACACACACACACACACACACACACACACACACACACACACACACACACACACACACACATTTTTAAATAGCAGCATTTTAACAACATCCTATTATAATGTTGTCACACATCTTTCATTCCCCAGGAACACCCTGTTTCATAAAAGGTGCAATTAAAAATCAAAATTGATTTTCACTTCCCAAGCAATAGGGTATAAATGGTAAACTCCTGAAATGAACAGAAACATCTGTAATTAAAAATCACAACAGTGCCACTTTAGAAATGAGGATAATGAAGAGAAGGCAAAATCAGTCACAGAACAAGAGAGAGAGAGTTTGAAATAATTTCCCAGTTGCACAGTTCAGAATGATCATTGCCAGTTTGCTCTCTATGCTTCAGGAAAGCCAAGATTTAACTATGGTAAAATCACATAGCAGGAATTTATAAAATGGCAATGCAGTAAGAATGATTATGTGCAAGTCCCTAACTCTGGCTTCAATTTCCACACTCCTGTAAGCTCAAAATGGTAACATCTTTTACACACACACACACACACACACACACACACACACACACACACACACACACACACACACACACACACACACACACACACACACACACTTAAAAACAAATTGATATAATGTGTATTAATAAAATGAAGGTAAGGTACAATTCAATGGTTTCATACCTCTTAGATACAACAATAGGTTTCTTCACAAAATCTTGCATAACATTTATTTATTTCACTTATGCCCTGCTGTTCTATTACAAGTTAGTTATCATGGCAACTTGCAAACATCTTAAAATAATAAAAACAGATAAAATGACAACTAAAATAACAGGATTATATAACAAACCCTACTGCAAACCACTAAATTGAAGCAAATGTATTAACAATTAAAACCAACAAAGGATACAGTTAAAACAATATCATGGGGCAAGCTAGACATCATATCATCACCATCATCATTAGGTGTTCTGCAACTGACTCGATTATTTGCAACATTTTTGGCATCATCCCATGCAACACTGATGGTCTTGAGATCTTCCTTGACTATTTGATGTCATGTCCACCATAGTGAAGTTTTTGAATGCGAATCTTCAGGCAGTCATAGGCCGACAAATTTCATTCAACATCCATTCACAGTCCTTGATAATGTTTTGAACCTGATTGTTGTAGTATTTCTTCATTAGTGATATTATCCCAATATGAGACATGATGGATTTTTCTAACGCAAAGTTGTTAGAAAATATTTAAATGTTTATTCATCTTGGTTGTCTCTGAAGATTCTAAGTCTTCTAGGTGAGGTTATCTGGAAGTTGAGTCATGGTAACTGGACTTCTTGTGAGATTGAAACATTTCACTACTTATCTGAGTAAACGTATGAGTAGTGAATGTGGATGACTAGTGAAACATTTAGATCTCACAAGAAAAGAGGTCCAGTTGCCATGACTCAACTGTCAGATTTATCTTGGTTGTGCATTTCCATGTTCCACATGTATAATTTGCAGTAGGTATAACAATACTCTTTAAGTGTTTTATCTTTGTGGTGGTGGTAATTATGGCTGCTGTTGAACCAAATTGAGCTCATGTGCTGAAATATCGCCAAAACCACTCCATTCAGCAGCTGATTCTTTATCTGTGCCTCCATCAGGAGACAATACTGCCAATGTAAGTGAATATTGGACTTATTCTGTAGCTTGCCTGTGGGCAACTATAGGCAACTTAGACATGCTATCTTGGACTCCTCCAATCTGCATAAGTTTGGTCTCCTCAGTATTTATATGACAACCAAGCATGTTGGCTTCATTGTCTAGGCTGGCAACACTCTCGTTTCACCACAAACCAGTCTGAAAATATGTGTTTTACTAAATAAGTCAGAGTGGGAACAGATAGTAACTTGGAAGTAAATGTGCTCTATAATATGGAAGCCACATAGGAAAAGGCAATTTCTCTGAGATTGTTTGTATTTTAAGGAGGGCTTCTCTTGAAGTCCTTGAACTCTAGATCAGTGGTTTCCAACCTTGAGTCCCTGAATGTTACTGGAATAAAACTCCAGTTATCAGCATGTATAAACTTTTTTTGCACCAGGGCTTTGTAAGTCAGATGCATCAGCTTTAAAGAGCAGTGTATCGAGCACAGGACCTTGTGGCAGGTCACCATTTCAACTATACTTCTGGATATAATAGATGTACTTCGATGCATCTATTTGAAAGTATGTTGTTGAGTCAAGTTGGTATTTTCTTACAGGCCTCAATACTCAGAAAATTTAAGATATTCCTTCTCTCTACATGGTGTCATAATTTGACGGTAAATCAATAAACACGGTGACAGATTTTCTCTCTCTGGTGAAATCCATTTTCTATGTAAGAAGCTAGTCAGAGTACCTGGTCACAGCAGCTTCTTTTTTTATCTAAATCCAGCCTGTTCTATTGGTATGTGTCCCTCAACCAGAGGTATAATTCTGTTTATGTCTCTCTAGCAGTGTGTAAGAGATGCTTAAAAGCACTATAGGTCTGGAGATTTCCCCTCATTACCAGGTTTTAAAATAGCAATCATTTTTGTTCTTTAAAATATTGTTGGCAGTCTCCCTCTTCGTTTGATGTCATTGTAAAAATGTGTGAGCCAGAGTACAGTGTGTGGCCCACAGTCCTTCAGGATCTACTTCATCCAGGGCAGCTGCTTTCCCTGGTTTTATCACTTTAAGTGCTTCAGTGATTTCTGATGTGGAGAATTCATCTGAAATGTTACTTTCAGATGTTAGTTCCTTGGCTTTTTTCTCCCTTTTGATTTTGCTACTCTTCTAATATTAAATAGAATTAAATATGAGCATTGGCAAACAATATTTCTCTGGAAATAAATGAGTTTTATTCCTTCCATATCACTCGGAAAACTTTGCTATTTGCTTCTGTGAAATGCCATGAAGACTAGAGCGATCATTTTAATCATGGAGTTAACTGTAATACCAGCAGACTTTAAAGTCTGTAATATATTGCTAAGGGTTTCCCTTTGATCTCTTGCATCCCTGATGGTACCAGTAGCACTTCAGTTCTGAAAGCTTTAGGCAGCAGGTTTAGCCTTCCTTGTGGTTCTGTTTATGATTTTTACATTGATTTTTTATTCTCAGTTTTATAGTAGCTGACAATTTTTGATGCAACTTCAGCAGCAACCAATTCGTTAATGTCATCAAGTGTAAAAATAATAGATTTTTTGTTGCAGTTTAAAGCAATTAAAGACATAATAAGGGATGAAAGATACACATAATGGCATCCTCCCTTTCAGTAGCTTTTCTCTAAAATATTGTGATCTGAATTAGAGCTCTCAGGAAACACCCCCTTACATAATGATGTTTTCCTGCCTGCAACTGTAGGGTACAGTGTTCCAGTCAACTGGACCTTATGCCAGAGTAGTATATGGATTCCTGGGTGCCATGACGTGAGAATAAAATTCCCCTCTCCACTGTATGAGTTCCACTGGTTGCTGACACCACAATCTGTGTGGCCTTATTATATTTGGAGCTGCTTATTACCAGCTAGCTGCCTAGATGCCCTAAGCACATCCAATCTTGGCTCATTTCAGAAGCTAAGCAGGGTCGGCCCTGATTAATACTTGGATGGGAGACCACCAGGGAATACCAGGTGCTGTAGGCACCTGGAGTAGGAACTGGCAAGCCACTCCAGTATTCCTGCCAAGAAAACTCCATGGACATGGAGTCACAAAGAGTCAGTCTCGACTGTAATGACACAACACACACACATTACCAGGTAGGCCATGGGAAACTGGGGAAGGAAACCATTATTAGAGTGCCTATCATCGGTTGCCACTGCCTTGAAATCTGGCTTCCTTCCATACTGTGAACCAGTGTACCAGCGCTGCGTAAACCTGGTACAGAAGACCTTTGTACAAGCCATGTTGCACAACGCTCAGCCAGACCAGTGTGAAGCCCCAGATAAAGACTTCATGATTGTGGCTCTTGATTTACTTAGTGGTTTAGCTGAAGGACTTGGAGGCAACATTGAACAGTTAGTAGCTCGGAGCAATATCCTGACACTAATGTATCAATGCATGCAGGATAAAATGCCTGAGGTACGACAGAGTTCTTTTGCCTTGCTAGGTGATCTGGCAAAGGCATGTTTTCAACATGTGAAACCCTGCATTGCTGAATTCATGCTGATTTGGGGAACCAATCTAAATCCAGAGTAAATTTCTGTATGTAACAATGCCACGTGGGCAAGTGGAGAAATTTCTATTCGGATGGGTATAGAGATACAGCCTTATATTCCTATGGTCTTGCACCAGCTTGTAGAAATCATTAACAGACCCAACACAGCAAAGACTTTGTTAGAAAACACAGCAATAACAATTGGTCATCTTGGTTACGTTTGTCCTCAAGAGGTGGCCCCCATGCTACAGCAGTTTATAAGGGGAAGGAAACCAGCATAATTCCTCCTAGAAATGTTTTCTGTAACCCCTTCAGTCATTCCGAATTGTCACAAATAAAACATTAGGAGCAGAAATGAGCTTGCCCAGCCCTTCCTTGTGAATTTCCATTGTTCTTTGCATTTAGAGAATAACATTCTGAATAGCCTTCTTAACCTTTAAAAGCTGTTCATATTATTCAAAATGGTGATTCTCTGGCTCCCCTCCAGCATTCCAAGTCTGCAAAGCCTCCAGAAATTAAAGAACTGTGGACAGAGAATATACTCTTCCTTTTTGTTTATTAAGTCTAGTTGGATTTAGAGAACAGTTGCAGAAGATTAGTGTAGCATTATGCTGGAGACAAACTGGGACACCGAAAAGGTCATGACTTTCACCCTCATGCCATATTTCATGACATCTAGTTGGCAGGCTCTTTCTCTAATTGAATATAATTACTAGAGATGGGCACGAATCAAAAAAATGGCATTTCGTTTGTTGTTTGTTGTTTAGGGGGTCCGTTTCGGTTCATTTCCGTTTTTCGCAATTTTTTGCAAAAAAATCATTTTTGTTTTCGTTCATTTGTTACCGTTTTCTTACCATTTATTTCAATTTTTTGTGATTTTTTTAGCATTTAAAGCAGTTCAATGTATTGCCGTAACGAAAACGAAACGGACAACAAAATTTCTGGTGTTTCTGTTCGTTTCATTTCATTTTAGAGACAAAATTCCTTTGTCGTTTCGTTGCATAACGAAACAAAAAAATGGAAACGGAAACGAAAAATTGTTCGTTTCATGCCCATCTCTAATAATTACTGGTCAGGATCCTATTGGTTAGTTATGCTGGCACCGATGTAAACTGCAGTAGCCAATGAGTGGTGTAAATGTGTTTAAGGATGAGGGAAGAAAGCAAGGACTACAACTCATTAACTTCTGGAATATTGGCACTGCAATTTACACCACTGCCCTTCTGCTAGTTTAGGATTCTAGCTAGGATGTTTTTTTGTTGTTGTTGTTGTTTTTTTGCTAAGCCAGGGTGGATCTCACAATCTCAAATACTGTATAAGAGCTGGGGGATTAGTCAGGTAAGAAGAACTAGGGTCAGGCAGTTGTTGACTGTCCCCAGTTCTGATCCCTCAGCTCACTGTCATGTACCAGGGAGCCATACTGTCAGTGCCTCTGACCTGTCTTGCCTGCTGGTCAATACCAGGTCGGTCCACATAAGATCCCTGTCCTCTATGATGTCATCAATGATGGGCGGCCCAACTTGGCTTGTTTTACAGAGACTTGGGTGGGGGCAGAGGGTATAGTGTCCCTCTCTCAGTTGTGCCCTCCTGGGTTTCCTGTCCAGAACATAGGCAGGTCAGAGGGTTGGGCGGTGGCTATCATTTACAGGGAATCTCTTTTTGTCAGCAAATCAGTGGTGTTAGTGTGTCCAGGGTTAGAATGACTTCATCTACTGGTGGGTCAGTGGAATAGGTTTGGCATTGTGTTGGGATACCATGCTCCCCACAACCCTGCACAATCCCTACCAGAGCTCACTAAGTTCACCTTGGTGGCATTGATGAGATCCCCCACCTTTTGGTGGTAGGGGATTTCAATGTGCATGCGGAAGATGGGCTGTTGGGAGCACTCTGGATTGCATGGAGTCCATGACCTCCATGACTCTGTCCCAACATGTTGTTTGTTTCACCCATACAGCTTGAAATGGCAAACTAAACTTTTTGTGTACACTTGGGAAATTAACCAGGGTTCAGTAAATTAATCATGATTTGTGCATTATCAATCACTGTAAGCTTGCATTAACAAATAATAACATTTCAGATACTGACTCTTTCTCAATATTTTTTCCATCCAATTATCAATGGAAACCAAATCATTTTGGTTTTTGCTTCTTTAAAAGAAAGTTCGGGGCAAAACGTTTGGTACTGTTCATATCAGTAATCCCTATCTGATGCAGATATGAGGAAAATTAATGGGATTTACATCTGTGAAGATTCTCAGTCATCCAGGTGAGTTTATCTGGAAGCTAAGTCATGGCAACTAGACTTCTTTTTCTTGAGAGATAGAAATGTTTCACTGCTCATCCAAACAGCTTTCCAAACAGCTTCATCAGTCTGAAAAGCTAGTTGCAACTCCTCCATTTTATTGCTCCCTTTGACCTCTTGTCACCCTGGTCTGCAACAGGCTCATAAGATGAACAATGGCCTGAACAGGCTCTGATGATGACTGCACAATCCAGGAAAGCCAGCCTGTTGTCTTGGGATACAGACAAAACCATGGTATCCTTTGATGTTACATCTCTCTTTACCAGCATTCCCACCACCAATGCCCTAACAACTATAAAGAGAAGACTAACAGAAGACAGCACCCTCACCTTCAGGAGCAGCCTTAACCCAGACCACATATGCCTGCTGCTGGACCTGTGTCTGAACACCACATTATTTTATGCACATAGGGGACTTCTATGGTTGTGCCATGGGTTCTCCAGTGTCACCAATTGTTGTGAACCTCTACATGGAGGAAGTGGAGAAGAAAGCATTCAAAACCTTCCCAGGGAAATACCACCCCACTGGTAGCGGCATGTAGATGATACCTGGGTGAAAATCAAGACTCGGGAAGTACAGGACTTTGTAGACTCCATCAATGCGGTGGACCCTAATATTAAGTTCACTAGGGAAGACACCCAAGACTTTGGGTGGCTTTCCTGGACTGTGCAGTCATCATTAGACCCGACCATGGCCTGGGAGTACAAGTTTACAGGAAACACACCCATACAGATCAGTACTTATTGTTTGACTCCCACCATCCATTACAACACAAATTAGGAGTCATCAGGACCCTAAACAACACAGCAGAGAATATCCCCACCTCCACAGAAGCCAGGCACCTGAAGGAAGACAGGCACCTGAAGACAGCACTTGACCTGTGGATATCCAAAGAGGACCTTCAACAAAAAAGCATGCCAACCCAGAAGAATAAGGGATCACCCTGAGACCCAGATCTGACAGAAGAACCTGGTCATTCCCTACATAGCTGGAGTGTCTGAGAAACTTAAAATGATTTTGGAAAACACCACATCCCTGTTTATTTCAAACCCACAAACATACTAAGACAGAGACTCGTGCACCCAAAGGACCTGATACCAAAACACAAAAGGAACAGTATAGTATATGTAGTCCAAAGCAGTGAGGAGTATTTAGAGCTCTACACTGGAGAAACTAAACAGCCATTAAACAGGAGGATGGCCCAGTATAGGAGGGGTAACAGTTCAGGACCAGAATCAGCAGTACACCTGCACTTGAAGGACAAAGGGCACTTATTCAAAGATGAGAATGTACACATATTAGACAGAGAAGATAGGTGGTTTGAGAGAGGGGTCAGGGAAGCCAGTCATGTGAGCATTGAAAAACCCTCTCTCAACAGAGGTGGGGATTCAGGCACAGTCTATCTGTGACTTAGGTTGTGATTTCAACAATACCTAGACAAATCAAGAATACTTCACACCTTCACCACCAAGGCCATAGCTAATGACCCATACGTTATGAGTTTCAGCACTTTAGGCCATTGTTCACCTTAAGACTACCTGTTGTCATCTTATGAGCCTATTTCAGATCAGAGTGACAAGAGATCCAAGTGAGCTATAAAATGGAGCACTCACAACTAGCTTTTTCAGACTGATGAAGCTGTTTGGATGAGCACCAAAATGTTTCAATCTCTCAAGAAAAAGAAGTCCAGTTGCCATGACTCACCTCCCAGATAATTAGATTTACATTTCTAAGAGAGAGAGAGAGAGAGAGAGAGAGAGAGAGAGAGAGAGAGAGAGAGAGAGAGAGAGAGAGTCATTACAGTCATGACTAACTCTTTGTGACTCCATGTCCATTGAGTTTTTTTGACAGGAATACTGGAGTGGGTTGCCAGTTCCTACTCCAAGCACCTACAGCACCTGGTATTCCCTGGTGGTCTCTCATCCAAGTACTAACCAGGGCCAAACCTGCTTAGCTTCCGAAATCAGGCAAGATCGGATGTGCTTAGGAATACTAAGTTCAAATCTCTCATTTCTTACATAGCCATGTTTTCATTATGCTAGCAATATTTTTTGGAGAAAATATGTGCAGGAAATTAGGTAGAACATTTTTTAAAAATCAGCACAATCATGCTTTAGTCAATGGAAAAATCCATGTGCTTACCTTTGAAAAGCATGTGCAAAAATAATAGATGATAGACAGAATCTGAGCTTCTAATAGGTGTGCAGAAAATTGTGCTAGCATAGTAAAATGAGATCATGTTGCTTGCATAAGCACTCCCATTGTGAAGAGGTGATTTCCATGGAGAAATCCCACCCTTTGTTTGCCATTGGCAATGCTCACATAAAAGGCATCATTCAGTGTTATCATACTTGCAGAACTTTATGTTCAGTAGAAACTAAGATACTGGCCGGAGTGGGGAGGGGTTGAAATCACACAATAATTGTCATATTTATAAGCCAATTCTGAGTGCAGGTACTGTCAATTTAAGGGTGAAACAATAAGAAAGAAATCAAGAATGAGACTGCTAGATTTTAAAATTGCTAATGTGATGTATTGTCAACAAACCAAAATAGAACAAACTACATCTTAAGCAATAAGAAAAATGTGCTGTTATGATGAATGCATTGTTCCCACCCCTTTAATACATGAGACTTCTGCCCTGATTTCATTATAGCACAGGATGTTGTACAATCCCAAATCATTGCGAGTACTAAAGTCATTAATTCAAGGACGCAGCAGACTTCATCACAACAGTTAATGCAAGTACTGTACTTAAAAAAATAAAGTTTATTTCAATTTGTTTTTCACAAAGCATCATAAAACTAACATTTGAGGCAAAACACCAGTACTGTATTAGTAATTAATATAAAAAGGATCTCACAGCTACGAAATATTGTGCTCACAGAATTATGTTTTTTTTTTGAACCCTTAGGACAATCTCTGCATATCACAGTAAAACTACAAAATGCATGAGAACTCCTTGACTGGATTTCTCATCATTACTGTTTCATCATGCTTTCATCATCTCTGTTTTCTTTCAGTATAGATTTGGTCGTGCTAAGGGCCTTTTCATTCTAGACCTTGTTTACTTCCCCTCCGCATTAGCTACACTAGGTAGAACAGGGCAAACTGCTTTCATTTTTATTATGTTTTCACTCTGTAGCTATCAGTTCTTAGGCTGGTGTGTGTGCATGAAGCCATGTGCATCACATTCCCCCATGTGGCAATAAACGGTCAGACTCCTTCATATCACATAACAGCCCTGAGCCAATCATACTCTACTGCATGTTAAGAAATAATGAACATGGTGACTATCAGACACAAGCTGCCATTATCACAACAAACAGGAGATACTTAAGTATTTAATGTATTTGATAGGCAACTCAAGTAAGTGAGAGAAATGAATGCTGTTATCTATCTCTCCCCTTCTGCTGTTTAGGTGGACAATAGGCTCATTAGGTGGACGCTGGTCTAAGGTGCATGACACTCCCACCATTAACCTTCCCAACACTCATTAAATATGGGTCGTTAGCTATGGCGCTGGTAGATCTGTGAAATATTTTTGATTTTTCTGGGGATTGTTGAAATCATGGCCTGATAAGTGTTGAGACAGCGGTTTTCAATATTCACATGAATGGCTTCCCTGACCCCTCTCTCAAACCACCTATCTTCTCTGCCTAATATTTGTATATCCTCATCTTTGAATGAGTGCCCTTTGTCCTTTAACAGGTACTTAATGAGCCTATTGCCCACCTAACAAACCTATTCAGGCCATTGTTAATCTTATTTGCCTATTTCAGATCATGGTGACATGAGGTCAAAGTGAACTATAAAATGGAGGACTCTCAACTAGCTTTCCTCAGACTGACGAAGCTGTTTGGATGAGCAGAGAAATGTTTCAATCTCCCAAGAAAAGAAGTCCAGTGGCCATAACTCAACTTCCAGCTCTACTCAGGAAAGTTTTATGTGATGATACCTATGATCTAAATTCATTGTCATTCAAGAAACAGATGCTGCCATTTTATTCAGCCAGGAGCTGCAAAATAGTAAGCCAGTAAATCCAAATGTGTTCTTAATATGACAAAATGAATGTTCAGGTCTTAAATCAGAACTTAATAAAGCATGAACTAGCACATAAAGAGATATTTCAATGTACAATATGACTAGAACTACTTTATTGTAGTTTTAAGAACTAGATAATGTAATTAAATTTTATGCATATATCATTAAAATGGAAATAATATATTTTAACATAGGATTAAACAATCTCATATTATTGATGTAAGATAAAAATACACAAACACCCATTTTTGGCAAAGGACAAGAAAACATGTACTGTACTTAAAGTGTGAGCATATTATTTCCTCATATCTCATGACTATCATCTTGATGCCCACTGTTGTTGGGCCCCAAGTTTTACTGGCTCCTAGTTTTGTTTTGTTCACCATTACAGATCCTATGGTTTATCCATAGATCCTATGGTTTATTCACTGCAGATGATTTTATGAAACTATTACTAACAAAATGCTTTCTCCATGCTAGTAGTGTGAATAAAAATATTTTATAAATCTAAAACATATTGCCAAACTTCTGCACGTTTTTATACAATTTTCAAAAAGCACTGGTATACTTGGTATACGTCATTGCTGGACAATAAAGAATGTTAGGAAATGCTGTTTTACACTTTACAGATTCAGACATTAAAGCATAGGCTGTCTTGGAGATCAGAGTTCAGAGTTGGAAAGTACATAAGAGATGTATCTTTAAGATGTACCCATTCATTTATTTAATTTGCTGATCAGTCATTCACAGTCTTCTTTGGCTCTGTCACTATACAGCAATTCGTTCATGACATTAGAATCAAAAGCTATTATCAAGTAACTCTTCACACTGCAATTCATATTAGATGAGATGACTGAATATTCTGCTTCTAACTGCATTGTATCTGGCACAAAAAGTTTAAAAGAAATGTATGGCTGCTAAACAAGAACTAAAAATAAATATATTTTTGAGTGAAAATGCAAAGCAGGAGGTTTTTATTATTGTATTATAAAAGAGAAATTGTAGTAATGTACTCCAGACATTGATTCCTATATCTTACTTCACCCAGACTGTTGCTACAGTTATAGTATTTACCGTATTTTCTTTGAATATTGAAACTAAATGAAATACCACTAACAAAACTAAGTTTCTCAAAGGGTGGTGGAAGCATGAAATAAAAATTAAAGTGCTCCAGTTAAAAACTTTCTCTCTGTTTTATATATCTTCTGTAATTGTAGTATTCCAAAATTTAATGGAGAAAAAAATGAACCAGGGAAAAAAACTGAATAAAACTCAATTGTATAAAGATGTTTTAATCAGCTAAGTTTAAACTGGATAAAAGTGTAATCCATTCTTACCAAAGCCCTTTTAATATGTTAACATTGTATAAGATTTTTTAAAATAAAAACCTTAATTTTAAAATAGATAGTTCACAATTATTAAAATAGATAGTATTTTGTTTGTTAAAAAAACTACAGTAGTACATCTTCTAGACAGTTGGTTGTCACAGCTTAGTTAGAAACCTTACACAAACCTAATTGGAACATACATAAACAAACACCACAAATCTATTTAGCTTTCTTTCTTTTTACCTTTGCAAATAGATTTTGCTCACTTTGTAAACTAATAGTTCATGGTCAGTTCATGACAATATATATACAATATATATTTGTAGAAAAAAAGTATCCAGCACAAACCTGGTAAACAAAGCTGCAGGATGAGTTTCCCTCCTCCAAAAACAGTGCTTCAAGCAGGTCTAGTCAATTCATTTCTTTCATCATATAGAAATGTAAACGTATAAGATTTTAAACCATCAACGCTAGTGACCATCCTGACCATCCAAGTACCACTGATCAGCAGTCTCCTTCCTTGGTTTTTAACCGTACAAGCATTTGCCGAAAAATAAAAGACAAGGAGGATGTGAAATACTAAGACACTCCAAGACCCAAGGGTGGCTGTCTTAAACTACAAAGAATAGAATTCAGTCTGGCACAAAGGTCTCCATGGCAACTGTGAACAGAACCCTCCCCTCTGGTATTATTTATGCAACATTTCATCACAAAATGATCCTCCTATCAGGCTAAATGGAACTCTCAAGTTTTTCCTCCTGTAAGTGGTAGCATTTAATTTATTTAGATCCCAAAAAATTACAAGTAATGTTCGTTGGCTTATGGTAAAATACACCCAGGGTTTTTTTAATTTAATGCTCCAATTCCTGGGGAGAAAGTGTCGTATGAACCATATACACAGTTTCTGCTTAAATGCCTGTTTCCCAAAAAAACCCAAACCCTTATGTTTTAAAGTAGTTTTTCGTTGCCTTGCAATTGAATTGGGCTAGAGAGTGAACCCTGCAAAAATATATATTCATAAATTGTTTTACAAATCAGAGGAGGGAGACTAGGTGCTAAATATTTTAAAGGGGTACACACTACTGGTAGTGTTTTTACCTTATGAAACAAAGGAAATTCATTTTATATATTTTTGTTCATAAAACAGAAGCAAGCTGAATCTGGGCCTTCAGAATGTAGCAGGAAATTTGTTCTTCAATTATTAATAAAAATGTAATTTTAAAAGTCTATGTAACACAGTCAGGGTACCCATTATAGAGACAGTGCCAAGAGTATTGGATTAGGACTCAGGAAACCTGGGTTCTATTCCCTGACATGGAAACTCTCTGGAGGATGGAAAAGGAAAAACTACTCCTTTCACTTGCCTTGCAAATCATTCTAAGGTTGTTATAAGACATTTCTGACTTGATAGCATACAAGGTCAACAATCATACAATTCATGGAGTAAAGACACATCCATCATGCATTTGTTTGTGACCATCGACAATGGAAATAGGCAGGAATATGTGTCTGCATACAGGTGCAGCATGGATTTAACAGTTAGGAAGGCTATCCAGTTTTGCAAAATAATCCTGAAGATCATAATAGTGGTTCCTTATCTTAATGCCCCAGATGTTGTTACACGACAAATGCCCACATCATTAGGCATGATGGTTGGGGCTCCTGGGAGGCGAGGTCCAGCATCATCTATAGGAACAAGGTAGGAATTGTTATAGTAGAACATGGGAGTGCTGTAAAGATGTTGCAGTTTAATAAAAATGTTATTAATTATCTTTATACTCCTGTATGGCATGTGACTGTATTAACCACCATTCTCTGTTAAAAAGAAATATTTTAATTTTGTTGGAGTAACTCTGTAAGTATTTGAGAGCAAGGGTGTTCAAATAAACAAGCATTCTAGATCAACTCTTTATGAACAATAATGATGAAAGAAGGCACTGACAAATTCATCAAAATCCTGTAAACTCCTCTCTCTTGAGTTGCTTCAAGGAAGAGAAGCTTGTTGTAAGGGAAGATGGTGATGTCAGGGCCGGCGCTAGGTTTTTTTGCGCCCTAGGCGAGGGGTGGGGGTGGGGGCGGGGGTGGCAGGGGGAGGGGGAGTGGCAGCGGGCGGGCGGGCGGCAGGCACGGGGTGGTGGTGATGGTCACGGGGGACAGCAGGCTGGCCGGCGCCCCCTCACCATTTTGGCGCCCTAGGCAACTGCCTAGTTCACCTTAATGGACGCATCAGCCCTGGGTGATGGCATATGTTTTCATCGCCCAATAGCACATTTTCTCCCAAAAATGGTTAATAGTAGAACTACAAATCCCAGAATCCATAACAGCAATTCAACACTCCATCTGTCATTTCCACTAAAGAGAAAACTCAACTATTTTAATTTTGATCCATCTGTAGGAACTTTACATTTTTATCTCACATAATTTGTATCAAAACTAAGAAAAGGGATATTAACCCTCTCTTTATACTTCCTATTTTGCTATCTTGAAGGTTTCTCTATTAGAGATGGGCACGAACCGAAAAAATGGTGATTCGTTTTGCTTCAGTTCACTTTAGGGTTCAGTTTGTTTCATTTCATTTTATTTTTTTAAAACATTCATTTCGTTGATTCGTTACTCATTTTGTGTGCAGTGTATGTGTGTGGTGCTTGCACAACTTTGACTGGGGAAAAGAGGGGCTTAATCTCCCCCCAGCTACTGTGGGGTGGGGGAAAGGGCTCCCCCAGCCAGTGCCTCTCAGCTGAGAGGCGCAGCATCTCAAAGAGACCCCACTTCCCACCTCTGCATGCAGAGGCAAGAAGCGGTGCCTCATTTGACATTTTTCCCTGCAGCCGGGCTGTCAATCACTGGAACCCTTTAAACCAGGCCTAGTCGGTATCAGGAGCCCCCCCCCAGTACTGAATGGGCTGGGTTTAAAGGGGTCCAGTGATTCACAGCTCGGCAGGAGCCCTCAGAAAATGGGTTGGGAGGGCAGCGGGATCACTGCAACTTCCCTCCTGACCCATTTTCTGAAGGCTCCTGCTGGGCTGTCAGTTGCTGGACTGGCTTTAATCTGGCCCAGTCAGTACCAGGGGGAGCCCCTGGTGCTGACTGGGCCAGGTTTAAAGGGGCTCAGCCATTGACAGCTAGGCAGGAGGCCTCAGAACATGGTGGAGGAAAGGGTGGGCTTTTAAAATCCTTTTCCCGCCAAAACCAGTGCTACAGCTGATCGGTGGCACTGGCTTCTGGCAGGAAAAAGCCTGTGGTTTCCCCACACCAATCGCAAGAGAAACCTTTCCCATAGGAATGCATTGCTTCAATGCATTCCTATGGGAAAACAAAAAATGAAAGGAACAAAGCAGAAATTTCCATTCCGTTTCATTTTTCTTTGATGGGTCAGTTCTTTATTTGTTTTGTTAGGTAATGAAATGAATAACAAAATGAATTAAAAATTTGTTTCGTGCCCATCTCTATTCTCTATAGCTTCTAGAATTCCCAGGGGGCATGGCTTTTAACCATTCTGATTGTGGGATCTAATAAGCTATAGTCAACAACAACAACAACAACAACTTTTCCAGGTTCTGTTCTTAATACTCACTATAATGATAGAATTGTTATTCATTATTATTAGAGTGATTTAGTCTATCATCCCTTTTTGCATTTGTTATTTGTTAGGACTTTTAAAAGCATGGCATAAAGTTTGAAAAATCCCACTCAAATTACAACTAAAAAGTTTTAAAATTGTCTTTTGAAAGGGGGAAAAAAACTAGAAAAAAGTTACTCCTTAAACATGCAATCACTCTTGATACAGTTTGCTGATTCTGGAAATAATATGCTGTTAAACAAAGTAGTACTCATGTGGGCATCAACATATTATTATGTGTCATTCATGTTTCAATCTTTCCAAAAGCAGCATTAGTAAGGTCAGTATTTATTCCTCACAGTAGCAATATACTATTTCAATAAATAATGATGAATATATTTTAACAAATAATTATAGTATTCACTATGATATTTAAGTTTATTTCATATATTTGATCTTGTTATTATTTGTTTAAAGAATGTTATTTCATCCATTGGTTTTTTTTTTTAAAGCCTGATTGACTGCAATGCAATAAACTGAAAATCAACACTATCATAAATTCCACTCCTTATATTACTTTTTACATATACAGTGGACCTTTGAATAACAGTTTGTATAACATAAAATCTGTACAACATAAAAATTCTGGAGATAGGGGAAATTTGCTTAACAAAATCATCTATGGAGCAAAACTGTACAACATAATTAGGAATTACTCTGGTTTTAATGCATTCCTATGGGAAATTTGTATAAAGGAAAATTTGCTTAACATAATTTCATTTGGAACAAATTAATTCCTTTATACAAGGTACCACTGTACCTTTATTACATGTTCTTTGAATGGAACTTGTGACAGCTAGCAACTTTCATAATTTGTTACTTCCAAGTGTTGGTGCATTCCAGAATGCACCTAGTTAAGTAGTGGTGCAAAGAGCCTGCTGGAGGCTGCACAACATGAAGGGCTGGTTGGCAGGCGTGCATGGTGGTGTGAGGACTCTGCTGGTGGCTGCATCAGCATGAAGGGCCAGCTGGCAGCTATGTGGCACCCCCTTTTTTGGGCCCCCCGTCATCCCACCACCACCGCTGTCACCCTTGAATAAGAGCATTTGTACGACAGCTTGGAACCAATCCCAGGGAGATATAGGGGTCCTAGTGTATAGCAAAAGAAACTCCAAAAGTGTTTGTAGTGAAAAATGCATAGTGATATGTTACCATAATTTATCCACAGAGTGTGCACCACTACAACACAGTGTATTTGACTGCATATATCAAAATAATAAGTACATTTAGGAATTTTGGGCAAGATCCACACCAGAAGAACTGTATTCATTATATCCAGTGGTATCATTAGGGTACTGGAATGCTTTGACTTTGGGTTATGTTCAAAATGTACTGTGCTTACCAATGGTAAGCATATTGTTTTGAAATGCATTGGTTTTATAAGTATGTGAAGGGGTAGGGTAAGTGAGGAAGGTGGAATGCAGGAAAGAATAGCTCCTGCCGGCGTGTTGGAGAGGTTTCTGAAGCAGTTCAGGGGCAGAGAGATTGAGGAGAAGGAGTTTTTAAATAAAGTGCTAGAAATTTGAGAGGGAGAGAAGTGACTGAGAGTGACGAATTGTCCTGGGTGAACGTAAAGCCTAGGAATAAATAACATCCTGTGGACACTATTACTTTAACATAATCTTATTACATTAATTCTTGTTAAGTGGTGTGGAGCTCAATATCAGAGTGCCAACTAGGAGCTGAATAGCAGAAGGCTGGCTGTGGATAAGGGGCTGAATGAAGTACACAAAGGCATACATAGGTGGCTGGTAAATGTTGGTGGCAGTGAAAAGGAAGGATGGAAACAGGTGAAGATTATTAATGTTTATTCTTGATATTATTTAAAAGAGATCATTACTGAAACAGCCCAGTGAAAAGACAAAGGGAGTTTTGACCTTAGTATAGGAAAGAGGGGCTGGACACAGACTCATTGTGCTGGCAAAGTGCAGTCAATGAGGCACAGGCAACATAACCCACTTCAAGGAAAAAAATAAACCCCAGGTAATTTTTTTCATGTTCCTAGCAGAAACAGTGGTTTTTATATTCAGGAGGTGTAGTGTTTTCCCAAGGCACCTCCAGCCCTAAAAACCACTCAACCAACCAATATGCAAAAGTCCACACACGTCCAAGAATTGTAGTGCTAATGGATGTTAAAAATGTCTTGTGACACTCATTCATTTGAAATATATTTTTCACGCTCCATCTTCAGAATTTCTGCCACTTCCTTCAGATGAAATAGCAGCATATCTCCAGAGGAAAAACTGGTAGCCCTTGGAGATAATTAGCTTATCTTTAATTTGGCAGTGGTTACAGAGAAATTACTAATAGTTATAGTTACAGAGAAATGTTAAATACAAAGAAAAGAGATCAGTTAAAAGTAATATTATCTTATATAATCTAAAACAACAATGAAAATAGTATTTCTAGATTTATAACAATATGGATTCTCTTTGCTTGTGAGTCAACCATTATTACCATCCTTGGTGACGTCCACAAAAAGAATGGATGAATCTCCATTGCAATATCTATGCAATGCCGATGACATCCTGTATGCCTAGTAGACACGCTCAGTAGCAACATCCTCAGTAGCAACATCCGTGTGGTAAAAACCAGAGAAGGTCCTTAATATATAAGGCTACCCCACCTCCTATTTTACTAGGCCTGTTCCTCTGAAACAGGTTATCCCTTCAATGTCTACATTACACTCATAGTCCCATCCCACCAGGTTTCAATAATTCCAATGATATCATATTTATTTTGTTGTACTAGGAGTTTCAGCTCCTCCTGTTTGTTTCCCATGCTCTGAGCATTGGTGTAGAGACATTCAAGGCTGTGTGTCCTTCTTACAAGACCTTTGCTTAACCTATTTTTCCTTGCAATGTTGGACTGTAATACTCCTTCTCCTGGTCCTACTGCATCATTTGGGCTACTCCCCACTACTCCTTCTGGGTTCCTACCCTTAAGAAGATTTTCTCCCTCCCTCCTGAGAACTCAGTTTAAAGCTCTACTTATCAAATTTTCAATCCTCTTGGCAAAAACATTCCAATCATTAGTGGTGAGGTTCACCTCATCCAATAGCTCCTCTGAATGAAATATCAAACCATGTTCCAAGAAGACAAATTGTTCCTGCTGGCACCATCTGGTCCCTCCTCCTGACTTTTTGCCACATGTTTGGGGAGGAGTATATAAAAGCTGGAAATTGTCAGTGTTCCTGAGTAGAGAAGTGAGGTCCTGTGTGATATCTGCCGGGGCAATGAGTATGTGAACCAGGGAAATATCTGTTGCTGTGTTCTTCAACTTCTGTAGAACTTCAGAGTGTTGGACCAAGACCTCCCCCTCCCACATATTATGAAGCAGTTGCTTTGCTCTCTTCAACCTTACTTACTTTAATTTGTCTTCCTCTTGACTTTTATGACTAATATTATTTAATATCACATTTCTCCTTAAAAAGGACCCACGGTGGCTTACATCATGAAAAAAACTACAATATTTAAAACTTAAGAAACAGTAAGTATACAGATATTTAATAAGAATTTAAAATACTATAGTAAAAGCAAATAAAATCAACATTAAACCACATTTAAAACAACAGAGCAACAATTCATTTAAAAAAAACTCTCTCATACTACCATTAATTACAGGAAAGCCTGCCTAAAGAGAAAGGTCTTGTCTGCTTGCAGAAAGACAGTAAAGACGAGAAGCCCCTCTCCCGTGTCCCCACAAAGTGCCCCTGTGGGTGTGATGGGACTGAGAGAAAGGCTTCTCCTGATGATCTTAATGCCCAGGTACGCTCATAGAAGGGGATGTGGACTTTTAGACAGCTTATTTGGAGGTGGAATGTACACGAACTGTGTGGGAAGAGTCTTGTGGCACAGTGGTCAAACTGCTGTACTACAGCTATAGTTGTAATCATGACCTGAGCTTCAATCTCAAATAGCAGACTCGTGGTGACTCAGCCTTCTGTCCTCCCAAGGTTGGTAAAATGAGTACCCAGTTCACTGGAGGAGGGCAATGTGCAGCGTGCATAAATAAATTGTAAAGTGCCCAGAAAGTGCTTTAAGCACTATAGGGCAGTATATAAGCAGAACACTTTGCTTTGGGGGGGAGTTGAAAGTGAGAGAGGGTTTGTTTAATGTTTTCTGTGCCTGGCTGACTTTGTCTGACATTGTAAGGTATTTTGTTGGTCAAAAGGTGTGTACTGTCAAAAGAAGGGTGGATAGTGGGAGGGGGGCACCACTTACTACCAGAGGTGGTGGTGGGAATATAGAGTTGGCAGACATCAGAGACATTAAGGAAAGAGAGAGGAATATAGAATGCTGCTTTCACTGCACATACACAAACACTTTCTCCCAACTCAAATAGCGCTGTTGCTAAATGTCAAGTCAATAAAAGTTAAGACAGCTAACATCCAGGACATGACCCCAGAGGGGGACTGGCTGAGTGTGTTAGGGAATGGGAATGCTTCCTTGCAGCAAGGAAGGATACCAGCAATCCCAGCATGCATAAATGAACCAGTAGTAAGAACTTTGTAAAAATTTAAAAGCATGCTTCTTGAATCCCACTGTATCAGACAATTAAGGAGTAATCTCCGATATTTCACTTTTGGGCAATGTTTTGGAGTGTGTGGTGGCATCCCAGATCCAGAGATTCCTGTCTGAAGCAGATTATCTAGATGCATTTCAGTCTAGCTTCAGGCCTGGTTTGAGAACAGACAACTTTAATCATCTTGATGGATTAGCTCTACTGGAAAACAGATAGGGAAAACATGTCCCTGTTGGTTCTGCTGGACCTCTCAGTGGCTTTCCTGAGAGGGCTCTTTGGACATACATAGTTCAGACTTATGAACCACAATATTGACCAAACTTGCAAGGCTTGTAGAGAAGAGGCAGAGGGAGCATCCCTGCAAATTTGGGGTCTCTAGATGCTGGGGGGGGGCTTTTGATAGCATTTTAGAGGGGAGAGGAATCAATTTGTTGATTTATCAATTCATCACTGGAAATTCATCGATTTGTTGATCCATCAACCCAGATGAATCACAAATCACGATGAGTCACCATTTTTATTCATCCCCATCTCTATACACCAATATAAATAAACCAAGCACAAGTCTATGTTTGGAGTGCCAAATGTCAAAGCACTATTTATTCTATGCATAAAAGTAAATCAAGGCTAAGTACTGTAATCACTTATCTTCAACTACTGGTACACACGCAAAAGAGAGACTACCATTTTACTCTGCCTTTTTTATGTTACATTTTAACTTCTGCACACAAACTCTCATACATATTATCAACACCCACAGGGGCTGAAAGACATCAGGAAACTGTTATTCTACCTTTAGGTTGTGGTGCATGGGTCCCATGGGGTCAGTACCAGTCACTGGAGGAGTTCCATTAAGTTCCATTCATTGTCAATACAAGCTTTCAGAATTTTAGAAATTTTACCATTGAAACATCTAGTAAACAATGTTTTACACGTAGTATGCCTTAAGGTGTATGTGTGTGTGGGGGGGTGGTCTATGAGATAAGCCTATCCTTTGTACCTGTCATATCCTGTGACAAGGTCTTTATATTAAGAAAAATATCACACCATATCAAAGTCAGATATTAATGGGAAAATGCTTTATAAAAAAACTGATTTTTTTGCAAAGGCAAAAATTAGTATATTCTGTTTTTCACTGTACTTTAGTGTAGTTTTAAAATATACATCCTGCAAAATATACAGAGTCAAGAGGCAGATAGAAATCATTAAATTAAACCGTCTTAAAGCTTTGAGCATGATCTTCAAGCTTATTAGGTATTTGCTTGAAAGCCCCTTACACATTTTAGGTCACACTGTGTAACAATTGAGATCTGAAACATTTTAATAACATTTACTAACTTTTGAAATGCCTTACCAACTATCTGGCAACAATGATTCTAGGTGGGTTGAGAGTTGCTTAGGGTTTAGTGGCTGAGCAAGAATTTGGTCAGCATCATTCAGAAGCTAAGCAGGGTCGGCCCTGGTTAGTACTTGGATGGGAGACCACCAGGGAATACCAGGTGTTGTAGGTGCCAGGAGTAGGAACTGGCAAACCACTCCAGTATTCCTGCCAAGAAAACTCCATGGGCATGGAGTCACGAAGAGTCGGTCACGACTGTAACGACACAACACATACATACACATCCCACATTTAAGTGTAACCCTTGGTTACAGCATCCCTGTTTCCAGAAGGCAGATAGTTTTCCCCCTATATCTTTTGTGGCAAGTTCTAGGTTATACATTACAGCTTTAGAAGGCAATTGAGAAGCGCTCTTGTTTAGGTATTAGTACTAGGAAAAAATAGGTTTGGGTACAAATCTCCATTTAGTTGTGGGATTCATTTTTTTGTTCCTTGCAATCTTTTAGCTTTATTTATACTATATAAATGGAAGTTGTGGGAATCACATATGCCTCTTCCTGCGCTAGCAATATTCAAAAAGACACATGTGCATACACAAGGATTTATAAGCCTTGTCAACACAAGGCGTTAAACTATGTTTGGAAACCCACATGTTATAGCCAGAATCCTACAGGTGATTTATACATATCTAAATTAGTTGCATAACTTACCATGTCACATTGTCATTAACTAAGCAGGCATGACTCACATTTCATGGCATTTCCTACATTGTGCAACACCCTCCAAAAGAAACTGAACGTCTTACAGGATTACCATCCCAGAGAGTTTGTGCAAGAGACATATGTACAGTATGAGAAGGAAGTGCCACTCCCAACAGCAGCCTACTTTGGCTTCTCTCAGTGCTGAGAAAAAGCTTCCCTGGCTGGCCCACTCCCT
The DNA here is from genome assembly GCA_029282475.1 of Phrynocephalus forsythii. Taxonomy (NCBI): domain Eukaryota; kingdom Metazoa; phylum Chordata; class Lepidosauria; order Squamata; family Agamidae; genus Phrynocephalus; species Phrynocephalus forsythii. The sequence continues at coordinate 19,626,171 of JAPFRF010000003.1, forward strand.
GGCTTCCCCACCTCGTTCTCCACCCTGCATCTGGTGACACGCTTGTCACCATTTTATTAAAAAGCATATTTCAAAATGGCATAGTGGTAGATTGGCAAGGTACAAGAAGAGAAACCACCAGCTGGCAGTCCTCTCCAGCACTTAAGTGAAACAGAAGTAGATAGAAAATAAATACATGTATGAGTTTAGATTGCTGAACAGCCTCCAATTAACAAAGACACAGAATGGAGGGGATATCTTTTATTCACGATATAGTGATAATTTAAAACTGAGGAGATCAGATAGGAATTAGAGTTTGTGAATTAAATTAACAGATCCTCTTACCTTCATTCTTTTTCAGCAAGCAACCAATACATTCTTAAACTACCATACTTCTTATAACCTTTAATGTTGGTGAAAGGAACACAACTTAAGCTTTTTTCAGAATGAGTTAGGTAAATATATCAAATGATAAACTCAAACTGATAATCTGAAAGATTTTCTACATACATATTTATAGCAACTTAACCTTTTAAAATTGCTAGCAAGCTTAATGGCGATTGGACAAGCCATAGCTTTTTTTCCTCCATAGCATATCAAATTTGCAGAGCTACAGTGCAAGAAGAAATAAATTAAACACAGGCATATAGGCATGAATACATGTGATTGAAGAAGAAAATTACAATTGCTACAATACTTGCACAAACATGTTTAAAATGTGTTGCAAAGTAAGAAAAGAAATTGAATTTAATCTATTGAGTAAATAAAAGATAAGAAGTACAGTAATACCTTGGTTACTTGGTTTAAGAGCATATTGCAAGAAAAGCAAACATTTCTTCTACATTTTGCCTTGATCAACAAGCAATGTCTTGCAATACAAGTAACTGGAGCAGGTCACATGAACACAACTGAGCCAACGTATATTCACTTGCTGGTTTACCTAAAAAGATTGCACCTGAAAGCAATATACTTCAGTAGAAGAGAAAGATAAAAACTGGGGGTGGGGTGGGGTAGTGCATTTAAGATGTTACTTCATTCTTTCCTGCTTCTGCAACTAGTTCTTTGCCCTGCTACTGGTGAATTGACAATTCTTCTATATTTTCTTCTTCTTGTGCACTCTGTAATCATGCAGCAAAGCAAGAGAATTCTACAGAATTTTATTATGAGAGGTATGTCTAGGAATATCTGCAGCAAATTTTAAATGTGGAGTGCTCCAGAAGTATTAAGAACTGGAGATGGGCATGAATCCCCAGTTCAGTGATCCATGCTGATTCATTTATCAGCCAAACAGGGGTTCAGCAGTTTCCTGGCCTACCGCAGCTGGTTCCTTGCCCACTCAGAAGTAATGCCCGGAGGAGATGGGGCAAGGAACCTGAGGTGCTGCCTATGAGTAGGTGACAAGGGCAGAGGCAGTGATGGGAAATACCAAACACCTATTCACCTGGTAAACCAGTGGTTTGTCCCAATCTCTATCAAGAAAGTATTATTAAATACAGTTCTTCACATTTCTACCACCCTTTCTTCTCCGGGAAGAACCAGGTGAAACGGCTAATTCACAACTAGAAGCACATCCACTTTAAAAAGTAAAGTATACACTGTTCCTTAGTGCAGTAATTGACCCTAGTTTAAATCAAGGGGGATTTGGTGATCAAGTGCATTAATTTAAATAGGTCTACACTAGGGAATACCAGGTGCTGTAGGCGCCTGGAGTAGGAACTGACAAACCACTCCAGTATTCCTGCTAAGAAAACTCCATGGACATGGGGTCATGAAAACTTGGTCACAACTGTAACGACACACACACACACACACACACACACACACACACACACACACACACACACAGTTTCAATGTGGTTTAACACAGTAGGTCACAACTAGAGTAAGCTTATTTAAATTAATCAAACATATGGAGTTCACTCACCAAAGCTCCAGTGATTCAATAGTCTCACTGTGTGACATACTGTGCTAAACAACAAGATTTCAGCTATTATTTCATACCTTTGCAAATTGCAAATTAGGTTATTACTCTTTGGTGTCTGTTACTTAGGAGGTAAGAGAAATAACTTTATAATTGCAATGATGCTCCTTTACATGTTTCTGCTTTCAGTATCCTCATCTGCAAACCTATACGTACTTTCTATAAAAAAGCATCACTAAACATACGAGGGCTTACCTCTGAGCATAGATATAATGCCTTTGCATCTTTGCATGATGAAAAATAAGCTTAATAGATACTGTTATATTTGAGGCTTCTATGGGCTTATCAAGATTATTTAGGATCAGTATATACGATGAGGTTTGCAGAAAAAGAAAAAACACCTTTAAAAACCAACAAAAAAGAAAAACTAAGCAACAGTTCAAAAAGCAGTACAAAGATACAATGACAATGAAGAGCCATCTAGGCTAAGAATGTATCTGCATGGCTGCAAAAGGTGCCAAGAGCAATTAACTAGATCACTCTGTGCAGACTAGAAGATAATTATCCAGATAAGGTCAGGACTTACGTTGTCCCCAGGTACTTTGATAACTGCTTAATAAAGCTACTAATTTCAAATTGCATTACATTACAACTCAGGCTTTTACATACATTCAAAGCAGTCAGGGTTAGATTGCAAATTAGGGGAGTTCCTACGTACTTCTGAATCTTCCACATCACACTTAAGAAGATATAAAGAGACACCTTTTTTGGCCCACCCTTCATACGAGTCTGGTAAAAACCAGACAAAATTAAACCCAACCAATACTTTCAATAGGTGTACATTACTGTGAAAGGTTATGGAGATTTTATAGAATGGATCTGTGGTTCCTAAAAGAAAGGAACAGATAAAAGATGGGCATTGTAATGTAGTAAGCAAGCCATGTAATTTTGATAGTTCTTATCATGACATTTTAAATAATTGATACATGGCCCTCCAGATGTTCTGAAACCAAAATTCCCTTTACAACTGACTGTGCTGGCTGTTGGGAATTTACGTTCATCACCATTAGAAGGGCCACATGCTCCCCACTCCTACCCTCCATTAAAAATACACTTCTCTTGCAAAGAAGATTACAAACAAAACTATAATGATATTTGAAACATCAAAATGCATTGGGGAGAAACATAAAAATAATGGACAAGGGGAATGTTCATGAACCAGGAGACACTTGTTCGGAGTAGACCACAAGGAGTGGACTCTCTGCATGCCCAGAATCTTGTACCAAAAAACTATCTCACTACATCCCTGTTCCTTGGTTTTAACCTGACATATCACAAATCTTCACACTGAAGAAAATCTGTCAAACATTTCAGCAAAGAATTACTAACTTGGATGTGCTCCAAAATGTTATTTGACCGAACCCTTCTTTCTTTGATATATACTCACACAAATTAATCTGCGAAATTATATCAGAACTATAAATTATGTGGCTGGGCTAAGCACATGGGTCTTTCCCATCTGAGTGGCATGTTAGTATATACCCTTACATTTTGGGATATCCTATGGAGAAACAGCATGGCATGTAAAGAAGATTTATGTACCATCACACTCTGTATCAGTAAACCAGGAAAGTTGCCAATGGATACACCCAGTACCAAAAAGGGCCAACGATAGCACAGAAACAAGTAACTTCTCATGGGTGGGAAATATGCAGCCATATGCCACTGTTAGTGCTCAGTTGAATTCCTGATCCTGCAAGCCTAGGGTTGAGGGTTGCCCATGGACACTGTAGTCACACTGGCTCCTGCAGTAAAGCAGCAAGCAGGAGTCATTTTTTTCCAGTGACTGAGACTGGAAAATAAGTATGAAGTGAAACTTGCCACTTATTACCCTCCATTGGAAGCCCAGCATTGTATTTGGGCGTTTGAGTTTTCAAAATGTTTCCCAAAATTATTACAAAGGTGCTGTGAGTTAAATCAGTGTTACTATCCACTCTTGTAGGAAAGTGGACTGAGGCTCAGGGATTTTTTTTTAAATCCAAGGCAATAGGTGACTCTGGAACCAGGGAGTTCCTAATGGGTAGATCATACCTATTATTCAGTTCAGGTGGAATATGTGTTTATATATAAACATCAATAGAAAGAAAATAGGATGAACACCATTTGTTTAAAGAGTACACTGTAAAAATAATCAATAATACAAAAACATTTTGTTGATGATTCTGATGGTAGGGATATTCCACAATGATACATTCATTCTGGTGTATGCTCTAAAAGGCCCATAGGATGATGAATTCCAAAGAAATAAGCTCTGAGACTACCTCAATGTATTGACATACAGCATATCTTCTTACATGTACTTCTCGGTAGGAAAATAAACATAATTAGATCTTTAATTTTCAGCCTCCCAAGGGAAGTCATGCTGGCTACAATGCTGTTGTGCTTTCAAGAGGCAACCAAATGCACAATAACCTTTGGTCTTTAAATCTAGTTTTCACACTGGCTTTTGAATTGTCAAGATTTGTTGTTAATATCAAAATGGTTCCAAAAACAGTATTGTTACTGGTGAGATAAAATTGTGATGGAAATAATATCAAAAAAGAGATGGTAATGAATATGATGGCTCGATTGTTAATAGCAAAAAATTGGAAGCAGAATTGGAAATTTCAGCTACAAGAGTGGTATAATGAAATATGGAATATAGCAGTTAATGGTAAATTAAATTCAGAAATTCATTTTAAAAAGCGAGAAACAAAGATTAATAGATTTACTAAAATGCGGGAAGAATTTATAAAAGTTGTATTATACAAAAAGAAAAGGGAAAAAACAGGCAATGGTTATATATATTTCTGGAAGGATTTGGCAGTTAGATAAAAGAGAAGAAAAAGTCTGATTATAGAAAATGTACTGTATGTAAGATATAAGGTCCCAGGGAGAGGGGAGCACTAATGTTAAAAAAATTGTTATGGATATTAGCATTTTAAAAAATTGAGTTTAAAAATTAAACAATAAATAATAATAAATAAATAAATAGAGAGATATTTTACTAATTATATTGTAGAATAAATGGTTTTGAAAGCCCAAACAACAATGAATGTGGTAATAAATATTCATCTACTGTCCTATAATATGCAGTTATTCAAAAGTATTACTATGCAGATGGACTAGAAAATACCAATACTCATATATTCTTAATTACTTATAGAACTTTCTATATTTTAAAAAATGTAATTCAAGCACCCACAATACATTGGCAATATATAATCTTTTCCTCCCTCTTTCTCTCCTGAACTAAATTGGACGTTTCTTCCACTGATTCAGAATGATGCAGCAAACCATAGGTATCAGACAACAGATGAATGAATGATAAAAGAGAAACTTTATTTTTAAATAAATAAATAAATTTAATGAATAAAAATTTAATGCTAGTTCTAGTATCTTATTGCTCAGTTTTACAGATACAGTATTTCATTGCACTAAAAAGTTGGATTTCCTAGAAGCTGAACAAGGAGGTATCCCATTTTTCTGGCAACAATGTGTCTATTCCTTGGCCTCCACTAAACCAAGAGAGAATATCTCCAATGAGTTCATTGGGGAGGCAGGGAGCAACGCATGGGGTTGTACATGTAATAACCACAGATTTTTTAAAAAAATCAATTTTCATGTAATTTGTTGTTTTTGTTTTGGATGCTTTGTAAATTTTTGTATTTACTTAAATATACAAAATTAAATGTCCAAATTAATTGATGATTTAATTGGCTGTAATAAATTAGGTTCATCTTTGATCTTGCTGTACCCACCAGTAGAGATTTCCCCCAAATTTCATACTGTACTTTCAGCGGTATTGCACTTTTACAAACTGCATTGTTAATTAGTGTGATTTTTCCCATAAAATATTTTGTTCCAATAAACAGAACTAATATTCAGTTTTCCCTAGCAAAGCAAAGACATCCTGCAACTGGTGAAACAATCAGCTAACAGAAGTTTCAAATCACTCTCCAGAGTTGGTTCCATCCGTACTGTATTGAAGCAATCTAGATAGGATGTAATTAAGACATGTGTCACCCTACCTAGATTTTCATTCAGCACAAAAGGTGGATTTGGTGCTCCAGACTTGTCTAAGGAAATCTTTTTCTTCACAAAGCTAACACCTAACCAAGAAGCGACATGGATGCACCCAGAAAAATTCCACAAAATAGAGACTTGGATTTCAGGGAGAGTTAAATGGGAACAAACCCATCAAACAGAGCTGGGTTCAGATAAGTAAATTTGTAATTAATTTTGTTTCCTACATGTAGAAAGAATGCAATAATTGGTCTTTAGAGACATGATAGATAGATAGATAGATAGATAGATAGATAGATAGATAGATAGATAGATAGATAGATCATCCTATGTTTGAGTTCATTTCTCTATAAATTACTGCACTCCTAGTTTGGAAAATAACTTTTTGTTCATTTTGGACATTCTGTTCCAGAGTGGGAAAGTTTCATTAATAGCTGGATCAATAGATAAATCAATAAAAGAAAGTGAAAATAACCTGGCTAATAGGATTCGAAAGCCTGCTAGGACATTATCAGACAAGGAACAGGGTATGAATACGAAATAAACACTTTGCTAGAATGTGGACTTTTTTCAAATTTACTTAGTTCATTTATCATCTTGAAAATCCATAGCATGAACTGCAGCAGCAAAATTTCAGTCACTGTGGTTAACTGCTCTGAACAATAAGGAAGAGCATCCTGTTGATTTTATGGAAGTTTAATTGTAAAAGTAATTGAAAGAGTACATCTATCATGCAAGGATGGCTAAACCAATTTCTTCACACAGAAAATTAAATAAGTTAATTCAGAGTTGTAATACCTATTAGTTACCTGCACATTAAAATTCATTAACTAGAAATAAGGGTTTTTTAAAGAAAAATAATTAGATATTATCAGGTATAATTAATGAATTGATATTTCATTTAGTCTAAGCTGTTGGGGGTACATGCTGGCAAAGCAACTTATCTGTTGTTCTCTGCTGGCTCAAGATTATATTATGTACACACAAATATATTTCTGTATGCATAATACTGGATATTTCATAAAGTGAGTTTTATTTTGAGAGTAAGCTATCCAAAATTAGAGCTGTGTGAAACTGCATCATCTCCCAATTTGTATTCCAAAACAAAGTGGGACAATTCAAAAGATGGATACAGTAATACCTTGGTTTACGAGCAAAATTGGTTCCAGAAACATGCATGTAAACAACTTGTATATCAAAACAAATTTCCCCATAAGAAATCATGGAACACAGATGATTTGTTCTGATGCCACACAGACCACATGCTGTGCATACAAAATGCCAAAACTCATAAAAGAAGTTACAAGTCCAAGTCTACACCATGGTTTATGTACCTTGTTGAGGAATCTGCTATGTTTGCAACTAACAAGTGGATTTTACTCAGTGTTTCTAATGTGACAATAATAAAATGCAGTTTGTAACCCTATTGCTTGACTAGGTGCCCCATGATTAGAAATGGTTTTAAAAATAAGAAAGAATGTTGGAAACAAATTACAGTGGTACCTCGACTTACAAAATTAATCAATTCCAAATGCATTTTCGTAAGTCAAAAATTCCCATAGGAATGCATTGGAAATTGATTAATTTGTTCCAGAGGCTAGAAAAAAAAGCGGGGTGTCAAAAACCCTCCGCATCCAAAGACGAGAAAGGGCTTTTTGCTGTCTATGAAGAGGTGGGTATTTGAAAGCCTGGCCCAACCCAGCAAAGCAGTGGAAAATCTCCCCCCGCCTACTTTGCTGGGTTGTAGAGAAATCCCTTCAATGAACTGGCAGCAGAATGCTGCTCCTCCCAGCTGATTTTGACAGCTGGGAAAATCATTGGCTGCTGAGAAGCAGCAGCTGCCAGTTGACTGAGGTGGTTTCTCCCCCAACACATCAAAGTTGGGAAGCTTTTCCCCTCTGCTGGGTTGGGGCAGGTGCCCTGCTCAGATTTTTCCCCTTCTTCTTCCCTCCGTTTTCTCCCTTCTTTTTGCACTCCCTGTCTCTTTTTCTTCCAAGCTTCCCCCTTTCCAAGCTTCCCCTCTTCCTTACACCCCAAAGCCTCTCTCTCTCTCCTTCTCTCTCTCTCTCTCTCTCTCTCTCTCTCTCACACACACACACACACACACACTGCAGAGTTAGAGTAGGAGTAGGTGTGTGTGTGTGTGTGTGTGTGTGTGTGTGTGTGTGTGTGTGTGTGTGTGTGCATGCGTGCGTGCGTGCACGCACCCACCACAACAGAAAGTGGGATATCCCAAAGAGTCTTCTGCTGCAGAAGGCACACGAAACACAGCAGGGCTTCTGTGCGCGCATGGGCAAAGAACAATGGACAAAAACAGTGGACATCACTGCTGTTCTACTAATGTAATTTTATCCTGCTCCAATCAGAAGTTAGTGGCTTCTCATTCAATGAGCTTATTCCCTGATTGATATCTAGTTCTGAGGCCTACAGTGGCATCTAAGCCCAATTGACTGCTTCTTTTTCCCATGGTAAAAGATGACTAACAAAAGTACCATGAATGTCAAATACAGTAATTGTCCCCAATGATGGTGTGGTGATTGGGATTCTTGAAGCTACTGCAGTCACAATTTTCAAGAGCCTGGGTGCTAGACACTTTATTTCAACCTCTTTGAAACTCTAAAGTTACACAGCAGTTGACCTGATTGCCTAAATAAAGTGCATTTAGTATAACAAGCAGTCAATTTAAATCAACTTGTTGGCCAAGCGGATCAGCTACAGAAAAGTGATGAGGTAAACATTACTTTTATATTAAACTCAGCTGGAGATATGGCCTGTTTATCAGTTTCGCTTGGTCTTGCTGGTGAACCTTTCTTTCTTTCTTTCTTTCTTTCTTTCTTTCTTTCTTTCTTTCTTATTTATTTATTTATTTATTTATTTATTTATTTATTTATTTATTTATTTATTTATTTATTTATTTATTAAACTTGCATATCGCCTGTCTTCCCGGAGGAACTCCGGGCGGTTCACAGCATGAAATGCAAACAGAATCAAAACAATTAAACAACACAATTAAAAACACTAACAATCAGTCAATCAATAGACCAAAAACAGCAGCAAATAACTGATAGGAATGGGTTAACATGCCTCAAAATCAAAATATATTATAAGTAGACCCAAATGAGCTCACAGGGTCAGGTTGGCATAAACACAAAAGAAGATGCCAGCCTGTAGAGTGTAACAAATACTTGTGGTTAACTGAGATAAGAGCCAACGGGGAAGCGAAGACAACACAGACATGTGGGCACCATCTTATGGCACCAAAAGCGCCATTTTACAGCAAAGCAATGGGAAAAATCTCGAACTAAAGAATAAACAAAAGCCATTTCTAAGAATGATGATAACTTACCAGGTATGATTACGTATGACATACGCACGAAATACGTAAGCTGCGGCTACAGAAAAGTATAAAAGACCACGGAAACCATCACTCGAGGGTCCAGAGAGCAGCAAGGCCGTCAGGCCATGCTGCGCTCGGATCCTAAACTAACCCACTCTCTGTAATGTCTAAATGTCCTGTGCTGTATATTTCTATCTGTCTTTAATAAACCTTTTGCTATAACTAACTCAGCGTGGCAATTTTGATGAACCATCAATGGTACATTGACAATTTATAATGGTGCATTGGCAACTTACAAAGAAAACCACCAATACCAATTTTTAGATCAATTTTATTCTTATCAGATGGTGCGTTGGCCGGGAACCTACGCTTCGCTGGAGAATGTTCTGCCAGCGGCGAGGGTGAACGGGTCTCAGCTTGCTTCCCACATTTTTTTCATTGGACTGTCCTTGCTTCCAGATACTGACAATCTCCTCTAACCTCTGTTCTAAGCTTTCCCCCTTTCCATTTTCCTTTGATCGTCTGCATTTCCAGCTAAGGTAAGTAAAAAAAAATTTTTTTTCTTGCTTGGTTAATAGGGGAGAAATAGTTTTTTTAGCTGCAGAACTTGACTCCCTGACTTGTTTTTCTTCTTGCCCAGAAATAAATTATGGCCATTTAAAGTATCCCTGTTTTTATATTAATTGGCTCAAAAAGTCCCAAGTAACGGCCGTATTGCCTTGTGTGGCAGAATCAGTTAACAAATCAAGTGTCTGCCTTATTCTGCACTGCTAAGAGCTCATTTCAAAAGCGGCACCTTTTTTCCTCTGAAAGCCGAACTCTGTATCTATTTTCTAAGAAAGTAAACTAGACAGTAAAAGTCCTTCCTTATCAGCCAGCCAAGGACTTCTTGAAAGCTTGTATTTTGCCACTTCTCTTACATATTGTTTAGTTAAAAGCCCAAACCGCAGGCTGGATTTTTTACAAGGCCGAAACAATTCTCACATCAGGAAATACAAACATGGCTCAAAATCCTTATCAAACACTAATTGATGCCATGCAGAGACTGTCTGTAGCCCTCCGAGACCTTTTAAAGTTGATAGATGATATTCCATCATCACCAGAGCTTCAGTTTTCGTTTCCCTCACCACAGCCTTCCACATCTCAATCTTCCGTGTTTAAACCCCCAAGATCAAAGAGACCCCCACGTAGATTATGTTGCCGAAGCCCCCAACATAAATCAGCTTAGCTCCCTGGGGGAAATATTATTTAAACCTCAAAAACTAATATGGTGGGAACTTCAATCAGAGGAACTAAATGAAGACATAAATAAATATGTGTTTAGTTCCCCCCCCCCAAAAAGGAAAAGTTACCCAATTAAAAATCCTCTTCTAAGTTCCCTATTGCTTACTTGGAAAAAGTATGGAAAGAAATTGATACAGGAAGGTTCCCCGCTTGGTGCGGTGATCGATCAGATAAATTTCCCCACGAACATGAAGAAATTGGGAGACTTATTTAAATTAAGGAAAGTGGCAAGACTAAAAGATTGGATTAAAAAGATGACATCAAAACAAGAAATTAAACGTATTCTGCAAACTCAGGAATTGTCGTGGTTGAATTACGCCCAGTTAGAAAGCTGGACGAAAGAATGGATTAGGAGAAATACACAACTTAGAGGATATACAAAATTTGAGCAATTTCTGACAACATATGAATCAGAGAAAGGAAATACAGGGAAAGGAACAGTTGGCAAATTATATAAAATAATTCAAGATTCATTTGAGAATAGGGAACAGGACACAATAAGAGAGCTATGGAAACAAGACATAGAGAAATAAATAAATAATGATGAATGGAAAAGAATTTGGAATTTGAGGATTTTACGGTCATTATCAGTCAGAATAAAAGAAAAGTACTTCAAACTAGTTTTAAGATGGTATATGTCTCCAGTCAGAATGAATAGAATGAATCCAAAATATTCTAAGCTCTGCTGGAAATGCGAAAAAAAGATAGGTACCTATTTTCATTTATGGTGGGAATGTGAAATAGTTCAAAAGTTTTGGCAAGAGATTATTGAGGAGATAAGAGAAATACTACAAACTGATATTAAATGTGTACCGGAAATTGCTTTGTTATCATTACCATCTATCAATGAATATGATGTGAAAACTAAAGAATTAATAGCAAATCTTATGACAGGAGCTAGACTGATTATTGCTAGGAACTGGAAACTGAAATCAGACCTTAAAATTGCTGAATGGTATAAGGAAGTGTGGGACATAGCACTAAATGATAAACTATCTTGTAATATAAAAGTTTTGAGAGGTGAAATAAAAAAAGATACTTTCTATGATGTTTGGGGGAAATTTATAGATCATGTACTATTAAAAGGGAAAGGGATACAACCAACTTATAACCCAACACAGTTCTGGCGTAAAGGACCTTAAGAAGCCTTTTGGAAGAAAAAAAAAGATGAAGAAGAAAGAGAAGATGCAAGAATACTGGACGGTTTCTTGGTGGTGGGGGGCACTTTGTACTGTTTATGATTGCCTATTACTGTTTTTTTTATATAATTGTTTATCATTGTTGCTTTGTCTTTTTTATGTTCAATAAAAAAAAAATAAAAAAAAAAGCCCAAGAATGTTCCTTTAATCTGCATAATGATTGTAGCCCAACTTGGCCATCTCCTCATGAATTTTGAACTTTCGACAGCAGAGTCATGCCTTTTCTACAGCAGAATTTGTTTTTCTTTTAGATGTTGTTTAAATGGGCTTGTGTAGCCGGAATTTTAAAATATAAGACCCAGAGTGCGTTCCACGTCCCCCTTCCTTGTATGTGTGTGCAAAAATAAAGGTCTGGAAAATGGGCTTGTGTAGCCAGGAGAGAATTTTGTTTTGGGTTTATTTTATGGGAAAAGAGTTGGCTTGTGTAGCCTGTAATAATTATTTCTATGTAATTCAGTTGTTTACATTTTTATAGAATTTTAGAGAATTTACTTTGTTTTGGGGTTAATTGAAGTAATGTAATGGGAAAGTCTGTGTGACAATTTATTAGGTAATTAAGGACAGGAATTTCATTCCTGCTCCTGCAAAAAAAGTTTCATAATTCTGCTGTAGAAACTGGATATTTCTGCTTAGCTGATTTTTTTACAGCACCAAACCAATATAATGTGATTTTTAAGGTTAGCAGTGACCATCTTACTCCAAATTGACCATTTTACTCCAAAGTTTGATTTATAGAATTCTTCCCTTCTAACAACTTAAAATTAGAATTATACTTCTTCTGCATTTCTAATTCTAAACTCTGTGTCTTTGGCTCAAACTGCATTCCACCTCCAACCTCCGCTGTGTGTTGTCTAAGGCTGCTATTCATGTCGTGTCTAAATGTCCTGTGCTGTATATTTCTATCTGTCTTTAATAAACCTTTTGCTATAACTCAGCGTGGCAATTTTGATGAACCATCAATGGTACATTGACAATTTATAATGGTGCATTGGCAACTTACAAAGAAAACCACCAATACCAATTTTTAGATCAATTTTATTCTTATCAGATGGTGCATTGGCCTTTCCTTGCATACTTTTCTTTCCAAATGCTGCTTAATTCATAAAGCTTGGGCTAATGACGTATGTTTTATTTCATTATTGTGCCAGTTCTGTTGGTCTCCAATCGAAAAGTTACCCACAAACTATGTCCTGTTTTTTGTGTTTCAAATAAGGTTTCAGAAATTATGTTCCAGATATTTTAAAGGTGTAAATTTTGCTATTGCCCCCACTGTGCACTGTAAAAAAAAAAAAAAAAAGATCTGTTTCAGATCATGCTGACAATCTATACAGCTGTCTCTCTATTAGCTATCTTTCCTAGATCCACCCTCTCATTGCAAAGCTGTACAGAAACACCTTCTTGGCTGCTCCAACTTCTGAGACTCTGTCTACTCCTGATGACCCCTGCCTGAGTTCAACTGCCTCTGTGCCGCTTCCTAATCTACACCTTCCAAGGAACGTCAAGGCTGGTCTGCTGCTTCGTGTGGGTCCTCCTCATCTCGACAGCCCCTGGTCTCACCGTTCCTGCCCGTTCTTGTGGCCTGTTATCAGCTCCATCCTTCAAGTGGAGTGATACTGAATGCCTCTGTCATCACCTGCAGCCATCTAGCTGTCTCAGCTGAAGCAAAACAACGAACTGGTTGCACAGTCATGGAAGCAAAAAAGGCACTTTAAAGAGACTGTTTTGTCCCAATTACGGCAGTGTTTTCTCCTTTCAAGAATCATCCTGAACTGTTATAATGTCAACAAACTCCACAACTATCACAGACTGCCAGCATGCCTTTTGCATGTCCTTTTAGCACATCTACCTGTTTATTTTTGCAGCCAAAACAGCTCAACACCTTTGCAGCCATCTACAGCTGATGTTTAGAAACAATTACTGTTTATGATGGTTTTTTTTGAAGCATACTGTATGTTCTGTATCTGTAATTCTAGTAGCCTTACTGAATTCTGTTATGTGCTACCTTTGCTATCATATCCCTTACCTTACCTTTGTATTGTATAAGATACTTTCATGTGTCAACTGAACTTCTGTCATTCACAAGAAAGGTATCCACATATTTGTTCATTTTGTTTAGCAGTCAAAGGAACAGAAAGCACTTGATTTTTTCAATTGTTCAATGAACCCTATAACCCAGCACATCATCAATGGTGTCAATCAACATATTTTACAGAATAGTTGTTCCCCAAATTCATTTTATCAAAGCTTCATTTTAACTGATGCCCATAGCCCTCCTATTCAGCCTTATGGTATATATGTATTGTCCATGCCCTCCTGATTCTTCTATGCCAATCTATTATACAGTTTAAAATGGGTTGCAGAAATAAGCCACTCCAGTTATTGAACACACAATAGTTTGATTTATGCCCCTGGTTTGATCCCAATACAGAATACCCTTGATAATATCCTGGGTCTCTGCTTCACCTAACATTCAAACAGCAGAGCACCCCACTGTCAACCAAATGCCATCCTCTAAGGAGACTTTAAATGTATTTTGTGTTATGATTTCAATGTATGCTGAAAAAAAATGGGGGAAGTTGTGATTATAAAAATGGCAATCTTAGGTCCTAAGCAAACAAGACCTCCTTACTGTTAACAAAAGCACTATGCCACCTCTAGTAAATCAGCTATTAGATTACACCTTCCCACAAAAGAAAACAGATACACCTAGATACAAGTCAGAATAGTAAGGTCCCTTCATTTACTCATTCAATACCTATACTGTTATAACTATACAGGAGACATACAATCAATCAGGTCCATAACAAATAAAATATAATAAAGCAACGCAGTTAAGGTAAAATGGCTGCTGGAAGGTCTTAAATCATCCAGCAGACAAAAGGCTTAAGCAATTGAGTATTATACTTCTTAGCATTAGTTTCAAAAATAGTTTTTATTCAATTTTTCAAACTTTCGCGAAGAGAAAAAGTAAGGACTGATAGGAATGGGTTAACATGCCTCAAAATCAAAATATATTATAAGTAGACCCAAATGAGCTCACAGGGTCAGGTTGGCATAAACACAAAAGAAGATGCCAGCCTGTAGAGTGTAACAAATACTTGTGGTTAACTGAGATAAGAGCCAACGGGGAAGCGAAGACAACACAGACATGTGGGCACCATCTTATGGCACCAAAAGCGCCATTTTACAGCAAAGCAATGGGAAAAATCTCGAACTAAAGAATAAACAAAAGCCATTTCTAAGAATGATGATAACTTACCAGGTATGATTACGTATGACATACGCACGAAGTACGTAAGCTGCGGCTACAGAAAAGTATAAAAGACCACGGAAACCATCACTCGAGGGTCCAGAGAGCAGCAAGGCCGTCAGGCCATGCTGCGCTCGGATCCTAAACTAACCCACTCTCTGTAATGTCTAAATGTCCTGTGCTGTATATTTCTATCTGTCTTTAATAAACCTTTTGCTATAACTAACTCAGCGTGGCAATTTTGATGAACCATCAATGGTACATTGACAATTTATAATGGTGCATTGGCAACTTACAAAGAAAACCACCAATACCAATTTTTAGATCAATTTTATTCTTATCATAACAGAGGGCGGAAAAAAAATTAAATTTTAAATTTTAAATTTTCTTTCTTTCTATTCGCAAAACAGAAAATTTGGAAATGCACACAAAAGTGAAGCCCTTACTCACTTTTCACATAACAAACAAAAAAGTACATTTTCTTACCACCCACTTGCATAACAAAAACTAACCAAATAGTACAGAAAGTAGATACAGTAATACCTTGGTTTAAGAATAACTTGCTTTAAGAGCGATTTGCAAAACAAGCAAAAATTTCTTCTAATTTTTGCCTTGATCAACAAGCAATATCTTGATATGCAAGCACTTGAGCAGATCACATGATCAGAAGTGAGCCAATGGTGGCTCTCCTTCCCTCCCTCCCTCCCTCCCCCTGATGGATTGTGGGTGATTGTCTGGAACATTCAGTCTCATCAGCCTCCAAAGCAGAGGGAGGAGAGAGGAACAGAGGTCTTCTTTGCACAAGCCAGGAAAATGTAGGTAAGGGTTTTATTTTTCTTTATATTTATATTTTATTCAATTCGTTTTCAATATTCTTTCTTATTTTTTCAAATCATTTATAGTCATGGGGTGGCTAGTCAAGTGTGTATAGGGCTACAAATTCCACTTTATTATTTTCACGTTAAAAACACAGAGTAAAATCCAGTTGTTAGTCCCAAGCAAAGCAGATTCTGCAGCCAGGTACATAAACCATGGTGTGGACGTGGACTTCTAGCCAACTTCTTTTGTGAGTTTTGGCATCTTGTGTTTATAGTATGCAGTCTCTGGGACCCCAGAACGATTCACCTGAGTTTCCATTATTTCTTATGGGGACATTTGCTTTGATATAAGAGTTTATTTTGTTTACAAGCATTTTTACAGAATGGATTATCCTCGTATACCAAGGTATTACTGTAGCTGAAAAGCTCAGGCCAAAGCAGAATCCCCAAAGCAAAACTGTCACTGATGTGTTTCAACAGAGGAGGACCACTTTCAAATGTTAATTCCAGGCACATCCCAATCAATTACAATAAATATTGAACTGGTGAAGGCAAAGTAGACACTAACATCATGTTCCACTCTTCTGTTGACTAATATAGTATGTTTTACCATAATTGGATGTCATATACAGTATTTCCCTCATTCTAGCTGAACTAACTTTGTTGTTAGGACAGCTAATAAAAGCTTACTGCCTTCCTTAATTCCATTTCCCAACTTAAGTTAACATTCCCCAGGACCATTCTATAAAATAAGATATGTAGGATGTTTAAAATACTCTCAGCATATGCTTTGTTGTTGTTCAGTTGTTCAGTTGTTCAGTCGTGTCCGACTCTTCATGACCCCATGGACCAGAGCTCACCAGGCCTTCCTATCTTCCACTGCCTCCTGGAGTTTGGTCAAATCCATATTGGTTGCATCGATGACACCGTCCAACCATCTCATTCATTCATGCTTCCAGTACTTTTAAAAGTGTGTGTTCCATTTAGGAGAAGAAGAAGAAAAAATCACCCTTCAATTCTTTCTAGAAAAATGATTTCCCCTTCTTAAAATTTCCACTTCTATTTACCTGAAAGATAAAACTGTGGATTAACTTACTTGCTTTAATCATCAGAAGTAACTTGATTTCACACTAATTAATTCTAATTTTCATATTTCCTCTTACCCAGATATGCCAAACTCATATTTCATTATTCTTGCAGGCAAAATTCATGGGATATTTATTAGAATCATAAATAACTTGACTTCTGCTTACAGGAATAAAAAGCACTTCTAGCTCTGAAGTAGCAGGCTTAATTTTGAGAATGTCACAGTAAGTTTTAATGCCATACGCTGCAACTGTTTTTAGGATAGAGAAGGAGTTGCCAAAAGGCAAGTGGCAAGCCTTCACCACCAAGGCCATAGCTAATAACCCATTCTTGATAGGTTTCAGCACCTTAGGCCATTGTTCACCTTAAGGCTAAGGATACTATTGTCTCCCTAATGAGCCTATTTAGGCCACTGTTCATCTTATGAGCCTAATTCAGGCCAGGGTGACAAGAGGTCAAAGCTGCCTATAAAATGGAGGATTTGCACTAGCTGTATTCAGACCGATGAAGCTGTTTGGATGAACAGCGAAACGTTTCTATCTCTCAAAAAAAGAAGTCCAGTAGCCATGACTCAACTTCCAGATAAACTCACCTGGATGACTGAGAATCTTCACAGACATACTAGTACTATCAATTATCCTCTGGTAAGGTGACCATTAATTCCAAAAGAAGATAGATGCATTTTAATTTGATGTCTCAGCTTTGACAGCTGTGATTTGGGTAACCCTGCCAGGAGTGATGAAAACTCTTTTATTACTAAATTTTGTTTATATTTGATTTAATGCCACACAAAGAAGATGGGCTAGTTTTTAACTAGAAAATTCTCTAATTTTGCTTGTTTTTATTTTTCTCTCTCTCTAATATCTATATATATATATTACGGAGTATTACATCAGTACTGTTTTTTGTAATCATACAATTCTGTAATTGTGTCAGCTTTATTTTTATGACTTCTATGATTTTACACCACAATAAAAAACAGACAGACAGGTAGACAGATGGGTGAGCCTGCCAGGAATCTAGACTTGTAGCATGGTCTAAAATTCCTGATCGCATTACTCTCAGCTTTCCAGACACATGCAAATGGCTCTCACTGTGTTACAGTGTGCCTCAAAGGAGGAGGGAGTCTTTTTTAAATGATTCATCAATCTACTAGCATTTTTCCCATTGGTATTCTGCCTATGAAACCTCATGGTATATAAATTATTCTATAATTTTTCCACCCCATCCAAAGAAATAGCATTAATAAGATATAACCCAAAAGAAGTTTAAGAGAGGGTAGCCATGTTAGTCTTTTCAAGAATTTCAGGCAAAAATCAAAGAAAAACAAAAGAAAAGAAAAGACACAAACATGTGGCACCTTAAAGACTTTCATATTTTAATGTGACGTTTCATGCACATGTGCACTTCTTGTGCTGTTTTGTGCACATGTGCTATGTCTTGAAGAAGTGCACATGTGCATGAAATGTTACATTAAAATATGAAAGTTAGTCTTTAAGGTGCCACATGTTTGTGTCTTTTGTTTTGTTTTGTTTTTCTTTGATTTTTGCCTGAAACACCCAAAAGAAGGGTTTCACCACTGTTCCTAAAATGTAACGGCTGGGTAGCAAATAGTACACTGTTTCTAATTTCTGTGCATTAGAATGCAATATGTTTCTTTCATGAGGAAATACATTATTTTGCATTGGCTAATTTAAAAAAGGTTCAGTTACATTATAACAGTTTTTTTTCTATTGCCTTTACTATAGTTAGGGTGAATGATGTTTCAGATATAGCCATTCTCATTTAAATCTTCATTTTGTTTCCTGATTTTCAGCATGTTCATATCAGTGGTGTAGCTAGAGTTTGGAGCGCCTGGGGACAAAGTCAGTTTTTGCACCCTCTCCCCCCCCCCCGCAACCATTTCTCACCCACCCAGCAAGCAGGGTCAGATCCTGGGGGAACAGTAGGGGAGGGGAAGAAGGGACTCTCCTTCTCATGCCCTCTTTGTGGGTCTCCTTTCTAGTTAAGGCTCTCCTGTGCAAATTGCACAGCATGCAGATAGTGCCATGCAGGTGATTCCCCTCCCCCAAGTATCACCGCCGCATGCTTCCCCCTCCTCCTTTCCCCAGGCTAACTATCACCAAGCCTTAGCAGGTGTGTGTGTGGGGGGAAGGAGGAGTGGAAGCAATCTATGGAGGTGCTGCTTGGAGAAAAAACATTGCCTGCTTCCCTCTCCTCCTTTCCTCCAACTAAGGATTGCCAAGCCTTACCGGGGCAAAAGTAGGACTGCTGGTGGGATGGCACATGGCTTCCTCCTGCTGCTCCCCCTCCAGGCGCCCCCAGATTGCTGCACACCCCAGGGCAAATGCACTCTTCCACCCCTCCCTAGTTATGCCAGTGGTTCATATATGATTAACTGTCAAACTGTGTGTGTGCATGTGATCCAGGCATTTATGTTTAAATGGTGACCACGGATCACTTTTAGACTCAGGACATTTCTATTTAATTTTATTTACTACAGGGGAAGGAATGCCATAACAGCCATTATGCTAGTGATGCTGCTGGCTTTTTTCCTCCAACAGGACAAGGGAAAGATCCTCAACTAGCACAACATTGCTTTGTTGTTACACATGATAGCATTTCTCCTGACAATGTGCGTAATCCTGTGGCACCGTTAAGACGCTACACTGAATAGCGGTTTTTGAAAAAAGCACTGTGGCAGAATCCTTTTGTTCATTAAAATACGTAGATGAATAGCAGGAAATGTGACAAGCGCTCATTCTATCACTTTGGGACACATTTTATACAGTTTAATAAAGAAGAGATAGGGAATTCTGATTCCTGGCATACATGATATAATAACCATTTCATAACTTGAAAAGTTTCAGTCTTTACCTGTATTGTTTCCTACTTCTTTCTCCCCCCTTTCTACCCAGCTTTTTCATTTCCATCTAATACTAGAGTTCTTTACCTAAGGCATTTGTCTCTGATGTAGAACCTTGTCAAATTCTTTTTGAAAATATAACAATACTACATCCACTAAAATTTCCTTATCTTTTCTTGCAGTAATATCTTCAAAGAAATTCAGTAGATTAGTTCAGCTTGACCCTCTCTGCCTGAATCCATGCCAGTCATCCATCATCAAAAAGTCTGTTTTTCCAGGTGTTTTTAAAATGCATTTTCATAGTGGGTTCTGCTATACGTCCTCTCCCATTGAATACTAAGCTGAGTTTCCTTTAGGTAGTGAAAGAATTAAGAGTTATTTTTGTACTTCCCATTAGTCATACCTGCAAAATCTTGGGTCCTAGAATTGGGAGAGGAAAGAAAAACATCTTTATATCCATTTTATCCACACCATGCATATTTTACATCCCTCTTTCATAAACCTTTCCTGCCTTACCTTTTGGACAAAAAAACCCTCAAACATTGTTTCCTTTTTTCTCAGAGAAGAGTTGCTTCAAGTTAGCAAACAAACTGAAACAAGCAATAATCCAAGGCTTACATAAAACTCCTTGTATTCATGTGTGGACATGCTTGTCACGAACCAAGGATTAGAAAACCAAGCCCTATGACTGAAAGAGCTGGGGCTGTTTAGCCTTGATAAAAGAAGTCTGTGGGGAGATATGACGGCACTTTTCAAATACTTGAAAAGTAGTCATAGAGAGGAGGGGCAGGATTTGTTCTCAGTCACCTCAAAATGTAGGACACATAATAATGGGGTCAAGATACAGTAAGCCCAATTTAGGGTGGATATCAGGAAAAACATATTGTTAGTTAGAGAAGTACAACAATGGAACCAGTTACCTCAGGAAGTGGTGGTGAGTGCTCCAGGGCTAGAGAAATTAAAGAAAAAATTGGACAACCTTCTGTCAGCTTTGCTTTTATTTGTATGCCTGCATTGAGCAGGGTATTGGACTTGGTGGCCTTGTAGGCCACTTCCAATTCAATTATTCTATGATTCCTCAATTGACACCAAAAAACTTTAAAATTGTATTTGACACTACTTTTTATGCTTATGAATCTTTAGGTCCATAAGTTGTAAGTAGCAATTAATCTTTCTGAAAAGTATACCTTGCTGTGTATTTAAAATAAACAAGTAAGTGACCCAAGGTAAAAATGAGCTGGAATATGTTTTTGTTAGAATATTCTGGAAGTCATGGCAACTGGACTTCTTTTCTTGAGAGATTGAAATGTTTTGTTGCTTTCTTCGGTCCCGGTCCCACGTCCCTTTAAAAGCAGTTTAAATTACCAGATAACCTGTGTCTAAAAATGCCGTCCCCATGGCCACCTGGCTTTTTGAAAAAAAAGAAAAAAGAAAACCCAGTAATGCTCCCTTAAGTGAGGTTTCTGTGACACCCAAGAGGCAGGGAAATTTTTGCCTCGCTTTGAAAATCCAGCTTTTAAGGAGGCAGATGCTGTGGGACCACGCAGATGATCTGGGTTTCTTTTTCTTTCTTTTTTCATAGCACTGACCGGCTGTTCCTGGGGGCGATGGGCTATGTTTTTTTTTAATTGGTTTCCACCTTTGGAGAAACAGGAAGCTCTATCCGGTCCTACAAGTTTTAATTCCCCCCAGCCAAGTGGTCTGTTTTTTTCAAATGCTAGCACCACCTGCTGGACAAAGGGGGGCTGAACTGCACTTTAAAATAAAAAAAAAAAACAGCTTTTGACGTGAGAACTCTTGTCCCACTTATTCAATCACGTGATGGGACGAAGAGGAAAAGCCAGACATTCAGAAGATCAGGATCAAAACCCAGGTGTGATCACAGCCTTCCAAACAGCTTCATTGGTCCGAAGAAAGCTGCTTGCTGACAAAGCTGTTTGGAAGAGCAGTGAAACGTTTCAATCTCTCAAGAAAAGAAGTCAAGTTACCATGACTCAACTTCCAGCTAAACTCACCTGGATGACTGAGAATCTTCACAGACATCTTGTTAGAACAATATTTGCAGAATTCCTGGGTTAATAACTGAAGCATTCATTATAATAACAAATGCTAGCATTGGAACAGAAATATAATGAATGTTGACTTTTAACTGAAAATATTGAACAATACATTTCTAGACAAAGCATTGCAAATAGCTATCATTTCCATGATTTTACACAAACGTTACAGAACTCTGGATGAAACATAATAAAGCCCCAATGTAGGTAAAAACACTAATCCATTTTATCCTTTGGGGCCAGGTGCAGAATACTATTCCATGAATTTCTGCTTGCTTAATTCCGCTAGGTAACTTTCACTAGCTTGTTGTTGAAGTAGGCATCTCTTGACACATGTGAAGTCACTTAACTGGTGTACACCAGGAAATCTCCAGGCCATTTGCCTCTATAAATTGTGCTGCTGGCATTATACCAGTTAGTGCAACTAATATGATTCTCAACTTTATTTCACCTTTTCATATGACAGATAGTTTGACCTAGGAAAATGGAAATTAATTATATCCTAGCTTTGAGAATAAAATGTTAATGACCAGGGTGGATTCGATTTAAATCATTAGTCAGTAAGGCTTGATTTAAATCATGATTTTCTAATCTATATAAAAACTCATTTTTGCTGGAGTTGTTTTAATTTTAATATTTACAACATTTCATTTTTAGAATAATAACTTTTCAGATTAGTTTTGCAGTTATATCAGAAAATTACAGATTTGGTGATTATATACCATTGGAAATACATAGATAATTATGAAATTATTGCATGGCGAACTATCTCTAGTTTGTTTGTTTGTTTGTACTACTTCTACCTCACCTTTCTCCTTGGAAAAGGATCCAAGGAGGCTTACAGTAATGAGGAATAATAAACAGTCCAGTAAAATTAAGACATGTTCTAGTATTGAGAACAGGGAATTGAGGGACATCTTATAGCATTAATAGACAACATTACATTAAAGCTACAAGAGAACATGAGCAGTTAACAGGAGAGTAAAGTTCCATGTAAAGTTATTATTAAAAGTTACCTTTTACTAATGTCTATCATTTGATGTCCAACTGTGACTTAAATTTGTTTGCTTATGTCTGAGTTGATGAGTCCTGAGGTTTTATTCTAGCTTTATTGTTTGTTTATATTTGTAATTGCTATAGTGCATTTTGTAGTTTATTGTGTATTGGATGTTAACGGTCCACAGAGTGTGTATCACACTACCACAAGGTAGGAAAGAAAAGATTAATGGGTTAATCGTTCATATTGGACAACTGTTATGTTGTATTTTATTGGAAGGAGAAAAATAATAATTACCTTAATAATAACCATTTAAATAGTTTATTTAAGCAAAACAATAACAACATATAGCATGATGTATGCTTTATGTATGCGTTATGTATGCATCTTCATCACTGCACTTCTCATCACTGATGTTGTTTCATTTGGGCCACAAGGCCTTGCATTTCTTTGTTGTAGTGTTTTCATGTTGCATGTATTCCTGCCTTACCCACAGGTAGAGGAACTTCATTAAAATATTCCTAAACTGGGTCTCTTTTACGGCCTGCTGTCATTACAGGTTTTTCTGCTCAAGGGACAGAGATAACCCTCAGGTCTGTATACACACAAAGATCTCAAGATGTGGAGTACTGTGCTCAAAAGTTTTCACTTTCATTTTACTGCTAGCCCCTTCCTCCTCAAACTGTGTTCCTTGTGCAGACCTATTCGATTACAAGCAACCATCTATTCATTGAACTTCTTGAAATGTAGCACTTAAGAGGTAAGGGGGTTGATTCTGTGTACATAGATTTGCAGAGGAACAATGGGATTAAGGTCTCCCCCTTGATTTTGATGTTTATTTTATAACATTTTTTTGCTATGAAGGAGGCATGTAATTGTTGCAGACCCAAATGCACAGTTTTGAAAATAGCAAAATCAAGCATCTTTGATAATATTTTCTAGATAGAAAAATTGCCCAAAATAATCAGAAACCTCTGGGAGAGCATGACATTGTGAATGGATTAATACAGCCTTATGCTACATACTTAAAAACTAATTTCATGATGAATAACCTTTGGATTACAATGTATCTTAACTATAATATGATCTTTAGAGAGATTTTTCCTCAAATATTTTTAAATATTTTTATTTAAATCAAAAATTGATTTAAATAAAAAAAATCTGATTTAAATTTTAAAAATCTGATTTTTTGATTTTTTTTAATTTTTAAAAAATCATTGATTTTTATCTACCCTGTTAATGACAGAATCTTTGGTTCCAGATTTATCATGGTAGTTGGTAATAGAAGATATTTCACTTCTAGACTCTCCTAACGAAAGGTATTATATTATTACCAAGAAAGAAACTAGGATATACATGAGATAAGATGGGGTGTGTTGCAATTAAAAGATGACACACAATTTTCTCACAGAAGCATCCTCAAAGGCACCAGGTTAAGGAAGGTTATCTTCTTTTAATAGACACTCACTAAAGAAGACAGTACTATCGAACACCTTCTTCTCAGCACAGGCTAACAGGTTAGAAGTTGGAGAGTTGCAACTAGAGATGGGCACAAAATGAAAAGCAACATGCTGATTTGTTGTTTCGTAAGGTTACAAAATGTTTTGCAATGAAATGAAACAGCAGACAGTGTTTCATCAAGAAATGAAATGAAACACAATTTTTTGTTTTGGAAATGAAATGATTCGTCCTAATGGCTAGAGGCCTCTTTTTTTGATCCAGCCGTCTTGAGAAAAGAGGTTTATTTTTAAACTGATTGTTTTCCTTTCTTCCCTCTCCACGCCTCAGCTGCAGTCTCAATCTGTGGTGCAGCTAGCCAGGAGCTCTGCTGCCTCTCTTTGAGCTGCAGGACAGCAACTTTAGGACCACAAGGCTGATTGGATCACATTTCCCTTCCCTTCGCTGTGCCTTTGTCTGCAAATTCATTTAAGCTTGTTTTCCTAGGAGGTTATTTTTGATGTTTTTGTTCCTTCCCTCCCTGGGATGATCAGCTGTTGAGCATATTTCTCTGATCGCAATCTGTGGTGCAGCTAGCCATTAGGTTTTCATCTTGGTTACAGAGGGTTCTTGGTTTGAAAGCAAATTGATTTGAAGGTTTAAGGAGGGTATTCAATTGAAATCTATTTAAAGTTGGGCAGTGGCTTCTGTGCTAAATTAAAAAAGGGGGGAAAGGAAAGTTCCCCATTATTTATAGCCTTACGAATTGTTTTTTTATTTCATTTCATAACAAAAATTCTTTTTAAAAATTGTTATTAATGAAACAAAATTAAATGAAGACTGAAACGAAACAAAACAAAACAAAACACTATATTACCATTCCGTGCCCATCTCTAGTTGCAACCTATTCGGAATACAAAAACCATCCATCTTGGGATAAATTCAATAGATTTCTTACTGATTAAATTAAACCACTTAGATACTCTATTTTTATTTTATATATAATCAGACAATAGGTAGAGAAAGTAGGTTATTCCATACCACACCCCCTACAATACCCTATAACGTCTTACAGTTTGCCATGAGGCCTGGATATGGGATCTGGAATCCCAAAACTATTTGGAACAATATTCCACCAGCCAGCCATTGATAAAATAACACAGCATAATAATATGCAACAATCTCTACATATGCGTGCTAAACAGTCTGTATCTCTCTGTGTTTGTGTATTTCAGATCTTAAATGAATATTATGAAACACCTCAATTTATAGAGCATATTGGAACAAAAAATAAATTTATTAATTCTTACTATTTTAAGTACTTCTTTCAACTACATATCTGTAGATCCATGTAACTTTCTTTGCCACTTGCTAAGTAAAAAAGAAGAAGCAGAACATCCTTCATGTCAAACTGCATTAATTCAGCACCTCAGCAAACACAACTGGATCTCATGCCAACCATTATAATGAAAAGTACTTACTGACTGGGCATCCATCTAGCAAAATTCCATAAACTGTCTTCAGTTCAGCCAATGATGCAACATTATTATGAATTACTATGAATTCCCATTGATATGATATTTTATACTATTTGGGGCCCTTGGCATATTTCTTCATTTATTAGAAAAATATATTGGTTTTTATAAAAGCGGAATACATTTTTCTTATCTCTGTATCCCTGCCACTATGATTAATGTACTTTACATTTGCAAAATTTATATGTATGACACTAAATAGTTCTGCACTGGCTGAGATTGCCTCTGTATTATTTGCAACAAGTTGCGCCCTTCCCTGCCTCCTTTGTGCCATGAAATTATTATTTTTAAATAAGAACTTCAGTCTACTGTTTGCTAGCAGTTTAATTCAACAAACAGGAACTCACTACACTTGTAGACACCTAGCAGTTTGTCAGGGAGGCCTTCCACACTGAAACCAAATCAAACCAAATCAAACCAAAAGATACTGTATCTTCTTACAATCCTCCAAGTTTTGTGAATCAAATTCCAATTTAGCATAGCTTAAAATGTGATTCTAACCATGTTTACTCAAAAATAATTGCCACAGAGTTTTAGAAGTGATGAATATCTTAAAAACAGGAGTTCCAATTGAAGTTGGAAATGGAAACATTTCATAAATGAAAACAACATAATTGAGTAAAGAATGTTATTGTCCATTATTAACAGTATTACAGAAATCACATTATTACATTTGCTACCATTATGTAAGGCTGACTCAAGAAAATGAATACATACAATTAAATTACTTTTTGCATCCAGTGAGTTGGAGTCAGAGTTATTCATACTAAAAGCAAGCCAACTGAAATCAGTGGGAACACACTAACTAAATCTGGATCAAACCTTACAACAGAAAGAAAAAGAAAGAGCTGAAATAACTCCCCAGCTGTTTCTTTAGTTTAAGGAACATGAAAGTGGTTTAGCAATAAAGCGTTGCATTTCTCCTGTTGATAATTTAATTTAATTATCAACAGAACTTGAACAAAATGGAATTCACATATTGGTAAATGTATTAGATATGGATTATATATAATCTTTTCAAAATGCAGAAGAACATGAGATATTTGTTCAGCAAACTGTAAACTAGATGTATTGGAGACAAAGTAATGCAAATCTTTTAAGCACACATCCATCAGAGTATATGCTGTAACTTATAAAGATGTAAACAAACAACTGTTTCTGTGGCATAATGTAGTGGATTTAAAACAAAGCAATTTCTTTACATACTGTAATGAGGATATCTAAGGTTTTTTTTTTTAGCTATTTCACTAATCTAATCTTTTAAGAACTCAAAATGACTGGAGGCAATTAGTCAATACCTATTCTTGTTTACAGCTTAAGTCTAACTTCTGAATGCCCAACATAGTTTACTGTCATTAATTGTATATAAATGTCTGTAGGACTGATTGTTCATGAAACCATAGGTTTACAACATTACATGGAAATGTAAATAAAATAACATTTTCTGTATCGCTTTTAAGTGGTCTGCTTATATACCACCCCATACCACTTCAACTAGTCTCTGGGTGGTTTACAGTTTTAATTATAGTATGCAGGCTACATATTGCCCCCCCCAGCAAACTGGGTACTCATTTTACTGACCTCAGAAGGATGGAAGGCTGAGTCAACCATGAGCCTGCTCCCTGGGATTGAACCCCAGGTCGTGAGCACAGTTTTACTTGCAGTACAGGGATTAAGAGAGTCTTAAGTCTCATTCCAACCAAACAAGGTAGATTCCAAAACACCCAAGAAAATAATGTTGTGCCCCTCTGGCCAAGGCACCTTTTTCAACAGACCGATCCCTTCATGTTCAGATATGACACTTCGATAAATTACAAAAGGAGTGTTCCAATTGAACTTGAGAGAGAAAGAAGTGAGCACTGGTAAGTTCTGGGTTAGAGCAGTTCAACTAGGGCTGTTTGACTGTCCCACGTGCCTTATGGCGCGTGAGATTTCATTTTAACATAAAAGGAAGAAAATTGTACTAGATTATTATTTCTAGATTAGTAGCTAGTAAAACTGGAAAATTTTCAAGGCCCAGAATACTGCACTCATTAAAATGGAGTCTGAGGGAGCAGCTGTAGTTACCTGTAACACTTGTGCCATGTTTGTCATCTTGACAAAATGCACGGAGAACTACACTTGCTGCAAGTGCAAGCTGGTTCCACTATTAGAAGAGAAGGTCCAGCAGCTAGAGGCCCGCATATCGAACCAGCAACATATTAAGGAACTTGAGCTGTTCTTTGACACAGCGCAGAAGACTATCCAGGTCCAAGATAAGACAGGGCACACTTCTGAGGATGAAGTCACTTCCCCAACTCAGGAGGTAGATGTGTGGAAGAATTTGACTCAAAGGAGTAGAAGGCCAAGGGATAGCTCAGAGAGTCTCATATTGCACAATCAATTTGAGGCTCTTTCCCTCATCACACCTCATGAGGCATGCACAGAGGAACAACTGGTTCCACCTGAGGATCTCTCCCTCATCACAATTGATGAGATACAGGATCAGGTACATGTAGATGAACAGGCTGCAGGAGAGAAGCTCCTTGTACTAGGGGATTCTATAATTAGAAATACAGAGGGATGGATATGTGATGAGCATGATAACCGTATGGTCACTTGCCTGCCAGGTGCAAAGGTTGCAGATATCACGAGAAATCTAGATAGCTTGTTAGAGAGAACCGGGAAGGAGCCAGTGGTCATGGTACATGTTGGTACCAATGATGTCAGGAAGGCCAAGCGGTCAGTCTTGGAAGCCAAATTCAGGTTGTTAGGTAGAAGATTGAAGTCCAGGACTTCCAAGGTAGCATTTTCAGAAGTGCTACCTGTTCCTCGTGCAGGACCCGCCAGGCAGGCAGAGCTCAGAAGCCTCAATGCGTGGATGAGGCGATGGTGTCGAGAGGAGGGCTTTAGATTTGTCAGGAACTGGAGAACATTTTGGGACAAGCCAAACCTTTTCAGGAGGGATGGGTTGCACTTGAATCATGAAGGGACCAGATTGCTGGCACTCAACCTCAAAAAGGCTGCAGAGCAGCTTTTAAACTGATAACTGGGGGAAAGCCGACAGGAGCTGAGTGGCATCTGGTTCGGAACACCTCATCCCCAGGGAATGAGGTTGGAGAGGGTAGAGAATCACATAGAGATGACATAGCAGGTATTGGCACTGGGATAATAATGGAATGTGATAGTTTGTCTACTGAAAATAAAAGCTGTGGGGGGGGGGAGAACAAAGCAGCAGCTGTTGTTGCAGGACCCACTGTACAGGTGCTTCTACACCAATACTCGAAGCCTCCGAGCAAAGATGGGAGAACTTGAACATTTGGCAGCTAGGGATAACATTGATATAATAGCCATAACAAAAAACCTGGTGGAATATGGAGAACCAGTGGGATACAGCAATCCCAGGCTATAAACTCTATAGAAGGGATAGAGAGGGGCGCGTTGGAGGAGGAGTGGCCATCTATGTCAAAGAAGGGGTAAAATCCAGCAGAATGGAGATTGACAGAGGGTCTGACTCCACCATAGAATCGCTTTGGGTTAAACTACCAGGTCCAAGGAGTGATGTGATAGTTGGGGTATTCTATCGTCCACCAGATCTAAAACTGGAGGGGGACCTTGAAATGAGGAGAGAAATCATGGAGGTGTCTAAGAGTGATAGGATAGTAATCATGGGGGACTTCAATTATCCCCACATTGACTGGGCCAATGTGAGCTCCGGACAAGAAAGAGAAACAGGGTTTCTCGACTTGCTGAATGATTGTGCCTTAGAGCAACTTGTCATGGAGCCCACCCGAGAACAGGCAACTCTGGATCTAATACTGTGTGATACTCAGGACCTGGTCAAGGATGTGAATGTCACTGAGCCTCTGGTGAACAGTGACCATGCTGCAATTTCCTTTGCCATGCATGTTGGAGGAAGAGTGTCAAGCAAATCAGATATAAAAACCCTTGATTTTCGAAGGGCAAACTTCCCTCAGATGAGGAAACTAGTTAGAAAGAAATTGAAGGGGAAGGTTAGAAGAATCCAATCTCTTCAGAGTGCATGGAGCCTGTTTAAAACAACGGTAATAGAGGCCCAGCACAAGTGCATACCACAAAGAAAGAAGAGCTCATTTAAGTCCAAGAGGGCACCAGCATGGTTAACGAGTAGAGTTAGAGAGTCTCTAAAGCGCAAGGAGAGGTCTTTCTGTAAATGGAAATCCTCCCCAAATGAGGAAAATAAAAAGGAACACAAACTCTGGCAAAAGAAATGTAAGAACATGATAAGAGAGGCAAAGAAAGATTTTGAGGAACGCATGGCTAGCAATATAAAGGGAAATAACAAAAGCTTCTTTAAATATGTTAGAAGTAGAAAACCTGCCAGAGAACCAGTTGGCCCTCTGGATGGTGTGGGAGGACAAGGGGAGGTAAAGGAGGACTTGGAAATTGCAGAGAAACTAAATGAGTTCTTTGCATCTGTCTTCACGACAGAAGACCTTGAGCAGATTCCACTGACTGAACGGCCCCTCTTCACTAAAGAATTAAATCAAATACAGGTTAAAAGAGAGGATGTTTTAGGACTAATTGATAAATTGAAGATTAACAAGTCACCCAGCCCAGATGGCATCCACCCAAGGACTATTAGGGAACTGAGAAATGAAATTGCAGATCTCTTAACGGTAATATGCAACTTGTCTCTTCAAACGGCCACAGTGTCGGAGGACTGGAGGATAGCAGATGTCACACCATTTTTTTTAAAAAGGAAGGAGGGGGGGAGCCAGGAAACTACAGGCCAGTTAGCCTTACATCTGTCCCAGGGAAGATGGTGGAAAGCCTCATCCAAGAGAAAATCTTAAAACACATAGAAGAACAAACCCTGCTGAGAGAAAATCAGCATGGCTTCTGTAAGGGTAAGTCTTGTCTGACAAATCTTTTAGAATTTTTTGAAAAGATCAACAGGCATATGGATTAGGGTGAACCGGTGGATATAGTCTATCTGGATTTTCAAAAGGCTTTTGACACAGTCCCTCACCAAAGGCTGCTGAGAAAATTGCACAGTCAGGAGATAAGAGGGCAGGTCCTCTTATGGACTCAGAACTGGTTGAGATCAAGGAAACAAAGAGTAGGTGTCAATGGGAAATTTTCACAATGGAGAGAAGTGAAAAGCGGTGTGCCCCAGGGCTCTGTCCTGGGACCAGTTCTTTTCAATCTGTTCATAAATGACCTGGAGACAGGGATAAGCAGTGAGGTGGCCAAGTTTGCAGATGACACAAAACTTTTCTGTGTGGTAAAAACCAGGGAAGATTGTGAAGAGCTCCGGAAGGATCTCTCCAAACAGGGCGAATGGACTGCGAAATGGCAAATGCATTTTAATGTAGCCAAATGTAAAGTATTGCATATTGGGGCAAAAAATCCAAACTTTATCTATCAACTCATGGGCTCTGAGTTATCCGTGACGGACCAGGAAAGAGATCTTGGTGTGTTGGTGGACAGCTCCATGAAGGTGTCTCCCCAATGTGTGGCAGTGGTGAAGAAGGCCAATTTGATGCTAGGGATTATCAAAAAGGGGATTGAAAATAAAACAGCCAACATTATAATGCCATTAAACAAAACAATAGTAAGGCCGCACCTGGAGTATTGTGTACAATTCTGGTCACCGCATCTCAAGAAAGACATAGTGGAACTGGAAAAGGTGCAGAGGAGAGTGACTAAAATGATTACTGGGCTGGAGCACCTCCCTTATGAGGAAAGGCTAAAACATTTCGGGCTCTTTAGTCTGGAAAAAAGGCACCTGAGGGGGGGTATGATTGAGATGTATAAAATAATGCAGGGCATGAGTAAAGTGGATAGAGGGAAGCTCTTCTCCCTCTCACAAAATACCAGAACTAGGGGACATACACTCAAATTGAGGGCTGGGAGAGTAAGAACAGACAAAAGAAAATATTTTTTCAGCCAGTGCGGTTAGTCTGTGGAACTCCCTGCCACACAATGTGGTGATGGCATCTGGCCTGGATGCCTTCGAAAGGGGATTGGACAGATTCCTGGAGGAAAAGTCCATCACAGGTTACAAACCATGATGGAGATGTGTAATCTCCAGGCTTAAAACCGGGTACTTCAAAGGCCACATGCAGGGGAGTGGTATCAGGAGACAGATATCTAGTCGCATGCGCTCCCAAACGCATCTGGTGTGGCCACTTTGAGAGACAGGAAGCTGGACTAGATGGGTCTTTGGCCTGACCCAGCATGGCTCTTCTTATGTTCTTATGTTTTTATTTCAAAAATGCATAAAATCTCAAAAGCTTTCTTCATAAACAAAATTCAGGAACATGTTAAAGATGACACAAAAAAGGCCACAACAACACATTCAGTAGGCAGACATCAAAACATTCAACAATGAAACATTTAAGAGTTTATAGAGGATAATTGCCTAATACAGTAACCCCCCGCCGTTTGCGGGGGTTAGGGACCCACCCCACCAGCGATGCAGGAAAATCCGCGATATGCGGAAGCAGGTGGGGGGCTGGGGGTGGGGTGGGGCAATCGCGCACGCTGCTTGCTCCGACCTCCCGGGAGGTCGGGGCGGGTGGCGGACAATCGGACAATTGCGCTTCCCACCGTGGAGCCCAGCGCTGGGGCTCCACAGCTGGAAGCGCCTTTGCAATCGCGCGCGCCACTTGCCCCGACCTCCCGGGAGGTCGGGGCGGGCGGCTCATGATCGGACAAAGGTGCTTCGGCTGGGGAGCCCAGCGCTGGGGCTCCGCAGCCGAAGCACCTTTGCAATCGTGCGCTGCTTGCTCCGACCTCCTAGCAGGCGCAGGTGGGCGGTGGGCGATCCCCCCTCCCTCAAGCCCTTTCCTGGTCCCGTGGTCCCGCAATATATTATTTGTTGCGAAAGGGCGGGGGACCACTGTAAAATAAAAATTATTTGCTATACTAAATCTAATACCTTCAATCATAACTCCCAGCCCGTTTTAAGTCACTTAAATGCTAGAGTTAGGCAGCAGCAAATGCATGTGTGTGTCAGAATGAATTGATCCCTTGATGCCCATATATCCCAACATCCTCATTGAGCAGCTACCAATCACAAGGTTATCAAATTAGAACATTCCGGTTGGTATTTTTCCTCTTAAATTCCCATCTCCCACCTCCTAAAATGTATTCAGTTCTTTGATTAATCATGGAGGAGGAGTGGCTTGTGTCCTTGAAAATCACATGGATGCCTTCCATCTTCCAAATTTGTACCTTTTCTCCTGTTTATGTGTGCATGTGTTTAAGCATTATACACAGATTTTGAACTAAATGGAAGTCTTGCACCATTAACCCCAAGGTTAGAGAAGGGAAACGTGAATGCTATAAAAATGGGCTTCACTCTATCAAACCATCTCTTGCTCCTGATCCCTCTGCTCATAGATTCAAATTATGCCTTTTATTGAATGCTTCAGTGCATATTACATATGAGCAGCTTTAAGGGGAGAGAGCCTGCTGACTTATATATTTTTAATAAGAGAAAGCTAACTTTTAACTTGCCTACTTCCTTTAAACTGGGTTATTAGAATATTTCATCCATTCCTCCTGTTTTATGTTTGTTTCTTCTCCTGACTGTTATCAGTTGGAGAGTCTTAATTTTCCCACTCTACTAGCATGTACTGTAGTCTAGATTATATATAAAGATTACATGAGTGTATATTTCAAAATCACACCAATACAAATTATTATTAAAAGAATATTAGGTAAGTATAAGCCTAGTAAATAATTCACATCACATATGACATTTCTTTCCCTGTTTTCCAGCAGAAACTATATCCCTGTTTACAAAAGCAGGTGGCTGTGTTTCTTGTATGTTCTCCTAGACATCTCTTGTTTATATGTTTTTGATGTTTTGAGAGAGTCAAGACATTGTGTTGCAGTGTTCTTGCTCCCTAGGGAACATGAACCTGCTAGGATACCAGCCAGCTCCAATATGAACCAGTTAGGCTAGCTGAGTCATCAAGTTGCCCTCACTTTAAAACAACTATCTTAAAACTATATTTGAGCAACATAATATAAAATATTTTGAATGCCAATTTCTTGCCAAAACCTATAATTGACAGAGGGTACTCAGCTATGCTGGGAGGCTGACATAGGTTGAGGAAAGAGAGATGGCACATCCTTTTCTTAGAAGCCTGTGATTTTCAAAGATACACTCGTGTAATCTTTATATATTATCCAAGTATATTTTATATCTTTGGCTCTTAATTATTCAAAGTGCTTGATTGCTAGATAAATATTTTAAGGAAATAAAGGGTTTCATTTTAACCCTTTAAGATAAAATACTAAAAGGGATCCAGGAATAAAGTACTGACTAAATATAAAGTAGGTATAATATCTTCTGAGACCATAAATGATTCATTTTCAGATGTGTAAAGAAGACAGGTGTGTAAGCATCTCATAAGGAATCTGTAGAGCAGGAGCACTCTAAAGGACATTCAGATTTTCCTCCATGGAAACTGACGCCTCCCCACCATTCTCAGGAGATGGGACCAGCTGGGACACTACCATCAGATTTTTTTTGGGGGGGGTTACTACATCACCACCAACAGGGGCCTTAGTAAGTCCAAGACCCACTTTTCTCAGGCCACCTCTTGGAGAGAAACAGCAGTACATTATTTATTGAGCATTTCCTTATTGAATGTTTATTTACTTCAATATTTATTGATTGTTTGAAAACAAGTCTGTGTACAGTATACTGTAAATGAAGCTGTGCTGCTCAGGTCAGTACAATTGAAGGTAGGAGTGTACATGAAGGAGAGCAAAAAAATAGGGTCAAGTAGCTTCCATTCATTTTGTCCAAGGTCTGAACAGGTGCTATTTCACTTGCTTAAAGAAAAAGGAACAAAAAGGTTTTGTCATTAATAGAAGCACATGTGCTTATAATGCTGCTGGAGTATTTTGGGAGGCAAGCTGCATCATAAAAATGTTCTTGTTCCTACTTAATGACTAATAAGTACTCATTTTCTGGATTCTGGATGCAGGTCCATGACCATAGCAAAGAAGCATTCTTTCACTCATAGTCTGTGAATGACCTTCACTTGTCACATTCCCCTCAACTGACTTTTTATTTTAGTTTGTTCAATACTAATGGCCAAATATTTATCTGAGAGCCCTTATCTAACAAGCTCACTTCCTACTTTTTCAAACACTTTACATTATGACCTATGACACTTGGAACAGGTTCCTCTACAACCAGATTTTTATTTCTTGCAGACAAAATGGGAAACATCTTAGGATGCAAACTATGAATAGAATGGGCTAGTTTAATCAGTTATTCAATATAATGTTGTTGAGTATGCATCCGATTAATCAAAAATAACACACATAACATAATGATTGCTGAAACTTCTAAATGTATTTTTACTTTACCTTTTTTTGTCATTTCCCAAAAATTTAATGAGATACTACATTCTACGAGTGATCCCAAGCTTATCAAAACTTTTCTCTGCACAGCTGCATGAATATCCATAGCACTCATCACCACCACCACCACCACCACCAATAATAATAATAATAATAATAATAATAATAATAATAATAATAATAATAATAATAATAATAATAATAATAATAATAATAATACAGTAGTCCCCCGTTTATCGTGGGGGTTAGGTTCTCTGATGATAGATAGGTTCCTGCGATAAAGGAAAATCTGAGGCTTCCTCCATGGAGCCTCTCCCCACCCTTTCCTTGCTGCATACGGGATTCCACCCCAACCCCAATCACCTCATTTTGAAAGAGATCTCCTTCACGGAGCCTCTTCCCACCCCTTCTGCAGCCAGGCTTCCCCTGTCCCAACCGCCTAGTTTGCAAAAAGATCTCCATGGAGCCTCTCCACTCTCCTTCTGTAGGCAGGATTCCCCAGTCTTAGTTGCCTCCTTTGCAAAGAGATCTCCTCCACTGAGCCTCTCCCCACCCCTTCTGCAGCCTGGATTCTCCCACCCCAATCACCCCATTTGCAAAAAAGTCTCCTGACTACACAAGGGGTGGGCAGAGGCTCTGTGGAGGAGATCGCTTTGCAAACAAGGTGATTGGGGAGGGAGAATCCAGGCTGCAGAAGGGGTGGGGAGAGGCTCCATGGAGGAGATCTCTTTGAAAACCAGGTGATTGGGGCAGGGGTGGAATCCTGGCTACAGAAAGGGAGGGGAAAGACTCCCTGGAGGAGACCTCTTTGGGAACAAGGTAGGAGGTGGTAGCCAGGATGGTGAGGAGAGGCTCCTGGAGGAAGCCTGTTTGCAAATGATGATGGATATGGGGGGGAGGAATCCCGGCTGCAGCAGGGGACGGGAGAGGCTCCACGCAGGTCACCTCTCTCTAAATGAAAATCCACAATATATCATGACCACAGTATACGAACCGTGATGCAGCAGGGGACTACTGTAACAACAACAAGAACAACAACAACAACAACAACAACAACAACAACAACAATGTACTTAAGTCTGCTTAGAAGACAGATTGTGACCCTTAGGGTGTTCTGAGTAACTGGCTGAAGGTCACAAAGTCTGGCTCTTCTTCCTGGAGGCATAGTGTGGAATTGAGGTTCTAACTTCTGTCTCTGCTGCCAGATATCTACAGATACTTAACTCCCTGAGCTATCCAGCCGGCTTTCACTTATCACATATTATTAATTACAGGACTTTGCTGTTCATTTGCAGTTGCTGTTGCCTTGCATGCTTATGTGAAATAAGAGAGGCAGACAAGATTCAAGACTAGGCAGCAATTAAAACATCAGCTTCAAGTGTGAGTCAGGAGTACTGATGTGCAGGAGGAATGCTTCTAGGAAACACAACTGCCTTCTTTTGAAAGACCTGGGGTTAATGCACATTTGCCAAATAAAAATAAGAACAGAGCTCCTTTATCTTTCAAAACAGAGAACTTTTCGTACCTAATATGTGCCATTAAACAAGGAGAATACCCTGTTTACTGAAACGCCTGCCCCTCTCCTGTCATAAGACTGAAGGGACACATAGCCTGTCCTGTATGGCACTGAGAAAACACTGGCTGCATATGTACATAACCCAGATGTGCTAAGACATGTAAGAACAGGCTCTAGGCAATACTTTCTTTTTTTATTTTTTTTTGAAGTTTTTGTTATTTTTTTTAATTTTATTTATTTTTTTATTGAACATAAAAAAGGACAAAATAACAATGATAAACAATTATATAAAAAAACAGTAATAGACGATCATAAACAGTACAAAGTGCCCCCCACCCCCAAGAAACCGTCCAGTATTCTTGCATCTTCTCTTTCTTCTTCATCTTTTTTTTTCTTTTTCTTCCAATAGGCTTCTTAAGGTCCTTTACGCCAGAACTGTGTTGGGTTATAAGTTGGTTGTATCCCTTTCCCTTTTAATAGTACATGATCTATAAATTTCCCCCAAACATCATAGAAAGTATCTTTTTTTATTTCACCTCTCAAAACTTTTATATTACAAGATAGTTTATCATTTAGTGCTATGTCCCACACTTCCTTATACCATTCAGCAATTTTAAGGTCTGATTTCAGTTTCCGGTTCCTAGCAATAATCAGTCTAGCTCCTGTCATAAGATTTGCTATTAATTCTTTAGTTTTCACATCATATTCATTGATAGATGGTAATGATAACAAAGCAATTTCCGGTACACATTTAATATCAGTTTGTAGTATTTCTCTTATCTCCTCAATAATCTCTTGCCAAAACTTTTGAACTATTTCACATTCCCACGATAAATGAAAATAGGTACCTATCTTTTTTTCGCATTTCCAGCAGAGCTTAGAATATTTTGGATTCATTCTATTCATTCTGACTGGAGTCATATACCATCTTAAAACTAGTTTGAAGTAGTTTTCTTTTATTCTGACTGATAATGACCGTAAAATCCTCAAATTCCAAATTCTTTTCCATTCATCATTATTTATTTATTTCTCTATGTCTTGTTTCCATAGCTCTCTTATTGTGTCCTGTTCCCTATTCTCAAATGAATCTTGAATTATTTTATATAATTTGCCAACTGTTCCTTTCCCTGTATTTCCTTTCTCTGATTCATATGTTGTCAGAAATTGCTCAAATTTTGTATATCCTCTAAGTTGTGTATTTCTCCTAATCCATTCTTTCGTCCAGCTTTCTAACTGGGCGTAATTCAACCACGACAATTCCTGAGTTTGCAGAATACGTTTAATTTCTTGTTTTGATGTCATCTTTTTAATCCAATCTTTTAGTCTTGCCACTTTCCTTAATTTAAATAAGTCTCCCAATTTCTTCACGTTCGTGGGGAAATTTATCTGATCGATCACCGCACCAAGCGGGGAACCTTCCTGTATCAATTTCTTTCCATACTTTTTCCAAGTGAGCAATAGGGAACTTAGAAGAGGATTTTTAATTGTGTAACTTTTCCTTTTTTTTGGGGGGGGGGGAAACTAAACACATATTTATTTATGTCTTCATTTAGTTCCTCTGATTGAAGTTCCCACCATATTAGTTTTTGAGGTTTAAATAGTATTTTCCCCAGGGAGCTAAGCTGATTAGCTATGTAATACATTCTAAGATTAGGTATGCCTATACCTCCCTCTTTTTGAGATCTGTACCATAAGCTTTTATTTATTCTTGCTTTTTTTCCACCATTGCAGAATTTATTTAAAAGATCTTGATAAACTTTAATTTCAATTTCTGTGTATTGAATAGGTAACATTCTAAAAAGAAAATTTATTTTAGGAAGTATTTTCATTTTTACCATTGCTATTCTACCAAACCATGATAAGTTTAATTTGGAGTAATTTTGTAATTTATTTCTAATCTCTTCCTTTATTTTTGTGTAATTTCGTTCTTTCGTTTTACTAATGTCTTTATCTAAAAGTATCCCTAGGTATTTTATACATTTACAAACTCTCAGTTCGTGATTGGAGATCTCTTCCATGTCTCGATTATCCTGATTGAAAAGCATGATTTCTGATTTCTGCCAGTTGACACATAATCCGGTTGTTTCACCAAATTCCTTTAGGTGTGCTGTTATTCTTAATATATTTTCTACCTGATTTTTTATTGTTAACAAAGCGTCGTCCGCAAATAAACTGATTTTTATCTTGCCTTCCTTACCCATACCTTTAATAAGTTGCTCCTCCCTTATTGCATTAGGGACAGGCTATGTGAAGGGACACATAGCCTGTCCTGTATGGCACTGAGAAAACACTGGCTGCATATGTACATAACCCAGATGTGCTAAGACATGTAAGAACAGGCTCTAGGCAATACTTTCATAGGCCACAGATAAAAACAGAAATAAACAATAAACAATCATTGCAGACTTTCATAAATAAATTCAACTTTTTAAAGACAAGTATCCAAAATCCAAACCTGGCAAGATGGGGCTTGCCAGGAGGTTAATCTCAGATGTAAAATTCTTGGCAAGATGAATTTCACCAGACACTTGCAGGAAGCAGCAGGGCTGTTCTTCTAAAGCTGCATCTGAAGCAGAGTTCTGTGTTTCATACTCTAGTCCAGAGGTGTCCAAACTTTTTGCAAGGAGGGCCAGATTTGTTGAGGTGAAAATGTGTGGGGGCTGACCATTCAGCAGCATTTGGCCCCTGGGCCAGACTTTGGACAATTCTCTCTAATATGCAAGGAGGCAGGGAGGACGCTGAAGCAACGGAGCCGGGGGCGGGTAGGTTGGGCAGGTGGCTGGTTGGGTGGACAGAGGCAGGGAGGGCAAGCAAACCGTAAAACTGCAAGCTGATGTCTCCATCCGGTATGGGGAGAGGCCAGCTGGCAGGGATGCATGACAGGCTGAGCCGGTGGGGAAAAGAAGCCGCGGGCCACTCAAAAGTGGAAAACGGGCCACATTTGGCCCCCGGGCCTGTCTTTGGGCATGCCTGCTCTAGTCCTTTAAACAAAGGGTAATGTGTGCACTCTCACCTCCTCGCCATTTGGCTCTTCTTTCTTTAAGACAGACATTTCCTGTTTGGCTAGGGTATAATAATACCCATCAGGTATAGCCAATTGGGATCAGATTAAAGAAAAAGTAATATTACCTAGTGGATGCAGTCCTGCTCTGCTGGTGTTGAGAGTCCACAGCCCTTCTTCTTGGTACATGGGGTGGTTGTGGCTTGTTCTTGGTATCCTCAAAGTTCCATTGAAATAAAAGTGGGGATCCATGTGGCCATTACAAAATACAAATGCAGTAATAGTATAGGCGGTAACTTTATAGGCCACTGATAAAAAAATATCATTTTTAAAATTCTACTTCTTTAAAGAAAGTGCCTAAAGTCTAAGCATGGCAAATGGAGTTTGCCAGAGGGTTACTCTTAGACATAAAGTTCTTGGCAAGATGAATTTCGCCAGGCGCTTCTGTCTTAGATGTGGTTGCTGTTCATGAACAATGGGTTCCTCCGTTTGGAGGTTTTTTTTTTTTTTAAAATGGGAACATTACAGATTCAGTTTCATTCGTGAAAGCACGTCAAACAAATTTCTTATGCTTCATAACAGAAGTTCTTTAGCTCTTAAATCAGCTAATGGTGGAACAGGTCAGCAAAAGACTTTTTTAACAGCAGTAAAAACATCAGGGAAGTTTTCCATTTGGTTTATCCAGCTTTTCCAGAAGATAACAATTTTCACATATTCCTGAAAACTGTGCTCAAATGAAATTTGTTCCTCATGATTTCCCCCAACTGACCCATTCACAGTAGCATATTCGGTAGCAGTAAGACAAATTTTCCTGCAATGTTTCTACCGGTGGTATACATTTTCTGTTTTGCAACTAGAAGCATGCTTCACTTTAACCCTCTAAAGGACTCATTCCTAGAATATAAAAGGCAGCAATTGAGTAAACAGGTAGCACTGTATTTGGATTTATATTCTAATACACAGTTATGAATAGGCATAATTCAGAACAAGAAATATCACAGCCATTACTGAACCACAGGTTCCTGTCAGAGTTGTCTAACCACAATGTCATTGTTACTGTACCAGTTGAAGGGCCAGAACAGCATCTTCCCACCACATGCCGGAGAAACATAATTTCATTCATTCATTCATTCATTCATTCATTCATTCATTCATTCATTTAGGGGCTTATATACCGCCCATCTTCCAGAAGGAACTCTGGGCAGTTTACAACAATAGAAAACAGACAGTAAACAAAATAGTATAAGACATCACAATAAAATTCAATAAAATCAGTATAATCAATATAAACATAAAAATCAATAACGAAAAGGCAAGATGGCAGGACAAGCAGAACAGGTTAAAAAAACAGTTTTCAGGGAAGATGCTTATATCCATGCAGAAAATAAACTTGCTACTTTGCTGAAATTATAGTTTGAAGAATGGATGCTCCGCCCGGCCTCATGCCGAGCAGGGGCACCTTTGCCGGCCGGTTGAGGGAGGCGGCTATTGGCTCCGCTATTGGCGTAGCCTACGCCAGGGGAGCGCGCCCCTTTATAAGTCCTCGGCGCGCTCCCCTCAGCCTGCCTCTTCAATTGCCGGTTTCTGACTGGAGCGTGTGGCATGCCGTCCGGTGATAGCTGCGCTCCGTGATTTCCCCCCGCATGCTACTCTTCTTCCGACAATCAGCTGATTGTCGGGAGAAGTCTTCTGGACGGACC
The DNA here is from genome assembly GCA_029282475.1 of Phrynocephalus forsythii. Lineage (NCBI taxonomy): Eukaryota > Metazoa > Chordata > Lepidosauria > Squamata > Agamidae > Phrynocephalus > Phrynocephalus forsythii. The sequence goes on from JAPFRF010000003.1 coordinate 19,667,570, forward strand.
GCGTCTCCTGGAGGCTCGGTGACAGGTGAGACCTTTTCAGGAGGGGTCTGGGAGGCTGGTAGGTCGGCTGGCCAGGCTCTGTTGAGCCTGTGCGATCCCAGGGCGCCCCGGGAGCAGCAAGCAGGAGCGATCTGCATCCCCCTCTTACCCAGCTGTTTGTCGGTAGTTCCAACAAGCAGCTGAGCTTCGTTTCAGGGAGGGGGGAGCGAGAGCGGCTACAGAGTTGTCTCAGCTCCTTTTAGCCAGCGATCTCGCACGGGCTGCTTTGCAGCCTTCCGGAGTGGCTGGTGCCCCAGTTAAGTTCCGTGCTGGCACCAGCCTGGGAAGCCTGAGGTTCCCAGTTTGATTTCCCTCTAGGTCTCTTGGGCAGGAGTTGGCCTCCATGATCCAGAGTCACTTCCGGCTCTGCACTTTCCGAATGCCGGGAGCTGCTGCCCCTTGGGCTTTCGATGCGAGGCAGATTGTTCCTGAGAGCAGGCTTTTCCCAGCCGGCTGGCAGCACGCTGCAGGAGCAGTGAGTCTACTCTTTGAACCCCTGCTAGTTCCGCTGCTGGTGGGCCCTTTACAGGCAGCCTTGCTCTGAGTTTAGTGCTCTCTGTGTTATGGCCAGGGACTACCCTGAAGTTACAGCTTTACACATGAAGTCTCTGTGGCAGTCTGAGTTGATCTACTGTTTCTAAAAGCAGCACATACATACATGCACATAGAACACATACGCAGCAAGCATGAAGGAGCATAACATAAGAAGAGCCAGGCTGGATAGGCCAAGGGCCCATCTAGTCCGGCTTCCTGTGTCTCACAGTGACCCCACCAGATGCGTTTGGGAGCACACAAGACTAGATATCTGTCTCCTGATACCACTCTCCTACATCTGGCGCTCGAAGTACCCTGGCTTTTAAGCCTGGAAATTACATACCCCCACCATGGTTCGTATCCTGTGCCTGTGGGTTTGGTGGCCATTTTGTTTGTACTTTCTGGGCCTACTCTTAGCTCTTATATCCACTACCATCCGTTTGGCTGGGCGCCCTAGGCAGCTCTACCTACATCCAGTTATCCTGTGCTTTAGTCTTTTAGCTTTGTTCAGGGATATTACACCCTTCTATCAGTGGTGGCTCAAGGATCCCAATTTGGTTTGGTACTCGGTGGCCATTTTGGCCATGCCTCATGGGCCCACCACTTAGGCAGTGATCTACATCCATCTGCCCGGCTGATATTCCGAGTGGCCCCCATACCCCTCTGTCCTGTTGTTTACTTATTAGTGGAGCCTAGCATGTTTGTATCGTGCATCTGAAGTTAATTGGGGTAATTTTTCAACTTCAAGGGTGGCCTGCCTACCCACCCGTTCGCCATTTTGTACACTTCATCATTCAGTGTGTTTCGGGGTGGGTGTAATCTCCATCAATCCTCTTTCCTCCTCGTTGTTATACCCGGGCCACGATTTGTTCCAGCAGCTACATACTAGGGCCGTCCTTTTGATACTCTTGGAATCCATCTCAGATCTGTGCCACACCCACGCGGCTGAGTCACTTGCCGCCTGTTCGCCCCTTATGTTCTGCCCTGCCATCTAGGCCCCACCAATGTGTTTGGGAGGGCTGGATGCTGGATGTTGGTCTCCTGATACCAGTCCACTGGGGCTGGCCCTTGAATTACCTGGGTTCCTCCATCATTGTTTGTTACCGGTGCTGGACTGTTTCCCCTTGAATCTGTACAGTACCCCCTTTTGGAGGCATCCAGGACGGATGCTACCATCACTTCCTGTGCCAGGGAGTTTCAGAGACTCACAACGCGCTGGGTAAAATAAATAAATACATAAACAAATACATGAATATTTTTTTTTGCCAGCTCTCACTCTCCCAGCCCTCAATTTGAGTTTACCCCCTGGTTCTGGTATGGGGGAGGGAGAGATGAGCTTCCCTCTAGCCACTTTACCCATACCCTGCATGATGCTGTATGTCTTAATCTTATTCCTCCCCTGGCGCCCCCCCTTTTTTCCCAGGCAAAAGGGCCCCACACGTTTTTTTTTTTTATGTTTTTCTTGAGATGCGGTGACCAGAATCGGTCCCAATACCCCGGGTGGGGCCTTATTATAGTTTTGTATCTTGGCATTATAATGCTGATTGTTTTGTTTTCAACCCCACCACCACCTTTTCGTTAATCCTTCCATTTGGTTGCATTAAAACACATTTGCCACTTCTCAGCCTATTCCCACAGGTTGGAGAGATCCTGGAGCTCCTCACAATCTTCTCGGGTTCCCACCTCATAGAGCAGTTTTGCGTGACCTGCAAACTTGTCCCCTCCTCACTGTTTAGCCCGTTTCCAGCTCATTTATGCTTGTTAATCTTCAATTTACCGATTAGTCCTAAGACCTCCTCTCTTTTAACCTGTATTTGATTTAATTCTTTGGCCGAGAGGGGCGTTTCAGGCAACGGAATCCATTCAAGGTCCTCTGTCATGAACTCAGGCGCCACGAATCGTGGGGCTGTTACACATCACAATTTGGGTTGGCTGTTACATACCGGGCCCACCCTTACCATTCTCCTTGAATCCGTGTTCGGGTTTGTGCCATGCCCACGCCACTGAGTTACTTTTCACCTGTTTGCCCCTATATCCCCCTACGCCAATTAAGAAGCGGGGGCCTAATGGGATGGGGAAGGGTAAAGCCCCTGCAAATAAAAGGCCTAGTGTGCTGCCCCCTTACTTCTCCATCCCCTTCATCAGGTGACGAGTCACCTAGTCTTTGGGCAGCTTGGTAGAAGCGTCCTCGTTTGGAGCGTGATCACGCTGAGAGGCAGGGTACGGCCGTTTCTTATGGGAGCGGGCCTTCTACGAGCAAGGCCAAGGCTCAGGGGAGGGCGGAGCGTAAACCAATTATGGCTAATGGTGACATGCAATCCTTTTCTTGAGTCCGTTTTAGCAGGATCTGCCAGTATCGTTTCTGCAGGTACGCCATCTGTGACTACTGAACTAGCCGCGTCGTCGCATGCTCCGCTCAGCCACCCCCCACCAGTTGCTGTGTCTTCCAAAGTAGTCACGTTCCCGCCTGCAGCTGAAGACTCATCGCTTCCGGCCCTGGTTTTCAGCCTGGGCTGTGCATTCGCGTGGTTATGTAGGCTGGCTAATGTGTAGCCTCGAGTTCGTTCCTCCAGTTATGAGGTTGCCTTGTGTCAAGTTGCCACTTGGGTATTCACCTTTTGCTGCCTTACATGTTAGCGAGCTGCTAGCCCAATCCAGAACACCAACACCTCGCTTATGCATTACGTTGGTCAGGTATGGTCCGCGAGCAGGATCTGGTCTTTCAGCATATTTGTAGATTGAAGATTGACCAGCGAGGTTAGGCCGGCATGACACACCTTTGTAGGTGTTCTGTGCTCCAAATTTGCCCGGGCCTAGCGTTATATCGGTCTGCTCTGCTCGCTTCTATTTATCGGGGGTACCTATTTCTGTGCAAAGAGGGGTCGCCTTTGACAGGTTGCCAATATTGGATAATTTCACTGAGGGCACGGCAGGTTGCTGGCATGTCGGGCCGGCATTTTGGGCGTTATTCGCTCCTGATAGGCGCTGATCACACAGCAGCTGCCTTTGGCACCGATCGGGTGGGCAACCACCGGGTGGGTGATGGAGATCTGGGGACTTTAAACCTTCTGTACGTTTACTAACGGACCGGTAAAGCCGGGCCAGTTGTTCTTTTCTTTCTCGTTACAGCTTTTACACCCCGGGATCCGGGTTCGAGTGTTGCTTTACGGCCTCAGTTTTTGTTTACTGGGCCTTGGAGTTGCTACCCTGTCCGGATGTGGCCGCTTTCGGCCTTGGAGGTGGCCGCGCTTTCGGCCTTGGGCGTGGCTGCGATCTCGGCCTGGGACGTGGCCGCGCTTTGGGCCTGGGGCGTGGCCGTGCTTTCGGCCTGTGATGTGGCCGCTTTCGGCCTTGGCCAATGGGCCAGTTTCCTGAGGAAGGGCAAGACGGTGATGCCTTGACACGCCTTTCTCAATGTGGCTCTCAGTGACTCCTGCCACCTTGCCGAGCATCGTGGTTACCCATTTTGGAAGGAATTGACTTGACTTGTAAGTCCGGCAAGTCCCTCATTCTCAAGATCCTAGTGGATCTGAGAGCGTTACATCGGACTCGCCCATTGGTGGCTCGCATGGCGGGCAAGTCCATCATTCTCAAGATCCTCGTGGATCTGAGAACATTTCAGCGTACTCGCACGTGGTTCATGTTGTTTCGTCTGTGATCATTCCCCGGTTGAACGGGGGTTCGTGCTACCATGGGTAGCGCAATTTACTATTAAACACCAGGCAGATATCTCTAAAATGATCAAGGTCCTCGGCAGTCCTCAGTAATAATAACCCCAATGTGATCAAGTGGACTGCCTAGAAATTGGGAATGGGGGATGCCCAAAGCACTCCGGTATCCTCATTGCACGCATAACTGGCTGCAATAAATTACTTTAGAGAGTGGACCTGATGAACCTTATGTACTGCCTAGAAATTGGGAATAGGGGGATGCCCAAAACACTCCGGCTTCCTCATTGTACGCATAACTGGCTGCAATAAATTACTATAAGAGTGGACCTGATGAACCTTATGGACCGCCTAGAAAGTGGGAATAGGGGGATGCCCAAAACACTCTGGCATTCTCATTGCATGCATAACTGGCTGCAATAAATTACTTCAGAGAGTGGACCTGATTAACCTTACCCATTGCGTGAGTTGCCCGCATTGTGCAGGCCGAAGCGGGAGCTTTCCTTTGGCACTCCAACATCCCTGCTTGGGAAACTACCTTAATTCGTCCGGATGGTGGTCATTTATTGGACAAGGGCCTGGATCCTTATTTGGAACCTTAAGGAGGGCCTGAGGGCCGAATTGTTCGGCTGTGGGGTAAAGAGCCACAGTGTGCCTCTTTGGTGGCGGGTAGCGCATAAAAAGTTATCCATTTAGGTCCCGAATCTAATTACATCTTCATATCTTCGGCAGCCTTCCATTAATTACCCAATAGGATTTAGTTAGGGAGCAAATAATAATAATAACCCAAAACCCTAGGAGGGCTGCCAACCTTTAATCAAGCGTTGATGCCAAAAGATCTCATCGGCATCCTCACTGCGGCAGTTCAACGGGCCGCAGGAAATTGGTGGAGTAGCGGGACCTAATCAATTTGTTGTTACCATTTTGATGATGCGCTACGGCTCAGGCCCTCCTAAAGTTATTGCTCATTGATAAGTAATTTAAAATCCGTTACTGTAGTTAATAAAGTTGTGGCCCTTATTTAATCCAAGCGGAACGTGTGTCGCCTCTTTCTTTCAACCTGGCTCGGCAATGGATGCTCCGCCCGGCCTCATGCCGAGCAGGGGCACCTTTGCCGGCCGGTTGAGGGAGGCGGCTATTGGCTCCGCTATTGGCGTAGCCTACGCCAGGGGAGCGCGCCCCTTTATAAGTCCTCGGCGCGCTCCCCTCAGCCTGCCTCTTCAATTGCCGGTTTCCCCACCCTCCCGCCACGGTTTATTATGTGCTGGTGATGCTTTGCTGGTCGCTTCGGGGCCGGATGGGAATTTTTGACCATTTCTCTGATTGGCCTTGAGCGGTGGTGTTTTTTCGCCCATCCCACCATTCACATATTGGCGGTGGGTGTTGTAGGCAACAACCCTGGTCACGACTGGCGGGTAGCGCATAAAAAGTTATCCATTTAGGTCCCGAATCTAATTACATCTTCATATCTTCGGCAGCCTTCCATTAATTACCCAATAGGATTTAGTTAGGGAGCAAATAATAATAATAACCCAAAACCCTAGGAGGGCTGCCAACCTTTAATCAAGCGTTGATGCCAAAAGATCTCATCGGCATCCTCACTGCGGCAGTTCAACGGGCCGCAGGAAATTGGTGGAGTAGCGGGACCTAATCAATTTGTTGTTACCATTTTGATGATGCGCTACGGCTCAGGCCCTCCTAAAGTTATTGCTCATTGATAAGTAATTTAAAATCCGTTACTGTAGTTAATAAAGTTGTGGCCCTTATTTAATCCAAGCGGAACGTGTGTCGCCTCTTTCTTTCAACCTGGCTCGGCAAGGGTCTACACAAACAGCCAATTTCTTTAATTATCAGCCCTTCCCTGTATTCAGATGAGCATTCCCTTTTGCACTAGTAGACTATTCTTTCTCACTACTAGATAAAACATTCTCCATATAGTTTAAAAGTCAAATTAAGGGCCAGAAGCTGAAAATTTTGGGTAAAAGAATGCCCAAAATATTATCTGTGCACATAATAGAAATCAAACACTATTCTTCCTCTTATTTCAAGCTGTCCTTCATGCCTTGGTCATACAATTAGTTGCAGGTCCAATTTTAGAACCAGTATGCAACCAGTCTTATAAAAGGAGAGAGTGCACTGGATGCACGTGGGTTGGTGGGGAGGCTTTTGTGTTTCCTGTTCAGCTGAGCCAGCAGGATTCTGACCAAGATTGCAGTTTAATAATTGTGTTTATGAATAAGCAATGGAAAAAAAAAGAATTGAGGACACCAACTTAAAATATAGGAAATCAAGGTCCTATTTTATTTCAATCATCAAACATCAATTCATCAACCGGACATCTATCAGCAATCTAGGATACCTTTTCTATTGACATTTAGGAAAAAATATACATACTGGCCAAAACTTTCATTTTGAATCCTAGGTAGGGAATCATCTCTCTCTCTCTCTCTCTCTCTCTCATGCTTATGCATATGCATGTGCATGTGCATATGCACATGCACGCACTCACGCACACACACACACACACACACACACACACACACACACACACACACACACACACACACACACAGAGAGAGAGAGAGAGAGAGAGAGAGAGAGAGAGAGAGAGAGAGAGAGAGAGAGAGAGAGAGAGAGAGAGAGAGAGAGAGAGAGAGAGATCAGGAGCTCCTCATAGGTGTGTGCATTTTTCTCATCCTGATAAATATGACCTAGTTTTCTACCCCTATTGTTGTCTTTGGGATTGTAAAGAAGGAGCATTCTATTTTAGATGGTCACTTTATCCCAGTGATTTACAAACTGTGCAAGGTGGCATCTTGAGGCACCACCAAATGCAGCCAAGAGTGCCTCTCTTCCTCCCGCCTTCTCCCTCCAACACCCCAAGTATCATATTGGGGAGCCATGGATATTGACCACTTAAGTCAAAGGAGCTCTGAGTTTACAAAGTTTGGGAACATTGCTTTACCCTATTATAAAAATGTACGTAACTTGAGAAAATAAATAAATGACCATTATCTGATCAGAGGCTGAGAAATAGCTGCTGGTAATATCCTTTAAACAGCCACTACCAATAAAGATCCTATGGTATATTTTTGCACATATTAACAATTTCAGGTGGAGTAATAATCAGATATTGTAAAAACAAAAAGAAGCGAATATAATCTTGCATCTGTGTACTTAGAAATAAATCTTATCTGTTTTTAAAGTGATAGTCTGAAATTTTAGGTATTTTCCAAATGGGATAACCATCAGAGCATTATTTTGATTCACAGTATATTAAATGTACAAGGGCATCAGCTTGCTGACAACTTCTGCATTCTCTAAGACACACAGGGTGTTAGATGTGCAAAGGAGGGTTTTGAATTATCTTCCAGGGTGCAAAACCACAAAATTGTTAAATTATAGAAATGCTAGAGCTAATGTGAAATGCTTGGGTAGCAAGATGTTGAATCAGCAAAGAAGTGTCACTTTAGAAGTTTAACTTTAGACATGCACAGAAGAACACCAGGTCATATGAGGTAAAGACAAAGGAACAACTATCCTGTTTCCCTAGAAATAAGACATTCGCTGAAAATAAGACCTAGCGCATCTTTGGGAGCAAAAATTAATATAAGACACTGTCGTATTTTCGGGGAAACAGGGTATTAGTATAACAGCAAGCTGGTCCAAACTAGTTCCCATAAAAGCGAAACTGCTGTGGAAGATTCTGGACTCTTAAAAAGTATTTAAGGAAATGCTCTGGACCATTTGGGGGTCTAGAATCTCTGTGACCACTGTTAGCGTCACCAAGATTCTGTGACCCTAAATGAATTTAGTTTTTGTGTGTTGCCATGACATGTTTTACTATCTTTGCATTCTCTTTGCTTTTTATTTGTGTTTTGTAATAAAGCTTTACTTCTAATGTAAAGTGAATGTAATGTGAAGCTTTACTTCTAATGTACTTCTAATGAAAAATGTTTTGTACTGCTGTAGTATTGCAATTACCAATCCACTAGAATAAACTTCGAAATGTACTTCGAAAAATAATTTGGCATTTCTTGCTTCAAGCATAATGGAAATGGAAAATAGCATTCTTATCTTTTTAAGCATAACAGGTCAGACACAGAATAAAAATGTTATCCTGCTTAAGAAACTTGATTACTGAATTCTGTCAGGAAAAACGGTTGTTAAATCCACTCTCAGTAGCAACACAGTGGGCTGAATCTCTGGACTTAATCCTGCTTTATTTCCCATTACAATGACTGGTCCAGCTGAGCAACAATACAAAATCTAGGTTTCCTAGATTGTACAAGTATCTATCCCAAGGAATGTGTACCCAGTTGCACTTTAACCAGGCTCAAGTTTTAGCCCTGTGTGATTATGAATATCTACCCCTACACCTGGTTGTTTAGGGAGGCTTTAAGATGAGACTAAATAAAGTTATCACTTTACTACAAATTGTTTAAAACCATGTTCCTTTAGCTGCATTTTTATTCTGCATTGAGACATTTTTCAAGTACCATTATTGTGTGTTAATGCCCACTCTCACTCTACAGCAGTTTGCTAGGTCAGATATGGTCAATGGTAGCTCTTTGCCCCCCCAAGCCCCAAAATAAGGAGGCGAGACAACTTCCGGTTTGGTACAAATCGGCCACAACTTTATTAACAACTCTAAAACTTCTTAACTGATAAAGTCAGGATCACTGAAGGGGACCTGACGCCGTAGTGCAAGCTGGTAACAGGGTGGAACAATTCCACAGCCAATAAGCTCTGTATTCACATTTGGCAAACAAGTTAAATCGGGAGCTCAGCACAGCCCTCGGGATGCCTCCAGTCATCTATAGCTAAATTTGTCCGCTGACATAACCAATGTGGATAGACTGTTAACGAGGGCTGTGAAGCGCCGTAATGGCATCAAATTAGCTCACAACTTGAATACGGTTACCAGCAGCACTACCCGCCATCAGAAGAGACTAGGGCTCTTACCCCAACATGCCGAGCAGCTCGGCCCTCAGGCCCCCTTGCAGGTCAGACAGAAAAACCTCCAGGCCCGGGGTAGCTAGGTAAACACCATCCTGTCCGATAAAATGGGGGGTACGTTCCGACATATCAGGGTGGAAAATAACAGATCCGGCACCATGCCGAAGAAAACAGGCAACCTCGCAACTGACCCTACGAAGGTCGTTATTAATCAAAAATGGGGTCATGGGCTGACCGCCACGCCAGGCGTGGGATCAACGCGGACCACAAGATGCGAGTGCCGGGGAAATAAAACAAAAATGCACTCAAGTCCCAAAGGATCTTGAGGAGCAAAACAGCGCCAGGCGCTCGATCCAAGTCGTTGCCACCTAAGTGCAGCAACAGAACATCTGGCGGGTAATGCAGGGAAAGACGGCATGCCCAGCTGTAGACTCCACCCATCTCATGTCCCTGTAGCCCGACCAGTCGATGGTGGCACACGCGCCCAGGCCCAAATCTCGGCCCCACTGGGAAGATGCAGCATACTCGGCTGCCCAGAAGACAAGGCTATGGTCGCAGATGACCACCCTGGCTCTTGACTTCATAACAGGTCCTGTAACGATAGAAAGATTAAAACGTTTGGCCCAAACAGTCGATGGTGGCACACTCGCCCAGGCCCACATCTCGGCCCCACTGGGAAGATGCAGCATACACGGCTGCCCAGAAGACAAGGCTATGGCCGAAGCTAACCACCCTGGCTCTTGTCTTCATAACAGGTCCTGAAACGATAAAAAGGTTAAAACGTTTGGTAACAGTTAACATTTCAGCAATGGCCGCACCTAAACATGAAACTTCTGGTACCTCCAATGTCCAATACGCTGAATGACCTCCAAACCATAGCCCAGGGCTGCTGCCGTGGAGGCTGCCCCGATTCTGCAGGAATGGGAGCCCACATGCCATTCCACAATACCGGCCCAATCGAGGGCCGTGACAGAAACGGTCCCCAACCGGAACCCTAAAGAGGGGTCCCATCCTAGTGAGAAAACAAATACCCAGGAGCATTACCCCGCAGGGCAAGACAAGCGCTCAGAGCGCGAAAGGGGCATATCACTGTGAACTGGCAAGGCCCATCAATAGCTGCTGACCCCTGGCCCCCTAATCAGTTTCGGACCACCGAACACACAACAAAATGCCCTTTGGCAATAAACTGGGGTCTGACAGGAGAAGGGCCATGAACGATACGTCACACCTGGAAGATGCCAGCAACTTGCTGATGCAGAGGGCGACACAGAAAGCAACCAGGGCAGCAGCCCGAAAAAGAGCCGCCTCGAAGGAGCCCCCACAAACTGCCGGCCACTGCTCGGTAGGCCGATCCAAAATCTCAGGAGTAAACGGGACCCTCGAATCCATGGTTCTGCCCCGCTCCTGAGGCCAGCCATCCAGCCCTCCTCGGAAGGAGAAAATCGTCAGACGGGTGCTCAAAGCACTGACCTTGGCATAATGTTCAAGCGCAGACAATCTGCCCTGAGTAGTCCGAGGGGCCAAGCCCTTAAAATGCAGGTGGACTGCAAATTAGGTCAGCTGGTCTGAAGTGGCTGGCCACAAAGAAGTAAACCCCTCGTGGGCACAAAATTGGGCATATTCAGTGCAGGCGGCCGCATAGGCCCGCCGCGCCCTGAGGGTGAGTGCAAGTGATAGAGCTCGGTGGGCTACAACCCGCCAAGAGACCATACCTCGTCGGGAAGGATCACAAGATCGGGAGATGCAGAGGGGCCAGCAGCCGCAAGCGCTCCATCCGTTGCCATGAGAGGGCAACGGCCAACTCATTCCCGACCCCCGGCACATGGCAAGCCTGGAAGACTATTAAAGTCTAAACATTTAAGGGGTCAGAGCACGTACCAATCTACATGACGTGAAGTGAATGGGAAGAGAAGGTGTTAATCACGCAGACGACCACCTGATTGTCATGCCAGAAACGGACGGCCGTGTTCGCCCACGCCTCAGCCTATAGCCAGACTGCGCCCGCAATGGGCAACAATTTCAAAAAGATAAGATCACTGGAATGCCGGCTGCCGCCCAATGGGCCGGCCGTAGGCCTGCACACCACCGGTTCTGATAAGAGATGCCATAGCCGCAAGACCCAGATGCATCCGACTGAACCTGCAGCTCCGCCCATAGGAGTAGCTCAGCTCACCAAAAAGGAAACCCAATAGACATGAGACAAGAGCCTCAGCCAAACGCTGAGATCTTCCCGCATTTCGGCAGAAATCCTCCTACAATGAAGGCTTAAGCAGCCCCGCCGTGGCTTCACAGAGCCGCCGGAGAAATGAATGCCCTGCCGGGTGCAATTACCCTACAGGCAAAATTAAGATGGCCAATGACCACCTGAAGCTCTCAAAGGGAAGCCTTGCACTACCCATCAGACCAAGCCAGAAGACTCGAAGCTCCCTGAGTTTGGCCTCTGGCAATCTGCTGGACTGCTGGACAGTATCCAATTCAATGCCCAAATATATAAGTCAGGAGGAAGGGTTTCTCCCGGGCCAAAGGAACACCCAACTTGGATGCCAGGCGGTCAAACTCCGCCATAGGAAAGGAACAATGGCCCGAGCCAGCCGGACTGCAAAACAGGAAGTCAACTAAGTAGTGAACTACCAAATGGCTGCCTGTTCTATCCACCATGGCCCACTCCAAAAAGGAACTAAAGGACTCAAAGGCTTCACACGAAATGGAGCAGCCGAAAGGAAGTGCCCGGTCAACATAAAGCTGACCCTCAAAGGAAGACCCCAACAATTGAAAATCTCCCAGAAAAACAGGTAACAACCTAAACTCGGGTTTAATATCACTCTTACCAATCGCTGCACCAGGACCGCAGGTCCTAGTCATAGCAATGGCAGCATCAAAGGACGTGGACCTGACCATACACCTCTCATGAGAGAACATATAATTGACTGACGATCCCCTCGGGAAGGACAGATGGTAGATAAGCCTGTATGCGCCCGGGGTCTTCTGTGGCACAATACAGAAGGCCACTGGCACAGTGGTCAGCTGAGATGGGGCAGGCTTGGGATATAAACCTCATCCAAAGTGGGCCGTGCGGCTCATCCCAACGCATACTGAGAGATAGGGCAGAACGCCAGCAGAAATGCTTGTCGTACCGCCACCACGCCGATCCCGCAAACCCCAGATGGGCCCGATGTATGGTGTCCAAATACTCAACCATGGCCAAAGCCCTCTCAGGATGAGCCTTAATAATAATAGCTGCATTGATGAAGAATGCTGAAAGCAGTTAGACCAACATCTTTCAGGCTTGTGTTTGCGAAGTGTCCCCCGATCTTTGACATCAAACCTCTTGAAGGACTCCCGGTCAGTATGTCTGTTAATAAATCAAATACGGCCACATAGCTGCCACCGATAATTTTATCAATGGCAGCCTAGGACAGAAGGTCCCCAAGAGGCATGCACTCATCACATTCAGGCAACTCCAAAGAGGATACAGCTGGGGTGCTGGCCAGGTGGCCAGCCTGCCCCACGACCTCTTGAGTGATGGGCTGTCCAGGGAACAACAAACCGGTTACTGAGGGGGAGCAATCCCAAGAGAAGCGGCCGGAGTATTAAGAAATATGGGCCCAGAGGAGGCCACAATGGCTGGCTGCCCTGCAAGGGGCGCCTGGCCATGGGGGCGGCCCCCACAGCCACGAGCTAGTGTGGAGTGGATCAACAACTCACCCAAATCCTGTGCCCCAGCAAACATAGCCGTACCTGCTGGGTCAGCGCGGCCAGCGAAGGAAAGCGCTCCCTGGGTACCACGCAGAGGGTCAACAACCGCAGAGCCCGGAGTGGTCGCCTAAACAGGACCCACCAACTGATGTTGGTGGGCCACAGGGCACTCCCTGGCGGGTAAGGGTCACCAGCTCACCTGTAGTATTGGGTACAATTCTAGTCCCCGCATCTCAAGAAAGACACAGTAGGACTGGAAAAGGTGCAGAAGAGAGCAACCAAAATGACCACTGGGCTGGGGACCTCCCCCATGAAGAAGACCAAAACCCTTGGACCTCCCTAGACTGAAAGAAAGGTGCCTGAGTGGGGACATGAGTGAGACCCACAAAACAACGTAGGGCATGCACAAAGAGGACAGAGGGAAGCTCCTCTCTCTCTCCCAAAAAACCAGAACCAGGGGACACACCCAAATGGAGGGCCGGGACAGTAAGAACTGACCAGAATATATATATATGTATATATATTTACCCAGCGCATTGTAAGTCCATGGAACTCCCTGCCACAGGATGCGGAGATGGCATCCGGCCCGGACACCTTCAAAGGGGGGCCGAACAGGCCCCTGGAGGAAAAGTCCACCACAGGACCAAAACCGCAATGGAGATGCGCAATCTCCAGGCTCCAAACCAGGGCACTGCAAAGGCCAGACGCACAAGCAGCCAGACCAGATGGGCCCCAGGCCTGATCCAGCATGGCTCGTCGTATGTTCCTAATTTATTTTTTTTTCCTTGACATTTGAACATATTTATCAGGGGACGGAGCCCCCTAGGCAGGGCAGGCTTCAAGCCACAGAGCACCAATGAGGCCAGGAAGCAAACAGCCCGGCGGGCAGAACGAATGGCGTCTGCTCACGCTCAAAATGGCTGCCGTGGACGCCCATACGACTGCCGCGGGCGGCCGCCAGGGTTCAGCAGGCGTGCCGAGAAGGTAAAGGCCATAGTTGGTCGGAGCGCCTGCCACCGCTGGCGGCGGAGCACCCGGTAACCACCCACCGGAACCCACCTCCTCCCAGGACTGTAACCTACACCCTATCTAGAACCTCACCCCCCCACAAACTAACCCACCCCCTAACCCACCCACCCACCACAGTCCCAAGAGAAAACCGGCAGCCCGGCCGAAGCCCGGGCCGTGACGATGGCGCGTCCCCGCGCTGTTGCTGCGGCCGCTGCTGCTGCTCACGCTGCCGGAGCCCTTATCAAGGCTCCGATCAGACAGCCCAGCTGTAAAGCGGGCTGTCAAAAGAGAGGCAGGCCAGCGCAGAAGTGCAAACGCCGGCTGCCTGAGCCTTATCAGGGCTCCGATCGCTGCGAGGACTGAAGGACAGACCAGCACAGCGCAGAGAGGCCGGGCGCCTCAGCCGCCGCACGCGGGGGATTCACCACCGCAGCCCAATCCTCGGCTGCGCGGACGGAGCCGTGAGCCCTCCCCAGGAAAAAGGTAAGCCCGTTAAAATCGGGGAGGGAACCGGCTGGAGCTAAATGTCGCGCGTCCGCGCAGCCAAAATTCTTGCCGCCAACAACATGGTGGCAAGGGACGGGAGCCCTCTTATAGGCTCCCGTCCCCGGGCACAATAACCCGGATGGGCGCGAAAGTAGCGCGCCCAGACCGGGGTTGGGGAGGCAAACGCGCCCCTCCCCCAACAAGTGGGGATCGGAGCTACCCTTTTCCTGTAGAGATGGATGGGTAGCACTCTTTTCTCCAGAAAGCAGTCTGGAGGCCTGACCAAAGATAACTGCAAGCAGTAATAAAGTTGGACTTCTTGAATTAGAAAGCAAATATGTTCTGATAAGGCTAGAGTGGTAGAGGCAATATTTGAAGCCAGATGTTGACAGTTCAAGTGCAGGAAGTGCATATGCTTCACTTTTGAAAATCATGTTCTTTTCCAACTAAACAATAGGAATTTTAAAAACTGGATCTTGATTAGAATTGGCAGAGATATTAGGAAGCAAGACTTTTTTAAAAAAACTCATAATCATATCTGACCCACAGCTTGGCTTTTGGCAACCTTATTTTATATTGTGCTTTCAGCATACTGTAAAATCATTAAATATTTAAGATTAAATTAATTCATGGAGCATTATGAATGCTCATGCATTATGATCTGCCAGAACCACCCTGTCAGATCAACCCCAAAGTCCATCCAGTTCAATGATCCATTTACCACAGTGGGTTCCAGGAAGCTCATAAGCAAGGGATGAGAGCAATATTAATTACTCTTGCTTCCAATAATTCTATTAAAACATCAAGACTAATAATAGTTGGTAGAACTGCCCTCCATAAATTTATGCAATCTGTTTTTCAAACCATGATAATTATTTGCAATAGTGAATTCCATGAATTAATTATGCACTGTGTAAGTACTTTCTTTTGTCTTGTATGAATCTGATGCTAATTTTAAAGGGCAACACCCATTTCTATTACAACAAAAGAACAAGACATGTTCTCTATCTATTTTTCAAACAGTGTAGACTTTGTCATGTCATTTTTTTCTTTTCTTCTTTTTTTCTACACCAAATTAAAAGCAGAAGCATGCTTTGATTTTTTCATCACTGGGAACAATCTCAAACCCTCTGATCATTCTTTAAGCCCAGAGCACATCCGATCTCGCCTGATTTCAGAAGCTAAGCAGGGTTGGCCCTGGTGCTGTAGGTGCCAGGAGTAGGAATTGGCAAACCACACCAGTATTCCTGCCAAGAAAACTCCATGGACATGGGGTCACGAAGAGTCGGTCACAACTGTAATGACACAACACAAACACACACATACGGTTTTTGAGACTATGAGTGTGATCAGACAGGCAATTATTGGTTTGATGCAGGCTGGGGATGTGCTGGTGCATTCCTTCTAACAATGATCATATGATGTACAGTAAATCCCACTGGGAACCTACCTGCACCTTTTGGGCCCTGTTAAGGGGCCACTTTTTGCTTTGTTTTGTTTTTTGATTTTCAGTATGGGTAAGATTGTTCAGTCTTAGCATATGTGTTTGCTCATACAGGACCAGAATAGATATGTTAAGATGTTCCTTTGCTCTAAGTGGATTAAAGAGGCTGAGAAACAGAAAGCTTCCTTTCCACTTCCCTGCAGAGGGGAAGGAGGGAGAGGCTTTCCATTTCTTTTTAGTTCCTAGTGCATCATTGATACTTAGAGCTTTTTTAAATTGAGAAAAGCTCTTTCAGTGCACTGCTAATGTACTGTGTCAGTTAGAACAATTAAAATAAATTGAAAATTTCACCTCCCTGTCCACAGGGAGGGAGAAGGAATCCTTCCTTTTCTCTAGGTCATTAAGCATCTTAAGCAAATAATGGAGGAGGGGAGAAGTGGTGGATTTGGGGATTTTTTTTTGTCTTTAAAGGAAAACATCAGTCTAGATTAGGGTAGGGAACCTTTGGCCCTCCAGATATTTTGCCATAAAACTACCAGAATCTTGAGCCTGTGTTGCCAATGATCAAAGACAGTGGGAGTTGTATGCCAAAACATCTGGAGGGCCAAAGGTTCCCCTCCCCTGGTCTAAGATCATGCTAACCATGGTTGCTTGTGCTGTTGTACGGTCAGTCATTGCATGTGGATGCAATATTGGCCTGAAAGACATACTGTACCTCAAAGTGATATTGTTTAGTCCAGTATAGACTGATCTACGTTGGGATAATTAGACTGTCTATTCACATGCTATGTGACCAGAACTACCCATAGTGTTTAAAATGTGATTATTCAGGTTTAACTTAAACCCGTTTTCTAATAAACCTTTACAATGAATTTGCCTTTATAACAACTGTAACAGAGGTACATGAAGTATACAGCTCCAGATGATGTTGTTCTGAAACCTTCAGGAACTCTCACTATTGACTATGCTAACTTGGCCCACAGCATGACCACATCTGCACTATAGACCAAACTAATTGCTTTTACAGAGCCTTCTGTATACCTGCTCAATTATTTTCAGCTTTATGACACTATTTGGTGCACTGTTATTCAAGGACAGGTGCATCTGTGTTTCTATCCTCCTTTAAGTCTTAGCTCTGTTCAAAAGAATACTTGAGAAGACTTTACTTATATTCATTTTTCCATTGTGTTGCCCATCAGCCCAGTTCAAAATGATCCTTTTGGATTTTTTGCAATGTGATTGGACTTTCACATGTAACTGGATGTCATCAGCAAATGTGGCAACTTCACTATTCATCCAAGACTCAGAAGATTTGTCCATGGATTATAATCTGAGGATTAGGAATCTGTGTCCCCAGCCTGTGTCCATGGGTTTTTTTTAAAGTCTCCTGGCTCCTGTAATAATTCAACTGAGGAAAGCAGGAAAGAGCCTACAGAGGCCAGAAATTAACCCGATTCCAGAGGCTGAGGTCATGGAATCCCATACATGGATGGCAGTTTGGGATTTTGTCTTCTCCTGAAACCTAGCTGTAGAGCAATTAAGATGTTAAGCAATTACTGTGATTTATGGTGGCTAGTGAGCTGAGCTGAGGCCAAAGGGATGGCCGCACTCACGTAAGCCTGTGATTCTCAGGCACCTGAGAATTAGGTGGAGCTGTGGTATGACTGGGGTTGCACATTAATATTGCAACCTGATTCCAGAGGCTGAGGTCATGGGATCCTGTACAGTTGCCATGACTCAACTTCCAGAAAAACTCACTTGGATGACTGAGAAGTTTCACAGATATAATTAAAGTAATGTGGCTGCAGACCTTTTGGGTCAATTGAAGAAGTCATGGTGAAATGTAATTGAAAATAAATAATACTAAACTGTGGAAGGCAGAGTTCAACCTAGTGAGACCAAGCCTAATAGAATAAATTACATATTCGACATTCACAGAATTATATTTCGTAATAAATTAAACTCTAAATTATGCATTCAACCTTTGTAGAAATTTCCTACATTATATTACGTTGTTTCATTTAAAGCACTTTAATATATCAGGAAAATTGATGTTTAGGCTAGGCAGTCTACATAGCATTTACTCTGGTGCAAACAATGCTTATTTAAGAGAAACCTGCATCAGTTTTTCCATAAGGTTCCAAGTCTGGCTTGCATAAACTTTCTCAGGTGTATAAAGTTTCAACTAGAGGAGAATTTCTACAGGTTATTGGTTCTGTAGGTTTATTTGCTGTAAAGTACACATAGCTACCTACTGAAATACACTGAAAAGTCATACATAAAGCAAAAGCAAAGTGTTCTGCTTATATAACGCCCCATACCACTACAAGTAGTCTCTGGGCGGTTTACAATTTTTTAAATTACAGTGTGCAGGCTACACATTGCCCCCCACCCGCAAGCTGGGTACTCATTTTACCGACCTCGGAAGGATGGAATGCTGAGTGAACCTCGAGCCTGCTACCTGGGATTGAACCCAGGTCGTGAACACAGTTTTACCTGCAGTACAGGCATTTAACCACTGCACCACGAGGGTACTACATATAAACTTCAGGCTTGCATTAAACTAACTTTCCCAGGCCTAAATCAGTATTGCTGCTCATTGGATAAAAGCACAATTCTGTGACTCCACATCAATTCACACTATAATATTGACACAAATTTCTGCCAAAGGGAGAGAGGTACTCCCCTCAACCACCAGCAGAAAAAGTTGGAGGAGCGAATGCAGCATGCGGAAGCTAGTTATGTGTGTATAGGGCTACAAATTGCACTTTATTATTGTCACATTAAAAACATAGAGTAAATCCAGTTGTTAGTCCCAAGCAGAGCAAACTCTGGAGCCACGTACTTAAACCATGGTGTGGACATGGACTTCTAGCCAACTTCTGTTCTAAATTTTGACATTTTGTGTGTACAGTATGTTGACTAGAGGACACCTGAACAAATAATCTGAGTTTGATTAATGATTCCCTATGGGGAAATTTGCTTTGATATTTTGGTGTTTTGGTTTACAAGCATGTTTCCAGAATGAATTATGGTCATAGACCAACACATTACTATACACATACTTTCTTTTTCACATGGCTGTATCACTTATACATTTTTCCTTGAACAATGATACATTTAAAATATGGACAGAAAACTGTCTCAACGTGGTTAAAAAAGAGATGCACTTGGGAGGTAGAAAGACATTTTCACGGGATGCCCTGGTGCAGGGCACAAGCAATTTGTCCAAGTACCCATCAAACCAGAACTACAGTAGAATGCTTCTGACTAGCAGATGCTAGGGAAGAATATGTAGACAGTCTTATTGCCCTTATATCCTACATGCTGAATTTTGCACGTATACTATGGGAAACATAATACTGGACTACATAGCTGATTAGAGATGGGCACGACTAGGGAAAATGACGTTTTCGAGTTGTCGTGTGTCGGAGGCAGTCCGTTTCGGCTCGTTTCCGTTTTTTCACGAAATTTCACAAAAATTAGTCAGTTCGTTTTTTTGGGTTTTTTGCTGTCGTTAGTACTGGTTTGGGGGGGGTAGCGGGCTCCTGGAGGGAGCTGCAGGAGTCAGCCAGAGCCACAAGTGACGGACTGGCAGATTCTTTGCACCCGCTGTGTCTCACGTACTTGCATGTAGTGCAATGCAAGTAGATCTGGCTTAGGGTTAAGACGGGTTAGCGCAAGGGCTAGGGTTAGGCTAGTTACGGGTGAGGTTAGGGTGAGTATTGGGGTGCACCTCTGGGTGCCTCTCTGACCCACTTAGAAGGACAGTGTACTGGCGTATGGGTTAGGCTTAGGCTTAGGGTTCGGGTTTGGGCTACGATTAGTGGGCTGTTTATGCCCGATTGGCACATCCCAGAAGTCTCTGTGGTCAACCTGGCCAAGTGGCCATGCGATTGGTGGAAAATTTGCATGGTCCACTCCCATGGGCGAGCACATCATTGCAAATGTGCAGGTGTAAAAAATAAAATAAAATAAAATAAAATAAAATAAAATAAAATAAAATAAAATAAAATAAAATCAACGGAGACTTTTTTTTTGCAAGAAAAACCCACTGCTGCTACTGTAAAAATTCAAGCATTTGAAATAGCTAATTTTCGCATGTTTCTGTGGTGCTTTGGTGGGGTTTTGGGCAACGATTTCAAAAAAATATTGTGTTCGCCATTTTGGATCCTCCGCACTGCATGGCAAATGGATGCGCCCTCCCAGCCTGGTACCAGCAGCGCAGCAGTAGCAATAGCCAAGGAGAGGGGGGCGGGGAAACCCCCCCCCAAATAAAACACCCTTCTGGCCTGGTAGGTGCCCTCAGACAGTTTTCGCCTACTTTTAGGGCCGGGAATCGGGTTTTTTTTAACTTTTAAAAACTTTTTTTCTGTGCCGCTTGGCATTGCGCGATCGCCGCGATGCAAGTAACGAGCACGACAAATCAGACCAAATTGTTCGTTCATCGGTTCGAGCTCGAATTCTGGCGGAGTAATTCCCGTTACCGTTTCCGTAGAGTAACGGATACGAGTAACGGAAACAGAAACGGGAATATCACTAAGTCGTGCCCATCTCTATAGCTGATTTCCCCCCAGTTCTGGAGTTCTTCTGCACATCAAGTATATGCTATATTACATGACATTAAATCACATTTTATTTACATTGACTCTTATAATTTTTTTTCAGTTATGTAAGATGTCTAAGGAGTGGTTTCATGACTGCCAGTCCACAATGAGTCTCCTAGGTTCTAGTCCATCACTCGATCCACTATGCTGTCATTCTATCCCTATTTCAAATTAGCTCTCCATATAAGAAGGAGACTATGTTATTAATAGAATGTTCAATTTTACCTCAAGTCTGTACAATCTGGCTCATTTATTACTTTTTCTGACATTGTCCACCTTGACAGAGAGAAGTGGCTAACTTCACCATCTCCTCGTGGCGCAGTGGTTAAATGCCTGTACTGCATGTATAACTGTGCTCACGACCTGGGATTCAATCCCAGGTAGCCGGCTCATGGTTGACATAGTCTTCCATCCTTCTCAGGTTAGTAAAATGAGTACCCAACTTGCTGGGAAGGCAATGTGTAGCCTGCATACTGTAATTTAAAAAAACACACTGTAAACTGCCCAGAGACTACTTGAAGTGGTATGGTGCGGTATATAAGAAGAACACTTTGCTTTGCATTTGCTCATGCATGCCGTAGTAAATCTGAATAACTGAGTTAAATTCATGCTGGTTTCATTTTTACTAGTGACTGTAAAACATTTCAAATGTTTTCTCCCCATTGGGTAGGAGAAAGAATTTCCAGTATTCTGGCACTAAAAGTATTTATTTATTTATTTATTTATTTATTTATTTATTTATTTATTTGACTTTTATACTGCCCATCTAGCCCTAGGGCTACTCTGGGCGTTTTACAACATAAAATCTCAACATAACAATAACAGAGTAAAATAACGAAAATACAAACAACATAATGTAAAAAATTATAACCAAATAAATCAACAACAATAAACTGAAATAAAAATAGAAATAACCAAGTAATTGATCAAATACTGAAAAAACCCAAAAAATGTTTTTGTGCAAACAAAACAAAACTTTCCATGGAAAACCATTTAATTTGTGATTGCATTGTGTAAACACAAATAGAGGGTTTGAACTGCAAGTAGAACTTTTTATGCTAAACCTTAAGGCTTGTTCACATGAAAACAAGGTTTTCTTTTAACTGGAAAAACCTCATGGCAGCTGCCCATTTTTTCAACAGGATATTCTAATACTGTATATTGAGATACCCCTGTCCAAAAAGAATGACAAGAAAATTGTGACAAATTGTTTCATCCTCAGTAGTCAGCACTGTGTGTGTGTGTGTGTGTTGTGTCATTATAGTCGTGACCGACTCTTTGTGACCCCATGTCCATGGAGTTTTCTTGGCAGGAATACTGGAGTGGCTTGCCAGTTCCTTCTCCAGGCGCCTACAGCATCTGGTATTCCCTGGTGGTCTCCCATCCAAGTACTAACCAGGGCCGACCCTGCTTAGCTTCCGAAATCAAGTGAGATCGGATGTGCTTAGGGCATCTAGGCAACATTCCTTACAAGGCTGCCTACAGATAAGAAAATATGCAAACATTATTTTAGTCAACTAAGCATGTCTGCCTTTATTTTTCATATTCTGCTATCTTTGTTCCATAGTGCTAGACCAGTGATGGCAAACCTTTTAGAGACTGAATGCCCAAACTCCAATTCAAAGCCCACTATTTTTTTTTTTTGCAAAGTGCCAATACAGCAATTTAACCTGTATACTGGTGAAGGGGTGATATCGGGTGCCCACAGAAAGGGCTCTGAGTGCCACCTTTGGCACCTGTGCCACAGTTTCATCAACACTGTGGTAGACTGTCCAATGCAAAATGAAGGAGGGAGGGACAGATGGAGGAACCAGGGTAATATAATTGAAGAGCACTTGGTTTATTGAACCAGAAGGACAGTTTTCAGCCTTGCAAGCAGTGGTGCAAATAGAAAACATACAGGTCTGCATCGAGGGGTGTCATGACAATATAATTGCAAACCCAGCTTCTATCTTTAGACAGAACTTGTGCCCAACATTTCTGTGAACAGGAAGGAGTTAATCAAATAACCAAGAAGGTGGATATGCTGTATTTCTATCCCCCTGAAAGCCTGCCTCATTTGAAACCCCAGAACAATAATTTATTTAGCACTAGAGATGGGCACGACTAGGGAAAATGACGTTTTCGAGTTGTCGTGTGTCGGAGGCAGTCCGTTTCGGCTCGTTTCCGTTTTTCGCGAAATTTTGCAAAAATTAGTCGGTTCGTTTTTCCTTTTTTTCGTTGTCGTTAGTACTGGTTTGGGGGGGGTAGCGGGCTCCTGGAGGGAGCTGCAGGAGTCAGCCAGAGCCACAAGTGACGGACTGGCAGACTCTTTGCACCCGCTGTGTCTCACGTACTTGCATGTAGTGCAATGCAAGTAGATCTGGCTTAGGGTTAAGACGGGTTAGCGCAAGGGCTAGGGTTAGGCTAGTTACGGGTGAGGTTAGGGTGAGTATTGGGGTGCACCTTTGGGTGCCTCTCTGACCCACTTAGAAGGACAGTGTACTGGTGTATGGGTTAGGGTTAGGCTTAGGCTTCGGGTTTGGGCTACGATTAGTGGGCTGTTTATGCCCGATTGGCACATCCCAGAAGTCTCTGTGGTCAACCTGGCCAAGTGGCCATGCGATCGGTGGAAAATTTGCATGGTCCACTCCCATGGGCGAGCACATCATTGCAAATGTGCAGGTGTAATAAAATAAAATAAAATAAAATAAAATCAACGGAGACTTTTTCCCCCAAGAAAAACCCACTGCTGCTACTGTAAAAATTCAAGCATTTGAAATAGATAATTTTCGCATGTTTCTGTGGTGCTTTGGTGGGGTTTTGGGCAACGATTTCAAAAAAATATTGTGGTCGCCATTTTGGATCCCCCGCACTGCATGGCAAATGGATGTGCCCTCTCAGCCTGGTACAGTCAGCAAAACATGGCCATGTGATTGGTGGAATGGCTCCAAAACTTTGCATGGTCCACTCCCATGGGCGAGCCCATCATTGCGAATGCGCAGGTGTAATAAAATAAAATAAAATAAAATAAAATAAAATAAAATAAAATCAACGGAGACTTTTTTTGCAAGAAAAACCCACTGCTGCTACTGTAAAAATTCAAGCATTTAAAATAGCTAATTTTCGCATGTTTCTGTGGTGCTTTGGTGGGGTTTTGGGCAACGATTTCAAAAAAATATAGCGGTTTTGGTACCAGCAGCGCAGCAATAGCAATAGCCAAGGAGAGGGGGGGGAACCCCCAAATAAAACACCCTTCTGGCCTGGTAGGTGCCCTCAGACAGTTTTCGCCTACTTTTAGGGCCGGGAATCGTTTTTTTTTTTTAAGTTTTAAAAACTTTTTTTCTGTGCCGCTTGGCATTGCGCGATTGCTGCGATGCAAGTAACGAGCACGACAAATCAGACCAAATTGTTCGTTCGTCGGTTCGAGCTCGAATTCTGGCGGAGTACTTCCCGTTACCGTTTCCGTAGAGTAACGGATACGAGTAACGGAAACGGAAACGGGAATACCGCTAAGTCGTGCCCATCTCTATTTAGCACATTTGCTACTATAAACCCTGTTTTAAATTCCAAATCAAATAAGGGTGCTTAGGAAGTAGCTAGGCAATAAGGAAACATACTGCCAAGCATCAATAACTAACTAACTAACTAACTAACTAACTAACTAACTAACTAACTAACTAACTAACTAACTAACTAAAGGGACATTAAAAGTGGTTTGTTTTATCTAAGAGGGCCTAATACCGAGGAGGAAATAAATAAATACTAAAAGTATAGACAACAGCAGAAATTCCTTACAAGCAAAGTTCAGACCTGAAGAACAGCAGAGGTTCCATATGAATATGAATTTTAATATTAATATGAGACCTGGGGCTTTTCATTTATTTGATCCTTTTGGTCCTTTGCCCTTACTCTGGAAATAATATGACAGTTTCTTCAATATGACAGTTTTTCTTTCAGACAAACAACTGGCAGTATTAGAATTACTGATAGCTCCATAGTGTCCATTGTGTACCCCTGTGAAACCTAGATGATTTACAAATGAGCAAGATTGGGGTGGTGGAATAAATTGCTGGACAAATGTTTTTCTTTATTCTCCCCCCACCCACCCCCAAAGCGACTACCTTTTTTGAAATAATGTTTTAGCCTCATTTGTGTCATGTAGAAAATTTTGTGCTACGGAAATGACACACACTTGGGAGTCATTAAAAACTGACTAGCAGTCTAATAGGAGAGTGCATTTATGGGCTCATTTGATACTTGTTTCATTGCCCGCGCCTGCACAACGAGCTTTATTACAGTACATGAAGTATCAATCCCTGTCCGCAGAGCATGGCATTTCCTAATTAATTAAAATAAGAGAGAGGGGACAAGCAGAGGTAAAGACAAGAATGGGAGGTGTCTTTTTGTCACTACAAAGGTTGAAAGATGTTCAAATTAGAGATGGGCACGACCAGAAATTTTTTTTTCGAGTTGTCATTTTTCGGGACGGGTCTGTTTCGGGTCGTTTCCGTTTTTTGCGACATTTTTTAAAAAATTGTCGTTTCGTTGTGTCATTTGTCATTACCACCGCCGTGATTTTGCACGATTTGACGTCCCAGCAAGTGGCACCCCGCCGGCGCTAGGTGTTTTTGCGCCCTAGGCGGCAGGCGGGGGGCGGGGGGCATGGGCGGGTGGCGGCAGCGGCAGGGGGGAGGGGCGGGCACGCGGGCGTGTGGGTGGTGGGCGCGGGTCCCACAATGACCCAGAGCAGGCAGAAAACACTTTAAACTGACTTGCTGCACAAGACTGCATTGAATAAAGCAATTGCAATTTTTGCAAACAAAGTGGGCAGTGCACCCACAGCAGAGCTGCAGGCAGGGTGTGAAAGGACCTTGGCTTGCCACCAAGCAAATGAAAATTTTAAAATAAATCCACACCTCCCCTCCCGCTCAAACCTCCCCCCCTTTGAAGCACTATCAGAAAAGAAATCCTAACAAACAGCAGGAGAATAAAAAAGAATAAACTGCGTTGCTATTCCCCACAGCAGACAGAGAATGAAAGGAATTATTATTATTTCCTAAAAATTCAATTGAATCAATTCCCTCCTTGCCTGCCTAACTGAAATCTAAAGGCTCCGCGAAATCGAAACTAGTCTAGCACAGCAGCCAGCTACACACAGCCCTCTCCCACCCACATCCAAGCCCGGACTGTGACTCTTCTGGGAGTGCCTCGGCTTTTTATGCCCTCTTGCACATCCAGAAGTGTCAGTCAAAACCTGGCCATGCGATTGGTAGAATGGGTCCAAAAATTTGCATGGTCCAATCCCATGGCCAGCCCATCATTGCACAGGTGTAAAAAAATAAAAATAAAATAAAATAAAATAAAATCAGTGTGACCTTTTACTGCTATAAAAAACCCACTGCTGCTACTGTAAAAATTCAAGCATTTAAAATAGCTAATTTTCGCATGTTTCTGTGGTGCTTTGGTGGATTTTTGGACCACGATTTCAAAAAAAATTGTGGACGCCATTTTGGATCCCCCCGCACCGCATGGCAAATGGAGATGCCGAGGATGCCCCCTCCCAGCCCGGTACCAGCAGCCCAGGACAGGAGGGGGGGAAGGCTGGGGACCCCCCCCCAGAAACCACCCCTCTGGTAGGTGCCCTCAGGCAGGCATATTTTTGCCTGCTTTTTTGGCCGGGAATCTGGGTTTTTTTATTTTTAAAACTTTTTTTATGTGCCGCTTGGCATTGCGTGATCGCCGCGCGATGCCAGGAATGACAATGACAAATCAGACCCAATTTTTCTTTTTTCGGTTCGAGTTCGAGTTCTGACAGCTTAATTGTCGTTACCGTTTCCGTTATGTAACATAAACGATATCCGAAAACGGAAACGACAATTTCGCCAAGTCATGCCCATATCTAGTTCAAATAGTTATCCAGTTTTGTGAAGACACAATTAGCAATTTTAATTGGTTGGGATGCACAACCTATCTTTTGCTACTTCAGCAAAAAGTAGCTCATATTAGTCTGGAAAAATGTCAGCAGCGAAGCTATTCCATGAAGCCAGTTTTGTTCAGGGTTTTTTTGTCTTTTTTTTTTTTTAAGACAGAAAGATCAGCTTTGGTTGCAATGTCGAACATATTTTCTCTTAAATCTGAACTATTTATGAGGTGTATCCTATTACAAGGTGAAGTGAATTATTAACACCAGAAAGCTGCAGTATATGCCATAAAAATTCAGAGCAATGTCATGCATTTATATTGCATTATATCTTCAAAAGAGATTATATTATAAAAGACATTATTTTAAATAAAAACTTATTTTCTATTGAATAAATAATGAAATCTCACACAAAAAGCTAGAATAAACGTACCACTTACTAATACTGCAACTAGAATTACAGCATATTATCACTCTGCTTAGCACAATAATAAGGTTATATTTATTTGGACGACTATGAACAAAGTTTTTTTTACAGTGCAAATAATGCAGTGCATCAGAACTGGGTGTGGTTTTAACCATGTTCATGAACCATGTATAGATTACCAAAACAGCCACGGATTCCTGAGTACAGCTCAGTAGAAGATGACTTGCTTATTCTTTTCCTTCTTGTCCTTTCTTCTGCCTCTCTAAAAATGAGCACTTCTCAAAAACTCCTCAGGACAAATAGCAGCCTAGGTAGGAGATCTTCAGTGGGCAAATGCATGGGGGAGGAGGTGTCCCTCTCCCTCCCTCCCTCCCCCTCTCAATCTCTCTCTCTCTCTCTCAATCTCTCTCTCACACTCTCTCCTGCTCAGCTATTTTTTCTGTGATGAAAAATTTAAGACCAGTCTCAGGTACAAGATTTAAGAAAACAGATCTAGTGTGACTTGACTAGGCAACTGCTAAGACAGAGTGGAGTAGGGCACTTTTCCAGGTATTTTTGGACACTGATGTTGCAATCATGGCTGATAAGAACTGTATAATTTCTAGGTGGCCACATGTTTTCAGCCCCTGCAATAATGAAAATAAGTTTGTTCCTGTGATTGACTATCACATCTGGTTTAAAGTATCCAACCAAATCTGCTCAATCCATTCCAACTACTAGCATTGATGCAACCAAAGCATGTCAGTATGCTGTTTCATAGAACAGTGTGAAAAACCCTCTGTTCTAATTTCATTGCAACATCTCAATTTCTATGTATACTGTATTCTTATCCCACTCTTTCTTCTCATACGACTCAAGACCTGATTTTTGCTTCTCACGTGGGCATTCATATTTTCCAAAATGTGGGAAATTGTTTACACACTCTTCCTAATGTACACATTCTGTATACATTCTCCCTCTCAGACACAGTTTGTTCTGTGCATGTTTTCATTTGTAGGAATGTTTGGCTGTTAATGTTTTGAAAATGTCTGCATTGCACACCCAATATACTACAAACCTGACAAAAGTGTACATTTCTGAGGCAATATGTGCTTTGTCTCATAATGAGTTTCAGGACACAGAAAATTATTAGTTTTAATTAACTGCTTTTTATACCACATAATCTAGTTACCATGCCACTGCTCTTGGGTGTTTTCCAGCAGCAAAATGAACATACAAAGAACAGCCAAATCAACGACTAAATGACAACATAAGGATAGGATATCCTGAAATGCCTCCCTGGAAAAACAAGATTTATGGGCTTCCTGAATATTAGGAAGGAAGGAGGTTGGTATACTTCAACAGGTAGAGCAATCTGTGGCTACCACAGAGAAGGCCTGGCACATAGGTATAGACTTCTTGGGTTCCCTAAGGCTGGCGACCCATAACATCAATGCCTGATAAGGTTGATCTTAGGGGAGAGGTGTTCTTATAGGCAGCAAGGTCCCAAAACATTTAGGGCTAAGCACATCCAATCTTGCCTGATTTGAGAAGCTAAGCAGGGTCGGCCCTGGTTAGTACTTGGATGGGAGACCACCAGGGAATAACAGGTGCTGTAGGCACCTGGAGTAGGAACTGGCAAACCACTCCAGTATTCCTGCCAAGAAAACTCCATGGACATGGGGTCATGAAGAGTCGGTCACAACTGTAATGACACAACACACACACACACACACACACACACACACACACACACACACACACACACACACACACACACACACACGTTAGAATTAGTCCTTTTGAATTCACCACAGATAAAACCAGCAGCCAATGTAGACAAACCAGGACTAGGGAGTAGAATTTCAATATCTACAAAGCTTATTCTCCAAGCAAACGAGGGTATTATTCTCTTATGACAGAGAATAACACAATTTAAAATAGAAATAGACATTTAAGGCATCTAAAGCAAAGACATGAGGTTGATCATCCACTGCTATCTATCCTTATAAATGCTATATCTATATGATGGTGATCCATATATCTTGGTTTCTGAGACTAGGACACCAGAATAATGGAATTCATGAAATTTGTTAGGAAGTTGCAAATAACCAATGACATGCAACAGGAGGGAAAGTGTATACTGTACAACATTTGTATTGGAAACTGGAATTAATTGTTAGCAAATCTGAATATTTGAAACATCATATTTCAGAGGCTTTTCATATAAAAAGTATACTTTTGTGCATGAGTGAGGAAAGCTAAAGCTGGAATCTAGTAGAATAGTGGCACAGCTGTTGGTCCATTATAATCCATATTCAAATGAACCAGAAAATATGTATGGAAGCAAATGATTTCAGATGACAAAGGCAGAGAAGCAGCAACCCACATACTTGAAAGAAAAATAACATTTATGCTAAACAGCATATCTTCTATAGAACCCTAAAAGGAAATAGCAAATTAGCAAATTTAAGGGTTAGCTAGAAGCAGGACATAGACATCTGAAACAGATGTATAAGTCACAGTTTGCAATGACTATCATCATTATGTTTTCTATCAGTATTCAGACAGCGATAGGTAAAGAAGATATTTTTAAAAGATAAGCATGCATCTTTAGAAACTTCCTAGATTTTTCCCATGGAATCTGATTATGAGGAACTTTAGTTTCACTGATCATGGATAATCTAGAATCTTACTCAGGGCAAAGCAACAAACCATGTCTGATTTTAACTACCCTTAATTTCATACCTGAATTGTGCCTGCCATGGTGACAGATTCACCCATGCCATTACATTGTACCAGTGCTGTTCACAGAACTACGAACTTTAGAGTAAGCATAGACCCAGAGTTCACTGCCTCAAATTCCCCGAAGAAGCAAGAAAACTACAGCTAAAGCATCTCTGATGATTGGCTACCCAACCTCTGTTTAAAAATCTTAGAAAACTTAGAAATGCAAGGTTGGAATGTACCCTATGGATCACTGAGTCCAGCAACCTTGAATGAAGGAGCATCACCTTCCAAAGTGGCCCACTTTATTGTTAAAACTGCTTTTAGTGTCAGAAAGTTCTTCCTAATGTGTAGGCAAAATCTCCTTTGCCATCAGCATCCACTCCTTTGGGTCCTAACCTCTGGCTTTTCATATCTTAAACCTCAAAAATATAAATGGACTTACAAGAAGAGGTTTGTGAAGGGTTTTTTCTTTCCCCTTTTGATTTAACTTTTCACAGTGTCAAGTCACCCGAGAACCTTTTTATCCAATAGCATCAATAGAGATGTGAAGACCAAGAAAAAACTCCAGAAAAATTCAGAAAAAAACTGGTTACTGTGTGCTGAGATGTTGATACTTTCCATCTTGGATTGCTGACTAGAGATGGGCACAACCAGAAAAAATTACGTTTTGAGTTGTCGTTTGTCGGGACGGGCCCGTTTCGGGCGTTTCCGTTTGTCGCAAAATATTTCAAAAATTTGTCATTTCCGTTTGTCGTCTGTCGTTTGTACAGTGGTTTAAGGAGCGTAACGTGTAGCCGCCGTTATAATTATGTTGGGGTTGTCAGTGTGACAGGAAACCTCGTTGGCACTTCTCTGTCTCACTAAGAACATTTGGGGGTTAGTGTGTCAGAGGAACCTCGTCGGCGCTTCTCTGACTCACTAAGAAGGAAAGCATACTGGTTACACTTAGGGAGGGAGGGAGTGGGTCTCTGGAGTTGAAGGCACCTCTCTGGGTGGATCACTCTGACCCACTAAGAAGGGAAGTGTACTTGCGTACGAATCTGGGTTAGGGTTGGGGTTAGGGTAAGGGCTAGGCTTAGGGTAATGGTTCAGGTTAGGGTTAGGATTAGGGTTAGGGCTAGGCTTAGGGTAATGGTTCAGGTTAGGGTTAGGTTTACGGTTAGGGTTAGGGTTGGTGGGCTTTTTATGTCCTCTCTGGCACATCCAGAAGTCTCAGCAAAACCTGGCCACCCTATGGCAAATAGAGACGATGAGGATGACCCCCCCCCAGACTGGTGCAAGCAGCCCAGGACAGGAGAGGGGGGGAAGGCCAGGGACCCCCCCAGAAACCACCCCTCGGTAGGTGCTCTCACTGAGGCAGGCATATTTTCACCTGCTTTTATGGCCAGGAATCGGGTGGTTTTTTTAAACTTTTTTTCTGTGCTGCTTGGCATCGCGCGATCGCCGCGATGCCATGAACGACAATGAAAAATCAGACCCAATTTTTCTTTTTCGGTTTGGGTTCGAGCTGGAGCGGAGTAATTCTCGTTACCGTTACCCGTTACATAACGATAATGAGAACCAAAAATGGAAACGAGAATTTTGCCTAGTCGTGCCCATGTCTATTGCTGACTGTCAATCTGCTATGCCTCTATCTTGAATCCTTTCTTTTTAAACACATTTGCTTTATTTGGGTGGGGGGCATTTCCCCTCTCACATTTCATTTGACCAGAAAGTCTTTCACACACCCCTGGCCACTGTCTGTCTAATGAGCCAATTTAGACAGGCTGAAGTGAAACCAACATGAAGTATAAATTGGAGGTCTCCTACCAACCTTTCTCAGACTGAAGAAGCTACTTGGGTGAGTAGCAAAGCATTTCAATCCAGCAAGGAAAAAAAAGACCAGTTGCCATGACTCAACTTCAGAATATCAAAGGCACTTTTACCTGTTCCTCTACCAATGAAATGTGTGCCATCTTTTGCCAATAAGACCCATCTGCATGCTACATAGGACAAATTGGAAAATCTCTATGCAAAAGAATTGAAAGACACAAGTCAGACTTGAGAAATGGCAACACAGAGAAACTCATTTCACATCATTTTAATTTACCAGGACATTCTACATACAATATAAATGTGATTGTTCTGGAAAAAGAAATTATAAGACATTAAACCAGAGTGAGAGAACTGAGATAAAATATATACACATGCTAGATACCCATATCAAAGCACTCTGCATAATCCAAGGCACTACAAAATATGAGCACTACAATAATTATACGGCACTGTATCTGCCATATATGTATATTTTCCTCTTCAACTGACCCACCTAGAATCTTCAAAGATAAATCAGAGAGTCTTAACTCATTGCCATGTTGCATTTGTGGCCATCCATTGCCTGGGATAATTCACACAATGATGTGTGAATCACCCCAGGCAACCTCCTATAAAGAAAAGCCTATTAGCAACTGTAAAAGGAAAATCTCCTCAGTATAATTAACACTCATTTTTTCCATTTTATTAATGATAGAGGTTCTTATATCCTTTACACCATACACTTAAGTGTAATATACCTATATATCAAAGCACTTATCAACCACTGTTAAATATCCATTGACTTTCTTACCAATCAGTCACGTTCTCTGTATTTTGAGGTCATGCACAATTATTTGTCATGTTTTACCCATCTCTTATTGTCTCTGAGGAAGTGGAACTGTCCACAAAAGCTCACAGTAAAATATAAAACATAGTTAGTCTTTAAAGTACTACCATGTTTCTGTCATTTTAATTAATTAATCATTTAATTAATTACAACAACAACAACCTATCATGCCTGCACAAACTAACATGGGCTACCTCTTCTACAACTGTAAAAACGAAAGGGACATACCCAGGATAACCCAATAGGAAAAGAAATACAAAGCATTTTACTACACATATCCCTAGAGCTGAAGAGTCTAAGCTTACTTCAAATTCCACATGACAGCCCTTGAAATACTTGAAGGTGGCTATCACGTTACCTGTCAGCTTATTTTCCAAGTGAAATGGATTCCAACACCTGAAGTACTGTTCTTCACAATACTTTCCTGACTTTTTGCTACCTTCTCTTGTATCTTAATATCCTTTTGTTAGAGTAGACACAAAATTCCAAACAAGAGATCTAACCAGAGGAGAAGAGAGTAGTAGTATTACTTGCCTCAAGGTAGATATTTAACTTCCATTGATGCAGCCTAGAATTACATTATGGAGTTTTCCCCCCTCATGTATCACACTGTAGACTCACGCTTAAAGTATGCTCTAGTAAGATTCCTAGTAGAGATGGGCACGACTTAGCGGTATTCCCGTTTCCCTTTCCGTTACTCGTATCCGTTACTCTACGGAAACGGTAACGGGAATTTGCCAGAATTCAAGCTCGAACCGACAAACGAACAATTTGGTCTGATTTGTCGTGCTCGTTACTTGCATCGCGGCGATCGCGCAATGCCAAGCAGCACAGAAAAAAAGTTTTTAAAAGTTTAAAAAAAAAAAACGATTCCCGGCCCTAAAAGTAGGTGAAAACTGTCTGAGGGCACCTACCAGGCCAGAAGGGTGTTTTATTTGAGGGGGGTTCCCCGCCCCCCTCTCCTTGGCTATTGCTACTGCTGCGTTGCTGGTACCAGGCTGGGAGGGCGCATCCATTTGCCATGCAGTGCGGGGGATCCAAAATGGCGACCGCAATATTTTTTTTGAAATTGTTGCCCAAAACCCCACCAAAGCACCACAGAAACATGCGAAAATTAGCTATTTTAAATGCTTGAATTTTTACAGTAGCAGCAGTGGGTTTTTCTTGCAAAAAAAAAGTCTCCGTTTATTTTATTTTATTTTATTTTATTTTATTTTATTTTTTTACACCTGCACATTTGCAATGATCCACTCCATGGGAGTGGACCATGCAAATTTTCCACCAATCGCATGGCCGCTTGGCCAGGTTGACCACAGAGACTTCTGGGATGTGCCAATCGGGCATAAACAGCCCACTAATCGTAGCCCAAACCCGAAGCCTAAGCCTAAGCCTAACCCATACGCCAGTACACTGTCCTTCTAAGTGGGTCAGAGAGGCACCCAAAGGTGCACCCCAATACTCACCCTAACCTCACCCGTAACTAGCCTAACCCTAGCCCTTGCGCTAACCCATCTTAACCCTAAACCAGATCTACTTGCATTGCACTACATGCAAGTATGTGAGACACAGCGGGTGCAAAGAGTCTGCCAGTCCGTCACTTGTGGCTCTGGCTGACTCCTGCAGCTCCCTCCAGGAGCCTGCTACCCCCCCCAAACCAGTACTAACGACAACAAAAAAAATGAACCGACTAATTTTTGCAAAATTTCGCAAAAAACGGAAACGAGCCGAAACGGACTGCCTCCGACACACGACAACTCAAAAACATCATTTTCCCTAGTCGTGCCCATCTCTAATTCCTAGATCATTTTCATATGTATGACTGCTGAGCCAAAATCAAGAATTTGACGGTTTGTCTTCTTAAAACTTCTATTTGCTTGGCTCTAGATCTTCAATCTGTCAAGGTCCTCTTGAATACTGCTGTTGTCTTTTGATGTGTTACCTCAACCCAGTTTGATGCCATCAGAATATCTAAAGTGCATCATGTCCACACTCTCATCCAAGTCATTTACAAAGATTATAAACAAAACTGAGCCCAAGACAGAACTCTTCAGCATCTCACTTATCAATTTTTCTCTGGAATTATGAGAAAGCTATAGTAAGCACTCTTGGGGTAAGAATTATCAAGTCAACCCACCCACCCATATTTTATCTGTGTAGTATTATCAAGTTGATCACAAGAATATATTATGAGGGACTTGTTTAAAACCTCTGTATTTACTGTATTCCAGTCAAACTCCCAACTCTAGCTGTGATTTAGTGTATTGAGCAACAGTTTGGACAGTAATACTCTTCAGCTGTTACCCTTATGGATACATTCACTACCTACCATTTCCCTTGTTATCATTGCTTTTTCCAAGTCTCCATCTCCTAATGTTCATTGTGGAAAATAACATGGGGGGACAGGGATAAATAGGTAGTCCTAAAAAAGAAAACTATGTGTTTTTAGAATGTTTTGGCTTTCAACGTTTATGTGGGATTAGCAATGTGAAATCCATATTTGAAATCCTAATTTTGGGGCAGAGAGTGATTCAGTTGACTTCTTAACTTCACTGTCTCCAAAGCAACTGGTTTGAAAATTACTCAAGAAATAAACCTATCCAGAGAACAAACATATCCAAACGTTCCAAAAGACAGGTGCGGGATCATAAAACATATAGAGACACAATAAAGCCGAAGCAATCATTTCATATCTGAGTATTCAACAGACAGTATCCTTGAACATTTTCAGTCTGGCACATTATTTAAAACTTTTGCAACATATACAGTACAACTTTTTCATAATTTTATAATTCAAGTTCCACCTCTTCCAGTGGGAGAAAATTAAGTATGTAATTCCATGGAAACTTTTTAAATTTAGCTGGTTCATTCTTCATGAAAGCTAATCAAGAACCACCAATCCTTATAGAAAGTTATTTTTTCTAACCAATACAGCAAAAAATGTTCATAACCTGAATCAAAAGCTATATACAGTGGAACCTTGACTTACATACTGCTTGACTTGCATCATATTTGACTTGTAGCAAGAAGGGGCCTGTTTGACTTGAGTCGCAGGCTTTGACTTACAGCTCGGAGCCCCGGCGCAAGGCACCCCAATTGGGCGGCAGCCACAACCCAGCATTGCGGCTGCCGCCTCCAAACTGCTCCTGCCTTCTTCCCCTCCTCCGGCAGCGGCGGCTTCGGCGAGGCCAGCTCTGAGCACCTGGAGCTGGTTCTCGGCCTCACCGAAGCCGCCACTGCTGCTGGAGGAGAAGAAGGGCCGGGAGCTCGGGGCTGGCCTCGCTGGTTAGACGGTCGGCTCCGTCTTGTAAAAAATCTGGCTGCAGAAGTCTGGTCCACAATGGAAGCATTTTAGTTGGGGAGCTGTAAAGTTGTGGGACTCTAATGGTAAGCATAGAGTTGTTCAGAACCTGGAACGTCAGGTTAAAAATCAGTAAAACTTAAATGTTAGACATTGTTGCTATGAACATTAAAAAGTGGAGGCATATAACTTGTGGACTATAATTCCACTGCCTCCTCCTCTCTTTGAAGAAACATTTCATTTACATCCCCAGAAGGAATCTCCTATCCCAGTCAAATTTGTGTTAAATTGCTGTTTTCAGGGGTCTTTTTCATCATCTGGAACGGATTAATCCGCTTGCCCATTACTTTCTATGGGAAACGTTCGTTTGACTTAAGTCATGTTTGACTTAAGTCTAGACCACTGGAACGGATTAATGATGTAAGTCAAGGTTCCACTGTATCGCAGTCTACTACACAAATATATTCAGTTCCAGGGGGCGGAGAGAAAATTACATGCTAGTAATTTAACAAGATTAGTGTTTAAATGGCAGCTCTGACACAAACTTAAATATTAGTTTAATAGAAAATTAGATTCTGTGTTGAATTTTCTAGCACACGGTAGCACTGAGTGATGGTTTAATTTACCTTGAGTTTAGAAGATGTTTTCTTGCAGTTGTAAATGAAAAATAAAGTGCTTGTGAGTGATGAAAGAAACAAATTATGTTTCTACTGAAATGGAAAGGAAATTAAGAAATCATGGAACATACAACTTAGAAATTATGATCTCAGCAATTTATCCCGAATCTCAGCAAGAGGTCTGCTGTCTTGGCACAATTTATATTCTTCATCAAATCCACATGAGAGGAGCAATACAAAGGTAAACGTATTTACTCTGAATAATTAGTTTATTAATTTGAAGTAGAATTTCTTGCATCCATAATAGGTGCCATTGAAGTAATTTGTCAGACTCCTAATTAATAGAGAGGGACTTTACTCAAAGGCTGAAAACCAGCAAGCCTCTTTAGAAGTATAGGAAGAAACTGTGCATATAAAGATGAGCTCTTTAGTTTCTGATAGACAGCTCAGCTCCTGTCTAGTAAGCCAGCAATTTTTCTCCTACACATGTTCTGAAAGTGGTATGTGCTATGCTTCTGAAGCAGGTAGTTATTGATCTTTAGAACAGGAAAATTTACATATAACTTGAACAAAAACATGTGAACTCCTTTTTACATCTATATGCAAACTTCTCAAAAATTGCCCCTTCCCTGGAATGCCTGTCAGTTTTGTTGCATGTGTAATTTCAGTGGAAAACATTCATTTAGCCCATCTGTTGACTTGCATATGGGGTAGGAATCTACAGGTTAACAATTAGAAGTGTCTGGTAAGTAAAAAACACTCATATTTGTATACTACATGTGATGCTTCATCAAGAGTTGGCTGTACAGATTCAGTGATGTGCTCAAATGTACCACGATAGATCTACAAATCCATTTGAGGGTTTTTAAACATCTGTTTATTGAGCTTTTCTCATTCTCAATAAAATGACATTGCTGCTTGCACTTGGGGAGTGTGTGGCTACCCTACAATGGTAAGAAATATACACAAATTGCATGTGAGGCCTTAGTGACTCAATATATGCTGTTTTATGGTTAAATCTAATTAATGCTAATTTTTACAACAGCAGCTGTATAGCAACAATCAGATCCAGGTCTGGTGCACTTTAACATTTTTATTAATGATTTGGAGGATGGGATGCAGGGAATGCTTATCAGAATTGGGGATGACAGCTAAAATCCTAGAAGACAGAAATAAAATTCCAAAAGATTTTGAGAAAGTTGAGTACTGCACTGAAAACAACAGAATAAAATTTAGCAGGTGCCAAGCTCTACACCTGGGTGGGGTGGGGGTGGGGGAATAAACACATAGTTACAAGACGCGAGATACTTGGACAGGTGATACAGTACATTACTACGTATAAGAAGGATCTTGGAATTTTTTTCCAACTTATAATTCACCATGGTTTTACACCACCCTGGTCTGAGTAGGGTTGTTGGGTGGACACGGACCTGAATAGTCTCATTAGACATACAATGGTATGGGATGTGTGAAAGTCTCACTTAGGCAACCCTTCTCAACACCCATTAAATATGTGTTAGGAGTGGACTTCCTGGTGGATGTGTGGTGTGCTTCTGATTTGTCTCTTTCAACAGGTGTGGGGGGCTTAGGCACAATCTGTCTCCCACTTATCATTTGGCCCTTTCATCAATCCCTAGACAAATCAGAAGCATTTCACACCTCCACCAGGAAGGCCACTGCTAGTGATACATATCTAACAACAATGGTGGTATAATCAAAGACGACAAGAATCTCATTACCACTCTCCAATGAGAGTGCTCACTAAGAGTTTTTATGTGAAGCCAATACGGTAATATATGCAGCTGGTTCTTCATCAGTCCTATGCAATGTATAGCAGCGTTGGTAGCACTCCGACTGAAACACCTTGATAATTTGTGTTAATTTTGGTATGAGCTCAGTGTGAACCATTTCCTTTTTTGTCTTGTTTTTGAGGGTAATGGCCCTCCCTGTATTTCCAGGCTGTGGTAAAGCTATTTTGCGAATTTGGGGCTTGATTTCTGATTGCTTGCCTGGCTGCTATTTTGCTACATTATTTTCATGTGTATTCTGTGAGGCTGGACTCTTGAGTAGAATCATAGAATCCACCTCCTGTCTTGTCCCAGAAAGAAGAGACAGCCCAAACAAATGCTTAGTTAATGGGTCAGTGAGAGGAAAGAGGAAAGGAGTAAACATACTACAGGCAGTAGGAGCATTCTCCTTCTTCCCAGCTCATGCATTAACCCTTGCCATGACTCAACTTCCAGATAATCTCACCTGGATGAGTGAGAATCTTCCCACACTTCTTTAAAACAAAGGAAAAACCTGTGTGCGGGGGGGGGGAGGAGGTGAGCTGTCTGAAGCGTTTATTTTATCCATGGCAACGTGATTTCTGTATTAACCAGCATAGTGGGGTTTCCCCCTCCTCCCCGGGAGAAGTCAGCCATGCCTACCAATATGGATGGCACGGCTTGCCTTTTCCTGGGGGGAAGCAGCACCCTCTTGGGGGATCTCCTGTGCCTCTCTCTTTGGGAGGGGCTGCTACCCCGCCTGTCCTCCTCCATGCTATGCTAGAGCCCCCGAGCAGTTGCTGAGACAAACACCTCATCCTAAGCCTTCATTTAATTTTCCAAAGATATTGAAAGACTGTATAGCAGGGTGGAAGAGTTCAGCAACACCTGTCTAATAAACTAGCTAAACAGCAAGAAAGTAACCTTTATCTCTTGAGTCTCCAACTCTGATGGAGCATTTATTTATTTGGCTTAAGAATATGCCTACACTAGTAAACATTTGGTGGTTGTATAAAGATTGGGTGCATTCCAATGTGCACATGGTCATAGCAACTGGACTTCTTTTCAGTCTCTCAAAAAAAAAAAAAAACTCACCTGGATGACTGAGAATCTTTACAATGTGCACATGGGTTTTGCAATCCACATTTTGCTAGACATTAAGTCTTTTCTGGCCATTTAGCCATCTTCATTGCAGTGTTATAGATAAAATATATTTGATTCACTTTCACAGTAAGTGAAACAAAGGAAATGCTGATACCCTGAGACTGAGTATTCTGAAAATGTTCTCCCTTATCCAAGCAGTATCTCCCTCAAATCTTTTAGTTCCTAAATTTGGAGATCATATGCACGTATTTTCCTAAATAGAACCAGCATAGGTGTTCTCTATTGGATATAAGCAATAAGCAGGCATACTGAAAATGTGAGATGTGTTCGTACTGTTCCACCAGATTCATAAAGACATTAAGGATAAACCTTTCTTCAAAAGTCTCGTCCATTTGGGATTACCACTATCAGAGCAGCAGACTCTCAAACTATTAAAATAATCTCAAATGAAAACAGGTTAAAGCAAATGAGCTCAGCTGTAGAAGGGAAAATTACAAAACACATTTTCTATTTGCATAATTCTTAAGAAAGGAAAAGTAGGCCATAAGATTTGCACAAACAGGTAAGGTAAGCTTTACTCCAACATATTGAAATGAACTGAATTTAAGAATGGAAAGCTGAGAAGACACTTTTTGAAACGGTTTGCTTAAGTGGAGTTTGTCTTATGATAAATTAATTTGCTTATTATTCTGTTCAGAGCTGAAATATTATAACATTTTGAAAAAATGAGAATGAATGTGTCTGCTCACACTTATAAAAAGAGAATGAAGAGGACTTTGCACTTTTTAAAAAGTACAATAATTTTAAAATTATTTTTATTTTACTATTTATTATTTATATTTGTGGGAAAAGCCAACCAGACTCTTGTGAATGTAAATTTTATTACACTTGTTTTAAAATGTGAAGATTATTTTTTTGGGGGGGAGGAGGGTATTTAAAAAGAAAAGAAACTAAAATAAAAGAAATATGCTTTCCACAGCATTATTAGAACCAGACCCAGAAACAATTATTCAAAAATTCTTTAAGACAATGTACCTTCCCAGCAAATATTCTTTCGACACTATCGGCTCTGTCCTGCATGAAGTTGATCTTGTATAAAAATCAGTATGCCAAATAACATTATTGTGAAATAGAAAATTATTAATTCTATATTAAATACTGCAGATCATAATTCATAAGCCATAATTATTATGACAGCTATAAGGACGTAAATCTTCAATTGAGAAAATTGGGGAGGGGGAGGGGAGGACTCCTTTCCATGGTGGCAGATCTCTAAATATTAATCATACTGTGTAGTAAGAATATTTATTGGGAAGGTAAAAATAAAGGTGTTGGAATTACTTGACTTTGCACAAGACCAGTTGGATCAACTGGTGGTGATCCCAAGACTCCCAGAAACTTTCTCCCCAGTGATCCCTATGGAACCTACTCTGTAAAATAGGCATCTATACGAAGAAACAAATGTTCTGTAAATGAAGGTCTGTAGCAGGCACTGAAAATAAAACCAAGGTGAAAATGGAGAGACAGGAAGTTGGATAGTATCTGGCAGTAATTTGACCTGTCCAATCAAAGCTTATGTAAGAGAGGCAGTTGTCCATCCCACAACAACACCCTATATTCAGTCCTAAATGTATTGTAGGTTCTGTGTAATTACTGAAAAGAAAATGAAAATAAATTCTAGAACATGATCAGTCTAATAAATGATGTACCACACCACACCCATATGCAATTATTATTATTATTATTATTATTATTATTATTATTATTATTATTATTATTATTATTATTATTATTAGATGAATGGAAAATGAATAGAGTCCAGTAAGGTCATTCCAAGCTACCTCCAGGCTCAGTGATGGGATTTTCAAGGAGAGAGGCAGGCTTTCACTGGAGCTTCAGCTAGCAATCCTCTCCCTCTTTTTGCTACAAAAACTGGGGCCAGGTATTTCCCCACCACCACCATGTATCAGCATAATTGAGGGCTTCTTGAACTGTCCTACATCTAATCCATTAACTTATAAATATACCTGTTTCAAACCACCTATGCACTTTTTTCTGAAGCTAGTATGTACCTCTAATTTGCATATTAACATCCCATGCTAAAAAAAGTGTTTTGCACTTACTATGCTAATGGTATCTTCATGAACTCGGACATCATGGGGTCCTTGTTTCATTCATCTTATCACTTAGGGCCTTTTTACACGACCCCTAAGATCCGCTGGCCACTTAAATTTGGACCAGAAATCTTAGGGGTTCGTCGCTCTTCGGGCGTTCCCACCCCCCTCCGTACTTCCTGGTTGCTGGCTGCGTGAGGGGAGGGAGAAAAAGAGAAAGAAAAGCATGCTGCTCACCTCGTTCTGCTTCTCGTCTGTGTAAAAGTAGCTCTTAAAGGGGCGGGAGCCAAAAAACAACAAACAGAAGCAAGGAGAGCCCCGCACTCACTATCCTTACACCGGATCAAATAATATTCACCTCCAAAAAGCAGGTACCTGAAAGCTGCGCTGGGATGCGCTAAAGTGGGCGGGGTCGCACTTAATTTCCTGTTAACTCCGGAGCTGGTGGGTAAACATTTTTAAGCTCTGGAGCTGGGAGCCATTTGCCGCGGAGTTTAGGGGTCATGTATAAACGCTTTTACTTTTTTCTCTGAATAGTTGCTCTTCTATTCCTCTTAAGTCAAAATCAAGTCTGCTGTCTTAATGAAAAGCTTTATAATAATGCAGATATTTAACAATGGGAATACTGTAAATGCTCGAATGATTTCACAGACTACAGATAGGGCTATGAAAGCCAATGGCCTTCCTGGGCAAAAATTCCCCACAGACTATATTGTGGCAAAATGAAAAAGATATTTGGCTAACCTTAGACTGAAATATCCTGTCCATCCCATCCCATCCCATCCCACAGATTGTATTGTGGCAAAATGTGGCTAACCTTAGACTGAAATATCCTGTCCATCCCATCCTTTGACAAATTAAGCAATATCTATTTGCAAGTTCTTCATAGGTACCAAAAACAATTTGCCATGCTATTGGCAATAGCTTAAACTGCTTAACATACAAACAGCACATTTTGCAGTTCTGATTTTACAAAGCCAGAAGGAAATTTCAATAACCGTAACATAAGGGAAGGCAGAATGGTCAATTTATACTGATATCTGCAACAATTCAGATAGGATTACCACTTGTACAAATGGACAACTCTGGGAATACCAAGTTGTTGTGCAAGACTCCACCAGAGGGAGCAGCAGAAAAATAGATACATGATATACTGTATCGAGTATGGTGCAAAATACTATATCCCTGCCTGGGCCTTCTCCTCACTGAAGTTTGACCTGTAATTTGTGGGAATATGAATGAGTTTGCTAGGCACCGGCCCCTTCCCTTCCCATTTTTCTTAGT
Source organism: Phrynocephalus forsythii (assembly GCA_029282475.1). Classification (NCBI taxonomy): domain Eukaryota; kingdom Metazoa; phylum Chordata; class Lepidosauria; order Squamata; family Agamidae; genus Phrynocephalus; species Phrynocephalus forsythii. The sequence continues at coordinate 19,709,876 of JAPFRF010000003.1, forward strand.
CTTCACGGGGGGGGGGAGCTGACAACCCAGAAAAGAAAACCTCTGTGCTGTGGACTTCCTCTTTATGCTTTGCAGTAGTTTTCCAGATCTCCTGTCTCATGTCAGTTAATAGCTTCTGGACTCCATGTCTACCTGACAGAAAAACAATTAATTGTGCAGCTATACTTTCAGCACTTATTTGGTCTTCTTCCAAAAACATTATGTAGACATTATGCAAACAAAATCAAATCACATAAAAACAAAACACACTGTAGAATAGCAGTAATTTTTTTTGTATTTTGCCTTCTAATAATGTTCAACTGTCTTTCTTTCAAAATTTCCTCTAAACTTTCAATTATAGATTTTTCCATGCACAAAATATTACTTTTGAGTAAGTCTGCACATAAGACTACATAATCCAACAGAGACTTCAATAATTTTAAGCATTTGCCTCTAGTTTGTCCATCAATATAATTGTTACAGTGTTTAAGAAAAACATGAACATAAATAAAAAAATAAAGCTTTCTTTTAACATTATTAATTTTTTTTAAAAAAATCAAAGAACTGCATGGAACCAAGGCCTGGCAATACTAAAGCATATGAAAGGGAAAACATTTATTTTTGCTCTTAAATTAGTCAAAAGGTTTTGTCCTTAGTCATGAGTCCTCTGAAATTTCTGCACTTAAAGTAAATCCTATGCAAGCATGCACTACCAATAAACTATCAGACGGTACAACAGGAAGAATTGCTTTTAAGTAAAATTCAGTGCAGTATTATTAGCTAGCTCAAACTTCATAGGAAACTTTCAACAGTTCATCTGACAGATTTCAAGACCCATATAATCCTGTGTTTCTTAAGAATATAATTTTAAAGTGTCTGTAAAATTAAAGATTACCTAAAAACCCATCTCCTTTCACACTCTCATTATTTAGATAAACGAATACAGAAAGAAAAGGACCCAATAATATAATCCAGCAATGTCCAAAATCCAGCCATTGGGCTGGATCTGGCCTATCAGGCCATTTTGATTGGCTTGTGGTGGCTGGCCTGCCCCCTCCCTCCCTCCTTTGCCCTCCCCACACGCAGACCTCCCAATACCCAGGCCAAAGCTGTAGCGGAGGCGGCAGCAGCAGTAGAAACAGGAAGAGCGGCGACCAAGGGATCTCTGGGCATGATTGACATGGCTTGCAGCCCACCACAAGGTCAGAAGAGCCGTGCTGTCACCCCAGCTGTCCTCCCTAAGATGGTGGTGCGCGGCTGAGGTGAGGAAGGGGCGAACCTGCTTTGGTGGCAGCAGCAGCCTATTCCCTTCTCCCCCTCCTCCTCCTCCTCCTCCTCCTCCTCCACCACCACCACCATCTCTGCCCCTCTGGCCCACCACACCTCAGAAACCCTGTCACTGGTGGCCTGCCTAGGGCTGGAGGGAGCTGCGGCTGCATCCCAGCTCCCATTCTTCCCCATCCTGGTCCTGGCCGAGCCTGCCAGCCCATCTGTCTGCCCAACCACTGGAGGATCCTCTGCTGCCGTCGCCGCTGCTGCCGCCGCTGCTACTGAAGCCTGCTTGTGGCTGGGCTGGGTGGCTGGCAGGTACTGCGGCTGCGTCCCACCTTCCGTTCCTCCCTGTACCAGTCCCTGCCTGAGCCTGCCTGCCTGTCGGAGTAACTGCCGGTGCTGCTGCTGCTACTGAAGCTACCACCGAAGCCATTGCCTAAGAGTGTGCCAGGCACCCAGGAGCCCAGTTGCAGGAGTTGGGGGCCCAGAAACAGCACCCGCATCACTAAGGCAGACCAAGGCCACCACTGCTGCTGGAGCAGGACTCATGCAGCTGTCACGGATCTGGAGATCAGGGGATGGGGTGGTAGAGGTGGTGGTGGGAAAGAAAAGAATCATGCTGTCCCCCCACCTGCTGGGATGGAGAAGCCGCTCAGGCAGGCTGAAGAAGCACCACCACAAACCCCTCCCACTCCTGTGGGTTTTTAAAATTATAAATAAATAAATAAATAAATGCAAGGAGAGCAGTGGGGGGAAGCGGGCAGGCAGGCAGGTGAAAGAGCTTGGCTTGGGGGGAACGAGTAAATGAGCCAGGGAGGGAGGGGTAGGATGCTTGCAGAGGGAGTTGGCTTTTTTGGCCTGGGGAGGCGGGGGAAGAAATGTGGTTTGCATGGGGTCAGTGGGTAGGTTTTGCAAGGGGTCAATAGGTGGGGCTTACAGTGGGGGCAGGGGCAGGTGGCATTCTCAGCCACCAAATCTGTCCCTCCTTACAAACATTTTGGACACCCCTGATATAATCCATTTAATGAAATGCTTTTATTCCATCTACTATTAAAATATGTCAAAGGAAGCAGGCATTAAATATATAAAAGCATCACCAGTCTATTTCAGTTTCTCTATCTATATTTATATCCAACTAAATGAGCACACTGCACTAATCATTTCTAAATGCTACCTTTTAACCAAAAAATGATCAGAATGCCAAGCAGCCCTACAATGTTTTGTTTAACTATAGATTTTTTAAAAGAAAGCTACAATGTTCTCTCAAAGGCTTTCACACCCGGGATCTGATAGCTGTTGTGAGTTTTTCAGGTTGTTTGGCCGTGTTCTGGAACATGGCCAAACAGCCCGAAAAACTCATAACAGCTATCAAAAGCTATAAAGGTTGAAGGCAGACATTTCACCAAATGTACCAAAAAGATTGATGGGGGGGATAATTGTTGCACATTTGTCCACTCAAATATATAATATGTCTGATTATGTGCATGCTTACTTGAACATAAATCCCCCAGTTTGACAGCAGGAAATGTAGATGAAAGAGAAGGAACCAGAAACGGTGGCAAATGTATGAGACGCCCATTCCTATGTATGTATGTAAATTGCACTAAGCTCAGTAGGGCTATTTTGCAGCAGTGCCATGACGAGCTTCCTGTGTTGTATAGTCTGGGCACCTATGCTCTAATTTATAGAGGTAAATCCTGTATTTTGGAGGGTTGTCAGAAGACATACCTGTAAGTGAACTTTAATGGTTTCAAAGCAATTAATCTAAAGATCCATAACAAAAAGTAAATCCCCCAGAGTGGGGATTTGCTATCGCCCATTAAGAGTGTATCATCTGAACCTTCTTCTGTTCACTTTTTCAGAGACATATTTTCTATTTTTAGAGGTGCAGAAGGGACCATTCATCTTACAAACTTCCCAGGAGGGCAACAAGCAAGTGCTATTTCAGTTCTCCTGTTTTCCCAGTTCCTCAACCATTGTCAATCTTTGCAATAAAATATTCATAATAATAATATAAACATGTGTGCATGATTTACGGTGGCAACAGTTGCTTTCAAGGTGGGAGAAGAATTCCAAGTGGCTTCTTTGTGAAGATAGCCACAACTGCTGAATAGTGAAACAGCAATAGTGGCTTCTCCTCCTCCATCCTGGACAGGAGAGAAGGCAGATGATGATAAAGAATGTAGCCTGGGTTGGGGGTGGGTGGGACCTTAGATGGGAGGAAATTCTGGTACGGTTTCTAGGATTCAATTCCATGTTCTTGCTGTCAAAAAAACCAAAACTCACTTTGCTCATTGAAACCCTGTCTGCCAACTTCTAGGGAAACATAATGCAGCAACTTGAAGAACCAACCCAGCATTCAAAATCCAGAAGATTTATTTTTCTTTACTTCTCCTTAAATATAACAATAAAGGACCCACATTGTAACAAAAATAAATACAAGTGAACCATAAAACAAGCATGCTCCAGAGCATTTACAAATACAAATAAAGGCTAGATAAAGTGGAATTAAGTATGATTTGCATAACAGACATTTTGATTCCTTATAATGGAAAAAATGGTCAGGGATTCCTGTCCATTACGTGGGGGTAAGAAAGCGTATGTGCACAAATAAATGCTTCACTTATCCCAAATGAGGGCAGCTGTCTTGTTCAAATACCTTTGCATATGATACTGCTGCACACAGTGATTGCCCTACTCATTACAAGGAAGTGTAGTTCAACATTCTTCCACCAATGCGATAAACAGGGAAACAATTGTGAACACGGTGCATTTTGTGTACAAATATGAACTTTTGCCCTTGGTAAAGATCTTTAGGCACATGGTCACTTTTCAAGATATTTTTCAAAATAAGAAACAATGTTTCCAATAAAAATCTATTGGAGCAATTATAGGGAAAAACAAATACTACATTGGGGTCATTTGCCCTTGTGCATTTGCATGCTATGCATCCTAAGTCAAATATATTATATCATGAAAGAGACACTGATCTCCTGTCTTGCTTTTTAGCAACAATAAATCCTTTCTAAAACTAGTGGCTTTTAATAAGCCACAGTTAATAATAAGAAAGTGGGTTGTGTACATATGTGCATAAAGATTAAGAGCTCAAAAGAAAATTTATGGAAATCAGACATGCGTAAATCTGAAAAAGAAGCTGTGAGAATTGTTTAAGAAACATCCAAGGAGTTGTTACAAATTCTTCCTGAAAACTGACTAGCATAGGCAATGTTTTTCTGGCACAAATATGTAGGCTTTTAATAATTCTTGGCACCTACTGAAAGACTCTTGCATCCTACTCTGAAAGATGCCAGCAAAGGAATCTGGATTGACAGATAAAACTATTTTGCATATGGATTCTTGGAGAAATTAAACGCAGAGAAACACAGCCAAGAGGTCAAGTGACTTTCAAAAACAACACAGTAGGCTAGCACCACGCAACTACCGAGACACCCCCATTGTCCTTGCCACATGGCTACCACATTAAATGTGTCTAAGAATGGAAGCTCTTGACACATGCCCACTTTATTTCCAAACAATTTCTTTTCCAAAGCCAATCTGCTTCTTAAAATAACATTGGCTGGATTATGTTCAAGTAAAGTAAAAAGTTCCTACCAGATTCAAGTCTCAGTAGAAGAGAGTTCAGCATTTGTTTAAGTCTTCCAGCAAAATCAGTGGTACTTAAAATGTGCTTCAAATTTTGCTGGACTGTGTGGACTCATAGACAAGATCATACCCATTTCTTAGCATCCTGAATGCATAGGAGACCCAAAACACTGAAAAGCTTCCACATTTGCTCTCATAAAGCATTCAAATCTTGAGATGCTTACAGCTCTTCTACACCGAAATAAATGGCAGCTAGTGTATGCTCAGTGGGTACTGTGAGTACCTATGAGGAAAACTCACAGAGGGTGAATAACAGTCCATATATATTCTTCTGTCATAAAGGTTTACACAGACCCGGAAGTCTGGAAATTCAGATGTTACATTTGAAACAAAAATATATAACAGGAGAAAAAAAGATACATGTAGAAACATTAAAATGCTGATATTGGTAGTGCATTACTGACGGACCATAGTTTCTTCCTGCTTTACTCAGGCCCTTTTAAGCTAAATTACCTGTTCCAGATTTAGGTATACATCCAAAGCCTATGATTGCTTAATCCAGGTTGCTCACTATGGCACAAAGTCATCCTACATGAAATCAATGACATCTATAGTTTTCAGTGCATGAAGTACAATTCTGACATAGATTATACATATTAAAAAAACCATGTCCTTGATGCCATCAGTCCAAAGACAAACAATCTTCACTAGCTCCTCCATGGTTAAGAGGTGTAAACAAAGATCTATCAGGAGGAGGCCTATATCCTAATTTATATACTTATTCAAATTTAAAGACATAAAGAAAGAGGAAGGGGAAAAAACAATTCTTGCCTAACCATTGTAGGCCACTACCACAATTTTGACTATCTTTAGAGAAAGTAAATAAATAAATAAACCAGCATTTAAATCAGTATCTTAAGCACAAAGCAATTCAATTCATTCTGTCAGACAATATCTGGCATATGGAGTCAATGAAATGTTTCCAAAATGTTTTATGTCTGAATAATATTGTCATGTTCAGTGTGTACTGTGGGTTCAAGTGCACAATATAAAAATTTGGCAGTGTCACTGTTTATCTGAAATTTACTACAGCTGCTTACTTGTTCCTTGACAGATGCCAGAATTGCAGAGGTGGTCTCTGTTTCAGATCCATCTCCATTTGATGCATTCAGCACAGGGCTAAGGGAACTTGTCTTATCAGAAGACGATGGCTGGTCTGGAACAGGCATAGCTCCTGTAGCAAGAAAACAATGGATAATTACAAATCTGATTTTGTCAAGAATGAAAAGCGGCTAGAAATAGCTGATTGGCTGTGAAGGTAGGAATGTCCTGAGACCTGAAGAAGAAATCCCCTTCATTTTTGATAGCTATTTTTTTTTTTTACCTTTGGTGGATACTCCACTATATTCTTCATAGCTTCTACCTCACTCATGATGTACTTTCTTGAATGTCAAATTTGTTTCTCTGCCTTTTGACTAAAGATTGTGTGTGTGTGCACTTGTGAGAAATGTTAAAATTTCTTTCACAACAATGTATAGGTACAGCAGTGATATAAGATGGAATTTGAGAAGAACTTCAGTGTCCCAAATGATTTCTGCATGCCTCGTCACATTTTTATGTTTCTACCAGACAACTTCTAATAGTCACTTCTCTTATCAAAGCATCTTTTCTATTCATTGCACACATTTGTATTCCAACTTTTCACTAGACCCCCCCCCAGCAAAACATGCTAGAACAATGGCTCCCAACCCAGGTGTTCTTAGACGGCAATTCCCAGGAGCCTTTACTACCAGCTGCACCGACCAATGTTTATGAGAGTTGCACTTCTTGAAATCCTGGCTAACCAAGGTTTGGAACCCACTATGCTGGAAGATTACCCTATGTTATCTTCATAATCTTGTGATACAAACTTAGCGTGGAAAACAAAAGTCATGCCATAATCATACAGTAACTTTTGTAGTTGAACTGAGATTTTCATTGGGGTCTCCTAGGTCTAGGTGGGTATGAAACTTCACTCCACTGTTATTGGACTTTGAGCGCCTCCTATTCAGAAACACAGAGGTCTTATATATTTTTATATGCAACTATGTTGTTTTGTTGAACTAAATCTTACATGTTTGGTCATTGGACATACAGTAAATATTATAAACAACCCAACTTCAAAAATTTGTTTTAAGTAAGCTAAATAACACCCACCTCACACACAAGGCAATATATATTCATATTTATGACACTGAGTGAATTAAATACACCTTACACTCTCCAGAAATCACTACATCATCTAACGTTTGTGCCAAACCTTTCAAATAATTTTTAGTTCATATTGTTCTACTTGCCTTTACCTAATCATCTGTCTCATCCCATCTTTTTTAAATAGCCCTGTGCTTCTCCATGTTATGTCCTCAGCTAGCTGATACAGTATTTTTAGGTTACTAATATCAAAAAATTAAGGTCACATGTGGTCAGCTAAAGTGTAGCTTCATATTAAGATTTAACACTTGTACTGCTTTCTAGAGATGGGGCCAAATTTTAAAAAATGGTGATTCCTCATGATTTGTGATTTGCTGGGGATTTTTGTAGCCTGACAAATTAACTAATCAGAATAGTTCAATATTCATCCATTTGTATTCATCCAGGGACCCCATTTTTGTTGAATGCAAATTGATGAGTGTTAATGAATCAGACAAATTCATCAGAAAATGTGATTTTTTAAAAAAAATTTAAAAAATTGTCCCCATTTCTAGTCCTTACACATGCTCATTTCTAACTATAGTTGGTGTGACTAGTACTGCATCATATATGTGGTGTAGTGGTAAAACCTTCTTCATCAAACTATTTTCCATTTCCCCTTCTCAGAATTTAAGCCCTTATGTTTTTCATGCACATTTCCTATATTATTTTCCCTAAATTTCCTTCTAAGATAACTGAGTTAACAGGGATTTTATGGCCTTAGAGTAATATTTATTTTCACAAATTTGAAAGGAAAAAAGATCCAGAAACCTAAGAAAATGCCCTACTCCATAATTTAAAAATATAGTGAAATATTTCTAAAATGCTGGCTATCAAATAGATGACTATGTATGTCAATGCTATATGGTTTTCATCTCCTTAAAATGGCATTGAGATCTTTGCAAATGTAACTGTGAAAAGATAGCACCAATTCCTCTTTCAGAGAAAAATGCAAGCAACTGAGGTTATTACACAAGCAGGCTTAGGCAACAAAGAAAAACATGTATTTGATTTTTGAACAGCAAAGGTTCATTTTGTTCTTTTATCAGTTATTATTTTTGAAAGGGCTTGAAGACGTCAGATAATTCTTATTTTTAATAGTTTTTTGATGTTACACAATTGCTATTCAATATTTTTAAATCAAACTTTAGTCAAGCTAAACGATTCCGCATAATGTGTTTTATGGCTATGGAATTTTAGTCTGACGGATAAATAAAGCAAGAGAAATGTACTACATAATGAAAAATCAAAGCTCATACATTTCATATTGTCACAATGAAAAATATTTACCCTGTTTTATGGCACAGGTTCTGCAGATTATTTATACTTTTAATAGAGAATCATGGAAAAAAGAGGGGGCAATGAAATAACAAGTAGCACTCCACAAAACAAAAGGCAGAAGTAGCATTCTGGGGCTATAACTCAGAAAATTCCTGAACTCCTAGGACTTCCAGAATCTTTAAACTTAGCTCTTCTGCATCTGAGATAACACCATAGCTCACAAAGGCTTCTAATGTGATGAATACGTTTGTCTGAAAGGTGTCACAAGTAGAGATGGGCATGAAATGGGAAAATGCTATTTTGTTTAGTTTTTCATTTGTTTTTTTCTTTTTCTTTTCATTTTGATTGAAATATTTTTTTAAAAAAATCTTTTTCATTTTCCCATTTTTCATTTTTTTACTCTTCATGGCAAGCGGTGGTGGCGGAATGGCTCTGCCACCACCACTTGCTATGAAGACTTTAAAACCCATTCACTCGATTGGGGGGGGGGAACGCGGGTCATTTAAAATTTCTTTGAGCCTCGGTGGCTAAAGACATTTTAAAGGACCCACGCTTCTCCCCCTATGCGCCACTGAGGCAGCCTTGGTGGATCAAAGACATTTTAACAACCCGCGCCTTCCCCCCAATGCACCCAACTGGGGGGAAGGCGTGGGTTGATTAAAGTGGTTTCCCATAGGAATGCATTGCTTTTCAAAGCATTCCTGTGGGGGAACCTTGCCATTAATGAAAAACAAAACAGAATGAACAGGAAATTTCCAATTCATTTTGTTTCATTTTTCTTTACAAATCAGTTCATTTTTCATTTTGTTCACCACACAAGAGTGCAGCCTGCTGGATGACAGATGGGAGAAATGTCAGGGAGGAGGTCTATGTTGACTCCATGGACTCTCTGTCCACAAGGCAGCACAGCTCCAGCAGAGCCCTGGCTGAGGGCTTATTTGTTCACAAAGATATTGGGTAAACCCTAATCATGATAAACTGGCAATCCAAAGAAATGTGTGTGGACCCTTCTCAGAAGAGAATAAATATATTCAGTGTGAATGGAAGGATTACTCAAGTGAGAAATAAAACAGATGGCACTGAAGATGAGAACCTTTTAATGGTGCAACAGACTATTCCAAATTTCCCATCTAGATTGGGTCATAGCTTAAGAGCCTAGTGTCTCCATACACAGAAAATGCAGGGTTTTCAGGACATATAGTAGCCCTCCCAGGTACTCCCAAGGCCCGGTACCAAGTTTTCAGAACTCAAATATAGGGCTTCACTCTATTACCACAGTATACAGAGAACACAACTTCTCTTTCCTTATTTTATTATGAAATTAAAGGCAAAACATCTATTATGTACATAGTTGAGTCCCATTCGGTGTCTACTGTGTTCCTGCATTAAGTCAAGCATTGCTTGTCACTCTCCAGCAATAGCCTGCAAGCACTGATGAGCCCCATTTGCTCTGATAGTGTTTCTCCATTGTTACAATGTCCACGACATCACTCACTGTTCATCGCCACTGTTCCACAATTCAATGTGAAAAGATTTATATGAGAGTGCCAAAAATGTATCTTTAGTGACATGTTGCAATCAAGGCTCTTGCATGCCTTCAAGAGTTTTTCCAATAACCTGTAGTTCTTTGCGTTGTTGTTTCTAAGAAAATTGATTGCCACTGACTAAAAGGCTTTCCATGGCATCTTTTCCTTGCCATGAATGGTCAGTTAGATCACTTAGAACAGCGGTGGCAAACCTTCAGATGTTTTAGACCACAACTCCCACAATTCTTGGTCATTGGCAATCTAGGCTCAGAATTCTGGGAGATGTGGTCCAAAACATCTGGAGTGCCAAAAGTTTGCCACCACTGACCTAGAATAAGTCAATGAATCTGAGAACAAAGACATATTTCTTTATCTTAGTTTCACTTAGCCTTGGAAATTTCCCATGAAAAATTATTTCACAGTATCATGAATAGGAATAATAACCATAATGATAACTGAGCATTTTGAAAATAATTTCTTCCCCAGCATATCGAGTACTTATATTTGTCCAATAAACTTTATAGCAACTGGAGCGCTGATTTAGTTCAGTACAGTTGCTCCCGTTCTGTAAAAAGGATTGAACATGAAACTGGGTTAAATTAGACAATTTGAGGTTCGGAGGCTTGCTAGTTGTTAATGTTGGATGCAATACTGATTTGCAAATCTTTTTTGAAATTATTAGCACACTCACTTTGTCTCTGGAGCATTCCCTCATGGGACAAGAAGGGAAGAGATTGGTTTCTTAAGAGTTACACAGATACAATGGTTTAACTCTAGGAAATCTTCTAAAATGGGCTTTTCATCAGTTTTGTGGTTGTTCACTTGCTTGAATGACCTAAATGTGCCCTGGGCATGCTGCAGATCTCTGTGCATGGAAAGCCTTTCTAGCTATGAAATCAGCGTTTTGAACTTTTAAAAAAAAGGTAATTTACTCAAATGCTTTGCTTCTACCATTAAGTCAAGTTTTGACAACTTGGATATTTACAACAGGATTTTAATTTTAATTTTATTTTTCGTGGCTTTCATTGGGAATTCAGCAAATGTGATGCTATTGCCTCAGGCAGAACCCCAAACTTTATAGAATCCCTATTCTTGGGAAATATCGATCTGTAGAATATCTACTATCCTCTGCTGAAATTAAAGGAACAATAGCCCTGTGAGTGGAAAAGGTGTTTAAAAGGTAGTTTAAAAAAAGTGATCCTGGGGTCTTTGGAGACACATGGGGCTGTTGACAAATTGTGAAATTACATTTTAATCTGCAAACATTCAATCTGCAAAATGTTTTCCCTGTAATTTCTGTTGCTTTCCTTCATTTTTTTCCTGTATTCCCTCCCTCAAATCATTCATACAGGATTCATGTGTGACTCATAGGACACAGTAAAAACTGATGGTGAAAAAACCCATGGCTGTCTCATAAGAAAATTACCAGAAGGTCGCCATGTATAGCAAAATATCATTTTATGCACTAGCGTTTCACATTTTGCTTTACCTGGTTCCCTTCTCCCTTTTTATTATGAAAAAATACCTTGTAAAGCAGGTTTGGATGAGAAGTCCTGACTGACACAAAGATACATAGTAGGCTTTCTTTGACTAAGCAAAGATTTGAATTTATGTATCCCTGTTCCAACTCCAAAAGTGCAACTCTTACACGATCAATAGTAGCCTGTGTATAAACAATTCCAAGGCTAAAATATATTGGTAGAAAAATAATGCCATAGTTTACATGCTTAATTTGCACTGTAATATTTATAATATGAATATGATATGGAAAAAACAATTAATTAGTAGAGGATGTAAATGTATGCAGTTTGAAAATTAGATACTAATTTACATGACATACAAATTAGATTGCCTGGATTTGGGTGACTAAAATAATGCAAGGCTATCCAAAGGTCCCATCATTAACTTTATTCCTGCCTTATTGTTAATAAGTCAGTGAACCCTCAACATTATTATTAAGCCAACCACATAATCACAGAAACATGTGTGTTTGCTACAATAGGCTAAACCAAGACACAAACACATCATGAGAAAAAGAGAGAAAAGGGGAGGAAGAAAAGAACAGACAAAGGTTGGAAAGATGAAAAAGAAGAATACTATTCATGCTTAAACTTCTATAAAGCTTCCAGCCATCTAACTATTTATCCCATACATGACTTTCATCTATAAACTAACATTGTCATAAGATTCCCTATCCACTGAGTAATTGAGAGTTGGTATTTGTCTTTTCAATGTTGTAATTCAGGTCTTTTAGCAATAGCTAGGGGCATGGAGAATCCATTTACTCTGTCCGCTGGTCAGCCTCCAATAAACAGGTAAGTAATTTAAAAGTATGTAACGATCCAAGATCAGCGAGTGCTCCAATTTTTTTAATACAAGTGATAACTTTTCCCCAAGACAAGTGAAAATGAACTACAGTACTAATTAAAATGGATTCAGGTTGTCATATGGGATGGTAGGAAGAGTTTTTCTCTTTGTGGCCTTCCAATTATTATAGTTTGTTTTATATAGCAGCATACAACTTGTTTTATTTTAGTTACAGTATGTTTATTTTATTTTATTTCTCCTCCTTTCTCTTTGATCAATTTATTATTTTAATGAATCTTATGTTTTTAGAGTACCAATCTGCCATCCAGCCATATGGGTGTTGTCTGGTATCGCTTACTGTGGATTGTTGCTCCTGTTCCCATTCTAAAATATATGTTGCCTTGTTTTGTTTTTATACAAGGCTATTAGAAAACTTGCTCTCTACAAAGTTTGAGACTCACTGTTGAGAAGTCTGGTTTCCTCTAATAGAAGATGCTTTTAAACTGGGAAGTTGGGGTAAGAGTTGGTAAGAGCGGAGACTTAAGTGTTATGAATAGGAAATACTCTGTATATGATGTCAAAGAAAAAGACAAAATGGTCCAGATGTACAACTCTCTGAGGTGAATGATAAGTGCAACTTGCTTTTTGAGCATTTTAGTTTAACCCTATTGGCTCTTAACAAACAGGCCCCCCATGCTGATGCCATATTGTCAAAATTAGATGGGCTATTTTCACTGTTGAACACCGTAATTTCAAAAAATAGATAACCAAGCAAAGTTGCAAGTCAAATCATATTCCTGGCCTGCTTTCCATAGAAATCTTGGGGTAGTCCCCTCTGCTTCTTGGAAGGATAACAAGGAACCTCTGACAGGGCAACCTACGAACACTGTGGTAATAGTCTATCCATACAGAATCTTTTTGTCCTATTGGGACAGCACAGCTGCAGTGAAGCAAAACCTTGGCTTTTTATTAAAAAAAAATCTCATATTGATATCCCCCCCCCCAGTATTCATTTTTGTTCTTTTAATCTCCTAAAATTCCTCCCCTGTGCAAAGGAGAGTAATTCCAACAAGACATTTTCTTAAGAAAGAAAAGGACCACCATGCATAGGAATGTGAGACCTATCTCACTGACAACAGAGGGTTCTTCTAAGGCTGAAAATCCTTTTTAGCCAAACAGAAACTAAGAAACAGTCTGACTCTTTTACTGATTTGGAAGCAAAGGTATTGATTGGCTCATTCACTGAACTCCCATCAAATAGACAAATTTATGTTGTCCAAAGAATCTTCAGCTTAGAAATGTCAAGAATAAGAGCCAACTCTGATTTCTTGTCCCAGGTCAAATCCTCCAGCCGTTCTGTTTCTAAGCAGAAATCTGCCGTGACTGTTCCCACTACATGGAGATATGTACAAGCAAACTTAGTGGTTTCTTCACTTTGATTAATGCCTAGAATCAATCAACCTTCTGCTTCTTGAGCTTACTGAACGGGTAGTAGAGATTCCAGAGTTAAGAAACAGCCTTTGACCTCATATTTCAATTAGCTTGGATGGAAACCCAAAGAGTCCTAAGGAATAGACTGGTTTCTGTACTAATAAATTCACGTTCTATCATTATGTGATTCTGGATTATTAAGGCAGAAATACTGTACAGTAATCCAGGTGGGAGAAAACTGAAAATTTGATTTGGAATGCTCTTTTTATTCTATCCTTAGGAAACTGTTGTGAGATAAATTAGATAAGACCTTCTTGGACAGGAGATTGCTGTTCTTTGTCCAGATATTATATGCTCATACCAGCTGTCATGTTTGCTGTGGCCCACAGGGTGAATAATCTGATGAGATCAGGGTTAAACAGGGATGCATCCTGACTCCTTATTTTTTCAACTTATCTTGAATGGTTTGGCCCTCATGGTGAGAATGTTTGATTGGTATTTCCCAAAGCTTAGTTACCAAAAAATTCCACTATGAGTACATGCAGATGATATTGTAATTTTATCCTTAAACCAGATAGCCTAAATGGCCTAATGATAGCTTTTGCAGCCTACTGGATAATAATTTGTTGCCCATCAATTCTGTAAAAATTGTTTTCCCCTGCAAGGTTTGGGGAAATTTCCACTGGACACTACAGAATAATTCTCTAAAGCAAGTTAAAGATTTTTGATCTCTAAGGTTAAATTTTAAGTATGCTTCTAGTTGAAATGCCCATCATGAATATGCATTTAATCTTACTGTCATGCATTAGCTGTCACCTACATTTCCTACATGAGTGATGGACATGATGTCCCTTCTATTCTTTATGTTTTTAAAGCTAAGCCTATGGCCTAGCTTAGGGCCTTTTTACACGATCCCTAAAATCCGCTGGCCCCTTAAATTCGGACCAGAGATCTTAGGGGTTTGTCGCTCTTCTCTGTCTCCACCCCTCCCTACTTCCTGGCTGCTGACTGCGTGATGGGAGGGAGGAAAAAAAGGGACAAAAGAATAAAACCTTACCTCCCTGTGTTGGTGGATGCTGCCGGGGGAGCCCCGGTTACTTCCTGGTTCCTCTTAAAGGGGCGGGAGGCAAAAAACAAAAACAAAAAGATGGGAGGAGAGCCTGGCACATCCACATCAAATATTTTTCACCTCCAGAGAGAAGGTACAAGAAAAGTGCGCTGGGTCACGCTAAAGTGGGCGGGGTCGCACTTAATTGTCTGCAAACTCCGGAGCTGGTGGGGAAACATTTTAAATCTCCGGAGCTTGCAGCCATTTGCGGCGGAGCTTAGGGGTCGTGTATAAATGCCCTTAGTGATGGCAAACTTTTGGCACTCCAGATGATTTGGACCACAACTCCCAGCATTCCAAGCCTAGATTGCCAATGAGAAAGGACTGTGGAAGTGGTGGTTCAAAACATCTGGAGTGCCAAAGGTTCCATCACCACTGGCCTAGCTACTCTATGATATTCCCATTTGAATTGCTGCACGCAATTCTGCAGTATAGAAAGTACAGGTCGCCTTGTGTCTTGAAACTGGAGAAGGCTAATTGGAAACTAGAGCATGGATCCAGACTATAATCTTTTCGCTGTGTCTTCACTTTTTAGCATCCTGGCTATGCACAGTTTATGTTTATAGATTCTCATGCTACTTCTGCCCTGGGTAGCCACAACGTTAACCCAACATTTATTTCCCTGGACTTTCCCTGAACCCCAAGTTAATTAAAACTGAGGAGCACTTTCAGGTGAAACATACATTGTAAATTGCATTTAAACAGTTTCTTTATATGTCATGCAGCTTGTGGTTATGGTTTACATTTCATTAGCTTTTATGGTTCAGCAGGGACATTTTCAGATACAAAGGTTACAATCCAAACATTTGGTTTAAACTGATAAACTTAACATGTCAAGGCTTGTTACAATTTATCTTTTCCTATCCCCAGTCAGTTAACTCTCTTTCTCCCCCCTCCCAGTCCTTTACACACACACACACACACACACACACACACACACACACACACACACACACACACACACACACACACACACACACACACACACTTTCTCTTTTCTACTGCTCCCTCTATGTTCAATGTATATCTTCATCTGGCCACCCGATTGGTTCTTGTTTCCCAGATGTCAGTCTGCCAATCATTGGCCAGACTAAGTGCAACAGAATCGTCAAACTCACTTTTTTGGGCCAACATGAAAATTAGATCCACTGGGATTCCTCTTGACTGAGTTATAATTCAAGTTGTTTTTCCTTGCTGTAATATGAAGGGTTTCCTTATGGGAAGATATTTGATAGTTTCCCTTTGCTTTTTTTAAAATTGTGTTCTTTATAGTGTGTGTAAATTGGCTGACATGTATCTGAACAGGCCATATGGCTATAATAAACTTATTGATTTATTGTTTAAATTACTAATGTCTTCCGCAAAATGAACCTATAACAGCACATGGCCATAACATATGTCTAAGAGAAACAGCAAGATCCTGTAATTACAATGTCAGCATTTAGACAAATTGGTCAAATCCTCCCAAAAAGGTGTTGTAGTGTACAGTGTACTCTAAATGTAACTTTACTGCCAGATAATTTGTAGCTTAAAATCTGTAGATATTTTATGTATAATGTTTAACACCACTTTCCCTTGATTAGGCAATACAGATCAATCCATTTCTCCATTCTATTTGTCCATAAATAACTATGTGTCATATTACTTTAGTGATAAATATTTATAAAAAAATAATATAGGGTTTTTTTCTGCAGGTGTTGCAGTTGTAAACACTGACACTCAACTGAGAGTGGCAAGTCATATTGAGTATTCAAAACGGAAAATGGCATAAACTAATCATCATGTCAATTAGCTGATCTAAGGTACAGATTGCTCTGTCTGTCCAAACCTTCCATCCAAAGCACTTCTTCCCAGTTTTAAAGTCTGATTACCCTGTAGTGTTAATTGACTTATGAAAATTGGTGTAATTGTAACTGTAATGACAATATGTATCATATTTTTCTTACTGCTGGTAAATAACTACACCTGAGCATCACCAGAATAGCCTGTTGGGGGGGGGGGAATTTTGATACATTAGGAAATAATCCTCTTGACATTGATTTACGTTGGGAAATCCCAGATCATGCACGAGAAATATCTAACTTTATAAAGATGAAAAACTTCCTATCCCTTTCTTCAAATTTAGAGACTCACTAAGGCTTCCTTTTTGCCCTGGGCAGACCTTGTAATCCGTAGGATGTAGGGAGAGAGCCTGTAATAGTCAGAGATTCTCCCCACCCCCGCCACCCCGGATCACTGCAATCTGGCAAGGTTTCTTTTTTCTATAAATGGCTCAGCTCCAATGGCCTGAGGCTTCCAGAAGCTTTCCCCAGGGAGGCTCAGAACCTGCAAAGGGAGGACAGGATTAAAATAATTTTTAAAAAATCTATTGCATGTCAACAGGATTCTGTCCAATGTCTCCCATTGGTAAAAGCTCTGATTTTGTCCCATTCCTTGAACAGCCTTATAGATCTGCAAATATATTACATATTTTCTTTAATACTGGAATGGAAGAATCAATTTCAGTGACAACAAAGATGGCATGAAGAAAAATTCTCAGTTCAAGAGAATTATGTACAAAGTCACAAATGTTACAATTTTGTCCTGTAGCACAAGCAAACTATTCCAAACACAAATCAAATATAAAAGCTGAAAGGAGTCAAACTTGCCCAATGTCCCTATCAAATGGAATGATACAGGGAAAATAGCTCTGCCAGACATCTACCTATATTGTAACATGCTAGGTCTTCACTAGCTAATTTTTTGGTGCCAACCATGTTATTTTACACGGAATCCCAAACGTGTTCTTGAGCACCAAAAATCTAGGGGTACCACTTAGTAGAAGAAATGTTTGTGGCACAAATAAAATGAAATAAAATAAAATAAAATAAAATATAACTGAAAGACAAAATTGAGGTTCTCCATTGAACTTTGTGCCCTTGTGTGTAATTAAATTCCTCATCAGTATCACGACTGCATCTTCTGATGAATGTGATAAACATCACATTCAATGCTAGGTGCACGAATATTGTTTGCTAACAATATTATCTACATTGAATTTTAAGTCTCCGCTAGTCAGATCCAATTAAAAAAATTGTACTGAATTAATAACATGAGGGAAATCAAACAGGACCTTAATTAGACCATCACAACACAATAATGAAAATAATGTAAATCCTTTGGTATCTCCCTTCCCCAGTTTAGCATATTCAATAGAAATATTGTGAAAATGTAGCAGAAATTAATTCTTTCTGCATAGAAACCCTTTTTTATCAATTAAGACTGCATTAGTCTGGATATCAGCATTTTGAAATGAATCTAAAACAGTTACAATGCATAGGTCAGTGGTGGCGAACTTTCAGCACTCCAGATGTTTTGGGTCACAACTCCCACAATCCTTTGCCATCAGAATTTTGGGGGCTGTGGTCCAAAATTGTGCCAGGTTCACCACCACTGGCATAGGGAAATAAAGCACATTAAATTGTGATGCTTCTACTGAAGGGTGAATTGGCCCAATCTTTTTCTGTCAACTGAATCTACCATCTACTATCCCCTTGTTCCACAATGCCCAAGGCTGCATCTTCTTGAAAAAGTCTAACATTTCAATGACTGATACATTTCCAAATATTGATTAATAACTATCTGTTGTCCAGTCAATCCTAACTTATGGTGAAACTTTTCAGGGGGTTCCAGGTAAAGAAGTGATCCACCCAGAAGTGTTTTACCATTTGCTCCTTCTGGGAGGTGGCCTGGGACTGTACAGCTTGCCCATGGCCACACTCACTGGCTCGACTCACAGGAGACACAGTGGGAAATCAAATTCTCAATTCCTGGCCCCACAACCAGATATCTATATTGGTGAACCAACCAGCCAGCTTTTAAAGCACTGTTTCATATTTTCAAAATGAATTCCACAATTAGGATGCTGCAGATAACACTTCCTCTATTGCAGCCATGGGTTTGAACCCTATAGTGCGGCCAATCTGAAGAAGGCATTAGTAGGAGAGTTTTCTGTTTTCTATTCAGGGATGGGAAGGACCTTAAACTACCTGGATACTAAAACATGAGCAATGATGTGAACAGGTCACCCATGTAGGTCCCTACTGTAAGTAGGACAAGGTGATCAGAGCTTTAATTCAGCGCATCAAGTTTTAGAGGCCACAACATTTCTTTTGGGAGGACGTAACTTCCTGCTGGAAGGACATGACACCACACTCCCCTAACCACACACACCACCACCAGCCTCTCCTTTCTGGGCAGCAGGAAACACCAAACAAGTAGGTACAGCATGAGATCAATATGGCCATTGTACATACAGAGTCCAGCCTTCTTTCTCACTGTTCTATCCTTTCTCCTATATGTCATCTCTCCATGTCTCCAAGCTTACTCAATGAGCCACAGGAACTTGGCACCAATATTGCTAGTTATGGCTTTACTCAGAAGTGGATATCCCCCCCTTTTTCCCCCTTTTCTTTTGACAATCCTTCAAATTATAGACAAAAGGAAAAGACAAAGGAAGCCTTATCATAACACAGTAACCTACATTGTAATCTTCCTTATTAAATATTTTACCTTCTCCCTTTCCTTCTACCATGCCAACTAAGATTGCAATCACACCTGGCAAAAGAACCTTAGTTATAGTGATATGGCATATACATATTTTAGCTCATTTTGTAATTTCCTGAGCACACAATGCACACATCAGTTCATTTCCCCTGTCAGTGTTTCATTTCTGGTTAATTCCCCCTCACTGAGAGGGCTGTTTAAACTGCACAGATAAGGTATGGATTCATTCCTCACCAGTATAGCTTGTGCACACAGTCCTGTATCGATGTATTTCCTCCCTCCCTCCTTTCTTTTTTAAAAAAACTTTGCTCTTGGACAGTACTTGGATTTCTGAATGCTGTCGCTACTTGATGGCTACTGCCTTCATATCCTTTAAAAATTATTTTTATTCTTGACAGACATATCAACAAATCAGCACATTTCTGTCTCCTTCTCAGCAATGCTGTTTTTGCAGGCAGTTCGAAAGAGACAACCTTCCCTCCTTTTTTTAAAATCCTGCTTTGATTGTAAAGAAAGGAGAGCAGTATCTCTACTCTTTTAAAACTATTTGCTGTTGCAAAGAAGAAAAGAAAGTTCAGATCCCTCTACTGCATCAGAAATAATCATTCCTTAAAGTGAAACTTGACATTTAAATAAATAAATAAATAAATAAATAAATAAATAAATAAATAAATAAATAAAGAAATAAAGAAAGGAAGGAAGGAAGGAAGGAAGGAAGGAAGGAAGGAAGGAAGAGCACTGTCCCAGGCAACAACAGAGAAAATAAATCAATTCCATGGTATAACTCACAACAACATTTCAAACAGGAATAAGGGAATCAAAAGGAAAAAAAGTGATGAGGATATTTCTGCTGGTACATATATGATGTGACTGCAGAAATAAGGGTATTGAAACAACCGAGATTTGAAAAACATCAATATAACTAGGATTTGGGGGGGGGAGCAGGTGTGATTACACTCTCAGTTTAAGAACTCTATTTGCTCAATTTAGACCTAATTACACCTTCAGAATTGTTTTGAAAGCTAGTTCACTTTACAACACATAGTAATTCAAAAATGTTTTTATAAGAACAACAAAGGTATAAAATATTAGCATTTTTAAATAAAGTAAACAAAGGTCTATACTATAGTGATATTCCCTTGGGAGATATTAATAAGCACCCCAGCCAGCTTCCTTTGCAAAGGTCTCTTGGGAATCATTGAACCACACCTGTGCGGGGAAGCCCCGGGAGGGGACAATGGATTTCATGGGATCTGATGCTCAGGAAGCAGGCTGCTGTTATCTCTTACCCCCACATTATCCACCAAAGTCATGGGATGGTACATAGGAAATAACAAGATCATTCATCAAGACCCTTCCTACCTGCTTACGTCAGATAAGCCCTCCCCAGGAATTTATCAGCCCACAGCATCCTGACACGTATACACTCACCCCATCTCTGCTGCTCTGCTTTTTGCAACTAATAAAAGAGCCCGGGACTCATGCTCGGAGAGGAAACTGCTCCATGAGGCCTGGGCTTTGCAGAACCCAATAACGTGCCTATGTGTGGAATAATTTCCTACACTATGCAATGTATGGTTAATCATTGCTATATTATTCCATTTCAAGAGAGGTCACAATTGACTGTAATGTGGCTGTTTCATACTATAATATTTGAAAAAAATACTATAATATTTGAAAAAACACTAGATCTCAAACAAATAAGAGAAAGTACTTTTCACCCAGAGAATCACTGGTCTATGGAACTCCCTGCCAGAATACATAGTGACAGTTGTGAGCCTTGACAGGTTTAAGAAAGGATTAGACAAGTTCATGGAGAAGAGGGGTATCAATGGCTACCATTATGGATGCCCAAGGACACCCTCTAGGATGAAGAGATAGGCAGGGGTGTATCTAGGGGGACAGAAGGGTACATCTGCCCCGGGCATAGCAATCTAGGGGTGCCTTCATCCTTGAGGGGTGCCAGATGTTGGCTCTGCAGACCGGCCAAGCAGAGCTCCGAGCTGGCTGCTCCTGCTGCAGCAACATGCCGCTCTGGCTCCTCCCAATGCAGCAAGCAGCTGCTGTCCTGGAACTGCCTGCTTGCAA
This sequence comes from Phrynocephalus forsythii, assembly GCA_029282475.1. Classification (NCBI taxonomy): domain Eukaryota; kingdom Metazoa; phylum Chordata; class Lepidosauria; order Squamata; family Agamidae; genus Phrynocephalus; species Phrynocephalus forsythii. The sequence continues at coordinate 19,731,245 of JAPFRF010000003.1, forward strand.
TCGCCCGCTCCCCGGGATGCTGTGTTGCTCCGGAGCCCTGGCAGCCCAGCAAGGTAGCCAGGAGCCAAGACAGCTCTAGAGCACAGCTGGCGGCTCGACCGAGCTGCTGCGGCAGTATTCTTGGCGGTGGCAGTGGCAGCAATAGCCCTGCCTTCAGCCACACAACACGGGTGCACACACTCACTGCCACCCCCAGCCTGGTTTGTTCTGCTCCAGCAGCTGGACAGGGGGGCAGGAGTGGAGATTTGGGAAGAGGACACACACACAGGGCTCCACAGACCAGCCCTTCCCACCCACCACCCACCCTGTGTGCCTCCTGCAGCCAAGGAAGCAGGTGGTTGCCCTGGCACAATTCTGAGGGGGAAAGTTCCGTCGTTGCTGGCGATCTCCTGAGGGGCTTGGAAAGTCGGCCTTGGAAAGTGCCCTGGCAGACGTAGGGTGAGCAGGCGAGGGACATGACTCGGGTTCCCTCCCTTGTGGGAATCTTGTCTTTGACGTGGGACAGAAGTGAAGTAGCTGAAGTAAGGGCAAGGGTTGCCTTGGGTTTATTTATTACTGATGATGGGGTGGGGTGGGGGAGCAAAACTGCCTTCCTTCCCCCACGCTCTGCAAAAAAATAAGATTTCAACCCAGTGAGATCCTTTGCAAGGAAGAGTGCCTCACTTGGATCACGTGCAGCCTCCTGAGTTCCACCTGCATTCTCCTCTGTGACACTGCACACAGATCTCACTCAGGGCAGACCTCAGGTTGCAAACTTTCCCAGAATAGGCATAGGCGTGAGTAAGCAAGCACCCCCAAATGAAGGTTTCTGATATCTGAAGGTCATGGGTGTCTGCAAGGAGATGAATGGAGGAGAGGAGGTTAAATTTAATAATTTAAATACTATTGGCACCTGGAGGGGGAGCAGGAGGAGGAAGCCATGCATCCTCCCGCCACCCAGCAGCCCCCCACGCCCACAGGGTTCAACCCCCTGCTGCTGGGTGGGTGCGATGTTGGGGGGGGGTGGCAGGCAAGGTTTAACATCTATGTAAGGCCGTTGGCGGGGGTCATCTGGAGTTTTGGAGTCTGCTGTCATCAGTACGCTGATGACACACAGCTCTATCTCTCCTTTACCACCTCTGCTGTGGAAGCTGTGAGGATCCTCGACGGGTGCCTGGAGGCCGTAATGGCTTGGACCGGGGCGAACAGGCTTAAGCTCAACCCTGAGAAGACGGAGGTTATGTTCTTCGGGAGCTCGCCGTCGGGTACGGTGGCCCTCTCCCCTCTCTAGGGGGAGTTTCCCTGCAGCTCACGGAGAGGGCGCAGAATCTGGGTGTGCTCCTGGACCTGGCGCTCGCCATGGAGTCCCAGGTGGCGTCGGTGACCAGGTCCGCCTATTACCATCTCCGTCGGGTCACCCAGATCCGCCCGTACCTCGACGCGAACTCTCTGAGAACAGTGGTCCAAGCTCTGGTGAGCTCGAGGCTGGACTATTGTAACACCCTCTACATGGGGTTGCCCTTGACTCTTCTCCAGCGTCTGCAGCGGGTACAGAACGCAGCGGCCAGGCTGGTGGCTGGTGTGCATCGTTATGACCACATTACCCCAGTTCTGGCCCGCCTGCACTGGTTGCCCGTTGCAGCCCGGATTAGATTCAAGGTCTTGGTTTTAGTTTATAAAACGCTCCATGGCTTGGGACCAGACTACCTGGCAGAGCGTATCGCTCAGCGATCAACCTCGGCCCGGCCCGTTCGGCAGGCGCGAGTGCACTTGCTTCGGGTCGCCACTCTTCGTGAAGCCCGGAGGACGAGTACTCGGACCCGGGCTTTCTCAGTGGCGGCCCCTAGCCTCTGGAATTCCATCCCCAGTGAAGTGCGCTCTGCAGAGTCCCTGCTGGCCTTCCGGAAGGCATTAAAGACCTATCTTTTCCGGGAGGACTTTGGCGATTCTTAACTGAGTCTTTTTTTTTTCTTTTCCCCTCCGCCATCGCAAACTATTTTGCCTACCATTGTTTAGTTATTGAGGTGCTATAAGGTTTTAACTTTGTCTAGTGTTATTATTATTTGTTTTTATCTGTGCATTTCTTGTAATTTGTGTGGCTATTGAAGCCTTGAAGCCTTGTAAGCCGCTTAGAGTACACAATGTAGATAAGCGGGGTATAAATGCAACAAATAAATAAATAAAATAAAATAAAAAAATAAATAAATAAGGTGCAAAAATGAACTTTCCCCCCCGGATGCTCCAAATCCTGGCTATGCCTCTGGAGATAGGCAGGATATCTTTCAATGGCTGTGGGGTTCTGCAGGGGTCGTCTCTCCCCCCCATGCTGTTCAACATCTGTGTGAGGCCACTGGCTGGGGTTGTTGGGAGATTTGGAGTCTGCTGTCATCAGTACGCTGATGACACACAGCTCTATCTCTCCTTTTCCACCTCTGCAGTGGAAGCTGTCTGGACTCTCGACCAGTGCCTGGATGTGGTCATGGCATGGACCAAGGCCAACAGGCTCAAACTCAACCCTGAGAAGACAGAGGTGATGTTCTTCGGGAGTTCCCTGTCGAGATATGGAGGTCCTCTCCCCAGTCTGGAGGGCGTTTCCCTCCAGCTGGTGGACAGGGTTCAGAATCTGGGCGTGGTTCTGGACCCGGCCATTTCAATGGAAGCCCAGGTGGCTGCCATGACCAGAACTACTTTTTACCACTTCCACCAAATCGCCCAGATTCGCCCTTACCAGGACGACGACTCCCTAAGAACTGTGGTGCAAGTGTTGGTGATCTCGAGGCTGGACTACTGCAACGCTCTCTACATGGGGTTGCCCTTGACTCTCCTCCGGCGTCTGCAGCGGGTGAAAAATGCTGCAGCCAGGCTGGTGGCAGGTGTGTGCTGCCACGACCACATCACCCCAGTCCTGGCTCGCTTGCATTGGCTACCCGTTGCATCCCGGATCAGATTCAAGGTCTTGGTTTTAGTTTATAAAACTCTCCATGGCTTGGGACCAGACTACCTGACAGAGCGGATCGCCCAGCGATCAACCTCGGCCCGTCCAATCCGGCATTCGTGGGCGCACTCGCTTTGGGTGTCCACCCCCAGAGAGGCCTAGAAAATATCCACCTGGAACCGGGCCTTCTCTGTGGCCGGCCCGTCTCTCTGGAATCATCTCCCCAGTGAAGTGCGCTCTGCAGAGTCCCTGACGGCCTTTCGCAGAGCTTTAAAAACCTTGCTCTTTCGCGAGGCCTTTGGTGACCTAGTTTAGTTGGTTCCCCCCACCATCTGTTTATTTTATTTAGTTAGACGTCTTACGCCAAGGGTGCACACTATGTTTTTAAATTGTTTGTTGTGTGCGTGCATGTTGTTTGTTGTTATTTCGGGCTGAATTGATCGGCCCACTGTTAGCCGCCCAGAGTTCCTACGGGAAGATGGGTGGGATAGAAATCCTATAATAAATAAATAAATAAATAAATAAATAAATAAATAAATAAATGCCATTTGCAGGGAATGTTAAGCAGGTGAAGACATCTGCTTGGGAATACCTTAAAGCAAATGGTGAGCCACTGTGTGAGACACAATGCTGGACTGGATGGGCTGTGGCCTGTTCCAGCAAGGCTGTTCTTATGTTCCTTCACCACATGAATTGCCTTTGCCAAAACTTTTACTAGTAGAATTTATCTGGATATTGCAACAAATTATCACATAATAAAATTACCACATATAATAATTAAATTACAACTAGTCTCATGATACTTTTGATTTCAGAGTATCAGTTTTCAGGGGGACTGCAGGGGAGAGCAACTGGAAGGAAAGTGGGACATAAAAATTAATGCCCTAAAGTTGTGACTATTATAATATTTTCTTAGAAAGGATTACAGCTGCCTTCAATGTGTATATAAATGCAGAAAGCCACTAAAAGTACAAGGATTGGCTTTTGTAATTCTATTTGAAAAACATCTGGGAGGTAGTAAAGAAAGTTCCAAAATAGGTCAGGGGAAGTAACATCTGTCAGGACTTCTATTTATAAAATATCCCACTTAAGGCAGGGACAAAATATATTTTACAGTTACTTTAAGTCTTAATATGATCATCCCATAAACAGATGTCTATACTGCGAAAATAAGCTGAAGAAGTATACTTGAAACAGAAGAGCCAATCCTGTCTGAATATCCTATCATATTGTATGAGCTAGTAGGTAAGTTGCTAGGAAGACTGTCAACTTATATTAACGGTGTTTTGTTAATCAAATTTGTCTTCTTAAGAAAACAGCAGATGTTTGAATAACATCACAGAAAGGAAGTAGAAAAGTGACTAAAGGTTACTTTAAGCTTGTAGGGAAGCAAAAGGAGTTTCTAAATGTCATTTATCACCGAATGCTCGAGTTGGCCTAAGGCACTGTGGGTTCTGAAAGACACCACAGGCCACTGAATCTAGTTCTAGATCTCAAATTCACTTGCAGTCTCCTTGTTTCACTTCTTCTGCCCTGAAGTCCTGCTACCTGCTACCAGGACATTGTTTTAGATGCCAATAAAACGTACACATAACCATTTCTTGCTATTTTTACATTATGTGAACAAAATAAATGAAAATGACATAATTATAGGAAGTGAGAGATAAATCCTTACCCCCAAAAGTTCATGTTAAAAACATTAAGTCAGGATGGGGGCAAAGAAGGGCGTGGCTTGAACATGGCTGCAGTAAGAGACTGATTTCCTACATCTGATTGTTGGAGCATTTTCAGAACAATTAAACAGTATGAATTCATCAGAGATATACTCATGTGAGTAAAACAGCATATTAAAGCTTGGAGCTGCCTTTGGCAGCTCGGTAGCTTAAATGAAGATATATAATCAGAATTGACAACACTGTTTCTCTGAGTGCAAGATTGGAGTGTAAAATCGAAACTAAGAAGTTTTGCCCATGCAGGAGACAGTAATTAAACCAGCTTGAACTTCAGGTTGCTGATACAAGTAATTGGACTTTTTTTGGATGCTTTCTTCCTGTCCAGGGCTTATTTAGCTAATTTATTGCTTTATGGAGCTAAGCCGACTAAGAAGCGACTGATAAGGATTTGAAAGCTACAAAGCTTAGGTTGAATTTTTTTTTCACTTTTTAATTGCCCTGAACAGCGAGGCTTAAATAAAATCAGCTTTTTCACTTGTGGAGCGTGTCTGCCATATATCTATTTCAAGAAAGCATTTAAGATCTAAAGTATCTAAGGAAGTGAAAGATTTGGAATTTTACTTGTGCAGAGTTCTGAAAATGGCATTCTGAATCCAGTTAAAGTGATTAGCTGGATACTGTATAACGATGGTCATGCTTCATCTTCTGGTCACTTAAGAACTGTGTGGAGTTCAACCTGTTGGGTTTTTTTCCATTTCCCCTCTGATTCTTCCTGTATATATTTTAATGGGTTCTCCTCTGATATATAGCAGGTGAACATTCTTAGTGATGTGTTGTTTAGGGAAGTGGTGTGTTGTTTAGGGAATTCTTTTCTTCTGCAGGTGGTGTGTGGGAACTATATAATTGAATACATTCAGTTTTGTGCATTTAAGTGAAAAATGTGGGACCATATTGATGGGAAGAAAGGAGGGGAGAAGAATAAATGGGGTAAGTTGAGAAAATTGGATAGTACTAGGATGGATTATTAAAGGGATATAGACTCAACAAAGTTAGGATTTGCTATATTATCCCTCATCATGGGGAATCACGCCGATTCTGCGTAACCTTCATTGGTTACCAGTTGCTGCCCAAGCTGAATTCAAAGTGCTTGTTCTGACATACAAAGCCCTAAACGACTTAGGACCTAGATACCTGAAGGATCGCCTCCTTCCATATGAACCTACCCGGCAATTAAGATCTAGCCAGGGGGCCCTCCTGAAAGAGCCATCTCTCAAGGAGGTGAGAGGGATGGCCTGTAGACACAGGGCCTTCTCGGCAGCTGCTCCCAAGCTATGGAATGCCCTCCCGATCGAGATCCGCCTGGCGCCAACACTGATTACATTCCGGCGCCAGGTAAAAACCTTCCTGTTCCAGAAGGTTTTTAATTGATATAATATAGATTGTGGGTCCGCTATGACAATTTTAGAATAACGATTTTAGTGTAAGGTTTTTATTGATGATTTATTGATATTTTACTCTTAACTATTCTAAATTGTTTTATTCTTTGGATTGTAAGCCGCCCAGAGACCTTTGGGTAGTGGGCGGCATATAAGTTAAATAAATAAATAAATAAATAATAAATAATTAAGAATTAGAAAATTATTAAACATGTATGTCTATGTGTGGACGTGTGGATTATAACGCTAGGGGGACATTTGGTAGAAATTGGTGAGTAGCTGTTTCGGGTATATAAACTGAACCAGAATTAACTGATTAAAGTGTTGGGTGTAAGAAAGTGTGATTATCTGGTAAAATCGTTTATGTTGGGGGTGTTGGGGTTAAAAACGGTAGACTGAAGACTCTGAGACAAAAGTGAAGTATATAAAAATAAACTTTATCTAAATATTTCAGGGAAAAGGGTAAACGGGATATTCCTAATAAAACAACAAAACACTAGCAGTACATACAAAACATGCAAAACGAAGTAATATTAGATAAGGCGACAGCAGCTCAGGCAACGCCCAGGATCGTTAGGCAAACACACATAGTCTGCCTCGCTCTGACAATTGGCATGGAGAGAGGGATGGAGTCAGCAGTAGGTTGTAGCAGCTAACAAGAGCTAAAGCTGTAGTGCAATGCTTCTGAGCAAGTGGAAAAGATTCCTTTTACAGGAGCCATACTAATTAAAGAGATATAACTCTCAGGCTTACAGTTCCAAATGAGGTTCAGCTGACCTTAACCCTTTAATGTCTGAATATAGATCTTGCCATATTCCAACAGGGGTTTCTTTTTAAAAGGGTAGGTCCAGATATAATGGGAGTTGGTTATTATTGAGGAATGATTATTTCTCAATAATAGTTGATTAATCCCCAAGTATAATAGTTACATAAAATTGTGAAAGCCCTAGCTCTAATACTGCATTATACAAAATCCTTGCTTGTATATACAGTGGTACCCAACTTAAGAGCAGCTCGATTTAAGAGCAATTTGACTTATGTGCGGAAAACTGTTGGCATTTTAACTGTCGCTTTACAAATTTTCGATATGGTCTGCTCGACTTACAAATATTTGTTTTTCATTTTTTTATTTTTTAACTTATATTTTCAATTTTTTAGATAGGCACCCTGACTTAAGAATAGTTCGACTTAAGAGCATGCATTCAGAATGGATTAAATTCGTAAGTTGAGGTACCACTGTATTCACATCTCCTACCTATTACACTTTTAAAAGGTAAAGGTAAAGGTTCCCCACACACATCCATCCTAGTCATGTCCAACTATAGGGGCGGTGCTCATCTCCATATTCTAGCCAAAGAACCAGTGTTGTGCAAGTCTGTCATCATGCGGCCGGCATGGCTGCAAGGAAACATTGTTTTACCTTCCTGCTTTTTACGGCGGTACCTGTTTATCTACTTGCATTTACATATTTTCAAATTGCTAGGTTGGCAGGAGCTGAGGTTAACAGTGGGAGCTCACTCCACTGCCTAACACCCGGGATTCAAACCACTGAGCTGGTGGCTTTTATAGACAACAGTTGTCAGTGCTCTAGCCTGCTGAGCCACCATTCCCCTATTATACTTTATTATTAATTTTAAAAAAACTATGTAGAAAGAAAAACTCTATAAAATATATTATCCATAATGGGCTTTTACTAGGTTAGTTCTGTTTTTCTCTAAATGGCTATTATATCTTGTAAATCCCATGCTAATTTTATCCCCAAATAATTAATACTATTTGTTAATTTACCTTTAAATACTTCCTTTAACAACTTTTCTCTCCCTCTTTATAATTTGCCAGCATACATTCAGATTTATTCCAATTTACCTTTAATCCTGTTGCTTCCTCAAAAGCCTTTAAATGTTTTTGTAATTTATAAATACTTGCCAATGGGTTTTTAATATTAATAATGTATCATCAGCAAAAAAAATTTATTTGCCTTCCCCTCTTCTACCACTTCTATTTCTTTATCTTCTCTTATTACACTATCCACCATTTCCATTATAAGTATAAACAAAATTGGAGATAATGGGCAACCATGTCTTGTTCCCTGGCCCAGAATAATAGTGTCAGTTACTCCATCATTCACTAAAATTCTAGCCTTATTATGAGAATACAATTGATTTATTATATTGCTAAATTGAACACTAAAACCTAAATGATTAATCAAAATCTCTTTAAGTTTTTTTTTGCCAAGTATTGGAAATCCAACAACCAAATAACATTGGAGGAATGGTATAAGGATTTATGGAATCTGGCTACTAATGACTTGTGAAATTAAAATTAGGAAAGACTTGAAAACGTCTAATGATTTTAATGGAATATGGGATAAACTGTTGGTATATGACTTTCAAAAAGGTAAAGGGTATGCACCCGGAGAAGATTCAATGTATTTCTGGAGGGAAATGGGTTGGTTGGTCAATACCATAAGAGTGGTCCCAAGTCGGGGTGGATGGGTTTCATGGAGTTGTTGTTGTTGTTGTTTGTCCTATTTGCTTGAGTTTTGTTTATTTTTTGCTTTAATTTTGTATTGTAGTTTTATAATTTTAATTAAAAAAATTTAAAAGGATGGGGCAAAGCACAAAATTAGCAAATAAGGAACTGATGACCAATTGCATACCTTTTGGCTCAGTATTTCAGAATAACAGTGAAAGGGTTGGTTAATTTTTTGGAAAACGTAGGCTTTAAGGAGTGAAAGGTAAATATACTGCTTCATGGGACATTAATTCCAGCATCCAATTACAATCTACCTGGTTGAGCCTCAGTAATTGCAATTTAGGTTTCATTGTCTCCATACCTTTACCTGCAAGTTAATATGGTTGAAAAAAACTAAACAGTAGAGAAGAGTCTGGTAAAAGTTATTGTAGTATTGATTGGTAACATATATTAAAAATATAATGTTTCTAGTATCTAGATGGGGTCATTAGCAAATAAAAGCAAGATGCAAACACTGATGGCTCATTAACTGTCGCACATCAAGGGACAGACACGCAGAAAGCAGATACTGCTTTTACCAAAGTATGAATTCTCTTAAGATATTAGATGAAAGAAAGACTGGTTCCCCCTCTTAAGTAAATAACTGCAGCTGCCCTTATCACCAAGGTCCAAAGAACCAATGAATTTCTTCTTTTGATTTCTGTATAATATCTTATTTCTATGCAAATTCCCAATAGTCAGATAACTAGACTACATAATTTGATTCACTGATGTTAACATCTTATGATTCCAACTGGAAGCTAAAAATTCTGAGGATTAAGGTAGCTGAACTAAATGTATACCACAAAATATAAATGTGATGGTCACTCATTTAGTATTACAAATATTCCATAAAAACTGAAATAGAAACACGTATTGCAGGTGCTACCTTTGGTGGGCAATTACTTTACAGAAGTTTTATAGGAAACATAAATGTAAAGCCATTTTTCAAAATAAGAAAAAGAAAAAAATGTTTGTGGCAGGGTACACACTAAAATGATTGATCATATTAAAATACAATAAAGATTTATTATACTGCAATGTGTCTGTGGGCTTCCATTTTGCTAAGTCAAGGCTAAGCAACAAGGCATCTTTCAAATCCTGTAATCTCTAACCACTAACTACAGTGACTGCTAGAGAAGTGTTGGAAGAAAAACTTATGTTTTCTTTCTGTTTGGACTCTTTTGAGTATTGGTTCTTTCAGCAAACCCCCAAATACCTGAATATTTTGGGATCTTCCACTAGAGTTTTCTCATTGTGGTTTTTGTTTGTTTTTGTTTTGTTTTTGACACTGAAACCAATTGCAAACAAACAAAAGCAGGGACAAAGCAATATACACTCACCAATTCCAATAGTGGACAACACCAGACAATGTTATTAACAGCCTTGATTAGGAGGTACAGGGGATTGTACTTGATTGCCCCTTCCAACTTCATGATTTTATGATTCTAAAAAAGAAAACTCAATCATCCTCAGGCCTATGCAGGCACTAACAATACTCAGACTCACTATGGATAATATTATCAACCCTCGAACCCACTCAAAATATGGGGGAGTGCGGATATATTTTTACAACAATGGAGCAAAAGGAACAATGGAAGGCCAAGCAGGACAACTGTCTCAGCAACAAGCCAAGTCTTTCCACCTGTGCCTTCCCCTGAACTGTCTGCTAAAAGTTGTTGTAACTTTCACCCCCTTATGCTGATCTCTTCCTCAACTCAATTGCCAACAAACACCCTTCTGGAGATAGGAGCCTTAGCTGGTGCCTCTCAAGATGTTGGTGGAGGGCAGTGAAAGGCAAATGTCAGGGGTTGGAGTCCCTAAGACCCACGGCAAGGCAGACACTGCAGTACATCAGACACGGGTCATCATTGACAGCAGTGAAATGGTCCCATAAGAAGCCTCTACCATGTATGAAATGATGATGACTCACTGACTGCTCAACTGACTGCACCTTGCACTGCATTTGGTGCCACAAAGATTGCTCAAGTACTGGAGTAAAATAGAATATGCAAGCCAAGGAGGGAAAAACTATTGTTACTGTTTTGCATAATGCAAGACAGGGCCATCATAATGTTCCCTAACACTACAAATGAAGGAAGGACTACATGGTATTGGTCACTCCCAAGGTATCTACAGATTTAAATTGCCCTGAAAAACTTGATGATAGAACCCCTGGATTGAAATTTTGCTGGTAAATGCAAGATCAGTGGATGGGAAATCAACAACCCTCCAGGACCTGATCCTGCAAGAACATGCTGATTTCACTTGCATCACAGAGACTTGGCTGGATGAGCCTGAGGGTATCAACCTCACTCAGGTCTGTTCTCCAGGTTTCTCTATAGACCAACAGGCAAAACCAGGGGGATGGGGTATTGGAGTTAAGTACCACCAGTATGCTGATGACACCTAGTTCTACCTCTCGTCACCTTCAGATTTTAAGGTAACTACTATCTCAACTTTACAATTTGTCCAAGAAGGTTGATGGATCCCGATGGTTTTGTAGCTGCCCTAGGGGAGTTTCCCACCTCTTTGACAGATGATTCCATTGAACCCTTGGTTGATCTCTGGAATGGGAAAATGAGCAAAGCCATTGATCTGATTGCCCCTGAACATCTCCTTCTTCGAAGTACAACCAAACCGGCTGCTTGGTTTACTGGGGAACTGGCAAATATGAAAAGGGTGGTCCATAGAGCTGAAAGATATTGACGGAAAACCCAGAATGAAACAGATAAAGAAACAGTGAAAGGATATTGGAAAGCTTATTCCAAGGCAGTGGAAACAGCAAAGAAATCATTTTTCTCTACCACCATTGCTTCGGCATGGAATCACCCGGCAGAGCTTTTCCAAATAATCAAGAGTCTGCTGCATGCTGACTCACGGGTGGATAACACAGATCACTCTGTAACACGCTGTGAAGAATTTGCACAACACTTTAAAGCCAAAATTGTACAGATTTGGGCCGACCTGGATGATGCTATAAATCTGGAGCCTAAAAATAAAACTGGCTCAATTGCCTGCCCTGTATTAATGGATGAGTTTCAGCTACTACAGCTTGAGGATGTGGTAAGAACCCCTGAAGAGATGAGGGCCACCACATGTCTGTTGGACCCTTGTCCTTCCTGGCTCATAAAAGCTGCCCAAGAGGGTCTGGCAGATGAGTTAGGAAGAGTAGTGCATACCTCCTTACAACAGGACAGGATTCCAGCATGCCTGAATGAGGTGAGAGTAAAACCACTGTTTAAAAAGCCCTCTTTAGATCCAATGACACTGAACAACTACTGACCAGTATCGAGCATCCCATTCCTGGGTAAAGTACTAGAGAGGTTTGTACTCTAGTGAAGTCCCACCTAGACTACTGTCTAGGTGGGACTAGACAGTAGTCTAGGTGGGACCTCTATGTGGGACTACCAATGAAAAGTCTCAGGAAACTTCAATGAGTCCAAAGCACAACAGCCAGATTGCTAACTGGGGTGGGTTACAGAGATCACATTACACCCCTTTGAAAGCAACTCCAATGGCTACCAAGTAGCTATCAGGCACAATTCAAAGTGATGACCTTAACCTACAAAACACAAAATGGCCTGGGTCCCAGCTACCTCAAAGATCAAATCTCACATTATGAATTAACTCAGGTGTTGAGGTCACCTTTCTCTCCCTCCCGCCACCCTCACAAGTACATCTCATGGGGACACATGAAAGGGCCTTCTTGGCTGCTGTGCCCAGACTCTGGAACTCTCTCCCACTAGAGACCAGGACTGCCTCATCTTTGCTGTCTTTCCCAAAACAGGCAAAGACCTTTCCCTGTTATATGAATCTACCATACATGATTACATAGACTTTATGTTTATAACCACTTATAACTTTGTGTTTATATCTCCCTTGTGTGATTGCACTGACACTATGTTTTCAGTGTTAGTCTCCATCCTCATAACTTTTGGATGGTTTACCTTGTATGATTACATGGAATTTTTACTCTCTCTTTAACTGCTCGTGTTCTCTTGTAGCTTTAATGCTGTCTTTTAATGCTGGAAGATGTTCCTCAGTTCCCTGTTCTTGAATATGTCTTAATTGTACTGGTTGTATATTGTCCCTCATTATCGTAAGCCACCTTGGGTCCTTTCCCAGGGTGGAACGCAAGGTAAAAATCCTCTAAATAAAATCTAAATAGTAAAATAATTTTTTTACTGCAGGCCTGGGAAGACTGCATGCTGCCGTCTAGGAGGACTGTGGCGTGCTGCTAGGAGATGAGTCTGGGGACAAAGAATGTTGTTGGTGAAACATACCTGGTCATTTCCACTTCAGAAGATTAGGAGGATTCCAGACCCTCTGAAACCAATCGCTCCACCCCGGCACCACCCCCAAATGAAGAACAGTTGCTTTTCTTTGGGCACTTGAGCAAACTATGCTTCTAACTCCTGTTGCAAACCCACTGGAAAAGGAATGGGACAGATGATCTACTGGGGGACTTCTTCTTTGAGACCTGACTGGCACATATTCAGGTGCTCTCACTCCTACCTCTTAATGCACAGGCACACTTGAATTTGGAAATAATGAAGAGGGGCAGGGAGAGGGCCAGCTCAAAAATAAAAGGAAACATTAACTGGGCTGGTTGTAATAAAAGATTATTTTTTAAAACAAAAGTGTGGAGAAACAGGATGGTTGGAGAGGAATTGAACAAAAAGCTCAAACCATGCACTGTAACACAGAAATGGAGATAACTTAACAGGTAAAAATGTGGTATATTTAGAAATAGGATTTTTTTTAATGGTAGCAAAATAAAATGAGCCACTTAAACCCAAGCTTGGGGTGGGGGAGGAAGGTTGGGGGGTATGAATACCTAATGAATAAGAATATTCAGAAATGGTTTTACTGTTCCTTTCATCTAGGGCACTTTGAGATAATTCAACTAGCCCAAGGCTGCATAATCCCCCCTTTCTCTCCAGAGGCACACTAGGTAATTGAACTTGCAACTTCTACCAGATAAAAAACTCACTGAACTATCCAGTGGTTAGGGCTATATTAAATATCCACAAGAGATTTGAGATGTTTCATGAATTCTGATCTGCACTTTCCAGGTAACTGACCCACTAGGACATCTGATTGTTTTTTGCCAGCTCTGTAATCAATGCCATGTATTAGTCTATGGCCATAAACGGATAGATATCTTTGGCTCAGCAGAGGTTGATGGTAGTAAAAGATTTCCAAGCCTCTGTGAACTTTTAAATACAGGATAGAATTTTTGAGTCCTAAATTGCTGTACCAACTCAAAACAAACATTGTGGAGGAAAAAATAACTGAGATTAGCATGACTACTGAGTATGAAAAAGTCCAAGAATCAGCATGTCTTTGTTAAGGATGAGAGGATGATATTCATGGGAAGGTTATGCTTTCCTTAAATGACCCAATAACACTATACAGTGGTAACTCTACTTACGAGTTTAATCCGTTCCGAACGCATGCTCATAAGCTGAACAACTCGTAAGTAGAGCAGCCGTATCTAAAAAATAAAAAATTATAAAAAAACCAAAATAAAAAAAATTATAAGTAGAGCAGACCACATATAGAATTTGTAAGGCAGCAGTTAAAATGCCAACAGTTTTTCTGCTCTTAAGCTGCTTGTAAGCAGAAGTACCACTGAACTTTAGAATGAAGAATTGCCAACATAAACACAGCTCTGATAATTTAAGTTCCAAACTGAAGGTTGTTTTTCCTGACTGGATGCAGACTGGCTCTGAATTTGTCTGAGTCTGAAGCAAATATTGTGGTAAAAATGGTTTAATTTCATTTTTTATTAATTATGGGAACTTAATTAAAACTAATATTGTCATGATTCTAGTGTGAACTTGGCTTCCACAGTAGAAGTAGTTAAATACTTATTTGTCATTTAGCATTTTAAAAAAGCTAGATAACAGCAAATTTTGACACTGTGAGAAGTATACAGAAACTCCACTCCAGAAATCTACGTCTCAGTTTTAAAATCATATCCAAACCAGTTCTTCAAAGTCCTACAAATATTTGGTGTTGAATAATGGTAAATTTGTTTCATCAGCTACTGGCATGTCTCATTAATTTCAGAGTAGGAGATGTTTGTTTAGCTCAACAGAGACTGCAGTTTTTCAGGATGTCTACTTTCCCTACAAGTTTAGCCAAATGAATATGTTTTCAGCACATCCAATCTTGCCTGATTTTGAAAGCTAAGCAGGGTTGGCCCTGGTTAGTACTTGGATGGGAGACCACCAGGGAATACCAGGTGCTGTAGAGTAGGAACTGGCAGGCTACTCCAGTATTCCTGCCAAGAAAACTCCATGACCATGGGGTCAAAAAGAGTTGTTCATGACTGTAATGACACAACACACACACAAGGTTTAAAAGTTACACCTAATATATCCCTGCTTCTTGCATTTGTAAGCTATTCTGTCCTAACATTTTAGAACACAATGCCAGTTAAACTGGCAGACTGTCTTTTGATAAAAAATTAAGTAATATATTCAGCTGTAGGTTATATAACAGGTACTGGGATGCAGGGGACAGTTTAGTGATCTAAACCATTCATGAATGAACTTAATTTTAATCCAGAACAACACAGAATGACTAGGAACCCACAGAAAAGCTAGAAAAATGGCTATAAAATATTTGAAAACACGTAACATTAACTAGATACATTAACTAGCAATGTTAACAAGATATGTGTGGACTAGAATAAGAATTTATGCTAACTCCAGTCCTTCCTTGAGGGCCATCTCAAGGAAGAGATGGTAGAGCTTGGAGATTCTGTTTTGCCTCTGAATGGGTAGGGGTTGTTCTTTTTTTTTTTAATTATTAGAAAATTTTAATATACAAAAGAACAACAAATTCAAAACATTAACCGTACAGAATCAATCTATCGCTAAGGTTCGGCTTCCCTCTGTTCTTCGCGCGGTTTTAACGTTATTCATCTCCCAGCCTTCCTTTCAAACGAACCCCTTTTATATACTTATAAAAAAGGTTCTAAAAGTAAATAGTAGTCCCTCGCGTTCTACCCTAATCCGGTAAGAGTCTTTAAATCCTTACAATAAGTCTCCATGTAGTTCTTAAATTTTTGCCAGTCTTTTTGGAACCTCTGGTTGTCTTGATCCCTCAATCTGCATGTCAGTCTGGCCATCTCTGCAAAGTCCAGTAATTTCGCCCTCCATTCATCCAAAGATGGTATATACGTTGTCTTCCAGTTCTGTGCCAGGAGCATTCGTGCCGCTGCTGTTGCATATAAAAATAAAGTCCTGTCTGCTCCTTTAATTTCACTATCCACCAACCCTAACAGAAAAAGTTCAGATCGTTTTGGGAATGTACACTTTAACATCTTTTGAGTTCATCATATATCCGTGCCCAATATTCTTTCACTTTCTCACAGGTCCACCACATATGATAAAAATCACCTTGTTTCTCTTTACATTTCCAACAATAATCATCTTTCATCCTATACATCTTTGCTAATTTCGTTGGAGTAATATACCATCTATACATCATTTTCAACAAATTTTCTTTTATCAAAGTACATGCGGTAAACTTTATGTTCTTTTTCCACAATCTTTCCCACACATCTAACTCAATATTGTGACCCAGATCCATAGCCCATTTTATCATACATTCTTTAACTTGTTCATCTTTTAGGTTCAACTCCAACAAAAATTATATAATCTAGTCAACAATTTCTTTTTTGGGCCCATGATTATGGTTTGAAACTTGGATTCCTTCTCTCCAAACCCAAACATCCTTCTATCTTTCTGGAAAGTGTCATGTAACTGATGGTACTGAAACCAACCTGTTAACCTCTCTTTTAACAGTTCATAAGACTTCAGTCTGGGACCTTTTTCTGAGAAGAATAACACATCCCCATATGTGATCCCCACTCCTTCTGTATCTTTCCTCTTGATCGCCAATGCTTCAATCGGGATAACCACCTCGGGGTGTGTCTCTCTAATAAAGGTTTCAACCGTTCCCAGACCTGAAGTAGTGACTTTCTAATTACATGATTCATAAAACTTTTATGTACTTTCACTTTATCATACCAAAGATAAGCGTGCCAACCAAATCTATTATCATGACCTTCTAAATCCAAAAGATCCCCATCAACTAGAGTAATCCATTCTTTTATCCATCCGAGACAGGCCACTTCATAATACAATCTCAAGTCTGGCATGGCAAATCCTCCCCTTTCCTTAGCATCTGTTAATAGTTTAAACCTTATTCTCGGTCTTTTGCCTTGCCAGACAAATTTAGACAAAATCTTCTGCCATTCCTTAAAGTGGCCTGTCCCTTTGATTATTGGGATCATTTGAAATAAGAATAACAACCTTGGTAACACGTTCATCTTTATCACCGAAATTCTTCCCATCAATGACAAATTCAATCTATTCCATGTTTCCAAATCTCTCTTAATCGAATTCCAAACCATAGTATAGTTATCCTCAAAAAGGTTCAAATTAAGTGAGAGATAAATTAATTCCCAAATATTTGACTTTTTTCGCAACTGAGAAAGCGGACAGGTTTTCAAATTCTTCACAATCTTTCTTTGTTGCATTTTTCAATAAGACCTTCGTCTTATTCTTATTCAATTTAAAGCCAGCTAAATTACCAGATTCTTCGATTACCTTCATCACCTCAATAATACTTTCTTTAGGATTCTCTAATGTCAAAACCAAGTCATCAGCAAATGCTTTTAGTTTATATTCCTTATCCCCCATTTATACCTTTAAATGTCCCCATATTTCTCAGTTTAACTAACAATACTTCCAATACAGTAATAAATAACAATGGAGACAGTGGGCACCCTTGTCTTGTACCTTTCCCAATCGGGAAACTTTCTGTTATCACATTATTAACCAATAAATTTGCTTTCTGTTCATTGTATATTGCATTAACACCATTCCAAAACTTTGTTCCCACTCCCATATATTCCAAATTCTTCTTCATGAATTGCCAAGAGACATTATCAAAAGCTTTTTCAGCATCAATAAATATCAGAGCAGCTTGTTTCTCCTTCCTGACTTCTAGATATTCTATTATATCAATTATATTTCTCATATTGTCTTTCATCTGTCTGCCAGGAAGAAACCCAGCTTGATATTTATGTAGTATTTCATTTAAAACCCTTTTCAATCTATTGGCCAAAACATCGGCAAATAATTTATAATCTCCATTCAGAAGGGAAATGGGCCTATAGTTTTTGACATCTGTCACATCCGAGTTCTCTTTTGGGATCAGTGTTATATACGCCTCCTTCCAGGTGTTAGGTATAACTCCTTTTTCTAACACTTCGTTCATCACCTCCACCATAATTGGTAACATTTCTTCTGACAATTTTTTATAATATTTTGCAGTCAGGCCATCTGGATCCGGTGATTTTCCAGATTTCGCCCTCTCTATTGCACTTTGTACTTCATGTGGGGTAATTTTCTCACTCAGTGTCGACAATTGACTTGTTGAAATTTTTTTCCAATCCATTCTCTCTTAAATATCTATCAATCTGTTCCGGATCCTCTTTTTTCTTCATGTATAAATCTCTGTAAAAATTCAGAAACACCTTTACAATTTCTCTTGGGTCTTCCACTAATTTCTTATCTACTACTAATTTGTTCACCACCTTTTGTTTTTGCTTCCATTTAAGTTGCCAAGCCAACAGTTTCCCTACTTTATTTGCCGATTCAAAGTTTCTTTGTCTCATCATCTTGACCTTCCACTCAATTTCTTGATTGATAACCATTGACAACTGGGTTTGGAGCATCTTTAATTTTTGAATCCATTTCTGTTCCTTTGGCTTTTCCACCAATTTTTCCTCTGTCTCCACCATTTCTTTTAAGATCTCATATTTCTTTTTTTCTTTCTGTTTCTTCTGATATGAATTTCTTTGAATAAAAAGACCTCGCATGATAGCTTTACTCGTATCCCATACAGAATTTGTTGGTGTTTCTCTTCTCCAGTTATTTTCCAAATAGTCTCTAAAAGTTTCTTTCGCTATTTGCAAAGTCTCTGTCTCATCCAATAAACTTTCATTCAATCTCCAGCGGTATAATCCTTGCAGTTTTGTTTTAACTTCCATCACCATTGCATTATGATCTGAGATCGTTTTAGGTAAAATTTCCACCTTCGTCACTCTATGTGAAATATCGTTAGGAACAAATATATAATCAATTCTTCCCCAACTCCGATTTGGTTCAGAAAAAAAGGTAAACTGTTTCTCCATTGGGTGTCTCAGTCTCCAAATATCCGTCCATCCAAAATTTTCGACTAAGTCAAAAAATTTTTTTGGTAATTTCCCTTCTGAGCCTTTCTTTTTCTGGGATCTATCCAGATCCGGCATCATTACTCCATTACAATCTCCCATCAAGAAGAGTTTTTTGTCCATATAATCTAGCAGTCTTTGTTCTAAGTCTCTGTAAAATTCTGATTTCCTTTCATTTGGCGCATAAATTCCTACGATGAAGAATTTTTCAGATTGCCAAGTAATTTGCACCATCAAGAATCTTCCCTCTTCATCTTTCACTATCAACTTAGGTTCTAATTTTTGTTTTGCATATATCACAACTCCTCTTTTCTTCAATTTATCAGACGATACAAATTCTTGTCCCAAAGTTTTGTTTTTTAGAATCTTCGTATGTTTCATTGCAACATGTGTTTCTTGCAGACAAATCAGATCCAAGTTTTCTTTCTTCAATAAATGCGTAATTCTGTTTCTCTTGGTCTTTTCATTCAAACCATTAACATTCCAAGTTAATACTCTCAACGCCATTGTAGATTTCAAATTAAATATATTTTATCAGTCTCTATTCAAATATTGGCCATAGCTAAGTCAGCTTTGCCTTCCTCTTCATCAGAGAGATCTAACTCCTCTTCTTCTTCCTCTTCTTCTTCTTCACCCTCACCTCTTCTTGAACCTTGGTCCACCTTCTCCTCAGGTAGTGTATCCCCCTCCTTCAATGGTTTCCTGTACCCAAGCTCTTCTCCATATTTTCTCAGAAATTTACCTATCTCCGACTCTGATGTTATTTTAAACCTCTTCATTTTGTAGATAAAAGATAGGCCTTCCGGAAACTCCCAACGGAATCTCAGACCATTTCTTCTCAATGTTTCAGCCAGAGGTTTATAACTTCCTCTTCTTCTCAGAAAATAAAGAGGGATCTCCTTATATATCAGGATCTGTTGTCCTTCAATCACTAATCTGTTGTTGTAACTATGTTTCAGAATTCTATCTCTCACGTCCATAGATGTCATTGACACAATAACATCACCTGGTGTCTTCTTCGCTCTCAATTTCTTTGCTCTGACTGTTATTCTAAACACTTGGGAGATTGCACCAGCTACTTCTTCTTCTTGCCACCCAAGCCACTTCGCAAGTTCAGTTATTACTTTGGCCTTAATATCTTCTCCTTCCTCCCATGGTATCAAGTGAAAACGAAGATTCTGTTGCCGTTGCCTCATTTCAAGAAACGCAAGCTCCTCAGCCAATTTCGTTTGTGTGGTCATTACTTCTGTCACGCCTGATTTATTCCTCTCTGTTTCTTCTCTGCATTGTTTAACCTCTGTCTGCACTTTCTTCACTTTGGCTTCTATGCTCTTTGTTTTCAACGTTAAATCCTTCACTTGAGCTGATAGTTCTCCAACTGCCTCTTTAATTTGTTTCTGCATATCTTCCTTTAGTTCTGATAATTTCCTGTCCATACTTTCTTCGCTTTTTTCAAATTCTCTCCTTATATGTATCATTAATCCTTCCCATTCTTTGCCCTCCTCTCTGGAGTCTCTTCTCTGTGTTAAAGGTGTCATCTTCTTCTTCTCTGCCATCTCAGTTTTAATTAACTTCTATTCCAATGGAGCACAATTTTCATAAATTTAATCACCAATTAACATTGATTCAAATTGATTCAATCAATAAATAATAATAAGCTTTAACCAGTCAAATTAACCAATTAATGCTCCAATAATTAATAATCACCTATTTACCATCAATAATATTCGATTTGCTTAATCAAACTTCCTTTTGTCCTTTCTAACTTAAAATTACCCACATATCAAATTAATAACAATTTATCAAATTTTGTGAATTTTTCTATGTAAACAAACATTCTCCCACCCCAAACAGCGTTTAAACTGAATTTTACATGCAATAATTTTCAAAATCCACTAGATGGCGCTCCAACATAAAAAATGAATTTCTTAACCAGTGTCAGATGCATTAATTTTTATAATCCACCAGATGGCACTCCAACCTAAGAGATGAACTTTCCAGTCGCCTTCACAGCTGCAGCGAAGAATAATCTTGTTTTGACTACCATGCGACCTTCCAGCCTCAGAAAAACAACAGATAATGACTTGGTTTCAATTCCGCTGCAGCCAAATGCACAAACAGAAACCCACAAAAAACCCTTAATAATTAAAAATTATGGGAAAGAATTAAAGGGATATCTTCAGCTTTCTTCCAAAGGCGTAATCCACACAGTTCTCAAATAGGAGAAAATGCAGGTCCCTGTTCACGAGAGCCTCTGAAGGGAAAGTTCTTACAGATTCCAAAATCAAATAGCAATATCTCCAAAGTTGCTCACAGAAGCACCCCCAAAAATAGAAAACAGAGCACTGAGTAATCTAAAGTAACGAAGGTAGCTCCCCCCCCAAAAAAGAGGGGGGGTAACTCGAAACGCCAGCTCTAATAAAGTCTTTTGGAATATAAAACCAAACAGATTCCCCTCTTAGTCTGTCTCCCAAATTCTTCTTAAGTATTTAATCCTTTCACAAAAGGAAAAAAGAAAAAAGGGGAGGAGGTTACTCCAAAAGTCAGTTCTCCGAGGTCTTTGGAAATGTAAAATAACTCCAAGCACCACTGTCCTTTGAAATGTATTCAAAAAAGAAGCTGTCTCCTCCGCCCCCCCCCGCGTTCTTCTTTATTCACTCAGTCCTTTCGCGAAGAAAAAAAGAGGGGGTGACTACAAACACCAGTTCTGAATTGCAGATTTCGGTCAAGACTCCCCAAGTCCCATATTTTCTCACCACTTCAATGTAGATAATAATAGTTCAAACTCACTTCGTAAATGAAGGGGTATCTCTCCACCCCCACCGCACGGCTCAATTTGTATCACAAAGGAGAGTTATGGCTTAGCTTCCACCACGCTCCAACCAGATTCCGTTGTAGACAAATCAGCTCTCGTTTCTTCGGGTATAATCCTTTTCTTCAAGTTAGCCATTTAACAGCCTCTGCTGTTCCTTCCTCCGATAGAAATGGATAGAGTTCTTGGAGGCTAATGGCTTCCTGCTAAGACAATGAGACTTCGCAGCACAGGGGTAGCGATCGCAAGAGCACTCGCAGCTCCATCCTCTCCCCGACCCCTCCGGATCGGGGCGAGAGGAGAGCCGCAAGGAGCGCAGCCGATACCCAACCCCTCAGGGCACCCCCCTGAGGTTATTAGAGTTCGCGGAGTCTTCGCGGAACTCTTTAAACCCCCTTTGCGCTCTGGGGACCCCCGGAGGGATTCCTCCTAGCGTCTTATGCAGTCGGCCATTAAACCGGAAGCCCGGGTAGGGGTTGTTCTTAGCTGATCTGGATAGACTTACATTCCTTCTGAAGGACGAGGTTTGCAGTTTGGGTGTGTAACTGGACCTGACTCTCTTGATAGAGAAACAGATCATGGTTGTGGTCAGGTCTATCTTTTATCATCTTAGGCAGATTGTGCACCTGCAGACCTACCTAGACAGGAAATCACAATAAAAAAGTTCATGCATTGGTAATCTGAAAAATTGGCAGTCACAATGCTCTCCATGTGGTTTTACCCTTGAAGGTGGTACAGATGCTGTTATGGTGTTGGTACATATAAAATGTCTGGCTTCAGGGATTTCAAGATACATTCATATTTCCCCAGTCCTGACCTTTCTTTCACTGTCTGCCTGTATGCTTCCATGCCAAATTCAAGGGTTTAATGCTCACACACACACACAAAAGCCTTCATGGTTGGGGACTCATTATTTGTCAAAGCACCTCTGCCTAAGATATACTACCCCACACATCCCAAGCTTTGATGCTGTGGTTGGCCACTTTGAGGGAGGTCAGAAAGTCTACAACTGGAAACCAGACTTTCTCAGTGATGACCACCTCCTTGCAGAATGGAAATCAAATCAATCTACAAAAGGCTGACTGAATCAGTACAGATCTGGTGAGTTATGCTAGCATAATACATTTCAGTTAGAGCAATGGAACCTCTGGAGGAAACATGGGTTCCTTTGTTTGAAGGTCTGGGGTGTAAAACCCAATTTACTACTTCAGATGCAGCTTTACTACAATAGCCATGCTGCTTCTTGCTTCATCTAAAACAGACATACTTGGCAAAATTCATCTTGCCAAGAACATTACATCAAAGATTACCATCCTGGTAAACTCTATCTTGCCATGTTTGGACTTTTGGTACTTGCCTTGAAAAAGTGGATTTTATCCATGAAAGCACGCAATGATTTTTTTAAATTAGTGATCTACCAAGGTGTTACCTATAGCCTAATCTTGTATTTGAAAACCTTATTAAGGTAACCTAAGACATATATTATAAGAAGCAAACAGATTTTGCTGAAACAGATTTTGCTGTGTAGGAGGAGGAGAAGTAGAAAGAAACACAGCCACTTCTCTGCTCAGACTCACTCAGTCTTTTCTGCATAGTGCTAAACCGATGGGATTAATGTTTTCTCTTCAGAATATTTCATCATGTTTCATTTGTATTCCAGGCTAGCCATTCCAACTACAGAACACTGTACATCATGAACAAAAATGTAACATTTTTTTAAAAAAATCACAGTTCTGAAATACCTTTACATCTCCAAAAAAATCATAATAAGCTTATAGATAATCTTTCTAAAGTACTGTATATACTCAAATATAAGCCTAACTTTTCAGCCCTAATTTTGGGCTGAAAAAAGGGGCCCTCGGCTTATATTCAGGTCAATACTTTTAGCTACTGAGGGAAGTCATCTGTGGCTAAAAGTCATTTTAAACATTGCATGCCACTTCTCATAACCCCCCTCTGCATCACAGGGGAGCAGCACACAATGTTTAAAATGACTTTTAGCCACTGACCCAAGCACTTGCATCAGTGGCTAAAAGTTATTTTAAACATCACACACCACTCCCCCAGCTCACAAAGGAGGAGCTGCCTGCTGCATTTCCCACCCTAGACTTATACTCGAGTCAATACTTTCCCCCAGTTTTGGGGGGTTAAATTAGGGGCCTTGACTTATACTTGGGTCGACTTATACTCAAGTATATACGCTATATGATTAGCAATGTGTTTTGTAAAAATAAACAAAGCTGCATAAAGCAGAAAAGAATTCATGTGTTCCTCCATTATAAATACATTCCTCGCATGCAGGAAGAACAGTCCCTTTTAGTGAGGAAAATGTAGAAATAAATAAAAATTCAACTGTGCCCCTCAAAATGTAAATCTGGAGCTGTCCAGATTTGGAGGAAATTTGGAGCAGTCTGGTTTGCACTTAAAAGGTTCTTATATTCAGTGTGATTTTTTTTATCTCTCACTTGAGAAAGCCTTCCATTCACACAGTTTATTCTCCTGTGAGAAGAGTCCACAAGTATCTTTGGATCACCAGTTTACTCATGAGTAAGTTTACCAGGTTTACTCATGTGTAAGTTGACCTGTGAATATGGACACAGCAGTGGCAGGACACACTCACAGTACTGCGGGAGAGGAAAAGTTTGGCTGAGGTTTGGGAAGACGCAAGGGCGATAAACCCTCCCCTCTTCCTGTCTTGATCCTCAGCCAGGGTTCTGATGACCTTGATCTGAATTTACAATGTCCTGCAGTGTGCATTGGTTGACTTTCACACACCCCAGGCCATTGTCCATCTAACAAACCTATTCCGGCCATTGCCCACCTAACAACCTTATTAAGGCCACTATCCACTTAATGAGCCTATTCAGATCAGGGTGGCACAGAACCAAGATGAACTACAAATTGGAAGACACACACCAACATTCCTCAGACTAACAAAGCTGCTTAGATGAAATGTTTCGATATCTCAAGAAAAGATGTCCAGTTACCTATATGGCTGAGAATCTTCACAAACATCTCACAATACGGAATAATTACCTACGAGTATCTAATATCCCAATGTAAAGAGGTATGTGTAAATCTCTCTCTCTCTCTCTCTCTCTCTCTCTCTCTCTCTCTCTCTGTGTGTGTGTGTGTGTGTGTGTGTGTGTGTGTGTGTGTCTAATATTGTTCTCTATTCATGGGATCCAAAAATATGAAAACATAATGAATGGAATAAATAAGTACTTTAACAAAATTAAGATGGTATTTCAAACTAGAATAAGATCTTATCTAAAGTATTACATGAACTTAACAAAAGTATTATGGAATTTTAGTAGCTAAGTTAAACAAATCTCATTTAAGTTACATTAACAATGAATGTATTAAATCATAAACAGTTACAAAATCATATCAGCTTATTTCTACAAGGTTAAAGAACAATCTTACAATCTCCGCCCTTCCCCCACAGAAAAATTTTAAAAAAATACAATGAAGACAAAAGTTTTCTGGCACCTTAGGGTGAGTTTTCATGGTCAAGTGAGATTTCATGGACAAGACAACTTATTCAGGTCTTTAAGGTGCCACAATGTTTTCTTCTTTATTTTTTATTCTTTTGTGTCTGCCTGATATGCTAGCACAATCTAACACAGTTATCTCTTCTAAAACATAAAATACAACTCTGGCTGGATTGGGGCTCTTTAAATACAAAATTACAAGATCTAAGAAATGTTCATGAGCCCATAGTGTCAGACCTCTGCTCCACAAATAGCATGGGAAAAGAAGTTTCCATATTATTTGTGGTGATCTCTGCAGATCTCGTTCCACTCATGAAGGGCTTCAGTGGATTTGAGGAGACTTCACCAGTGAAAGCTACAATGGATACACTCCTACATATGGTAACTACAATCATTTGCAAAATACTGACATATTAATTATGTAATTTTGAATTATGGCTTATTATTACTAGAATGCCCAATCCATGGGAATATATGCTCCTCTGTTTCCCATAAGCCACATTTTCAGTCTCCTGAGTTTGGATCTAATGAGAAGCTGATAAACTTGAAAGCAGAATCATGCCATAATGTTTAGCTATTTCTTCCAAAAGCAGAATTTAGAGAGCAAGATAGACCTGAGATTTGTGCAGGATCACTCTCATAATGCTGATTTGTGGTTTGGTGATTTCCTGTGTGAACAAATATATATATTGAAATGCTTTAAAGGATCAGAGAAAATGAGGCAAGTAAACTAGTCAAGTTTTTTTGCATTTTGTAGAAAATTCCAATTAGCTGATTTGTTTTACAACATGACATTCTATTAATACACATTTAAATGATTGTACTAAAGACAGAAAAAGACAAGCATGCTAGAAACAAAACTATCAAAAGAAATCAAAGAGAAAACTGCCTCTAGCATTTTAACAAGTTTTTTAAAGAGTTCTTCAAGGAAAAGGAAAAGAAGAAAGAGTGTGACATTTGGTTAAAGGCCATTTTTCATCAGCTTCTAAATGAGCAATAAATGGGGAAAATGTTCCTCTCTATATTTCACAATGAAGCAGCAGTCAAAAGCAATGACTTCCTTATTCTGTTGCAAAGTCCTGTAAGCATGCCCTACATTTCTAAAGCACTGAATGGGGCGGGTTCCTCTTCCCAGTCTAATACTGTTATGTATTGATCTGTAATTGCTTGTTGAAGTAACTGCCTTCCTATTCCAAAGGGAACAGGCCTACTGGTTGATTCTAGTTGCTGCATTTGGATCTTCAATCCTATTGGTTCCCGCCAAAAGGCAGCCTTGTGATTGGTTGTAATTGTTCCCTCCAAAATGTATCTTTTCCTAGCCAGTCCTGGCCCCTATAAATGTAACTCCCTCTCCCCAGTCCTCAGTCTTGTCTCTCCCTGATTAAAGAGCTGTTCACTAGAAGCTGTCTCCAGCCTGCTTTGTCTCTGAGCTGAAATCACTGCTGAATCACTAACCCCATGCTACAATACTGGCGACGAGGATGGGATCCGGAATGCTGAGTAGCAGAGGCCCATCACGCTGACTCAGAGTCCGGATCGCAGCAGAGACAAGACTCACCCGCTGGCTAGAAGACGACCTGCCCGCCTGGAGAATGGAAAGTCCACGGGTCTTGGAGCCCTTCCAGCTGTCCGAGCCTCACACGTGGGAGGACTATGTTGAGCATTTTGAGTTCTTCGCAGTGGCTCAAGGAATCACAGATGCCAGCAAAAGAAGGGCCACATTCCTGAGTTGCTGTGGGCGGGAGACCTTCATGTTGGCCAAGGCGCTGCTCGCCCCAGCAAAGCTGAGTGAGACAGCACTCACAGACATTTTCACCCGGCTGACAAGCCACTTGGCACCTACCAAAACCAAGATGGCCTGGCAGATGGAGTTCCAGAAAAGGCAGCAGCAAGCCAGAAAATCTATGGCTGCATTCCTGGCAGGACTCCGGGAGCTTGCTCAGCACTGTGGCTTCCCAAATCTTGAAGACACTCTCTTGAATCAATTTGTTGGGGGGCTCTGCAGCAAAAAAGCCCGAAGGCGCATTGTGGCAAAGGAAGATGTCACCCTTGCCTCCGCCTTGAAAGAGGCCTCTGCCACAGAGAATTATGAGCAGGAAGAGCTCAATGCCAGTAGCAAGACCACAAAGCTGCGGGTAGAGGCTGCCCATGCCATGGATGAGCCAGAGGCTAGTCCAAGCCAGAACCCAGTCCGGGGTGTCGTGTTGGTGCGTCAGGCGGATGCACGGCCCAAAGATTGCCGAGGCACTTGCACAGGCTGTGGCGGACACCATGAGCAGAAAAGCTGCCGTTTTCGTGATGCTACGTGCAGGGCTTGCGGTAAGACAGGACACATCGGCCGGGTATGTCGGTCAGTGGCAGCTGCAACAACGGAATCACCTAGATCAACGCGTCGCAGATCATTCACCACAACTCATCTCCTAGATGACTGCAATTATCTCACAGAGATCAACGGAGAGATCGTGCAGTTTCCGGCGCAGGGCAAACCATCCATCAGAGTGAAGATCGAAGGTCAACTGTGCGATATGGAGGTGGATTCCGGATCTGGATGCACCATTGTCTCTGACCAGACTGCAAGGGGGCTCTTTCCTGGGGGTAAGTTCCCCTCCCTGGAGCCATTCCCAGCAACCTTGCAATCATACACGGCGGGCCGCATCCACATTCTAGGAATGTGTGCTGCGAGGGTACAATTCCAGGAGAAACAGGCCGTGCTTAAATTAGTGATTGCACAGGGGAGTTGCCCTAGTCTTTTGGGTACTGACTGGTTTCCTCACTTGGGGCTGAGTATATCAGGGCTCAACTCAGTCCAAACTGCCTCTGGGTTGGGCGAGGTATTAGGCCAAGAATTTGCTGAACCCTTCAGTGGAAAGCTGGGTTGTTATAAAGGGCCTCCAATTGACTTTGAGCTGGACCCCACGGTGGCTCCAATCCGACTCAAACCAAGGCGAGTGCCTTTTGCGCTGCAACCCAAAATTGAGGCGGAACTGGACAAATTGGTCAAACAGGGAGTTCTTTCACCTGTGGACTCTTCTAGGTGGGAGACTCCTATCGTCACAGCCCTTAAGGCAAATGGGGAAGTGAGGATTTGTGCAGACTACAAATGTACTATCAACAAGGCACTCAGGGGAAATTCATACCCCATTCCAATCATCTCACAGCTGTTGGCAAAATTGGCTGGGGGAAAATTTTTTGCCAAACTTGATCTGGCTCAAGCTTACCAACAGCTGCCAGTGACTCCGCAATCTGTGGAAGCACAAACAATCATAACGCACAAAGGGGCTTTCAGAGTGAACAGGTTACAGTTTGGAATTTGTGTGGCTCCAGGAATTTTTCAAGGGCTAATGGAGCACCTGTTAAGGGGTCTGCCAGGGGTCTTGCCATTTTTGATGATGTTCTGATTGCTGGGAAAGACCCCCAGGAAATAGTGGGGCGTATCCGTGCTGTGTTACACAAATTTAAAGGTGGGGCTGCAGCTGAAAAAGGAAAAATGCAGTTTTGGGGTGCCATCTGTGGATTTTTGGGGGGTTTAAAATTGATGCAACGGGCATCCACCCCACTGACTCTAAAATTAAAGCCATTACTGAGGCACCACGCCCACGGAACAAGACGGAGTTACAGTCATTCCTGGGACTTATTAACTTTTACCATTCATTCCTACCTCAGGAAGCTTCAATAGCGGAACCGTTGCATAAACTATTGAAGAAAAAGAGTGTGTGGCGTTGGGCTCAGGCACAGCAGAAGGCTTTTGACACCTTGCAGGGCATGCTGACTAGCAGGAGCGTCCTTGCTCATTATGACGAGTCGAAACCTCTTGTTCTGGCATGTGATGCTTCTCAATATGGGCTGGGAGCTGTGCTGAGCCATAGGGAAGCGGATGGGTCAGAAAAGCCCATCTCGTTCTATTCTCGTATGTTGTCGCCAACGGAGCGCAACTACGCACAAATTGACAAGGAAGCCCTGGCAATAGTGGCAGGGATTGAAAAGTTTCATGACTATTTATACGGTCGCCACTTCTTCCTTGAAACTGACCACAAGCCTCTGTTAGGATTGTTCCATCCGAACAAACAGACGCCACAGATTCTCTCCCCCAGAATGCTGCGATGGTCTACATTCCTGAATGGGTTCCAGTACACCCTGACCCATGTTCCATGGAAAAGGTTGTGCCACGCTGACACACTAAGTCGCTTACCCCTTCCTGGTGTGTGCGATGCAGATCCTGCCCCAGCTGAACGAGTGATGACGCTGGAAACATTTCCAGGGGCCCCTGTAACTGCCACTGAAATAGCTGAGAGAACAAGGAAAGATCCCGCTCTCTCCCGTGTGCTCACTTGGGTGGGGAGGGGATGGCCAGGTGGCCCGCATGAGGAAAACTTTAGACCGTACGCAACAAGGCAACATGAGCTATCCCTGCATAAGGGCTGTCTCCTATCGGGAGACAGGGTGATCATCCCAGCACCACTGAGAAAGAGGGTTCTGGATACACTGCACTTGGGGCATCCAGGAATGGTCAGGATGAAGTTGCTGGCCCAGTGCTATGTATGGTGGCCTGGGATGGACCAAGATGTTGAACGATGGGTACGGACGTGCAAGGCATGTCAGGAAGTGCGCCCAGAAGTGGCCAGAGCACCAGTCCACTGGTGGGAGCAGACCCGGACTCCCTGGAGCCGGCTGCACTTAGATTTTGCTGGGCCATTCCAAGGAAAGGATTTTTTGGTTATTGTTGATGTGTATTCTAAATGGTTAGAGGTGGCTATGGTTCTCAGCATGTCATCAGCTGCAGTCATCAAGGTGCTGAGACAGCTGTTCGCAACCCATGGGTTGCCCGAGATCATTGTCTCAGACAATGGAGCAGCCTTTGTATCCCAAAAATTCAGGGCATTTCTGGCTGATAATTTCATAAGAGGGGTCACCTCAGCTCCTTTTCATCCCTTATCCAATGGGAAGGCTGAGCGCATGGTGCAGACAGCCAAAGGATCTCTTGCACGCTTGATGGAGGGTGACTAGTCAACGCGCATTGCCCGAATGTTGTTCTTGCAGCATGCGACGCCGTGTACTACTACGGGCAAGTCGCCAGCAGAGCTGCTTCTAGGTAGAAGGCTGGTGACAGGGCTGGACTATGTCCACCCAGACAAAATGCCAAACCGCAAGGCTAGAGCACCTCCACAGGCAGAGAGCGACTCTACAAGGTATTTTGCTCCTGAAGATTTGGTCTGGGTGAGAAATTATGCCAGAGGTCCCCTGTGGGTGCCAGGGGTGCTCACCAGAGCATCTGGGCCAGTCTCTTATTATGTGACCACTGAAGATGGCAGGGTCTGGCGTAGGCACGTGGACCAACTGAGGCGCAGAGCGCCCAGTAGAGTTGGTACCGGTATGGGTGAATTGCAGCCTGAAAGTGACACTACCCCCATTAATGAGTCCCAGCTGCAAGACCAGAGCGGAGATGCCCCAGGAATGCAGGTACCAGTGGTGTCTGCAAATGAATCTGCTCCTGCAAGTCCTCATGGCGCCGAGGAACAGATCAGGGACACTGAGTTGTCTGAAACCCCCTCTGTGTCAGACGAAACTATTACAGTAGACTCTCCCCCACAGACACTGCCTGCTGAAGCCCCTGCAACACCCGTAGTCAGGAGATCAACTAGAAGTCGCAGGGCCCCACAATATCTAAAGGATTACGTGGGCTGTGCCCACCAGGGGGGGAGGGGTGTTATGTATTGATCTGTAATTGCTTGTTGAAGTAACTGCCTTCCTGTTCCAAAGGGAACAGGCCTATTGGTTGATTCTAGTTGCTGCATTTGGATCTTCAATCCTTTTGGTTCCCGCCAAAAGGCAGCCTTGTGATTGGTTGTAATTGTCCCTCCAAAATGTATCTTTTCCTAGCCAGTCCTGGCCCCTATAAATGTAACTCCCTCTCCCCAGTCCTCAGTCATGTCTCTCCCTGATTAAAGAGCTGTTCACTAGAAGCTGTCTCCAGCCTGCTTTGTCTCTGAGCTGAAATCACTGCTGGATCACTAACCCCATGCTACAATAAATACACCTAGGCTTTACTTTAATTCTAAGGTCAAAACCACAAAATAAATTGGTTTTTAAGCCCATGATCATACTTGGAAGGAAACAAGGCAAATAATTCATTTTTTTTTTTTTCTTTTTTGAACACAGGACTTTATAATGTGAATGTTACATTCCACCAACCACACAACCCACTAGCATGCTACTATCAGAAACAAGAATTTTGGTGTTTGGTTATTCCATAATGCTTATTCCAAACTTAAAATTTATGGTACATTCAACCAAAATAAATATTTCCAGGATAATATTTTTTAAAAAATCAGGGACAAGTACCAATATTCAGTATTAATATGTATATAACAGTGGTGGGGAACCTTCAGTACTCCAGATATTTTGGACCAGAATTCAGAGCCTAAATTGCCAATGACAAAGTACTGTGGTTGTCATAATGCCAGGAAAATTCATTGGGCAAGTGGAAGTGGTAAAACCACTCCTTAAATATCCCCTGAAAGCCCTATGAGCTTTTTTCACTCTAAGTCAGTTCTAACTTGACAGCTCACAACACAATATATCCTAGTAATGCTCTCTTGCATAGTAAAACATATACCATATAGATTTTAATGCAAGATGGTGAACAATCTAGGCTATGAAATGATGAACCACCTCCGGGGTGACTCAAACATGAGTTCTCTTTCTAAGCATACAAGACAGAGGAAGCCATGTAGGTGAACAAACAAGTCTTTGATTCAAATTACATGTAACAATGATACCTCTAATAAGCCCAAAACAAACAAACAAACAAAAACAAACAAAAACAACACAACATTGTGTGACAGCTTTTAGAATCAGTACCACTTTATTAGACATGGCATCAAGCCCGCCTTTGGAAATACTATGCCATATGAATAGGTGCTAAACACTGAACAGCTGCATATAATTATACTGTATATGTTTAAAAGAATCAACCAAATAAAATTGCCTACTAAAGATATCACCCTGGTATGGATATGGAATGTCTTGAAATGCCTTCACAGACATAAACATAGGTTGCCTACAATAAAACACATATGAGTTCAGGATCTAGATTAGGCACTTTTGGAAGAAGAAAATGGTAGGAACAGACGGAACTCAAGTCCTTTCTGAAATTAAGTTACAGAGGGAACTCTCCTCCTGACTGCAGTGTTAGGTACCTAGCAAAAACAAAACAAAACAATTGTGTCACACCGGTTCTCTTTTAGCTTTGCACTCAGCTCAAAATGTACAGTAGACCCATCAAGAAAACTTTAAAACACAATTGCACAAGACCTGTCCTAATTTGGAATGCTCCCCCACTTTTTTCTGAAAATTACTCTGAAATGTCTGGTTCATGGCCATCCATATATTCTTTTGCTTATACTGTACAGTCCAATATGGTCAATGCAAATGTTAAGGGCATTGTTTGTAGATAATGCCAAATACCACATTAAAATATGTGTAAGAAGCACATGTTTGATAGTAGGTTGCTGTGAGTGTCACGTGAATTCTATGGTGGCAGCAATTACAATTGAGTCTGCATCTCATTTTTCTCATGTAGTTGTACAGACTGATTACTCCTAGTTGGATCACTTATCTCATAGGTTGAAATCCACTAGTAAATCACAACTAGAGAAGGTCAATTAAATCAATGGGGATGTAGTTAATCAACATATGTGCAACATTTATTGATTCAATGTGCCTACTCTAATTGTAGATTTCTATGTTATTTCAGTCAGTATGGGCTACCTACATTGTCCTTATATAATGGAAAGAAGACACATATGAGAGGATGGTCTCTGTTTTTATATAACTTCACTTATATTGCATTTTCTTTCAGAAATATTCTCAATTCTGAAAACTGATCAGATCTTGTGAACATGTCAAACTGCTGCCCAAGTGATATACTGTACTGAAAATAAGTACACTGCATTTCTTCCATAAATTCAATTACTGTATTTACAGTGGATATAAAAAGTATACACACCCCTGTTAAAATGTCAAGTGTCTGTGATGTAAATAAATGAGACAAAGATAAATCATTCCATAACTTTTCCCACCTTTAATGAGACCTATTAACTGAACAACTCAGTTGAACCTCAAACTGAAATCTTTTAGGTGGAGGAAGGAACCATAAAAAACTGAAATAATATGGTGGGGATATAGTTGTGCTCAGCAGTAAAAAAATCACATTCAGAATAATGTTAAATAGGAATCAGTACACACATTTCAAGTGCCTCTGAGTAGGTGAAGACAGTCATCATCAAGTGGAGAAAATATGGCACAACAGTGACATTACCAAGAACTGGACATCCCTGAAAAATTGATGAAACTAGAAGAAAATTGATCGGGGAGGCTGCCAAGAGCCCACAGCAATGCTAAATGAGCTGCAGGAATATCTGGCAAGTACTGGCTGTGTGGTACATGTGACAACAATCTCTCATATTCTTCATATGTCTGGGTTATGGGGTAGAGTGGCAAGACAGAAACCTTTTCTTACGAAGATAAACATCCAAGCCTGGCTATATTTTTGCAAAAACACACCTGAGGCTCCCCAAAGCATGTGGGAAAAGGTGTTATGGTCTGATGAAACCAAGGTTGAACTTTTCGGCCATAATTCCAAAAAACATGTTTGGCACAAAAACAGCACTGCACATCACCAAAAGAACACCATGCCCACTGTGAAACATGGTGGTGGCAGCATCATGCTTTGGGTTGTTTGGGTTGTTGTTGGGTTGTTTTTCTTCAGCTGGGACAGGGGCCTTAGTCAAAGTAGAGGGATTTATGAACAGTTCCAAATACCAGTCAATATTGGCACGATACATTGAGGCTTCTGCTAGAAAGCTGAACATGAGGAGGAACTTCATCTTTCAGGATGACAACCCAAAGCATACTTCCAAATCAACAAAATAATTGCTTCACCAGAAGAAGATTAAGATTTTGGGATGGCCCAGCTGGAACCCAGACCTCAATCTGATTGAATATCCATGGGGTGATCTGAAGAGGGCTGTGCACAGGAGGTGCCCTTGCAATCTGACAGATTTGGAGTGTTATTGCAAAGAAGAGTGGGCAAATATTGTCAAGTCAAGATGTGCCATGCTGATAGACTCATAACGATTACTACACCTGAGTGCTGTAGTAATATTCTGGGCTGTATACTTTCCCTCATTATTGTAAGCCACCTTGGGTACTTTTCCAAGGAGAAAGGTGGGGTAAAATATACAAAAATAAAAATAAATAAATAAATTTGGTCCAACAAAGTATTAGCTTAAGGGTGCACACACATATGCCATCATATTATTTCAGTTTTTATTTCAGTTTGTGGTTAAACTGAGTTGTGCAGTTCATAGGTCTCATTAAAGGTGGGGAAAAATTCTGACATGATTTATCTTTGTCTCATTTATTTACATTAAAGCAAAGCAAATGAACTGGTACATCCACAGAAGTCAAAATACGAATGGGAAATGTGTAAAATTAGAAAATACATGTATTCTCTCTTAAACCATCTTTAAAAAGCTCTGGCTTGACATGTTTCGGCGGAGCCTTCTTCAGGAGCGAGCTTTTTTCTTCTTTGGTCTGTAACAGCTCCAGACTTGATTTAGAATGAAATGCTGCACCCTGGATGTTATACAGGACAACGTTACACCCATCAAGTGGGCCTCTGCAGGCATCAGAATTTTCAAAATTGCTTCTTCCGATCCCATTATCCAGCCAAGGTCAAAATGAAACTGATGGTCATTTAAACACCAAAGCTCCAATATGTTCAGGTCTTTCAAGTTCAAAAATTGTACCCAGTAAACAAAGTATTTCAGAACTGAGGTAGGGAGGAACTAGCATGAGAGTGGGAATGAGTCCCAGCTGCATGCCAGCCTCATTAAACCCAGACTTGCCACTGCTGCAAATGGGAGATGGTTCCATGCTTGGATTTAATGACTTTAGCACACAGCCATATAAACTTACAGTAGGTTTATATGAGATATTCTGACACAACTAAAGCTTTTTAAATTCAGAAGAAAGAAAAGATAAAGGGAAATATGATAGAGATCTGTAGAATTCATACATAGTGGATAATTTTTCCCCTTTGTCTCCTCCAACATCAGAGCTCAGGGCAATCTGTAAAATTACTAGCAGCAAGAATTTGCCTGTATAAATGAGTTCTATTTGTAAGTGATAACTGAGTGAGCTAAAACAAATGTGCATTTTTAAAATGAAAAAGCCCACTTGTGCCCCCTAGACAGCACAATGTTAAAAATAAAAATACTTTCGGGACTTGAAGTGGCCATGTATGCTAGGGAATTCTATCTGATCATTGTAAACTGTGTAAAGTTATATTGGCCCCATTATCTAAAACAAATTCATCTAGAACAAACAGGAGATCAATTAACTAAGGAGTAGAGAAGATTGAGACTTTTCATAGACCTGATGAATATAAACTGACCCCAGATGCCAAGTACTAACCATCATAGTGTTAAATTATCTCATGTACTTCACAACAAAGCAATAAGATTAGTGCAGTAAATGTATTCTCATGTAAACAATTAAATATATTTTCCTGTGCCTATAATTTGAAGTACAATATTAATATAAGTGCCCAAATTTTACTAAAGAACATTGTTAACTGTAAGATTTTAATACAGCAATTGAAAACTGATCTTGCCCAGCTCTCAAAAGCAGCTGTGTGACAGTGTGGAGGGGGGCAAAGCTTCACTCCTGCCCTCTGGTCTGGCTTCTGCCAAATGTCTGCAGAAGACCGGCCAGCAGGAGTAAAGCGATGTCAGTCACCACTGCCACACATCTTATGTTGACAGATCATTGAGGGGGTTTCCTGACAACGCAGCAAAGCAAGAGAAGTACTTCACCTGCTTTGCTGGGTTGGAACAGGCTTCCCATAGGAATGCATTGAAAGCCTATTGTAATCCATCCCCTTCGGAACAGATTATTTATCTATTTGCATTTGCATGTTTTCACACTGCTAGATTGGCAGGTGCTGGGTTATCAGTGAGAGCTCGCTTCGCTGCGTGGCACCTGGATTTGAACCACCATGCTGCCGACTTTGCAGCCCACAGTTTTCGGTGCCTTAGTCCACTGAGACACCACGCCCCTTAGAAAATTGATTACCTTCAGTACTCCAGATATTTTGGACCAGAATTCAGAGCCTAAATTGCCAATGACAAAGTACTGTGGTTGTCATAATGCCAGGAAAATTCATTGGGCAAGTGGAAGTGGTAAAACCACTCCTTAAATATCCCCTGAAAGCCCTATGAGGTTTTTTCACTCTACGTCAGTTCTAACTTGACAGCTCACAACACAATATATCCTAGTAATGCTCTCTTGCGTAGTAAGACTTTGCAGCCCACAGTTTTCGGTGCCTTAGTCCACTGAGACACCACGCCCCTTAGAAAATTGATTACATTTGCTCAAACCAATATAATTGATAGATATGGCATTGATTTATTTAGGGATTACAGTGGTACTTAGCACACAAGGGCTGCAATAAAACTAAAATCAATAAGCACAATGCAAGCACATTAATAGCAAACTGCATAATAATTCAATAAGCAAAACAGCATTACAATCTACTAGGCTTGGATAAATAAAAATGATTTCACCTGAAGTCAGAATGAAAACACTCTGTGCCTGGTGGTCCTCCCTTGGGAGAACATTCCTAACTCATAAAGACATAAATGAATAGGCTCTGTTTCTAGTCATCACCTGCCTTACCTCCTTGGGGGCCTAGAAAAGTGTCTTGAAAGACAATTATGAAATCCAGATAAATTTTGTGATGTAAGAGAATGTTATTAAGGTACCAGCCAAAATGTGTCTTAGAGGCTAAAGAACAGCACCTGGTTTGTATTCAGAAATGATCTAGAGACTCATGTAGTTGTTTCAATGCTGGCACAACAAAGGTCATAGAATCACAGAATCATAAAGTCAGAAGGGTCTACAAGGCCAATGAGTTCAACCACCTGCAGAAATACAAATACCATATTTTTTGCCCTATAAGATGCACCGGGCCATAAGACACACATAGTTTTTAGAGGAGAAAAACAAGAAAAATGTTTAGCTTAAGGTTTTATGGTGGGGGAAGAGGAGGCTTGCAAACGAGGTAATTGGAGCTGTGGTATCCAAGCTGCAAAAGGGGAGGTTTGCAAACCAGGTAATTGGAGCTGTGGTATCCAAGTTGCAAAAGGGGAGGCTAGCAAAGGAGGTAATTGGACTTGTGGGATCCAAGCTGCAAAGGGGGATGCTTGCAAATGAGGTAATTGGAGGTGTTGAATCCAGGCTTCAGAAGGGGAGGGCAGAGGCTCCGTGGAGGAGACCTCTTTGCAAACAAGGTGATTTTTGACTGGGGAATCTTGGCTGCAGAACGGGACGGGTGGAGAGAGGCACCCTGTAAAGCAGGTTATTGGAACTGTGGAATCCCGGTTGCAGCACAAGATACGAGAGGCTCCATGAAGGTATCTTATCTCTAAATGAAAATCTGTGATACACTGTATATGCAGCGGGGACTGCTGTATTTGCTCTATAAGACGCACAAACATTTCCCCTTACTTTTGAGTGTGGGATAACTGCATCTTATAGGGCAAAAAATATGGTAATTCCAGGCAAGAATACAAATCAAAAGATATCTGCCAGGTAGTTGTATAAATTTCTCTTGAATGCTTCCAGCTTTGGAGCCCTCTCCACCTCTTAAGGTACCATAATTTGTTCCACTGCCATACTGCTGTTAACTGTTAGGAAGTTTTTTGTGATCTTCAATCAAAATCTGGCTGCCTGTGACTTGAGCCTATTGTTGCATCTCCTGTATTCTGGGCCTGATCAAGAATAGATTCTGCCCATCACTTGTGTGATAGCCTTTCAAGTATTTGAAAAGTGATAGTGATACCAATTCATATCATTATATATTAAATCAACTGAAATGCAATGCTGCTATACCATCATCCACATGGCTCATTAATCTGGCCCTTTTCACTGCCCAGTCAGGTGCTTATTATTTTTACCTAAGAAGACAAGGTCTTATGACAGTGAACAGCAAATCAATATTCCTTAGTTTTTATCCCCATAAGTTCACACTATAACCAGTCAATGCTCTTGCTAAAATAAATCTGCTAGTCCTCAGGGTGCCACAAGTCTTTTCCTTTTTTAAAATTATGCTACAGTTTATATTTACAGTTTATATTTACCCTCTTACACTCTTTCCACTCCAATTGCCAATGATGCACAGCTATTTGACTGAGAGGGCAAAAAGAAACCCACACTATCTCCCAGTTGACCAAGCATAAAATAAATTTGCCAAATGTGGACTGGGGCAGCTTAATGTTAGAGCAAAACAGTATTTCCTTCTCATGGGTGCACTGCTTACAGATGCAGAGTCTGCTTCTCATTGTTCATGGCCTAATATGGCCACCTGTTTTTTACGAACCTGGGAAAAGCTTGGTTCCCCCCCCAAAAGTAAATTATTCTTGTTTCAATGTTGGGGGAGTATCCCATTGTCGTCCTCCAGTGCATTGTGGAAAAAGTAATTTATTACACCACCATTTGAGCTACTTGACACTTTTCTATGCCTTAAAAAAACCAACATAATAATTGCTGCAACATTCCATCAGGCAGCTCAAAAAAGGGCTCCAAACAAAAAAATATAACTGTGAAACTGGATCAGCTCTAATGTGGAACAGATGTAGCAGAACAGTCTGTTCTTCCTCTAAGCAAACTGTATTCAAGTTTTTTAATGTTAAAATTTATTATTATTATTATTATTATTATTATTATTATTATTATTATTATTATTATTATTATTATTATTATAGCAATCCTATATATATTAACTGAAAAGTAATCCCCATGCTGGGTCTCATTCTGAGGATACCTGCAATTGTATACCTATATATTGGAAAAAATTATTCAGTCCAGTTCGATTTACCTCTGAACAAACATGCACAGTACTGCTTTTTTAAAAGTCAAAATTGTTCTTCCACATCTCTTGTTTCTTCCTATTGCTATTTCTCAAAATTGCTTCAAAAATAGAATGTAGTTACCTATTTGCAGATTTTGGCTTGCAGAGGAAATGAAGGTACAAATCAATTTGTTTCTTAGAATGACTTCACCAGAAACACAAACACTTTCACTATGTTGTTAAAAACAGCATTAATCCTCAGTTTTGTTGATCTCAGAGGGGATTGCTCCAAAAAGGGTGGGCCAGTGTAGTTGCATGTAGTGTAGTGTAGTAGTTAGAGCACATAGCTGGAGCTTAAGAGATTCAAGTCTGTTTCATTTCTGTTCCTCTAGATTAGCAAGAAATTATATGGACTTTTTATGGAAGTGAGTGCTCGAAATATGGTGTGCATTTACAACACTTGTTGTGTTTACAAGTACACAAACATGTTTGTAGAAACAAAGAGAACCAATGTGGTGTAATGAATTAAGTACTGGACTAAGACTTGGCGAGATCTAGGCTTTAGTCCCAACTGTACTTTAAACATCTTGAGTAATCTTGGGTCATTAATGTTGTCTCAGCTTGAACTATTTCACATGGTTGTTGTGAAATTAAAAGGGGGAAGAAGAGAGAATTCAATGCTGCTTTGGACTCAATGGAAGAAAGGGGGCACAGTTGAGAGTATATGGAGTCACTCTGTGTGTCTATGTGGGAAAGAGAGTCACACAGAGAGGAAGTAGCAACAGCAAAAGTTAGTAGGTGAGGCTTAGATGGAGACAACTTTCCTTGTACAGTGTTCCATCCTACCTGTTCCAGTGGGCAGCAATAGTCACTGGCTGAAGCTATTTTTACAGAGCTGTATACAGATAATGTATACTAAACACAGGAGCTAGAAAATGGGGGGAGATGGAACAAAAAACCCAGAGTTCCATCTTACATTTGTTCTCATTACAGAACAAAATGGTTCCAGAAAAGAAAGAATAGGGAGAAGGCAAGAAAAGTAGGAACACTAACAGAAATTTATTGAGGAACACACTTACAGTAGTCCCCACCACAACGCAGTTCATATATTACGGTCTCAGTATATCACAGATTTTTCCTTGAGAGAAACAGGCTTCCAAAGAATGACTTTTAACTCTCTCCTAACACCTCAGCAAACAGACCTTGGGCTGCTCCTGCTGTGTGCTTCCAAAGAGAGGCTTTTAACCCTCTCCTGACACCACAGCAAACAGACCTTGGGCTCCTAGCAGCGCCCGCCAGCAGCAGCAACCCCAGATCTGTTTGCTGAGGTGTCAGGAGGGGATTAAAAACCTCTCTTTGGAAGTGCATGTCAGCAGCAGCAGCCTCAGATCTATTTGCTGAGGTGTCAGGAGGGGATTAAAAACCTCTCTTTGGAAGTGCATGTCAGCAGCAGCAGCCTCAGATCTATTTGCTGAGGTGTCAGGAGGGGGTTAAAAATCTCTCTTTGGAAGTATACACCAGCAGCAGCAGCTCAAGGTCAATTTGCTAAGATGTTAGGAGGGGGCTAAAGCCTCTCTTTGGAAGTGGATGCCAGCAGGAGCAGCCCAAGGTCAGTTTGCTGAGGTGTCTGCATTTCACAGATTTTCCTTTATTGCAGGTGCATCAGGCACCTAACTCCTGCAATAAACAGGGGAGTACTATATTGTGAATTGAAATAAAAATTCTGGAGGATGAGGGGGTTGAATGAAACTTTGCTCCTACTGAGAATCTCTGTAGACTGCAAGCCTGACCCATAGGCCATGAGGAAACCTTGTGCAACATGATTCCTAGTCCCCTGGTCTTCAAAAGAAAAAGAAAAAGCTTAACATCTCTGTGTGGAGCTAAGGGCAAAAGGGAATCCCCTCCTGCTGGAGTGCCATCTTCCCTCCCATGGACAATTATACATTTTGGAGACAATTTCATCAAGCCCTTGAAGGATGGGGGAAAGACAGGCCATGATTAGTAAAGGAAGGGAAAGGAGGGGTCAAAGAGCAGGAGAGAAAGACAGGGATTGGTGGAGAGGAAAAGGCAGGAAAGGAGGAGAAGGGAGTGACAGAAGTGGGGGAAGGATATATAAAGAGGGAAATAAGGATCTTACCACCATATTGAGAACAGGTGTGGAGGGAAAACACAGATACCAATAAATGGGAAAGGTTGATGATGCTGAAAGAGGAGGCAGAGAGGAGAAGGAGAAAAGCAGTGCAAGAAAGTTTTTCATATTGGAGTGAGTGCAAAGCTTGCGAGTGGAAGAAGATAAGGGATGAAAAAGCTAAGATAGAGACAAATGTAAGAAAGGGTAGAGATAGAGAAGAGAATTAAATAGAGTGTTATTGGGAGAGGAATACAAAGAGAACCGGGCAAGAAGATCAGGAGAGGCAAAGGAATCTGGACCCAAACCCTTTCCAAGACCCCTGGATGGATGGAGGAGAGAGATCAGAACCTCTTCAGAAGGAAGCCCTAAAGTCACTTGAACCTGTGAGAACTTTGATGACAAGGTCCAACATGGACTTACTGCAAAGTTTAGTTCAAAACAATTAAATGTTAACACCTCTGTTGATTGGGTTAAAAATGCTTTCCTTATGCCTTCTGAGTTACCACCTGATTCAGAGACAACCGTGAACCCATCTATATTCTGCGATGTTGAAACAAATAAAAAAACCCAACTGATTGAAAATCCAAAAGTTCATTTATTGAGAGAAGCTGACTGTGACATCAGGTACATGGAGAAACCCTCACACAATTCTGTCTCTATCTTAAAACTCTCTTCTAACAGGCAATGGTCGATAGTCTTATCAAGGCCCAACAAGCCTAGCTCT
Source organism: Phrynocephalus forsythii (assembly GCA_029282475.1). NCBI lineage: Eukaryota > Metazoa > Chordata > Lepidosauria > Squamata > Agamidae > Phrynocephalus > Phrynocephalus forsythii. Next base: position 19,773,116 of record JAPFRF010000003.1, read on the forward strand.
CACCTTGCTCTGGAGGACTGCAACCAATTAAAATTATTTGGGGCAAGATATACAAATAGTTTGACCTGGAATAAGCAGGGTTTCTGTATTCTTAATTCACTCAACTTTTTAACAAAGCAGACAAAAAAATGACAAAAGTCACACCAGTCCAAAAATACCCTTCAGTAAGATACTTTTAGGACTTAGCATGTACTACTGTCAAATGACTGAGCAACATTACAGATATCCCAATGAGTTAAAAGGGGGACAAACACAAAAGCAGACAGACAAGCCAGCAGAAGCAGCTGTGTGAAGGTGCCACCCACTAATGATGGCTTTGTTTACCTTGATTTTGAAGCCAGCTTTGCTTCATAGATGGTTAAAACTATCTCAGTTCTTGCTGAGATGGGAAAAGACAATACAGCATGCAAGTGAGCCAGCTGTATGCCTAAGAGATAGAAAACAAAATTGAAAGGAAACACTTGAAAATGTATGTGAATCAGGATAGTTAGGGGTTTTCTTTTTCATCCACACACAGGGGATTCTCAACAACAGCATGAAATGCTTTGGCATGCCAACAATTACAATTAATGTTGTGAAGGTTTTATATTAAGAAACAGCATGCACAGATATTGCAGCATAATAGGTTTTGAAAATGATTTACCATGCACACTGGCATGCCTCTCAGATTCAGTCATTTCTCTCATTTAGCATCACTGCTAACTTCAGTTGAAACATGTAGGTGGGTTCAACATAAGTGCTGCACAATTAAATATTATCCTCCTACAAACATCTAGATTTTGCAAAATGATTAGCATATAATACAAGAGTTGGAATGTCATAAACAGAAGATTATTCTGATGTAGTAAATCTTAAGAGACTGAATGATCAGATCCTGTTATATATTTATGCCAGCATTAAGTCCATTGGCCTAAATTTCACCTGCGAATTGCAGCAAATTAAGTCAATGAGGGCATTGCCTGTTAAACCTCAAGTTATATCACCGGAGCATGATAGCAAATGCTTACGCCAGCTTCTTAACATGCAGTAATTAGCTGCTGAAATTTATTCTGATGGAGTTACAATGGTGGGCATAACAGGGGCTTGGGCAACAGTATACTGAAGGTACTGTATGCTGAAAGTACTGTAAACTGAAAGAGAACTTCTATCTGACATTCTTTTGAGGTCATACTCTACATATTTTGCAAGCTAGCAACTAAATATTTGTCGGGGTTGGTGGTGGTGGATCTTCTTTAGCCTCAAAACTGAGATGACTACATTAGCCTCTTTTCCCAGAATGGTTTCTATGAAACATAGGGTTATACAAAAGCTGGTAATGAACCAAATGAATTAAGCAGGGCCACAGGCAAAAGAACCATTAATATAATACTGACAAGCCGCAAATGTAGGAGGGTGCATTATCAAGACTAGTCAATTTCCATTTCCAAGTGCTGAGCTGTTGTCGAGATAGGATGCTAAACTTTAAGCTGCAGGTTCTGTCCAGTAAAACAACCATTGACCTTGTGAAACAGGGAGCAAAAAAGTAGCATGATTATCAGTCAGTCTGGGTCATCGGGAGTTCCAAGAAGTCTACAGGGAAAGAAATGGCATCAGATAAAAAAGTCAGTGCAGATTACTGTCTTCAGCACTCAAATTAATTGTGGCAGAAGATTTTGAAGCTTCTGCCCTGCCTCTTGCAGGTGTCCCACCGTCTCCAGTTAGACATCAGATGCCTGTCTGACCATAAAACATTTTGGTACTTCTGTTTGAGAAACCAAAACCAGCACCACACTTTGGACAATCAGCCAGAATCTTTGCTAGTTGTTCCTTGCCCCCCTCCAGGTCTAACGGAATAGGCGAGACATTGTTTTGGGTCAAATACATGGGCCACGCTTTATTAGTACAGTAACCCCCTGCCTATCGAGGGGTTAGGGACCCACCTAACCCACAATCATTGAAATGATATGTGGATGCAGGTTGGGGGTGGGTGGGTGGGCACAATTCTAAACATCGTGTGCAGCTCCCGGGGGGTGCGGGCGAGTGGTGCGCAATGTTTAAAAAGGGTTCTCATCCATGGAGCCAAGTGCTTGGCTCTGTGGCCAAGACCCTTTAAACATCGAGGGGAGTGCGAGTGAGCGGTGCGCAATCTTTGGAAAGGGCTCCCGGCTGTGGAGACAACCGCTTGTCTCTGCCGCTGAGAGCCCTTTAAACATCGCACACTGGTTGCCCGCACCCCCGAGGGGAGTGCGAGTGAGCAGTGTGCGATCTTTAGAAAGAGCTCTTGGCCAAGGGGCCAAAGCCTTCCCCCCTTTCCTTCAAGCCCTTTCGGGGTACCTCAGTCCCACAATATAGCGGGACTGCCGTATATGAACTGCGAAAGGGTGGGGGACTACTGTACAATCAAATTGTTGGTGCTTATCAAGAGGGAACTGCTGTAATGCAGGGAAGCATTGGCCCGGGGGTCACCAGTGGACCGCGCCCAAGGCATTATCAGTTGTGGCGGGTCCCATGGCCCCCAGGGGGTGCCATACCAGAATGCCCCATCAGGCCAGCTGAGCGATGCCATTCACCCTCCTGGAGGCCAGGGTGCCATCACCTGGCTGGTCCCGACCCCAGTTGAGTTTTTAAAGTCTCCCTGCCCATGCTCTGTTATCTTAGGATCCGCAGAGCACTGGGGTTGGAAAGGCATAACTGTTGAGTCTTTGGGGACTCACCTAATGCATCTGCTTGTGTCACCAATGCTGCACCACCAGTGCCAGTGTGAGATAGGCAAAAACATCCCTGCCCCACCCGGGGCCAACCTGGGAGCTGGGTAAAAATTCTTATCTGGCCGCTGAAGGTAACCACATTAACCCACACTAGCTGTTGAAATGGTGGTGGGTGGGTGGGTGCGGTGGCATCCGGACAAAAGAGGGTCAGGGGACGGGCACAATCCCATTAAGTATTGCCCTCACCCTGCCCCTGCTTCAGTCTCGTGAAGCTCCTGCAAGCATGTCTCACACTATTTCACCCCGGAAGGGGCAAAGTATTCCGGTGTTAGCCAGGCTGATGGCAGAACTACCCCCTGTCCTCTCCCTGGTATGACTGGCTTCTGTGCTCATCTCCTGAGTTTTTTTTTTTTTAAGAAACAAAAATGTATTCATTTCTATTGCTTACTATTAGAGAATTAAATTACTTTTGGTGCTTGATAAACTTGGGTAGAAGATGGAGGCACAGCAACCACTATTAAAAGAATGATGTTTGCCAAGTATTAGACAAACTAGGTTTGCACAAGCAGCCCTTTTAATTGTGTTACTGAATTCTACAGAGAGAAATTACTGCAGCATTTTAAAAAGCCTTACCAACTACACTTGCTTCAATATTCTTATTTAAAACACAAGAGAGAGAACTAGTTAAAATGAAAAAAAAATAGAAGTTGTTTTTTTGGCAGATACGTTGCTAATTTAATTTTTTTAAATACAAAATGAATACCTATCCATATTTCTACCTAAAGACAGGGAAGATCAAAGGTAACTGTTCTTTTCTTGGTAGTTCTGTAATCATCTGTACCGTTTTATCAGGTATGGCCATCTCATGCTCCACAATATCCATCTTCCCTTGCCACTATCTATGGTACTGCTGATTTATATGAATCCACCAATTGCTTTTAAAGAGGGGAATAGTTATGCCAGATTGTCCGAAAAGTGAAATCAAAATCAGATCTGATCCTGGTTTGCATGAGTAACTGTTTGCCATGTTCAGATGAAATGGGAATATGCAGCTTGTTGTAAAGCTTGGAAGGAAGCATCTTATCTCCTTCCATTGTCAAAATGGAAGGAAGATGAAAGCCTGAAGCCTCCTATGTCTGAGTTGAGCTGTGAGCTTTTTCACACTAAAAGCAAGCAAACAAAAAACAAACAAAACAAAAACAAAACAAAAACAGAAAACAGAAAACTCAGTATTACTATTCTTACAATGAACTATATTGATCAAATGCTGCATACTGGAAAATAAAATTCTTTAAGTACTGTAGTAGATGACTAGATGTAATCTAAATACTTTTATTTAAATTTCAACAGATATTTCAATTGATGCTGATGCACCTTTTTAAGATGACAAGAACAGCTACAGCAGAATGATCAGTATATACCAGTGGTGGCAAATCTCTGGCACTCCAGATATTTTGTACCACTACTCCCATGTAGGATAGCGGATATCACACCATTTTTTTGAAAAAGAAGGAGGGGGGACCTGGGAAACTACAGGCCAGTTAGCCTTACCTCTGTCCCAGGGAAGATGGTGGAAAGCCTCATCCAAGAGAAAATCTTAAAACACATAGAAGAATGAACCTTGCTGAGAGAAAATCAGCATGGCATCTGTAAGGGTAAGTCTTGCCTGACAAATCTTTTAGAATTCTTTGAAAAGGTCAACAGGCATGTGGATTTGGGTGAACCGGTGGATATTGTCTATCTGGATTTTCAGAAGGCTTTTGACACAGTCCCTCACCAAAGGCTGCTGAGAAAATTGCACAGTCAGGAGATAAGAGGGCAGGTCCTCTTATGGACTGAGAACTGGTTGAGATCAAGGAAACAAAGAGTAGGTGTCAATGGGAAATTTTCACAATGGAGAGAAGTGAAAAGTGGTGTGCCCCAGGGATCTGTCCTGGGACCAGTGCTTTTCAGTCTGTTCACAAATGACCTGGAGACAGGGATAAGCAGTGAGGTGGTCAAGTTTGCAGATGACACGAAACTTTTCCGTGTGGTAAAAACCAGAGAAGATTGTGAAGAGCTCCAGAAGGATCTCTGCAAACTGGGGGAATGGGCTGCGAAATGGCAAATGCATTTTAATGTAGCTAAATGTAAAGTAATGCATATTGGGGCAAAAAAATCCAAACTTTATCTATCAACTCATGGGCTCTGAGTTATCTGTGACGGATCAGGAAAGAGATCTTGGTGTGTTGGTGGACAGCTCCATGAAGGTGTCTAAACAATGTGTGGCAGTGGTGAAGAAGCCCAATTCCATGCTAGGGATTATCAAAAAGGGGATTGAAAATAAAACAGCCAACATTATAATGCCATTATACAAAACAATAGTAAGGCCGCACCTGGAATATTGTGTACAATTCTGGTCACCACATCTCAAGAAAGACATAGTGGAATGGGGAAAGGTGCAGAAGAGAGCAACTAGAACAGACAAAAGAAAATATTTTTTCACCCAGCACATTGTTAGTCTGTGGAACTCCCTGCCACAGGAGGAAAAGTCCATCACAGGTTACAAACCATGATGGAGATGTGTAATCTCCAGGCTTAAAAACATGGTACTTCAAGGACCAGATGCAGGAGAGTGGTATCAGGAGACTGATACCTAGTCCCATGCACTCCCAGACGCATCTGGTGGGGCCACTGTGAGATATAGGAAGTTGGACTAGATGGGCCTTTGGCCTGATCCAGCATGGCTCTTCTTATGTTCTTATGTTCTTATGTTTGTCATTGTCAATCTAGGCTCAGAATTCTGGGAGTTGTGGCCCAATACATCTGGAGTGCCGAAGGTTTGCCACCACTGGACTATATACCAATATCTTGTACACCTGAACAGAACACTATGTGGTACTGTAGAGCAGTGCTCCCCAACCTTTTTATCACCGCAGACCGGTAAATGTTTGATAATTTTTCCCTGGCCCGCTTGTTTTGATTTAATAATTTTAATTTAATTAAAATGCCCACCCGGGCCGCTGACGCACATGGGTGCTAGTCGTTTCCCACTCTAGGGGGCGGTGCTCATCTCCGTACTCAAGCCGAAGAGCCAGTGTTGTGCGAGTCCTTGGCATCGCTGCAAGGAAACACTGTTTTTACTTCCTTGTGTTTTTCCCCCGGGGGCGTCTCTTTATCTGACTTGCATTTCACATGCTTTCAAACGGCTAGGTTTGGAAGCATATAAACGCAAGGAGATCATTCCAATTCCAGAGTTTATTCGCAACCACTTTGGAAGACAGGAGCCGCTCTTGGCGGGCGGAGCTCCCCGCCCACGCTGTCACCTGACCGTTTTTTAAAGCTACCGAGCCACCGTGAGGTCTTGGGACCCTTCGCCCTTCCTTGACATGAGGCCAGAGAGTGGGGGGGTCGGGAATTGGTGGCCTTCATGGGGGGGGACAAAAACACCTCAGAGAAACCAAACGCGTGCTCGGGGTGTGTGTGTGTGTGAGGGGGAGAAAACACACACAGTGGAAATGGCGCTCACACGCACGGGAGATCCTCCACAACCCTCCTTCGGGGGGACCTTTGGGGGAAGCTTGAGGCCGGAAACGGAAACCCAGCCGGCTTCTGGGCATTCCTTCTTCCCCGAGGAAACCTTAACGGCGCAAAGAGGTTCCCTTTCCAGCTTTGGAAGCCCCACCCCCTCCTTCCATCCCTCCCTCGGTGGGGGCGGGGTCACTTTCCCCGCAGCGGCGAGGCTTCCCCTGGTTTCCTCGGGCGGCCCGGTGCCGATTGATCCACGGATCGGCACCGGTCCGCTGCCGGGGGATTGGGGAACACTGCTGTAGAGTACAAATCAGATGCTCTCTGTATTGTATAGTGAACTTTAAGTATCTTGGAAGTGTGTAGGTATTCCTTGGAGAGACTTAGAGGCACAGATCCAAGGGCAAGAGTGAAAGGTATATTTGTCTGTGCTGATCACTGATTTATCATCCTAACAGTCCCCTTGCCCAATGAGGCAAAAACTGATTTTGTGGTCATATAACTTTTTCAGATGAGTTAACAGTGGGCAGAGTAGTCTGAAATGGAGGAGGAAAGAATTAGCAATTAGCAATCTACCAAGTTCCAACAAACCAATCTTACACTTTAAGAAAACTCTTATATAATCAAAGTAGAAATTATAAAATAAAAATGTGTTTGGATGAAGATTATATGAAATTACAAGGCTTTAAAATGGAAACACAGTTCTGGCAGCATTACTTCATTTAACCTCTTTTAAGAGTGACGATTTCAGAACAGAACGAAATATACATTACTATATAGTTAGCTGTGGTCTGGCAGAGCCCATAATTGCCCAGTCCTTTCATATTATTCAGTCTTTCAGTATAAACGAAGGTGGCTATCCAGATAATCACAAAGTTGAATGGTGCTGTAATTGCATTTCCCCATAAAATGAATGCAATCAGTCCATTGTAATTGTAATATTCTTCTAGGTTAGTAGATCATTTTTATCTGCAAGCAACATTCCACAGAATTTCTGGAGTAATTTTTCCTGCCAATGATGAAAATAAATAATGGATGCATCAAACTGCTATTCACCTTAAGTTTGCATTCTAATTGCTTTCTAGAGAAAGATACTAAAAGATCGAGCCTTGGTTCAGTATTAGCCTAAACTTTATTGCCAGAAAGCATAGACAGTAGCCCAGTACACATATTTCAGTGAATATTATTAATTGGATTAACGTGCAATCAATCATTTCAAGGGGCGCAGTTATACATATTAGGCAGCATTCATTGTACATAAGGCACAAAACCTGACAGCCTTTTATTTTTGCTTCCTTTAAAATATTACTCTAGATACCACTTTGTAATAAAATGCAGTACACAATTAATATAGTAGTTAGGATGAAAATATAACAAAACAATATTGTTGTCTCTGTGACTATCAGACTGTTAAGTAGAACTTTCCATACAACTCTGTTGAAGAACCCTGAAATGTCAGCAATGGAGCACCTGCATACTGCAGAGATGTCATTTTTGCACATTTTTTTATACCACACACTAAGAAGATATTTTTGGAAACCATATTTTTTCCTCCATTGTCACTCTGTATGCAGAAGTTCTATAGTGATGGACAAGCTAATTTTCCATGAAACCTTTCTGCTTTTACAAATTGTTATCCATCCACATAAAGAATACACATTATTCTACATTCTTTACTATCCTACAATAGTGAAAAACTTGGCTGTTGAGTGGAAACACTATATTCTTTCATACTAATTTTAAAATCTAGGAGCTTTGATGGTGACTGGGAGGTGTGAGCAGATGGAGCTGATGGCATTCCAGTAACTTGAATTTGTTCTTTCGTTTCAAATATTAGAATACAATTTCTGATTATGTGGTAGTAGTTACCTGTGTACAGATACCTTCACAAATTATGTAAGACAAACTAAAATAATAAATCAAATGTCTCTAAACAAGAACAAATGCTTTAAGAAAGTACTTAAAACACTCATATGTTCAGCTTTCTTCACTAGGAATGTGGGTTCTTCCAAACACTATTATATATGTGTCTTGAAAAAATTATTTATACACATTGTTGATGGGTTCTGGACATGCATTTCTCATATAACTTGATATTGCTTTAAGAGATACAGCTTGTCTGGCTATATCTGATTTATAGCTAAAGAAATATGAACACTATCTGCCTCATATCAATGTACATCAAGGGAAACAGAAAGCAACTTGCCACAATATTAGATTATTCAACTACCTATCTTTGCCAGGCTTTATCACAGGAAAATGGCAGCATGACATATAAATATAACGAATAGAGCAAAATAAAATCTCTCCTCTCTATGTTGTCCTGGGAACTCAACTAAGCAATCCGTCCTTATGTATTTTCTATACCATATATCAGGGCTGTCCAACTTTGAAGGGGCGAGGGCTACTTTTTCTGGACGGAAGTGCCTGAGGGCTACTACACTAAAACCTCTACTTATGAATTTTATCTGTTCTGAGCATCCGGCCAGTAGGAAGAGCAGGGGACTGTGCCATGGCCCTTGAACTGCCCTGCTTGGTTGAGACCGTGGGCTGGCAGACCCAGAGCTTTGCTGGGGCAGTGGTGGTCCTTGCGTTGGGAGAGGTAGAGGTGGAGAACTTATCCCCTCACATTTTTTATTGATGGCTGGCGGGCTACTTTTGAGCCCTTCACGGGCTACTGGTAGCCCCCGGTCTACCTGTTGGACAGGCCTGCCATATATCATCAAGATATTTACAGTTTCAGATATTCACCCTCTCTCACATTGCAGAATGTTTATTGGGATACTTGCTGGACATAATGTAACAATTAAACATCCTGAACTTTCTAGATAACGGTTATGAGAAAGACATATTTGAAGTTTGAATTTGTTGCAGGATGCTAAGAATGTCTTGGCTCAACAGAATGACAAACAAAGAAGCATTAAGAAGAATGGGGGAAGGGATCAAGAAATCATAAAACACATAAAATGTAGAAATCAGGATTACTTGAGAAATGAAACATACAGATTTGCTATACAGTATCTGATCATTGATGGTAAAAGGAGTTGAAAAAAGAAGTGCAGAAGGCAGTAGCTGAAAAGGCTGGGAAACTGGTCTGAATGCATTGTTTGGACCAGGGTGCATTTGATTTAAATCAAATCAATTGAAATTATTGTTTAAATTTTTAAAAAATCAAAATGTTGATAATTTAACTAAAAAGATTTTTAAAGAATTAAATCATGATCAGAGTAGCTTTTTAAAAATTATTTTTATCCACCCTTCCTGGATGGTCTTGCTGAACCTGGAACCAGAATAGCATCTCTTTTGGCATCTACCCTTTGGTATGTGAAGAAGAGCTGGCCAATAATACAGCTCAAAAGTAGAACTAGAAGAGGAAAGAACAAAAGATGAGGTTAACATGTTCCATTCATTTCCCCCTTGATTAATTTCTTTTCTTAGGATGAAAAAGTCCAAATGTATTCTATGAGACACATCATTTTCTACATGACCAGTTTCTAAGCCTTATCCTTATCCCTGCAGCAAGGAACCAAAGCTAAAAATGTGCTGAACATTCCGGATACAGTCTCTCTACCTAAACTGAGGTTTTAGTGAGGGAAGCTGAGAAACATCTCTGAGAGCATTGATAAGTTGCTGCTTATACAGGAACAAGGTCCTGGGCAAGATGCACTAACGGTGCAATGACTACTCAGGAATGAGGTTCACTGAGTACAGTGTGAAATACCTTTGAGAAAAAAAAAGATACAGGATTGCAGCTTTCACCTAGATGGATCTATGGCAAGTTCCCATTTTGCCATTTCATTCTTGGTTTGACAGGTGGTTGTCATAAATGTCACAAATGCTGACAATAAATGTTATCATTTATTGCTAAGAAACACAAGTAGCAATGACCATAGATGTGAAATCACCAGCTGAGCAGCACTTTGCTGGCTTGAATATTAACTTGGTACATGGCAGATTTGTCTGAATGTTCCAATTGCCTCTTGAATGAATGAATGAATGAATGAATCTTTATTTACGGTTGTTAACCAAGACAAGAAATACCAAATATCAATTTGCCACAATAAAACGATTTGCCGGAATAAAACATTAAATTTGCCAGAATAAAACACCTTAAAAACATTTTAAAAACATTGTAAAACTTTTGATGAAAGCCACTAAATAGAAACAGGACTGTTATAAAAATAGTCAATATCAGAAGGATAGATAGAAAAAAAACCATTGCGGTATAAAACCATAAAAGTCATTAAAAGTCATTTAAAACATGATTGCAAAATTATAGAGTTACAAAAACAGTGTAGATATAACAATATACATAGAAATATTAAAACGAAAAAGAAACTAAACCAGTAAAAGAAAATAGATAATTTTCTAGTTAAAACTAGCCCGCCTTCTTAGAATGGAATTTAATCAGGTATAAGCAGAATTTGGCTATTTGTTTGGTAATAAAAGAGTTTTCATCACTTAAAAGTCTTTCCAGGCCCATCTCGTTTGGGTGTACTGTAAGTCTATCTAAGCATGGGTGAATGAATCTCTCTCTATAAAGATTGTGAAGAGGACAACAAAAAAACATATGTACCATAGATTCCACCTCCCTTTGGGAGCACATGCAGCGTCTATCTTCATAGGGAATTTTCTTATATCTCCCTTCTAAAACCATTGAAGGAATAACTGAACAGCGGGCTAAAGTGAAGGCTCTCCGATAAGCAGGCTCTTCCAGTTGTAAGAGATAGTTGGCCATTCTCATAACATATCTGGTCTCCATAGGAGCCCTAAACAAAGGGGATTGTGCTATATCTCGTTGGCGCTCAATGTCTTGGATCCTTTGTTTAATAAGTGCTTTGGCCTGTGTAGTACTCTGAACCAATAGGTCATCTATTGAGAGCCCCATAGATTCTAATTTTCTTTTTAAAGTTTGTATCCACCTAGGTTGAAAAGGGTCTTGGTTTATTAAAGGGAGAAGGCCTTTTTGGTCTGAGAAGCTCTTAAGCCACTGACAAACAAATTGCCTCTTGAAAAGATGCTGCCGATATATTAAAACCTCCACAGATTCAGACATTTGTCCTCCTCCTCAGTACAGCATCACTGTTACTCGTGTACTGAAACAAATGGAGAAACAGAGGCACAATTTCAAATGGAGAAACAGAGGCACAATTTCCTGAAATAACCTTGCATTTAATAGGAACATATCACCACTGACATCAGTGATACCAGGGACCAATACTACAGCAAAGACAGAAGTAATTTTCTTCAACATTTCAGGACTTAAAGAAGGCATTTTAATGACATGGAAGCAACATGAAACAACAAAAAGAATACCTCATAGTATTCATGGCACATTATATGTACATTAAAATTTAAGTGCTGAAATTATGACGGTGGCACCTCTTTTCCATCAAAGAATGACTATGCAGTTCAAAACAACATTAAGACAGGTGCACTCTTGGAAACACCTATTTAGAGCATGTTATGACTTCCATCTCTTTTTTTCCCCTGTGGAAAGGTTGTGCTATACAGTGGAACATTGACTTATGTCATTAATCCGTTCCAGGATTAATGTCAAACAAACGTTTCCCATAGAAAGTAATGGGAAAGCGGATTAATCCGTTCCAGATGATGAAAAAGACCCCCCCAAAACAGCAATTTAACACAAATTTGACTGGGATAAGAGATTCCTTCTGAGGGTGTAAATGAAATGTGTCTTCAAAGAGAGGAGGAGGCAGTGGAATTATAGTCCACAAATTATACGCCTCCATTTTTTAATGTTCATAGCAACAATGTCTAACATTTAAGTTTTACTGATTTTTAACCTGATGTTCCAAGTTCTGAATAACACTATGCTTACCATTAGAGTCCCATAACTTTACAGCTCCCCAACTAAAACGCTTCTAATGTGGACCAGACTTCTGCAGCCAGATTTTTTACAAGACTAAGCCGACTGTCTAACCAGCAAGGCCAGCCCCGAGCTCCCGGCCCTTCTTCTCCTCCGGCAGCAGCGGCGGCATCGGTGAGGCCAAGGACCAGCTCCAGGTGCTCTGAGCTGGTCTCTCCTCGCTGCCGGAGGAGGGGAAAAGGCAGGAGCAGTTTGGAGGCGGCAGCCGCGATGCTGGGTTGTGGCTGCCGCCCAATTCCAGTCCCTTGCACCGGGGCTCCGAGATGTAAGTCAAAGCCTGTGACTCAAGTCAAACAGGCCCCTTCTTGCTGCAAGTCAAATATGATGCAAATCAAGCAGTATGTAAGTCAAGGTTCCACTGTATTAGACATATGGTACAACTGGTAAAGGAATATTCACTTAGCATCTATGCACCTTTCATGAAGCTATCTCCAGGTGACCACTTGATCCACTAGACTGAACTAAAAAAAGAATTAACACATGGTTAATCACATATCAGTACCAGACCTTTTTATCACTAAAGCATATTGTGTCTAATAAACAAAATTGCAGCAGATGTTCAACTATGAGCAGGTTTTAAAGCAAATTGTTCATGAGTTCCCTGGAAAAAAGAATGGAATGGGCAACAGGGGCATGTAACAGGCCTTTGGTGAAGCTTTAGCAATGATAAAATGTCCCTTGTTGGGAATGGGCTCTGTTTAAAGGGAATCCTAGTGTTCCTTTGTTCCAACGCTTATATGTGCTCTGAGGTTATCTGGCTATCTTTAGGCATTGCCGTACTGAAGCCACAGAAACTGTATGGAAGATGTAAATCTCAAAGGAGAAATGTAAGCTAATGGCGATGACAGCTGGCAACTAGTATGGGAAGATCTGTATCATCACATTCACTGGGCTGATTGCCAAAATGATTCATTGACTGGATTCTATTACCTTCTTCCATTTTACACAACACTTAAATGGTTTCTTTTTTAAAAAAATTATATTGTTCTGCTCTAAAATACACTTAAAATCAGGGCTGTGGAGTCGGAGTCGGAGTCGAGGAGTCGGAGTCGGAGGAAATTTTGGGTACCTGGAGTTGGAATCGGAGTCGGCAAACAATGCACTGACTCCGACTTCGACTCTGACTAAATATAGATTGGAATTTTTAAAAAAGCAAGTTTAAATGTCCCAATTCACAAAAAGTTATAATTAATGACATCTCTACTGTAAGAATAAAGACCAATGCATGCAGTGCCTCACGTAACCGCAAAACAAACATGTTACGTGACCATGAAGAAGCATTTATCTATCTATCTATCTATCTATCTATCTATCTATCTATCTATCTATCTATCTATCTATCTATCTATCTATCTATCTATCTATCTATCTATCTATCTATTTATTTATTGCACTTGTATCCCACCCATCTTCCAGAAAGGAACTCTGGGTAGCTAACAATAAAACAAGGTAAATAAACTACAAAATTCAATAAAAGAAAGAGAGGCAAAGCCCAAAGGGATGATGCAGGCGGGGAAAAAGAGAAAACCAAAACAAAACAAAAACCCCAATAACTTAAGTAGAAAGGTTGCCAAACACCTTCTTAAAAAGGTAGGTTTTCAAGGCCTTTTTGAAGGCGGGCATGGACTCTGCTAGGCGCAGCTCACTGGGGAGATGGTTCCACAGCGTGGGGCCCACCACAGAGAAGGTGCAGTCACGCGTACGTGATTTCCGCACCTCTCTGGGGGTGGCCACCCTCAGTGAGCGCGCCTGCACCAATCTCGTGGGTCTGGTCCCAGTTGATCTCTGAGAGATACGCTCCGCCAAGTACTCTGGTCCCAAGCCATGGAGGGCTTTGAAAATCAAAACCAGGACCTTGAACCTTATCTGGAAGACAACAGGAAGCCAATGCAGATGGGCCAGAACTGGGGTGATGTGCTCAAATCTACGAGCACCCACCACCAGCCTGGCCACCGCATTCTGCACCCGCTGTTGCCTCCAGAGAAGGGTCAAGGGCAACCCCATGTAGAGGGCATTGCAACAGTCAATCCTCGAGATCACTAGGGCCTGCACGACTGTCCTCAGGGAGGACTCATCAAGGTACGGGCGGATCTGGGCGATCCTGTGGAGCTGGATAAATGCGGCCTTGGACGCAGCCATCACCTGGGCTTCCAGGGAGAGGGCTGAGTCCAGGACCATGCCCAGATTCCTGGCCCTGTCCATAGGCTGGAGGGAAACACCCCCCAGTCTAAGGAAGGGGCCACTGTACCCAGACAAGGGCACCCCAAAGAACAGAACCTCTGTCTTTTCTCCGGATTCAGCTTGAGCCGGTTAGTCCTGGTCCATTCCAGATCCGCCTCCAGGCACAGATTGAGGGAACGTACTGCCTCCACTGCAGAAGACGAAAAGGAGAGATAGAGCTGAGTGTCATCAGTGTACTGGTGACAGCAAACTCCAAATCTCCTGATGACCTCCGCCAGCAGCCTCATGTAAACATTGAACAGCATGGGTGAGATTGCCAACCCCTGGGGCACCCCACAAGGGAGAGTCCAAGGAGCCGACAAGTCATCACCCAGCTGAACCTGCTGAGACTGACTGCCAAGGAAGGAACGGAGCCAGGACAAAGCAAGACCCCCAATTCTCGCCTCTGCTAGCTGGACCAGCAGGTTACCGTGGTCGACGGTATCAAAGGCAGCTGACAGATTAAGGAGAACCACCAGGGTATAGCACCCCCTGTCAGCCTCCCTGAGGAGGTCATCCTGCAGAGCGACCAGGGCAGTCTTGGTCCCACAAAGCAGCCTGAACCCAGACTGGAAGGGATCCAGGATTCGATTTTCCTCCAGGTATGACTGGAGCCGGACAGCAGCCACCCTCTCAATTACTTTGCCTAGGAAGGGGACAATGGCAATCGGACGATACGTGGATAAATCGTCCAATGCCATGCCGAGCTTTTTCAGAGTGGGCTTCACCACAGTCTCCTTCAGATGGGAAGGGAAAAATCCCTCCCTGAATGAGGCCGTGGCAATAACCAAAACCCACTCAGGCATGTTCCCTTCGGCAGATTTGATAAGCCAAGCTGGGCAAGGGTCAAAAGGGGCGGTTGCCGGCCGGCAGCAAGCCATAACTCTGGAGGCCTCCGCTGGTAACACCGGCCCGAACTCGACCAGGAGGGGAGACCGGGGGGTGAAGCCCCGGGGACCTCAGAGGATAGACTAGAGCAACCGGAGGGCAAATCAGAATGAATGGACTCTATTTTGGATCTAAAATAGGCTGCAAATTGCTCACTAGTGAAATCACTAGGAGGAGGCCTCAGCTGACCGGGATTGAAGAGGTCCCGAACCACCCGAAACAACTCAGCCTGGCGGTTCGAGGCCTCGCCAATTCTCAGGGAGACATAAGTTGTTCTAGTGCCCCTGATCGCGCGAAGATAGCAGCTGGTTAGCTGCTTAAGTGCAACCCTACTGTCTACAGTCCAATTTGTCCTCCAAATGACCTCAAGCCTCCTGCGTTCTTGTTTCATCGACCGCAGCTCAGTCGTATACCACGGTGAGGAGCGATCTCCACAGTGCATGAGGCGCTCGGGGGCGATCCGGTCAACAGCCCCGGTGGCACCCTCATACCACCTATCCACCAGGGCGTCAGCCGGGTCATCTGCCAGATCACCAGAAAGCTCCCCGAAGGCTTCCATGAACCTAGCAGGGTCCAGGAGCCTAAAGGGACGGGCCCAAATATAGGACTGACGCTCTCCATGGGGTGGGGTGGCAATCGGCAGGAAAAATTTTAGCAGGTGATGGTCCACCCATGACATGGGCAGGGGCGAAATACCCCTTACCCTCAGACAAGGCATGCTTTTCATATGCTTCACTATATGGCACACAACGCACAATTAGGAGCTGCAATACTTATACTTTCCATAGTGTTGTGTATAAAATACATTCACATATTAATACAGAGGAGTTGGAGTCGGGGAGTCGGAGTCGGAGTCGGAAGTACAAAAAAACTTAGGAGTCGGAGTCGGAACATTTATCTACCGACTCCACAGCCCTGCTTAAAATATACTCAGAATGTGAACAAGCCCTCCCTCAGCTCAGATCTGGAGTAGGGATAGGTTTCAAAATGACCTACGCAAGCCCAGGAGGTATTCAGAAGCCTCTGACACACAATCAGCCAATCTCTTATTTTGGCCTGAGCTCGTGCAGGGTTAAACTCCAATGAGGAAGCAGGCTGCAATGTCATCTTTGCTTCTCTGTGGTGCTGTTCAATCAGATAGGGAGGCGGAATGATGCCTGTCTCTGTACAGCTCCTGATTGGCCAGCACCAAGGAGAAGCAAAGATGATGTCGCAGCCTGCTTCCTTATTGGAGCAAGCAAGACCAAGGTAAGAAATTGGCTGCTTGTGTGTTGGAGGCTTCTGAACACCACCTGGGCTCACACGGGTCATTTTGGAACCTGAATTGCTCATCCCTAATCTGGAGAATGTGTTCAATGAATACTGGCTCTTATTTTGTTATGGATGTTAGAGAGATGTTTCTAACTTTTTTAAGGAATCTACCATATGATAAGCCAGGCTATGAGCTTACACTGTCCATCCAGCTCTGCTCTATTCTGACTTGCAGAGGCCCTAGAAAATCAGATAACAAGTCCTAGCAATTTAGAACCTTGGTGTCAAATTCAGCAAATAGATGGAATCATAGTTGGACTATAAGACCAGAGGATAAAGAGCTGCAGACACTCACTCTTAGACTTTGGAGGGCTACACATGTGCCTGGGCTTTATAACTATAATAACTATGTGCCATCAAGTTAATTCTTACTTACAAAAACCCTTCAACAGAGAATAGGTTGAGAGGAAAGTAACTTGGGAGGTACACAACAACAACAACTACTACTACTACTACTACTACTACTACTACTACTACTACTACTACTACTACTACTAAAATGGAGGTACAACCATCTGGAATTTTGTAATGTATAAGCTTCAGCCACACAAATGAAATGAAATGCTATGAAAACTATATGAAAATTTGCAGAGTTTGGCATTGGGGAGCCAATTGGCTTCATTTCTGCCAGTTATGTACAGGTATATAAATTTTATTGAAGAAAGTACATTGACTATGATAACATTGTGTACATATAATATATTGGTATTTCAATCATACCACACCACATTCTAAGATACAAACAGATGAAATATCTGGCATGCTGAATAGTGAGAAGAGTACAAAGCTAACTTATGAGCCCCCTAAGTGTATGAAGATAGATTCCCTCCCTGGATATGAAGTCGAGGATCAGTAATGGATGCCTGGAGACCAAATCATATGCAGAAGGAATGGAAAGAATCTTTTTTTTTAATTTATTTTGAATATTTTTTTGCCCCACCTTTTGCTTTGGAAAAGGACCCAAGGTGTCTTACAATAATGAGGGACAATATACAGCCCAGAACATTTATGACATACTCAAGTTAGGAAACGGGAATTAGAAGAGGCATCTTACAACATTCAAACATAACATTAAGGTCCGGGGGAATGGGAGTGAGACCTCAGGTCCCCAAACGTCATGAGGTGCATAGGAGCAGAGCAATGGCCCCTACATAACCGGGCCTCGCTGTCCAGGCGGCCTTGAGCAAGACCTAAGGATTCTCAGGGAATGGTTCCCTGACACCGAGTGGTCTGGTCCACTATTGTTCCCAGGATGGCTTGGTGGCTGGATTGCAACCCACAGCAACTAGATTGTGCATGGAGGGATGTTAACATAGAAGTCTGCCATGAATGGCTAAAGGATGGCAGCTCGGCTATAGGGCACCAGTCAATCCACACCAATGAGCCTGGGCTCTACCACAGTGATTCCATGCACCTCTCTGCCTCAGGCCGTGACAAGTTCCTGGCAGATATACAGAGAAGGCTGCATGGGGCTATGCAAGGCTTGTTGGGGGGGGGGCATGGGCTAGGCAAGGCCACAACCCACTCTAGTACTTTTCCCAAGAATGGCATGTTGGATACAGGCCAGCAATTGTTCAGTTTGTTGGATCTAAAGAGGGCTTTTTAAACAGTGGTTTAACTATTGCCTCCATTAAGCATGCTGGGATCCTGCCCTTTTGCAAGGAGGTATTCACTGTTCTTACTAACCAATCTGCCAGACCCTCTTTGGCAGCTTTTATGAGCCAGGAAGGGCAAGGGTCCAACAGACATGTGGTGGCCCTCATCTTCCCAAGGGTCCTGACCACATCCTCAGACTGTAGGAGCTGAAACTCATCCATTAATACAGGGCAGATAGGGGGCAGTTTTATTTATAGGCTCTGAATCAGTAGGAACATCCAAGCCAGCCCGGATCTGTACAATATTTGAGTGAAAAGTGTGCAAATTCTTCACAGCGAGTTATAGATTGGTCTGTGTTATCCACCTGTGGGTCAGTGTGTAGCAGACTCTTGACTATTCGGAAAACCTCCACTGGATGATTTCGTGACGAAGTAATGGTTGTAGAGAAGAATGATTTCTTCGCTGCTTCCACCAACTTGGGATAAGCTTTCCAATGGCCCTTTACTGTTTATTTATCTGTTTCACTCTGAGTTAATAATATGTTGAATAATAATTTTGCACACCCCTTGAAACACTCTTGTATTTCCAATCACCATGTATGGGTATGAAAGCTGGAGAGTTAAGAAAGCTGAGGGAGAAAAATATTTGTTTGAACTCTGGTGCTAAGGAGAGCTTTGCAGATAGACTGGTAGTTAGAACATAAACTTGAATGATGGTTACATGGATAGGTTTTCCATGGAGTCTGATATTATTTAGTCAAATCTTGCATTAAAATCTCTAATGGCCTGTGCTATATCTTGCCTCAGTATTAGAGTCACTCAGTTTCTTCTGATTGTACGATCTCCAGAATAAAACATTTTTTAGCTATCTGACTGTCTGATTCCTAACTTTACTTCGCTAACACCAAACACTGTATTGTTTATAAGTTCCATTTCTTTACAGTTTCCAGTTTGGCTTGATTCATACTTCTCATGTTGTATGTTGCAGTTGTAAATGTTTGAACTGGATGCTATCTCTCTGTGTTGTGTTGTTATAGTTGTGACTGACCCTTTGTGACTACATGTCTATGGAGTTTTCTTGGCAGGAATAGTGGAGTGGCTTGCCAATTCCTACTCCAGGCATCTACAGCACTTGGTATTCCCTGGTGGTCTCCCATCCAAGTACTAACTAGGGCCGACCCTCCTTAGCTTCTGAAATCAGGCAATATTGGATGTGCTTAGGGCATCTAGGCAGCTCTGGATGCTCTAGGGCTAGCTAGATATGAGACTTTTGGGAGGAATATTTCCATATTTTAAGCCATTACCCTACTTTTTGATGGAATTTATCCAAAAAATGTTATTCAATGTTTTCTGTTCTATACTACTCTTCACTCTAGCCCACACACATTCCTGTAGCAAGAAAAAAATCTATAGTTTGGGGCAGGCAGCCATGACACACTCGAAGCCACTGTACATTATACTGTTCAGCTTGGTGAAAAGCTTCTGCAGAATGAGAAGGAAACTGAATTTCATCTATAAATCCAGAAATATTTTGGAAGACATTTTTTGAAGGAAGGATGGAATTCTGAATTCTAACTTGCCTGTTAGGGGCTTGGGAACACATTGAAGCATTTTGTTACAAGTCACCACTTGTAAGTGTCAATTTTTTTTTTCACTTGCAAAAATGATTTTTTGCACTAGACCCCTCTTGGCCATGAAAAAGGTGCCAAAGGGAACACC